>JAZDUA010000662.1:0-742730 GCA_038098605.1 Gryllus longicercus
TTTTGTGGCGGTGTGAACGTATTTCAAACGGTCAGAAATGGTGTGAATTTGGGGGCTACGCGTCTCACCTGCTTCATTTGTTTGAACACAATGGTGGTTTTTCTTAACAGTTCATGCTCTTCGAGAAGAACCACGTTTCCAGTGTCAACAGTACATAACAGCACACAATACACTTGGAATTAATCATACAAGTTTTCAACGCTGCCAAATAAGTCACAAATAGTTTCCACAAAATATCCATATAACGTTCTCGCAATTTGGTTTCATGTCCCTCAGAATAGTTGCTAGGTTGAAAGCTATACATATACAATGTAGGCCTACCTAACCTTATTACAAAACTAATAATGTGTTGACTCGCGCTACTCGCAGACGTCCGCCAGAACCGTAGTCTTTTTACCATTAGTTACTAAACTTCAGTTATCATTTTCAGATTATCAACTCAGAGAAATTCTAGCAATAACTCTAATTCATGTACGTTTGTGTATCTCAAAGTGTTAAGAAGTGCTTTGTATTATTAATTGAAATTTCGAATACTAAACGAACAGATAAATTTTTGTGGTTGGGGTGCTGTGTTATAGCTATATTTGTGTTGGTTGAGGTGCTTTATTTGTATTTTCATGAAGTCAAACATGTTCTATAATTACGTTTAAAAGTGTTAATCTATTTAATTAATTTGTTCGTTTGTTGCAGGTGAGTGACATGCCTTCATATAATCAAGAACGATAGAGATTTAAGTGGTAAGTGAAGTTGTGTACTTACTCTGTTGGTTTGCGTGAACAGGAGACATTCCTAACAGACATTACTGTAAACTTCTCATTGCGGAAGTTGCAATATTAATTCACGGTCGTATATTATATCCGTTCTTTTGAAAATACCTTCTCTTTGCACATAAATAGAAATATTCATTAGTTCACATTGTGTGTAACAATATTGTTTTATTCGCTTAGAATAGTGGTTCCGAAAGCGGTCCTCATGATCCCGGGGGGTCTATGCGCACCTCTGGGATGTTGGGAATTCCACTTGGCTCGTCAGTTTGGGAACCAGTAATGCTGTAGGAAAATGTAATGCAATTTCTCAATGTTTCAATACAAAACCCCATGTTCCTTTCGAGTCATTAATAAATTAGTATGTTTCATTAGGTAAAATATTATAATCATATCCAGGTAAACTATAATAGTTAAGCTATTATATTTGTATTATTTCAATAACTCCCAAATTTATGTGTTATAAATTAATAATGCTTTTGTATTGTGTATTAATTTTTAAATGATATTATAGGTAACGTGTTCTCGAAAAGCGTTGAACAAATAGAAAGTTGATCGTAGTCACAAATTAAATTTAATGCATTAATATTTGAATGCATAGAGTTGAAGAGAGTTCTCGAAACACCAACATTTCTGGTGTGTGGAAAACGTTGAACTTCAATTTACTATCTAGGTCGCAACTTAATGAGTATTGCAGGAGCTGACGTAATTAAGAACGCGAGCATATCATATTACACACTTCTTAAGAAAACCTCGCTGAATTATAAACCGCGTAGTTTTTATCCCCTTACAGGAAACAGAAAACAATTTTCATAGTATGAGAATAATATTTACATATATATATATATATATATATATATATATATATATATATATATAAAACATTTACATTTCATTAGTATTTATCATTTATCATTTCATTAGTATTTAAGAGTGTGTACTGAACAACATTAAATAATATTTTTTAGTTCTTCGATTTTTCTTATAATGCCCAAGTTTAATTTTCTACTGATTGTTTGTGCGAATGTGTGTAATTTCAGGAGTTAAGATAGTACAATTATAAAGTACTTGCAACCAAACCCCCATTCTCTACTAACATAACGATTAATTAATCTGATCTGCTGTAAAAAAAAATGAGTGAAATAATGACGTTTAAATCCCGACATGATTGGCAATTAAAGCGCAAGATATTAAAGATAAAAAATGTGCATATATATATATATATATATATATATATATATATATATATATATATATAATACATTATACATTTGGAATTGAAAAAATGCACATTTTTTATCCCAGAGTTTTAGATCCTCATTCTCAGAAGTCTAATATCGAGCAGCGTAATGTAAAGCAGTGTGAGATACATGGAGGAAGATCAAATCCTTCCCGCTCAACCACTAGCAAGTTCCGAGAAATTCGTGGTCGTTCGGCGATCGACGACTAAACGCGCTCACCTGCTACTCCCCCCAACAGACACTTTCTCTGACACCACACGACGCACAGGCGTTTGTGTAACAGGGATAGCAAAGAGCAAAAGCAAAACAAAGGGTTGTCGAGAATCGGCCAAAAGGAAAATTGGAGGCCACTCGAACACACTTGCTGGGCCATATGATACGGAATTCCAAGAAAGGAGAACGGATGATATCCAGGGACAGGACGTCCCCACGCCAAAATTGAAAGTCTATTACATACCTGTCTGATGAAAAGCAACGTATATGAGCGAAGTACTTTGCAACTACAGCCACTTGCTGCTCGATGGTTAGCGCGTCAGAAGGTTAGAATCAGAAATTTTTGAGGAAAGGATTTTATCGACTAACAGGGAATAATATTTGGTTTGATATTCCACTGAAAAATGAGATATGGTAAACAGTTCCTGTGAAATGGGGATTCAGAATTCTCTCTTCCTAAAGGAGGAAATCAGACGGTAAACATTTTCACTTTCTTATCTTACACTTGTGGAGGAAACTTCTCTTTCTACGTCTGGATGGATTTCTGCTTCTGTCAATATTTGAGGTAATAGCCATGTTTAGATTTCAACCTTAACCGTCCTGCCACATAACACTATTCTACTAGTATCGAACAAAGTCAAGGCAGTTGCGACAAGAATTTCGTCACGGAGAAGCTTAAAGAACAAACGACCGTGAGCCCGGAACACTGCAGTATATATGTACATCATTATGTCAGTATTGTAGTGTGTGACGTGGGCCTACTGCATCTTGCCTCGTGGTGAAAAGGCAGAGGGAAAAGCTGAGAGACAACTACGCCACTTCTGCAAATTTATTGTTTGCTTACACCATTCGACCAGACGTTGCTGGAAATATAACTTAAACTGAAAGTCAGTGGTATTAGTACAATCAATATCTCCTTCTCCCTATTGATAGTTTTGTTTCCGGGTACGTCCACAGCTATGGTCATTAGTGTCGTAAGAATAGTGCATGTTGCTTAGTACGGGAGGTGGCTATATTCTTTCCCGATAGATGGTGATATCCTACACGCCGACTTGCTGAATTTTACCCATCCATATATATTTTTCCCGCAAAGTAGCAGCCCAGTCGGACAAGCTCTGAGCTCCCATCTGGTCTCCCGGCGTGTGTGGTAGTGTAGTGTAGTACATGTTCGTGCGTGTATGTATGTATGTATGTATGTATGTATGTATGTGTAAGGGAAGAAAATAGGGTAAGGAAGAGGAAAGAAAGAACGCGCTTGATCCATCATCCGATTGTTAAGGTACTACTTCGGCATTACCTGGTGTCGATTGGAGAAACCTCGGGAAAGTACCGATCAGAGCAGCCGACCGTTAGAATTCTCCTACAGACAGCGACTTATTTCTACCTAGCTATCTAGCTAGCGTCGAAAATTCGCCACCGCCGGGATCCGAATCCTAGGACCTTCCAGTCAGACATCAGTTGATGCCCTGAGCCACCTCAGAGTGTCCTACTCCCATTGTCATCAAATATGAATTGTACATTCTAACAAGTACTGATTGCCATAATAAAATAAAGCAGTAGTTTTTGTTTCGTAACTATTGTGAATTCGTAGCTGTTTGTGTGTTTCGTGTTTAACTGTATCTCGTAGGCGCCCACATAGATTTGCCTGTTCTTTCTCTTTCACTTGTTCCTTGCTCAACCTGATTATTAGAGTTCCTCCTTCCACCTTTCGTTATCGATTCTTGCGCTGTTCGACTTTGTATAAGCGAGGATGGCTTTGTTAACGCGAGGGGGTCGCTCCCTGGCCAATAGCGAGCCGTTCTTTTAACAGGGTTACGTGCAATGACCATCTGGAAAGCACCCTAAAGAACACTGAAGAGTGTCAGGGGTCTGTGAGTTGTGTTCTTGATGGTTGTATGCACCGGTTTGTGCCTCCAGACGCTCGTATTGGCTGGGCCAAGTAGAAAGGAGCGGGTGACTACGTCACATATCCCGATCGGGAATAATTACCTCTTTCTAGAGTCTCTGTCCCTGCAGGCAAAATCGAGTGTTGAGGTGCAACCCTGCCCTTTAAAGTCTAAAATCTCAGAAAACTAAAAGTTCCCCTATGAACATTTTAGTCATAATGCATCATCTTCTGTAACTTTCGACTGTTTCTAAACAATAGACTGCCTTCTTGCTTAATTATAATGCGCAGATCCTCATGAGCATGACTTCGTGTGTTAAAAGTAGAAAAAACGCCAAGAAAATCTTGAGATAAGCTTATAGGCGCGTGAGGGCAGTACACGGCACACCTCTGCAAGCGTCCGCAAGAGAGGGCAGGAGAACCGCGGGGGAGGGGGGGAGGGGGAGGGGGTGATGTAGGCGCGGTGCAGCGCGGCGTGGTCCGTCGTTGGGGGCGGGGCGCGTGCGGAACGGAGTTACGTGCAACGGCACGTGAGCGAGCCGCATGCGGGGTGCGTGCCCTGGCCGTGACGATGCTCCGCACGTCTGCACGTGTGCCGCCAGAGTGCGCCACCTGCCCGCGGGCTTCGAACCGGCGTCCCGTGGACTCACTCACACTCTGCCTCTCTCTGTCTCTCCTGTCTCTCTATATCTCTCTCTCCTGAGTCTCTATATCTATCTCTCCTGTCTCTTTATATCTATCTCTCCTGTCTCTCTATATCTCTCTCTCTTGTCTCTCTATATCTATCTCTCTTGTCTCTCTATATCTCTCTCCTGTCTCTCTATATCACTCTCCTGTCTCTCTATATCTCTCTCCTGTCTCTCTATATCTCTCTCTCCTGTCTCTCTATATATCTCTCTCCTGTCTCTCTATATCTATCTCTCCTGTCTCTCTATATCAATCTCTCCTGTCTCTCTATATCTATCTCTCCTGTCTCTCTATATCTATCTCTCCTGTCTCTCTACATCTATCTCTCCTCTCTCTATATATCTATCTCTCCTCTCTCTCCCTCTCTATCTATCCATCTATCAATATATCCATCTATAACTGCACACGGACACAGGTACAATTCAAGTATAGTACATGCGTACTGCTTCTCCCTTAACTCTCGATGAAGCAGAATTACCTGACACTATGGTAGTGATTAAGTCCGATATTTTACTACGAAAAGTGACTTAAATGTTACTCTCCTAAACATGTGGAGATTTTTAATATATTATTAGTAATTATGTTAGCAATTTAAAAAAATAAAAAAGCGAAAAAGAAGACGAAACTGAAATTGTAAAGACCATTCGTTGGTGGCTTCAGTTGCTGGTTTATAGGATTCATCAGAAGAGAGTGAGGTTAACATTTAAATCTCTTCTCAGACGGAATAAAAAGAGACTCGAAAGAGCTTACAGTCGCATTGTGATTCTCTCTTCACGGCGTTGTCGTTTATTATAGTTTCCGCGATTTCAATTGGTTGGGAAGTGTCTTTTTAAGAATGGCCCTTGAAAAGAAGCCTCTTACGCTCTCCCCCACAGCCTTTTTTGTGAATTTACTGATAAAAATGGTGACGCAGGCCGCAGTCTCCCTCGCGCGATGTTCCATTTCTCAATTCTCACCCTTGTGAATGCCCTCAAGGGATGTACCTCCTTGTCGTACTCGCTTCTTGGGCATAGTGACGCATGCTCAATAAATACATTATTCGGTATTAGACTCAAGAGAGTACCCTTCTACAATAATATCATTACTGAATTTGATGTAAGTTAATGTTAACGACAAATAATATGGTAAACCTGGACCCAGACATCAGATTGGACTTTGTCAACGAGATTATAATTTGTAAAAAAAACTGTTAATTTATTTCAATTATATATTTTCAAATAACATTGTAATTATTACCTCATATTTCAGGATTTCAAATCACGGAATGTCAGTATGTGGTCCGTGTATTCAGTATATTGTTTCTACGGTTTGTTCAATATTCTCGCAAGTATAGATATACAAAAAATATATTGCCAAGGACTTTCAGAAGCACTTATCGCAGGAGTCAGCAATATATTTGTCGCAAGTTGAGTCTTTCTTTTATACTGATAGACTGTTTACTCTCGATGAGATTTTTCTAAGAATGATGTGGCTATAAATAAAGAAAAGAAAGCTGCTTCAATACTACTTCAAGGATCACCGACTTTCTACCCGTTGCTTAGGAGCGCTGAAGAGCCTGCGGGAAAACAAAGTCCTTGTTAGCAGCCCTTGCGCGGGCGGGCGCCTCAATAGGAGAGCTTTCGCAGACGTACACCCCTGCGTCCAAATCGTCCGAATCGCCCGCACTGTATCGACCTCGGCGTAGGTGTGTTCACGCGCCTGGAAGATAAATCTCACGCTTGGCGAGGTTGCTCCGCTGTCCTCCGCCATTGTCGCTGCGCCCCCCTGGCGCCCCCGATACACTCCCTCCCCTCCCCCTCCCCCCTCCCTGTCTCGGCGCTCGATCGGTCATGTTGCCCTGGCTCACCCCGCCTCCGCGCCGCGCCGCGCTGCGACGGTCCCATCAGCTCGGGCTGGGCCGGCCCGGCCCGCTCCGGTCCGCCGTGTCCCACCCCCGCCCCCGTGTCCGCCCCGCTGCGCCCCGACCACCGACCCCCACGTCGCCCCGCTGTCTCGTCTCCCCGCCTCACGCGTTCATCGTCTGCCAGGAGGCAGCCCCCCCCCCCCTCTCGGTGCTCTTCATTGCTTTCTGCTGCGTTCCTTGGCCACCACGAGGTCGGTTCTCATCCAGTGCGATCTCC
Source organism: Gryllus longicercus (assembly GCA_038098605.1). NCBI lineage: Eukaryota > Metazoa > Arthropoda > Insecta > Orthoptera > Gryllidae > Gryllus > Gryllus longicercus. Next base: position 6,911 of record JAZDUA010000662.1, read on the forward strand.
GTCCTGAACGTATGGCTCTCGTCTTACAATGCACTTTTTTTGCTATCCGGCCTGAAACTCGTTTTATCTCTTCTGACGCAATTGCGTGTCACGCTAATACGACAGTGCTTCATGTTCTTAATCACATCTTCATGTATTTTCTTTTCTACGAGTATTCCCTCGATTCTGTTTGAGTTTTTTCCTTGTTTCCCTTATTCTTCCGTTCTTTTACTTATCCTCTCCGTCGTTCACATTTTGGTTTTCACATTTGGGTTTTTTCTACACAAATTGTGCTTCTCAGCCACCTCACATTCTGCACCTTCCCCCCGTAACTCCCTAGTGTTTAATCGCTCTCTTCGTTTCGCTTCGATGTTGTATTTTTAAGTTCAATTTTTCTCTCACACTCGTCACTGACCCGTCCTATCGGTATCTTCATTTCGTCATTACTAGCCTGCCATCGCTGTCTTCATTTCACTTCAAACGATGTTATTACTATGTTTTCTCTCCCAATCATGTTTCTGCTCGTTCCCTCTTCCCCCACCCTTCCGCTGGACGTCCTCTGCGTCCGCCCCCCGCCCCCCGCTGCTTGAGAGCGCGGCACCGTCGCCCACCGAGCTAAATCAGCCCAACTGTCACCGGCCACAGAGAGTTTCGGTTTATTTTTATTTGCATAAGGGCGCAGGGGCGTGGGCGGCCGCTGTCCAGTGCCGTTGACCGGCCGGTAGGTTCTCCCCCACCCCGCTCTTGCCAACGCGTCGCCTCCCGTCGCCACCATCGCCGGTTTGTCGCGCCCTCGCCCTCGCCCACTCGCGCAGCGCCCCCGCTTCCTCTCATGCCACCATAGCCGCCACCCCCAACGCACCCGCCGCTGACGCTACCTTCCTTCCGCCGTCACCACCTCTGCCGACCCACAGCTGCTGCCGACGTCGCTGCATCCACCACCACCATTCTTGCCATCATTACCAATACCAACACCTTCAAATTCACCAACACTACCACTACCATTATCGCCACAACCACCATCAACCAACACCTCTGCAACTGCCATTCCAATCCCCACCAACACCATTTGCCCCAACTCGACCAACCATACCCTTCATCATAACTTTAGACGCGATCGTAACCCAATCACCATTACCTCAGTGAACCTTACCTTCAACTACCGCTCCTGCCCGAGCGAGGGACTCACCCCCAGGCTTTACCCCCTCGCCCAGCCACGTCCCCACCCCCCGCTCCCCGCCCCGCCCCGCCACGCCCTTCCCTTCCCTGCCCCGCCCTTCCCTTCCCTCCCCGCCCTTCCCTGCCCTTCCCTGCCCCGCCCTTCCCTGCCCTTCCCTGCCCCGCCCTTCCCTGCCCTTCCCTGCCCCGCCCTTCCCTGCCCCGCCCTTCCCTGCCCTTCCCTGCCCCGCCCTGCCCTTCCCTGCCCCGCCCTGCCCTTCCCTGCCCTGCCCTTCCCTGCCCTGCCCCTCCCTGCCCTACCCCTCCCTGCCCTACCCCTCCCTGCCCCACCCCTCCCTGCCCTACCCCTCCCTGCCCTACCCCTCCCTGCCCTGTCCCTCCCTGTCCTGCCCCTCCCCTTCCTGCCTTGCCCATCCCTGCCCCCCCTCACCCCACCGCACCTCACCGCACTTGTCCGCCCCGCCCCGCCCCCGCTCCTCCCCGCCCCGCCCAGCCCCGCCCCACGCCGCCCAGCCCCGCCCCACCCCGCTCCGCCCAGCCCCGCCCCACGCCGCCCAGCCCCGCCCCACCCCGCCCAGCCCCGCCCCACCCCGCCCCGCTCCGCTCTCGCCCCGCTCCGCCCCGCCCCTCTCCGCCCGCTCCGCTCCGCAGGCCCCGCCCCTCTCCGCCCGCTCCGCCCCGCCCCTCTCCGCCCGCTCCGCCCCGCCCCTCTCCGCCCGCCCCCGCCCCACTCCGCCCCGCCCCTCTCCGCCCCGCCCGTCTCCGCCCCGCCCCTCTGCGCCCTACCCCTCACCACCCCGCCCCTCTCCGCCCTGCCACGGCGGGTCCGGCTGGCGGCGGAGGCAGTTTTATTGCCCCGCGGAAAGCGGCGCCGGTGGCTCGTCGCGGTCTTCCCGGGCAGTGCATGGAATTGAATAGCAGTCGCGCCCGTCTTCGATGGCAATTTATACACTGGCGGCGCGCGTTTGCCCGACCTGGGCGCCACCTTCCCCCAACGCCGCTCGGCGCGGGGCCAGATAATGGAATGTTTACAGCTCGGAATCGACCGAAGCTGTCGGAAATGGATGCGGCGGGCAACGTCCGAGGCGTGCGAGGCGATGCGGGCGCTCGGGCGCTGTAAATCTCCGGGGCTTGTTACAGAGATGCACCGCTCCTCTCACACTACCCACGGAGAAATAGAAATGGGCGGAGAATTATCTTCGGGTTTTTGTCTAAAAACGGACCGGATTCTGAGTCTGTTATATAAAATTTAATTATGAGTGGTTAAACATTTACAAATTTGAACCTTTATAGTACTAAATTAAAAGTGTATGTTCGATTACCATTTCTAAATGCAAAAACAAAATTTAATGACTTCCACTTCCTGGAATTTCAAATGTGTCTATTAATTATTTCCATAATATTCTTTGGATGTATCCGTAATTACTCCTTGTCCATTTATATCACCCATAATATTGTTAAAATCTCCCTTGTTCCTTGAATAATCATAAAGAAATGATACATTACCGATTACTTAATAATTAAATTCAAGTTTGTTTTCTTAGAGCTGTCTCTTGTAATATTGTCGTTAAGAACGATAGACATTGAGCCGTGAGAAGTAAGTTTGAAGAAAAATATGGTTTAGTGTTTTGTGGTGTCCTCTTTCCCATACCTCACCACCAATGAAGATGGAATATACTTTACGTCATTAGCGTCCGAAGCACGCGTGTTGTCTCCCCTGTGAACGAGGAGGAGTGTTGGAGTGCAGTGCGCTCGGAGCTCCTTGATGATCCCGCAGGAGCGTCTCGGGAGGCCCTCCGCGTCCTCTCCCCAGCACCCCGCGCGCACGAGGATGTCATCAGCGCCGAGGAATTTTGTGCGTGAGCGGAAGCGGAAGTGCACCGCGGAAGCGCGCTGGAAATTAAACCTAATCTCCTTACGCAAGCTTCCGCTCGCCCGGCGGCGATGAGGGCGGCAGGGGCGGCGGCGGCGGCCGTCGCCGAGGGCCGGCGGAGACAGAGGAGGTAGAGAGGGGGGGGGGGTCGGCGGAGGAAGCTGATGAGGCGAAGAAAGCAATGGCTATAGAGAAGGTGCTAGAGAAGGCGGCGGGGAAGATGGAGAAATCGTCGGAAAAGGTGCAGAAGACGGAGGAGGTGGAGGTGGAGGAGGCGGAGGCGGAAGAGGAAGAGGCGGAAGAGGAAGAGGCGGAGGAGGAAGAGGCGGAGGAGGAAGAGGCGGAGGAGGAAGAGGCGGAGGAGGAAGAGGCGGAGGAGGAAGAGGCGGAGGAGGAAGAGGCGGAGGAGGAAGAGGCGGAGGAGGAAGAGGCGGAGGAGGAAGAGGCGGAGGAGGAGGAGGAAGAGGCGGAGGAGGAGGAGGAAGAGGCGGAGGAGGAGGAGGAAGAGGCGGAGGAGGAAGAGGAGGAGGAGGAGGCGGAGGAGGAGGAGGCGGAGGAGGAGGAGGAGGCGGAGGAGGAGGAGGAGGAGGCGGAGGAGGAGGAGGAGGCGGAGGAGGAGGAGGAGGCGGAGGAGGAGGAGGAGGAGGAGGAGGCGGAGGAGGAGGAGGAGGCGGAGGAGGAGGCGGAGGAGGAGGAGGAGGCGGAGGAGGAGAAGGAGAAGGCAGAGGAGGAGGAGAAGGTGAAGGAGGAGAAGGTGAAGGCAGAGGAGGAGGAGAAGGTGAAGGCAGAGGAGGAGGAGAAGGTGAAGGAGGAGGAGGAGAAGGTGAAGGAGGAGGAGGAGAAGGTGAAGGAGGAGGAGGCGGAGGAGGAGAAGGCGGAGGAGGAGAAGGCGGAAAATGTGCAGAGACGTAGAAAATGTGTAGGAGAAGGGCGGCCACAGAGATGACGGGAGCAGTTGCGGGTGGTGGGGGAGACGTCGCTGGAGGTGGAGGTGGAGGTGGAGACGGCGGTAGTGTCTATGGCGGCGGAGGCGGTGGAGGCAGTGTCAGGCCTGTGGAGGGATGGGGGAGAGGGTGGCAGCGGCAGTGAAGATGTTGGGGGGGGGGGGGGGCGTCCCGTCCCGGAGCCCCGGGCGCCTGCGAGCGCGCACCTGCTGCCTGTTCATTACCGAACAGCCGCTGACAATTGGATCGGCGCAGCGCGGCGCGGCCCGTCCCGTCGCTCTCACGCGTCTTTGCCCGCGCGCCGCCCCCGCCGCCCCCCGCCAGGGGCTGCGACCGGGGGCGGCGCGCGAGGGGCGCCAATTACAGCTGAACAAATGCGTGATGGGCCTGGAAGCGCCGCCGGGGGCGTTCTTCCGCATCTCTTGAACCGGACGAGCGTGCTCTCCGAGCTCTCCGAGCGGTAGCGATGGGTACAAGTGGGAATATCAATCGCTCTGTGATGGTATAGGTGTCCGTATGTCGCCATTCCGTTACAAAAACACCAAACTATTATTGCTTTTGTACTGTATTCTGTATATAATTCTTCATTTTGCATAGTAGCTTGTAGGCCGAAAAGAACGGGAACCGTGAACAACAGGCACTTGTAATGTGGATTTGAGGGGAAACAAATTTTGCTGTTACGATCCGAAGGCATTGTGTATTGTTTTATGAAACGAGATTTTTTCGTCGAGAAACGTTTCTTTTATGAAACGAGATGTGGCCTTGTTTCAGCGAATGAATACAAATTTTGAACTTGCCAGAATTTGAAATAAAAATAATTTGTTAAAGATATCACGTGAAGTGAGCGTGGAATATTTTTTAAAAGTTTTTTTTAAGTGGTAGCGAATAAAAAAAAGAAAACTAATTTTAAACTTTCTAAAAACATATATTTTCTACTATTTGAAAATTGGTTTAATATCGTCTGCTTCTTTTTCATATATTTCTTATTTCTCAAGCCATAAAATTGTATTTTTAACCTGAAATCGCAAGAATCGTCTATTTTGAACACATATTTTATAAAGTGTTTTCAGAGAACTCCAACAAGTGGGATTATATATTGGAATGTTTTTCTTTATTTGTGTTAGTTTTCTCTGTATGTTATTCGAATCTGACAGATGGTCATTTGTTGACATAACGTTAATGTTGTGCATCTGACGCCGTTCCCTTGCAAAACAGCTGTTGATAGTTGGCACTCATCCATGAGTAAGAAGTCGCCTTCTGGATAGTCATAATCGTGTTGGAGAATATACCATGGAAGCGATACGAAAAGGCACAACTCTAAACAACATAAAATGTTCTGCAGACTGGAGAATATAAGTAATTACCTTTACTCGTTGATGCATTGCGGAAATGCACTTATCAGCTTATTGTGTCTAGTTGTAACTGTATCCATTTAATAAATAGTGTGTGATAAATTACTGTTCGTAATTAATTAGCTTTTACAGCTAAATTTAATTTTAGTTAGAATGTTATTTGAAAATATTAAAACTCTCAGGAATGAAAACTGTTTTGCATACGTATGCTCAATTACATTGTGGACCCATATTTATTACATACTTTTTCATATGTATTTTATTTTCACTATTGTGTCAATAGTGGCGTAAAGGTTTTGTTTCTATTTTAATATAACATTTTAATTAAGAGAATTCGTTCGCACAAATTTCAACGCGAATTTCTACTCTATAGTGTTGCTCTCCTGTATTCCTTATTTCTGTCCCCTCTCCGTACCTATTGCCTCCGTACTGTGTTGCCACCTCCGAACCGACATCAACTACCCTCTTCAATGGCGCCGCCGCCGCCGCCGCCCCGACATTAGCACGACCGTCATTGACGTCGCATTCGCCGCCAGTGACTGTAAACGTCAACGTCATCCTCGCCCACCCACGCGCTCCGCCGCCCCCGGGCCGGCGCGGGGGGCGGGGGGCGGCAGCCGTGTTGCAGGGCGCGCGTGGGATTAATTGCCGGCGTTCGCCATGTCGCCTCTGCCTGGCCCTCCGCCCCGCGCCGCCCGTGTCTGCGCCGCGCTGCTACATTCGCAATCAGACGGGCGGCCCCGCCCTCCGCGACCCCGCCCGCGCTCCGCCCGCACTCCGCCCGCGCTCCGCCGCGCACTCAGACAATCGCGCGTGATTGCCCGGGCGCCGACGGTCGGTCGGTCGGCCGGCAGGACGAGCGGCCGCGACCCTCGCAGGTGGCGGCGCCGTGTGCACGACGCGCGCGCTCTGGCGGCTGGCGCTCTCTCCTGCTCCATGGAGGTGCTCTTCCAACAATTCATATCGGTCGTTGTCACTTCAAAGCGCAGATAGGTCTTAGCGATTGATTGAGTGGTGAGTCCGAGAACAAATGAAATGCTAAGTTCATTATTCCCGTAACTGCAGTGCGTCTTTTATCGTGGGCTGTGGTTGAGATCTTCCTTGGCGAGATCCAGCTCGGACCTACACGTCCGTTTACGGGGACGGACGGTTTATGGGCTCGGACCTACACGTCCCAACCAGGTATCTCCCACCAGCGGGGCACCGCCCCAGCCGGGACAAGCTCTAAGCTCCTGAAAGGTCTCCCGGAATATGTGGTAGTGTAAATATAGATGTAAGTATGTAAAAATGTATGTAAATGTGTGTTTAAGTAAGGGGTGAGAATAGGACAGGGATGAGGAAGGAGAGATCGCGTGCTGTCCGTTTGTTATGGTACTGCTCCGGCATTCGCCTGGTATTCATCTGAGAAACCACGGAAATCCACCGATCAAAGCAGGCGGCCGCTAGAATTCTGCTGCAGACAGCGACTAAACTCGACCTAGCTGTCCAACTAGTGTCGAAGATCTGCCACCGTCGGGACTCGAACCTAGGGCCTCCCGATCAGAGGCACTGCCGTAACATCAGTTGATGTCCTGCTCCACCTCTCGGCGTTTCTTAGCTATCAGGAGCCGATTCATGATCTAACAGATTCGTGCTACGAATCCGACGGACTGAAGAACGAACGCTTCGCGATCCTCACAGGAAGCGGAGTCGGGTGCGCGACGTGTGCACGACGGTCGTGTGCAGGTAGTTAGCGAACAACTCGGAGATTTGGTTGTGTTCTCCAAGGCCCAGGACTCTCGCTGGTCCTCGTAGGTCTAAGAGCCCTAGACGATTCTCTGTGATCTGTAGTCGCCGAAGGTGTCTCTTGTTGATACAGGTCATAATACAGCACTTGCACAATTGTGTCTGGTGGAAAATATATTGGGCACCCAGCACTAGGGGATTGGTCCCCTGAGGCGAAAAAATATTAAGGTTAAATTTGGTCTCGACAGAAAATGTTGGTAAGAAGTGAGTTACGTATTGACTGAACTAAATCTATGATTTGTTAGAATTATTCATGAATTCAAAATTCTTTAGAAACCAGAATTGAAATACCTGAGATATAAGTACAAAGAACATGTTTTTTTACTTGAAAGAAATAAATAACGATTTTTTATTATTATTGATAGTTTTTTTGGCGATTTGTAAATTTAAAATATAACACCTCATTATATACAGAAATTAAGAAAAGTTGTCCTCAAATAGCTAATTTGGTGCACTTAACGGAAACATTGCACGTTCCCAAGAAGGGATCGGGTCCCCCAGAATAATACACCCATTATGCCCGGGCTCCTGTGTTCTGCACGGAGGCTATGCGCGCAGTTCAGTGTCCCGCCGCTGCCGCCAGCCGGTTGCTTCCCCTCTGAAGGAGGTAAGCCACCGCACACGCTCGCAAGCGCGCTTTCTGCCTGCCTGCCTGCCTGGCTGGCTGCTGCCGACCGGCCAGCCGGGGCCATAGCGCGCCGGTTTCTCTCTCTCCAGAGGGCACCGAACGGGATCCATTTTGCGGATTAGCTGCGGGAGCTTATGCGGCGAGGCACTTACGCGCGTCGCGGTGCTGCCGTGCTGGCTGCCGCCGCCGCCGCCGCCGCCGCGTCTCGCCGCGCCACCCGATCGCAACCGCCGGCCGCCTCCCGTCTATGCGCGTCTGCTCGCAACCCGCTCGCATCTGCTCTCCGAGGCGGACCGCGCTGCGGTGGTCAGACGGCGCGTCTACACCTCTGGGGACTGGCCGCGCAAACCCAGGACGATCCACGTGGAATTTGTGGGGGCTCAAAGAGGCAGATCTTTCTCAGAGTTCGTCCGCTTCCCCCGTCTTACGTTTGAATACCGATCCATCTACATTCCAATCGTATATTGGAAACAACCTACTCGCCAAAATCAATCATCCGGGTACTACCATCAGACTCGGGCATTGTAGTATCATGAGGAATATAATAAAGAATATTTGTAAAACAGCAGTGCTCAACAGACACAGTGGGTAGTGTAGCGGTCAAACCACACACCTTCCACTTATGTATACCTGAGTCCGAACTTCGACCGATACCGTGGACAAAGCGGATTTGTGGTGGGTTTTCGAAGGATTCTCGCGTTTCCGCCTTTTATTCCATCGTGGCTCCATCATTCAAATCATAACTTCGCTCATCCACCAAACCATTCATCTGTCAAACCATTACGACCGAAGAGGCTTATGTTCTAGGGATCGTTTCATATATTAAAGAAAACATGTACTCCTCGCCTTCGACCTATATTTTAACATGCATTTTAGCATTAAATCTCCTTTACTACCACAAAACGTAACCTGCAGTTCACCTGTGATTAAGAAAGTTGATTAACTATCAAGGACAAATGTTCCAGTTGCAATTCCTTTATGTGAAATTTCTCAATACATCTTTATTGACCAAAAGTTTTTTCGACCCCTCCAAATGACCTATAAGTTTCTAACATTTACTTTGAGACATCTGCAGAATCCTTCGGAACCACCGTTTGAGGCAAGCGAGGTTTCATGAAATGCGTTTGGGTCTGCTGGCGGTCAACTGGTCATTTTGCGTGTTCATTTAATTTCATTAAAAATCATCAAATTGATGAAAAAATTTAATACTTTTTAAAATGGTTTAAAGCGCTGGAGATGCCAAACTAAACTAGTTTTACAAAATGTGGTATCTCCTGAGAACTGAAAAACGAATGTATGCATCTTCAGGTGGGAAAGCTCGTCTCGGCACATCCTGTTGAATTCAGTAGATTTAATTTGTCATCTTTATATGTCGGGTGTCGCCAGGTCACCTAAACATCCACGAAGCGCAGTGAAAACAAGAAATTCTAGCGAAGAGACTCGCCGGACCTCCCAGATTTTTTGCTCTCAAGTCGATGTACCGTTTACACCTCGCTTTCGCAGGTAGATGAATATATCCGCTGTACAGGGAAGAGCTGGAAAAGAGAGTTCTCGTTGACCGCAAGTCTCACAACCTAACTTACGAAGAGTCGCTAAGAATCAGATATTATAGAAAGTATGAATAAGATAGTCATTAATCGTACGTCGCGGCGATACAATTGTGTACAACGAATCATTTCCGTTGTGGAACATTAATCTTATAGTCATCAAAGTTTACAGTCATCGGCGTAGAAGTTTGGGACCCGACTTAATAAACCAGAAATCGTAGGCAAAATTTTAAAATGGATTTTCTGGCCGTTCTCTCAAGAATAAAAGTACAAAGGAAAACATTGATATTCATCTGAACGCTCAAGAGACACTGACATATTAACTGACTCATAGTAATGAGCCACTTTGTATTGAAGTATCGAGCATTACTTTTTTCATCAACAAGTAAATACATTTTCTCCACGCTCACTAACAGTAAAAGAAAAATCAACAGGAAGATAAAATTGTTTCAAGCAGGAAGAATAAAAACTCTTACATATATCCTAAATAACTTAAATGTAGTGAAAATATATTCTCTGGAAATGTTAGTTTTCTTAATAGGACGTTTTATATTGCTTGTGTAAGATAAAAGGTTATCATTGTTATGTTAGTGTTATACACAAATAATAATAATAATAATAATAATAGTAATAATAATAACTCTAATAATAGTAATAATAATAATAGTAATAATAATAATAGTAATAATAATAACTCTAATAATAATAATAATAATAATAATAATAATAATAATAATAACTCTAATAATAATAATAATAACTCTAATAATAATATTCTCTTGTAATACACATTTACTCGTTACTTGAGCAGCATGTTAGGAAAATACCCACAGCAAAGCTTAAAAACTATGGAAATATTATGACGAGAAGTTTTTGAGAGAAGAATTGATGTATTGACCCGTAGAGATAATAATATTTGAGAAACGTCTGGCATCTCACCAATTCAAGAAACAAACAAGTAGATTCCAGCTCTCGAAATACAACAACTCGAGAGCCAATAAACCCAACAGCTGCGAATGGCAGAGACGATCATAACACTATATTAACTGCAATCATTTCACATTCATCGTTCTCAGACAGAAGTGAGGGATACATTATTTCATATTGCGCGTATTAAATTTAAAAAAATAATCAAAATATCATAAAATAGGTAGTTTGAGAATAAATATAACAGAGGAACGAATACAGTGTGAAGGACCGATTTCCGACTTAATGGCGTTCAGAAAAACCCTACCGAAATGAATAAAGAAAAGAATTTCAATTACTGGTGTTAGTTTCCAAAATTAAAAATTAAAAAAAAACTCTAAATATTTTTCTTAAATAGAAATAATTTATTTCTGACAAAAAAAGTGTTTGGGCTTTGATTGGACACCGCGCGATCTTTCTTTCTTCATTCACGCTGCTTCTCTCCCCTTACACTCGAGCTTAGGGCGTGTTACCTGTGAAGCGGCGCCGCACTGGGGGAGAAAAGCCCGGAAGCCGACGTGCACAGCACCACGTACTACGTAACGAACGTAACCGCCTCATCCATTGATATGACATGCACTTCGCTTACAGTACTAATACCTTACTTGTTGACACGCCGACAAACAAAAACGTACTCCAAATGGAGAACACACGCGGATGTAGATTGCCAACGTTGTAGTCGCAACGCAACGGACCGTCTTGACTGGAAGTTTTAGCGTAGAGTTTTCCAACCTTTTGCTTGGATCGAACCCTTTCGAAAGAAAGATTTGCTTCATCCACCCCCTTGACTTTTCTCCATAATACGAGTATACTGCACACAAAACAACCATAACACAAATATTTACACATAAATGGTTTTTAACAATTTCAGAAAGAATACAGACAAACGTTTGAAAAATATGTTTTATTAGGTGTATGGATTTTAGTTTTTTTGTAATTATAATTTTCAAATTTGAGAAATAAAAAAAAAAGTATTTAAGGTTTTTGCACCTTCACCCAAGACAAAAATAGCTTCATTTATATTATTTTATAATCAAGAGGGTCTTGATTATACTTATCTGTTACTTATCGATACCTTGATTATTACTGACCACTTTTAAAATTTCAGGGGGTCTATGCCGACTGTGTTGGGAGACACTGCTTCAGCAGAATACTTAAATAGTAATGTATTTCTTTACTCTGGAATATTTGAAATCCGAGAACCTCGAAAACGGTGGAAGGTTTAAAAGAGCGGAACGGACAAACAGCAGGAGCGGAAATGGCGAGAGTGGAATGCGTGCCTGTGTCGTTGCCCCTGCGCGCGGGGCGAACCGCTCGGCCTGAGGGCGCGGCCGGCGCTCGAGCGCTTGCACGGAGTCCCTAAGTGGCCTCGAGCAGCAGCTCTGCCGCCGCCGCCGCCGCCACCGACGCTTTTTACGCTAACGTCGTTTACTGTGGTAAACGCGGAACCGAGAATATTAGGGAAACTCTGCGATAAAACTGGAACGTTTAGTGTATTTTTGTGCAACGTTTAATGTTTTATTCCAAACATTGTGGACCGCGTGCAGTTGAGATAGCTAAGTGATATTGTAACGTTTGGAACTGACAGAGACCTTCGGTAACTGCCCCAACACTTTTTAGTGAGGCACGGATGTTGAAGTATTAAAAATATTAAAGAACATTTGAAATATTTTACTGAGACGCAATAAGTATACATTATATTTCTGTATATTCTGCTATATATACGAAATGTGAGTAGCCGCATGATAGTTAATATACAAGTAGGTGAAGCTACAATTTAAGAAGTGGCTTTTCCCTGCTATGCCCCAGTTCATATAGTTGTGTGACAGAATTTTTTTCTCAGGAAAATAATGTCAAATAAATGGTAAAAAGGGTTGAGCCCTGCTTACCTCATGTCTCTCGAGTCCATAGCGTCAGGCTGCAACACCATGGCAAGCCCTGGCCTCCGGAGGTTTTAGTTCCAGAGGATGTCCATACAGTTTGAGACTACAGAGTGATATATCTAAATCGAATAGGGATAATTTTTTTGACTGTCATCTGTAAAGGTGAAGTGAACCCTTGATGTAGGAAACATACGTCGCACTTTTACATTGTGTATTTCTTCTAAAGGGCACATTAGTCTTGAAGAGCATAAAAAACCCATCAGAATAAAAAAGGTTCAGTGTTGACCTTTTCAAAGCGACCTCTTCGCCCTGCAGTGTACCTGTATTCCCGAGTGATGCCTACATTCTCAGCACTTCGCGTCGTGCCTCCCCCACGCATAGTTGTCAAAGCCGGCGGCTGGCGCGGGCGTTTCAGCGGCGTCCAGAGGGGATTCCTGGCGGCGCGGCGCGCCTCTGCGGCCGGCTGTCGGCGGGCGCCCCCGCCCCCGCCCCCGCCCCCGCCCCCGCCTCCCCCGCCCGCGCCAGTCGCGCTCCCCGGTGACGAGATAACGCGCGATAACCAGGTGTGGCGTCCGCCCGCGACCTCTCCCCCTCTCCTCCTCCTCATCCTCCTCATCCTGTGTCCCCGGAGGGGGGAACCGGTTCGGTCCGGGTTCGTGCGCGGTTTACATACGATTATACACGTCGGTCGCGTTCGAAATTGAAACCAGGCACTTCCCAGCAGGGCAGCCGAGCTGGCTGGCTGACTCTCGTGGCTCATATGAATATCAAATGCCTATGGCTCGCGCCCCCGCCGCCTCCACGGGTCGACAGGGGACACCGATCACGGGGTGGAGGCGGGGGAGGGGGGTGATGATGGAGGCACTGATGGAGCTGACAGAAGCGATGGGAGTAGGGGTGTAGGTAGGAAGAGGGGCAGGTGGGGATGAGGGCGTGTGAGGAGGGAACTACTGTGGAATCCGAGGTGTCGGAGAGGACATTGGGGAGAGGTGGGGGAGTACACGGGGAGAGGGATGAGCGAGGGGTGGGGGTGTCGGAGATGCGTGGGGGGGCGGGGCGGTGGCTGCGAGCTCTAGCGATATGCTAATGGCCTCGCCGATGGCTTTAACGCCGCCGCCGCCGGCGACGCTTTGTAGCATGTGTCTTGCATCTCTCAATTTGCATCCCCCGCGCGCAAAACGGCAAAAAGAGAGGCGGGCGTGAGCTCGTTGGTATCACTCTCGGGATGGAGTATGGAAATGCGATATTGGAGGCGCGATCGAGAACGAGGAGTGAATTAGAAGATAAACTGCTCTTTTTTTTTCTTCTTTCCGCACGGTGTACATGGATGTAGTATTCTGCGTGCTTCGAAAGAATGCCATTCCTTGAGTTTACTTGTAGTGTTGCGGTTATTGATTACTTGTATATTAGCAAATCCACGTTCAAATCTGTACTATCTAATGTAATTTGTCACTGGCCGAAGTTAATTGGAAAGACATGCCGTAAAAGGAACTATAAATTTCTATTTCAGCAAGCACCTACATAAGCTTTCACGTACGCGATCTTATCATTCATGAGTTGTGTTGCAGATTTTCAACATTTCATATAACTACTTTACCTTTATGAGTTATTAAATTGAATTATCGAAACTCACGACGTTTAAGCTTATTTAAGAGGAAACCTCTTTTTGTGTCTTACTTTGTCTCTAATGTGTATGTGAAGTTACTAAAGTAAATTTAATATAATCGTAAATTAAATTAATTAATAATAAAATAATTAATTATTAATGTAAATTTAATAAAATCGTAAATTTAATTTTCTGGCACATATTTAGGTGAATTACTTTAGATAATTGAAAAATAAATGATAGTAAGGTATTACCAACCTGTTTGTTCTATTATGTTTAAAAAACGAATGAAAATCATACGACACAGAGCAAAATATGGATTTTTTTTGCAACAAAAGGAATTCTTAGGGCAATATCGACATAGCAATGCTATTCTGCTTCCTGGAAAACACCAGGGCGGTCAACGACTACCGCCAGAATAAATAGCAAAATAATCGACAGAAAATTTTATATATTTTAGAACTAATACCACATGTATTTGTGGGCTGATGTGGATGCCAAAGAACGCGGATTTTTTCACGAAGCGATTGCGCAAGGTGGCGGTTTTGAATTGTTTTATAAACGTCCGGTCAGCGTTCAAAGACAAGCTCTGAGGTTTAAGAAATGTTATGATAATAAAACTCATCACGGTTGAAACCGACACAAAGATAAAGGAAGAAAATATCTACGCCAGGCTTCGTCGCACACACACCCTCTCCCATTAGTATGCGACTGCTAATACACATTTGCACTTGGTAAGGATTGTCAAAAGTATTCCTCCCGTGGTTCAGTTGTGGTCCCTGCAGCGTCTGATGGGAAGGCCCCCGCAGACCGGCCGCGCTGTATGCAAATGCGCGCCCCCTTCCAGAAACTTCAACAGTCGCTCTCCCTGGCGATTAACTCGAGGGAGCGCTCGACCGCCGGGACACGCGGCGCGGCCGCCCCGGCGTCACCCGCCCACTAACTTCGTTACGTGTCCATTTGTTGCTGACGGGATTTTTGCTGTTATTTGCAAGGCGTTTATTCCGAAATTGCTTTTTCCCGGAATCGTTTTATTTCTCAGTGAAATTGGGAATGTTTGCTGCTTTGTATATTGCATTACTTAATGTTTTTCCCATTTGCATTGTTATTTTTGTTACGTTTAGAAAGTAAATTGGATAGACGTGTGTTGGACACGTACATGGTATGTAGTGAAATAAGATAGGCGTGTGTGTGTGTGTGTGTTGTGTGTGTGTGTGTGTGTGTGGCGTTCTAAGGTTTTATGAAATATTTCCCTGAACTGATTGTTGTGCATCTGCGAGAAACATTAGGGGATACTATATACTAGCAATGATGATTAAAAATACAATAGATGCGGTTGTAAAATGCTAAAGACTCTTTTATTGAAGAAACTACGTATTTTCACTTCAATATAATCGAATCATGGGTTCCATTTGTAGACGTTTATATTTTGTTTTATCTACCACAAAACACATCTTAAATGTAGATTTTGACGTACTTTGAAGTCATGGTGATTAACTAACAAAGCAGTAGGAAACATCCAAATCCAAACCTTGCTTTCAATTTACATGCTCTTTTTGTCTATTAATTTTCTATTGCTTAAATACGTCACAATTTTTCAGTTTTTCACGTCTTTTTTGTTTTCACAATTTTTATGCAGTCTTCGGTTCAAAAACTCGTGTTTTAATTTTTTTTTTTTTTTACAGAAATCGCGCATTATTACTCGTGTGATCATTGCTTCTTTGGTGTCCTTTTGGCGAAATATCTTTAGTGACATTACAGTAAGTTTGCATCAGGTTTCGTGTTACATATTGGCATCGATTTCTTTTCATAATTAAATCATAAACGTCGAAGGGCGTATTGCCAAACCCTTTATAGAAAAGATCAAAGGAACGCCAACAAAGCAACGCGCCATCATGTGTTCTACAATAAGCAGCCTTTTTCTCTCAACACCGGTCTCCTCACGCGTGTACACCATACACACACACACACACACACACGCACTTACGCACGCGCGCGCGCACACACGCACACACACGCACGCGCGCGCGCGCAAGCGCTCATGTCCCTCACAGGTTTGCACTCTCTTCACAATTTATCATCTCTCGTGCGTCCAGAAGCTCCGCCCCACGGCCTTTTTGCACCTCGTTCTTCTTTTGTCTTCCCGGGCGAAGTCTGCGCCGCCGGATGGTGACCCCGTGAGTGGAGCCGGCGGCGGTACCTTTCTGAAAGCTACCTTTGCCTTCCCCCCCCCCCTTGCACTTCTTTGTCTTTCTCTTTTTCGAGTTCCTCTTTCTCTCTCTCTCTCTCTCTCTTCCGCGCAAAAATTATGCAACAGTTGGGATGAAAGAAAACGTTTTGACCTCTTCAGTCCGGACCTTTCAGGGCAAAAGGTCATTCATCACGGCCGAACGAAACCGCTTGGAAACAATTTTCGGGCCGCGGCGCGAGGCGTTCTTCTGTTCGAAGCGTCGCATCAGGGGAAGGGAGGGGAGGGGCGGGGTGGGGCGGGGCCTAATGCCGTCGCTTCGTTACGTGGGGATTTTCGACCCCGCTTTCAAAGGGGGAGGCTTTTCGACCGACGCGCGAGCAACCGCGGGTCGCGAAAGGCGCCGACTTCTGTGAGCGACAAGAGGTCGCCCGTGACGTGTTATTTCTTTCTTTTTGGGGTTCTTTTTTCTCTTCTTCTTCTTTTTTCCTACTTCGCGCCACCGTCATCATCCCTGTCGTCGTGTCCGTGAGCGGCTCTGTTTCGGATCCCAGCCCCCCTCCCCCTCCCCCTCCCCGTTCCTTGCGGCCCTCCTCGCCGCGTAATTCGCGTTAATGAGCGCAATTGGCGGGTGGCGGGCGCGATGGGAGGCCTTTTCTTCTCGGAGGCGACGGCCTCTGCTGCAGCGGCGCTGCGCCGCGCGCCTCGGGGGGGGGGGTGGCCGGCGAATGGCGCCACCGGTTTGTCTAATGGCTGGGAAAACGTTCGTTACGCCACGGGTTGTTAATGTTTCAGCCTTTTTTTCTCTTCTTTCGTGTGCGTTTTTTTCATGTTCGTTTTTTTCATGTTCGTTTTTCATGTTCGTTTTGAGAACTTAATTTACTGGGGAGATGACGGCGATGAGGTTCGTTGTGAATGTTCGAAGTAATCCTGTGTTGTCACCGGATGAGTTTAGCTTTGAGAGAGCATCGCCGCCGTCTGTGAACGACCCTGACCTGGTAGAAGTAGGGTCCGAGTCCCGACAGTGAGGGTCTTTCGACATTAGCTGTATAGCTACGTCGAATTCAGCCGCTGTGTGAAGGAGAAATCTAGCGGGAGTCTCCCCATGAACAGTAGTTTTCCGTAGTTTCTGAAATCAATACCAAGGTGACTTCTGTAACAGAATGGTAACTAACGAGCCCCGGAACGCACGCGATCTTTCCTTCCTCTTCGTTGTTCTATCCTCTACCAGACACTTCAGCTTCCATGCACTATACTCCCCCAGATATCCGAAGACTAGTCGGAAGCGATGTCCCGGCTGCTGCGGTTGCTCCGCTGGGGAAATATTCGAAGGGAAATTAACCCCTCAAACCGACGTGTAGAACCGGAAGGGGGGTTCGTAGCATCAACTGATGTCCCTGCTCGGCCTCTGACCGGGAGGTCCTAGGTTCGAGACCCAACGGTGGTAGACATTAGCAAGTTAGATGGCTACGCCCAATTCAGTCGTTGCCCGAAGAAGAATTCTACCAGCCTGCTGGTCAGATCTGTAGTTTTCTGTGGGTTTCTCCGAACAACACCAGCGAATGGCGAAGTAGTACCCTAACTAATGGGCTACGAGCCGCGCGCGTTCTTTCTCTTTTTCTTTACTTATCCTCACACCTTACACAAACTTACACTTACATGCACTACACTACGACACTTGCCGGGAGACCAGTCGGGAACGTAGAGCTTGTCTCCGCTGTGGGGCTGTGCATCGGCTGGTGGGAGATATCTGGTTGGGGAAAACTCCACCAACCGACGGGAAGGTCGGCACCGGAAATTACCACCCAGCGTGGGGAAGATCGCCGCCGCCTCCTGAGGAAGGTCCATTGACTACACTTACGCGACTAATTACCGTAGCCATTGTCGCACTTGCCATTACTAGTCAGACAACGGACTTGGAGGTCGGCGCCGAATCTCACCAGCCAGTGGGGGAAGACCCACAGCAACTCCGGACATCGAAAACATTCACATTCACTAACGGGACTAATAACTATAGCAGTTGTCGTGCTATACACATCAATAAATGAAGGAATCTTGTGTTTGTGTCGGTGATGTAAATGTAAATCATTGATGGTATATTTCTCAGTTTTCTTAATGGGTGATATTTTTGAAACTTTCGAAACTTGTGTTTCGTATTTTTTTAAATGTTGCATTCTTTCTCATTGACTTTTAATCATCTCTTAATTGCGTAAACAATTTTATTATTAAATTCTCTCTCGCCTCAAACATTCTAAATTAGTTATTACTTTCCAGTAATTACTGCTGTACATGGATTGTAAAGATTGAATGGTTCGCCCTGCTTTATGCATACGCCGTCAAAGCATTTCTATAGGTTCAAGTACAGTATTTTAGATTTCCTAGTTTGCATGCCTTGATTGTATGGGATATTTGTTAAAAAGATCTAATGGTTGGACGTATGGAATTGCATTAAATGGTTTCTCTTTGTCCATCACTGAGGTACCTTTGTAGAATATAAAACTTATTTTCGTAATTTTCCAAATTCCAACACCGTTTTGTAATTTCATTTCGCAAATTGAAGCTAATTTTATATAATTTTAGCTCTTCAGCTAACATTTTTTATTTCGATAGTTACACATACATTTTTTAACCATTTTGCGTTCAGCCTTAATTACTCATTTAACTGGGTGAAATTACTTACTGCAAGTATGAGACCTTCCGAAAAGCATTGTGAATTTTAAACTAATAATAATAATAATAATAATAATAATAATAATAATAATAATAATTTTAATACCCTGTTGACGTTGGAAACAATTTCGGCTTGTTAGTTTTTTTTATAAATATGTTTACTTTATTAGTTTGCACAATGCCTTTTTGTGCAAGCTGAATTTCTTAAAACTCAAGAACCATTCTCCCTTTTTTTATTTATCCCACTTTTCTAGGACTCGAGTGTTTCTTGAACTGAGAAGTTCCTCTGCGAGGGCTGCGCGGAGCACGCGCGTCTAATAACTAGCCGTCTCCACGGGCGGCAGCTCGGCGCTGAGGGGAGCGAGTGGTGACGCTGCAGTTTGCTCTTCTTTTCGCGGGCGGGGACGAAACCGGCTCGCGACGTTTGCTCCTTGGTTAGAGAGGCGTCGAGGTCATTACCGCGACAGGCGGAAATTGCGATGCGCCCGGGGGGGGGGGGGGGGGGGGGGCGTTCGTTGGCGTCCGCGCTGCAGACGTCGGGGAGAAAACTTGTCTCCGCCATTCCACCTCTTGCGTTTCGATACACAATAGCACGTTTGGAACCGGACTTCCGGATGAAAGGAACCTTTTAGAAAATACAATATTGAGATAAACGTTTGCTGATGAAGCCCAAAATGTAGCACCATTTGGCGAATCCTTAGTGAGAAATCTGGCAAAACTTGCCTAAGAACGGTTTGCAGTGACGACTCAACTTATATCGTCAAATCGAAATGTACTCCTAACACACTTCGCAAGAAGTTTATCAGAACTTACGAGAAGTTTTTTTATTGTGTGAGAAAGGGAGTATGTCATTGAATTCGGGGAAGATTAGGTGGAGTAATTTACGTGGAATTTTATGAAGTAGTTAAATTTACTTCACAAAATTTTGTTATCAAAGAAAAGTAACTGGTGGTTTTAACCTTTACTGCTTCTTCCAAACATTGCTGAATAGGCTAAAGCATTTAAAAAAATATCACCACACGCTTTTTTAACATTCTCCGTCGTCATTTGCGCTTCTGTCTGTGCGAAATGTTATTTGTGCACCGAAAACCCGAAGTAATAAAAATGCACAAAGTTTAGAGAAGTTTGTGAAGGGAAACGAGCTAAAATCAACTTTCCTTAACCTCCACTACACCCTACTTCTCCACTTTTATTTTTGACATCTCTTGAAGCGCAGCGATTTGTATTCAGAATATTGCTTCGGCAGTGCAACGGAATATTAAGGACCCGCGCCGAGTTTCGCGGGGAGCACCTTCATAGGTAGCGGTGAAACAGAGCGGACGAGATGCGGGGGCGCGTCGTCTGCATTGCGCATTCTGGTAGGAAGAATTCTTTCATTTTTCCCTCCGCTTCCGGCCGCGCCCGCCCCCGCTTCAACGTCGAGATCCCTTCCACAATCGCGTACTTTCCACTTGTATAAGCAACAAAATAACATTGAGCCTAACCTATAGGAAATCGAAGAAGTCTGTCTTCCTTCACTCGCTCTCCATGTTTCATACGACTTTCTTTCCTCACTGATTTCTCTCCTCCCTCCTCCCACCATCATCCCGGCGATTCGCGATTTTTATTTTTGTTTTATTGTTTTTTTCCTTGCAGTCGTCCCCGTCCGATCTTTCTTTATTTTCTCTCTACGGCGACTGTTTTCTTCCCGCGGCGCCGTATGGGAAGTAAACAATTGAGAGCTGCCTCCCACCGCAGCTGTGCGCGTTCGGGAACTTGTTCTTCCGGAAGGGCGGCGGGCCACGCGCGAGTGCCGGTGCTGGGGAAGTTGCGGGGGTTCCGTTTTCTTGCGACGCGGGGAGCCCCGGTGGCGTCTGCCGAGGGCGAAGGCGGGGGGCGGGGGACCTGATCGCCGCGTTCGTTTCTTTGTGTCGCAATTACGGAATTATTTTTGTCAATGCTGGAGCGGGATACCGTTGGGTACGCAATGTTAGGGCGTAAAATATGGTAATGAAAAAAAAAATAGTTTTGATTTGAAGAGAGGGAGAAAAGCAGATCACGAGAATTTTACGCACGATTTATTGTTAATGTCAACTGTACGTGTTCTGTACAGTTGGCGAACGTAACGTTCGATGGAAATACTGTTATCATTATTATTATTATTATTATTATTATTATTATTATTATATTATTACACTTCTATAATATCATTTTAAAAATATTTGTGTTTGTTTTATTTGACATTGAATAACGATAGCGTGCTTTGTATATGTAAAACATCTGAAATTTTCCACACTGCCTAAACGTAGTTCTTACGTGGTTCTTGTGTTTAATGTTATACAAACATTGCGGAGCGCTCCCCAATTATTATGAATCTTTAAAAAATCCATCAGGATTCGGAGGAATTCTAAGGGTGAAAATTGAAGGCTACCAGATAGCTTACGAACGTCGGGCCTCCTCACGAACTCGCAAACCGTAATTCCAGCGTGTTGATGCTCTGGATTCATTCGTATTCCGACCGCGTGTCTCGTCCTGTAAACAGTGGCACCTGGAGCAAACGCCAACGCGGCCGGGTCATTGCACCTGGCAGCGCGGGCACGGGCGGGGGCGTATGGGGAGCAGAGCACCGGGTTCGGGCTCGGCCGGCGGCGGCGTCCGTCGCGCCCCTCTCACCCAGTTCAGTCCCCGCTCCGCCCCGCTCCGCCCCGCTCCGCCCCGCTCCGCCCCGCTCCGCCCCGCTCCAACCCGCTCCGACCCGCTCCAACCCGCTCCGACCCGCTCCAACCCGCTTCACCCCGCCCCGCCCCACGCCGCCCCGCCCCCGTCCACACCGCCCCGCCCCGCTCGGCCCCGTCCCGCCCCGCTCTGCCCCGCCCCGCCCCGCCCCGCCCCGCTCCGCCCCGTTCTGCGCCGGAAGCCCCGGCGGCGGCGGAAGCGCTCGCTTTGTGCTGACGGCGGCGGCGGCGGCGGCGGCGGAGCTGCACTGTGACGTCACCGCTGCAGCGCCTGGCCGAGGCGGCTTCCGCCAGCAACAGGCGCGCGGGCCGGGCGGCGGCCGAGGGCGGCCACAGAGGGACACCCACATGATGGCGGGGGGGGGGGAAGGGGACTGCGAGGGTGGGAAAGCTCGGACAGGCGAGGAAAAGGCCGGGAGGGAGGCAAAATAGTGGCGAATGAGCAGGGTGGTAGTGAGTGCGAACGAGCGGGTGATACACGTGTGGGAATGTGGGCTGGCGAGCTACTGGTGGGAAGGTGGACGGTTAAAGAGGATAGCTAACGAATGAAGAAAGGGATCGTTGGTCAAACGAGTAGGCATTTGTGCAGATTAAAAGATGGTTGGTCGAGAGAAAGTGTTCTAGGGCAAGAGAGGGGGTTGTTGGACGAGAGAGGTAGTTGTTGGGCGAGAGAGAGGGAGAGTGTGTTGCTGGGCGAGAGAGAGGGAGAGAGTGTGTTGCTGGGCGAGAGAGAGGGAGAGAGTGTGTTGCTGCGCGAGAGAGAGGGAGAGAGTGTGTTGCTGGGCGAGAGGGAGAGAGTGTGTTGCTGGGCGAGAGGGAGAGAGGTTATGTTGCTGGACGAGAGAAATGCCGTGCACCCGACCGTCGGGCGGGCGGGCGGGCGGGCGGGCGGGCGAGCGAACACGCGGACGGACGGTGCGGCGGATGGGTGGGCGGGCGTGAAGGGCCAGCGGTCGGTGCAGCGGGCGGGAAGGCGAACGGCAGGGCAGGCGCCGTCGTCAACGCTCGTTTGCTGTCACCTCCGCGAAAACGTCGGCGTTCGCCCCGGCGCGCGCGGCCCCAAAGTTCCGCCCTGGCTGTGAAGTGCGTGGGGGCCGTCACCAACAAAAACGCCCCCCTCCCCGCCCTCCGCGCCTCCGCTTCCGCTGGAGCTGCCAGCGAGGGCCCAGCTGCCGGGCCGCGCGGTGAAGTTGCCCGCTACTCGACGGCTGCACAATGATGTGCCTCGTGAAGCGCTGTGAAAGCACTCAAGCTTCGATACCTTTTTTGTCTACGATTGAAAGCAACAGTCTCTTCGGCTATCAAAGAGCTATATTCGATTGTTTGCAGTCCTAAATTGTAGTTAAGGTTCGATGCTTCTCTCTCTAAGACACACAAGAAATGAGTGTTTCTTATTTACGAGACACAAAAAGAAATTACTACACAATTTAAATCAATTTTTTTTCTTTCCAATTAAACAACCGGAACTATTAAAGCCATACATTATTTATTAATTTTCATAGTATTTCAAATATTGAACTTTCACTGAATTCCAAATATAGCTACTACGGAAGTAAATTCGGAGGAATTTGTCTCACATGTCACTCGGCCAAGCCTCTGTCACGTATCCTACACATTCAGGATGTGGTGTATTACAATAAAGTCAGTCAAGAAGAGTTAAATTTGTTATTATGCTAAAAATGTGTCCAGGAAATGTATAATTTTCGATGCTTATTAAATTTCAATTTGCAAATGTACCAGCTTTGTTTATAGTCGCTTTAAAAGTAGATAGTAAGGCGCTGTAAGAATCGATATGAAACTTCGGTTGCTTTCCTGTATATTCTGTTAATAAGCACATTCCTTCTTTCTTCTTTATACATTTATAGAGTAAATATCATGCAAAATTGTTGTTTGAAATGATTCATATTTATTACAGTTTAAAATAATAATAAGTGAGAACATATACACAAGTTTTTTACCGAGCAACATGCAGTGAACTGTTTATTTATCATTTCTACGCAAAACTCTGTATAACATAGATATTACATGAGTTTGGTTGGTTTTCTTTCTAACTCATGCATCGATAAACTCCTTTCATACAATGAAATTTATGTTTAATGGAAGTAAGTACTCTGCTCTATTAGATTCGATTTCAAGAGCTTGAGCTGTAATTGTAAGACATTAGGACACGAAAAAACATTAATTTCAACTGGTCATTCAAAAATAAGCAGGAAAATTCCACTCTGTTCACGAAGGAGATTTTTCCGATCGAGATTGCACATTACGTGTTCTTTGTAAATGACAGATGTAGTTGGATTGCTAGCCTGAGCCACGGGGTTTCGCCGAGCTCTGGCTGTTCGTTGGGCGGCGGGGCTTTCCAGCGCAGGGCGGCCCTTCCGTTCCGGCGCGCGCCGGGGCGTCGACGCCCGCCCTTCGCCCCCCCCACCCCAGCTCATTTAAATTAATTAGCGTGGCATTGTGGGGGCGCCTGCGCCTTCCGCCGCGTGGGCGCGGGCCGGGGCGGCGCTTCCCCCACCGACGAATAGAGCTCCCTGGCCACCGCCCGCGCCGCTTCCGCGGGCAGCGACTGCCCTGCCGACGCCGCCCTCGGCCCGGCCGGCGCTGCCCTGCGCTCTAAAGCCGCGCACCCGCTCGGCGCTGCGGTTTCACACATTTTCCGAACATTGAAGTGATAGGTATTTTGTAAAAAATAAATATAATTATTTAAATATGGTCCTGAATATATTTATAGACAGACAAATTATTGTGGGTAAAAGAACATAAATTATTATTTATTTTAATTATCAATAATAAGACATGAGCAACATCATTATAACGATGTTCAAATAAATAAAACAATATATATATATATATATATATATATATATATATATATATATATTGAAACGCGGAGCGTTACTCTAATTAATTAGAAACGCAGTGCATGTTATTCCAATTATGCCCATTTTGAATTGCGCGGCGAGTAATGGACGTGACGAGAGAACGCGAGAAGGCGGCGAGACGGGGCGAGACGGCGGCAGTTGCAGTGTGGAGCGGAACTCGAATGAGAACGGAGCGATGTTGGTGCGTGCGGTGAACAAAGGACAAAAGGAAGTTCAATAATGTAAGGGAATCTATTAAGAAGTGAGTTAAGTGTGACAGTGGGAAACATTAAATAGTGCAAGCTGGTAGTCGTGGAATTAGCATCAGGAACAGTGGTAAAAAGGGCAAGAATTGTAAGCCGCGTGGTGAATAATAGCATGGGTAGTGACCACGTGCCTGCATTATCGTAAAAGGTTAGCGGAGAAAAACTGGTAGACTGTGTCGCAAGAAAGCATCGAGACAAACTGCAAGGGAGAGGCGGACAGTAATATAGACGTAGTGCCTGCCCGATTTGGAGAACACGTGCAACGGTCGGAGTTGAAGCAGAGGCATTGTGCAACCGCTGCAGGGGGGGGGGGGGGCTGTGCCACGGCCGACCACGCAGCGCGCCGTCTGAAGGGCGCCGAGTCGCGCCAAAAGCCGCCGATTATCGCAGCCGTTAGGCGACATCCGAGAAGAAACGAGCTATTTTGGTATTCGAGGTATTGTGAAATCTAAAATCCTAAATGTAGTTTTGGTACCAAAGCAGGGAATAAGTAAATTGAACTTGATGTACTAAATGTGTAATTTCAGTAATAAATCGTTGATTTGTTCAGAGAAAATCATAACTTGGCTTTTCCAATGTTCTGGTCAATCCTTACGAGACCCATTCACGAACCAAGACACCCGTCCTTTTTAATATTAAATGCAATGAAAAGTACCGCAAATCGAGGTACGTCACAATATATATATATATAGATAGATAGATAGATAGATAGATAGATAGATAGATAGATAGATATATTCTAACAGCCCCACCTAACACACACGAACTTGTACCTTCGTGACACAAAGCCGCATGAACTGTAAGCGGGTTGCTAAGACATTATGCTCGTGAAGCGAGCTTAGAATCTCGGGAAGCAGGATCTTTAGGGTACGAGAAAGGTTTGAACCCTTGACACAATGCACACTTCACACAAATTACACATAAACGAGCATATAATTCAGCCAAAACTCTGTGGCATGAGTTAATGACAAAGAAAAACAAATCAAAAATAGAATCACACTTTACAAAATAATCAAATAAACACAAATAGAAACCTTTACAGCCTATTCAATTAATGAACACTTAATTTTCTTCAAAACTAATTCTCTGAAAACACTTTCTCTAATCAGTACTGGGAAATCCCTTTGAAAATTAATTATGCCTAAATTTAAGTTATCCTAGTTACAATTGCACATGAAATTAAACTTAATTTACAATCTCTTGCTTTTCTTTAAAATATTACATACAATGAACAATATGTGGGCAAGTGCACTACTCTCAATTTATCTTTTAATTGTAACTGCTAATAGCAGAATAATGATTGTTCTAATTAGAATGATTTAAGGCAAGCAATAACGCATCAAAATCTCCCACTACAAAGCTGCAAATTATTACCACCCGTGTCCTCAGTTTCCTAACACTTCTAGAACTAGTCTTTTCCCTGCCGACGTGAACTTGACCTATTTTCGCAGTTCTAAGGTTACCTCGAAACTGTCCACTTTCCAACCTTGAAGTCGCCTGCTGGGTTCTGTACGACGTTGCTCGATTCCAACCTCTGCGTTGCCTGCGCTGTCCTCTTGCGTCTTTTTCTGTCTTCCTAAACGGCGTCTTCTCCCCCGGTCGACTCGCGTCTTCTTCCATCTCGCTAATCGGCCTCTTCTTATCCCTCGGCTGCTACCGGCGCCTTCGATTACGCCCACGTTGTAGAAAAATGTCCCTCGCACTTCCCTGAATGCTAGTGCAAGTGCCTCGCTCGTTTCTAAATTTTACTCCGTTAATCAAGAACTTTCAGAGCTTTCCTCACAACGGGTAACTTTTTACTTCCCGTATTAGTTAATAGAAGAACACTTTACTAATTCCTCACTACTTCGCGAACGACTAACTAGGACGTCTTTGCAACGCCGGAAACTCCTATCTAAACAGTCGTTGCGGCGGCAAATACTATCTAAGCTGACGAGCGTTGATGAAAATCTGCTTACTTGACGAGCGGTGACTACTAGAAGAGCTGCTTACTCGACGAACGCTGGCAGAAAAGAGAGCTTCCGCTTGCGATCTCGGGTATTTATGGTTCGAAGCCTGGGGAAATTCTCCGTGGCGGGGGTATTTCTCCTTCTTCAACCCTTCACCAGGAAAAACGTTGCTTGCTAGTCGTCTGTGGTTAGTACGAGCAACGGATACCAGGCTGCGCGTTTAGATACTCTGGTTTTCGCCTGCTCTCCTCACTGCCCGTGGGTGTTCACGCAGACGAAACGGTGGTGTTATGGGGTTGTATAATCCCATAACGCCACAATATATATATATATATATATATATATATATATATATATATATTGTTTTTATAGTACCTAGTGATGAGAAGAAGGCAGATTCCAGAAACGTTGTGATAACAAAGAAAATGTTTGTGATTTTCACAATGTCTTACCCACAATAATTTGAGTGTATACATTTATTTAAGACTATATGTACATAATTGTATGTAATAATAAGACAGTCATAATGTAAGGAAAAAAAGAAGAAAAATGTTTGATGAAGATAAAATTTTGTTGCCTTAATTGTCTTTTCGTTAGTCGAGAAAAATTGTTTGCCTTAACACTGAGCAGATGTGCGGTGAAGAATGAGCAATATTGCAACTTCTTGGTTACCACAATTACGCAATCGAGCCTTGATAAAAACTTCGGCATTTCATAAATATTTAGAATTTTTAAAGCGGATAGTTTTAGAAAACTTCTGTAATCTGAGTAATTAACTTAACTTACATGAATCATTTTCTTCTTTGTACATAAAAATCTTAGGAACGCAACTTTTGTAGGTGAAAGTGTAATGCATTGTCGCTGGAATTGCAAACAGAATCGGACACTTGACCTGACCAATCCTTATCTATCCAATCTAAATATATGTGACGGTAGCAAACATAATGTTCAGCTCCAAATACAGTTTCTACCTGCTACACCAGCTACTGTTGACGTCTGTTTCTGCGTCGCAAATAGTACTCCTTGGGCAAGAGGATGACGAGATGCGACCGTTCGGCTCCCGTTCTCTTCTTTCCGTTCCATCCCGTGCCGTCCCGTCCCGTCCCCTCCCGTCCCGTCCCGTCCCGTCCCCTCCCCTCCCCTCCCGTCCCCTCCCGTCCCATTCCGTCCCCTCCCGTCCCATTCCGTCCCCTTCCGTCCCCTTCCGTCCCGTCCCATCCCATCCCATCCCATCCCAACCCATCCCAACCCATCCCATCCCATCCCATCCCGTCCCGTCCCGTCCCATGGCATCCTACCCCGTCCCACTCAGCCCCCTCCTCGTCCCTCCGCCATCCTGTCCCGTCCTGTCCCGCTTCACCTCCCTCCCCACCCTTTCCCTCAGCGCCCAAGCGCCAAGCTCGTCCCGTATCCGAAACTCGCCCTCTTCCCTTCCACCCCCACCCCCGCTCCATCCCCGCACAAACCCACACACGCACACAAGCGCGCACACACGCGTTCGCCCGGCCCGCGCAAACAGGCGCCCGGTCGATCCCCGTCCCGCTCGCAGCCCGTTGTGGCCTCAACACACTTTCGCAGGCCGTTGCTGGCCGCTAATCCCGCTAACGCCGAGTAATGGAGTCGTTATTTCGACACGGCAACCAGCGGCCGGCGCCGTGTGAGGTGGGCGAGGCGGGGAGTGCCGTTGTCGCCACTTGCTTTGCATTGTGCGGCTTGGCGCTGCACCCTCAGACACCTGCTTCAGATCAGAGGCGACGGCTTTGTGTGAACGGGGACATGGAATGTACTTCGTGTGCATTGGCAATGCAAATACTTATTTGCTATATGATACCACTCTATTTTCTCTCTCTTGATTTCGTATCATCCAGCAGTGTTAATATTTATATGTATAACTGTTCTGATATGATCGTGTGAGCTCGAATAACGAATGGGAGAGGTAATGTGATAAAGGGAATATTTTAATTCTTAAATACTTTTTTTGTCAGAATATCAACATTGTTTCATGAGATGTCAGTAGTAGTCGTCTTCTTTTTTGTCTTACTGGTTATACGAGGCTTGGGAACTGCGCTGACTGGCACAAGGGAGATTAATCCGACCCTACATGCTAAATACATACATACAAACTGGTAATATTTAATTACTTTTTCAGTGGAAGGTCAAAGACAACTTGGATTTTTCACGTGAAGATGTTATCAATTTAATGAGACGTTAATTAGGTTTTTCTTTTCCTTTGCGCAACACCCGCTTCAGTTGTTGCAACTTCCTTAGTTGACGTAAGAGATGAGTTATAAGGAGGGGTTATACGAGTTATAGAAGCCTTACTGAATTTCAAAACTGGAATGTACTTTAAAAATAATGTAGATAATTGAAATAATTCGAATACTACTAGATTTTGAATTTTCTTATAATGTAACTAACTTCACCTTGCTACATTTGGAGATCATATATTCGAGTTGAAAAGAGTTACGAAAGCAAACAAAATGCTCGTGCAATAAATGCCATCCTGAACTACCCCTCACTTCACAACGATTGAAATGCAATCGTATATCGTTATTTATTTACATAAAATCAATAATTTCTGAATTTTAAGATGCAATCACTATATCAACGTAAATGCTGTGTAATATTGATTAAAAACGCGGAATTCTAATTCAAGCTCTTAAAGTCACAAATTGGTGCAAAATGATAATGCTTAGTTCCAAAAAGGAATGTTTGAAAAATAACTACCAACTAAAATTAATGTAATGAGATTGTTGAGTACAATTCGGACTTTTGACTTATCAAATTTACTACTTTCGTTATGCTTATTAATCATCTTTGTTAAGCAAACATTTGCACACAGCTTGACTAATGGACTTTTTTACTGTTATTTTAATTATCTCATGCTATTCAATTAATAAATAAATTTATTATTCGTTTCATTATAATTGGTTTAGTTTGTGTTAAAACGTGCACTTATATGTTGTGTCCCTGAGAGTCACAATTTGCAGATCTCCACCAATATTCTTGCAAAAACTCTGTTTACATTCATATTGATTTAATAAGCTCTTCGAAGTCTGCAGTAATCAGTTCAAAAATTGTACAGTCATACTCCAGAAACATTTGTGATTGGCTTTATGCAACACGTTCAGTAAACTGTCGAATGCAGCATGACGTTGATACGTCACGTCAATACATTTCAATGTCATGCCGAAATCCGGTATTTACATACCTCCTCCTCAATTTGTATACGTTTCCTCCTGATGACATTTCATATTTTGTGCAACTGCCGTTTCTTTCGTCGCGCCCACAATAAAGCAAATTTAAGAAATGTAAAGCGCTTTAGAGCTAACGGACAGACAGGGAAGCCACATTCTGCGCATGGCGTTTGTTTCTGGCTTATCTCGAATTCGTGCATACATTTTTTTTTCAGTCCGCGTCTGCAAGCTGCGGGTTCTATTTCTCGTTGTCCCCGAGTCGCATCGCTGCTTTTACCTGCAAACGGATCAGAAAGACGTTGGAAACAGCAAGAAAAAAGAAAGAAAGAATGAGACGCAGTCCGTTTTAACAAAAACCGACGCACGCTCGGCGCTCGTGTGTCTGGAGATAAATAAAACACGAAGTCGAAGCGGAATCGTCCTGATACAGACATGAGTCTGTCTTTTGTGCTCGGCACAATACAGGATGCCCGCGTCTCGGTTCGTCTTCCTGCCCTTCCTTTTCATCCCAACGCCGTCCGCCCTCCCCCCCCCCTCCGTCATGTGGATTCGTTGATGCAAGGCTGGGCCGAATCGTTGGGGTTTGGAAATACTGCGTAGCGAGCAGCACTTTGAAATGAATTTTATCCCAGAAAATAGTAATATTAATAATAATAATTATAATAATTATTATTATTATTATTTATTATTTTTATTATTATTTTTATTATTATTTTTATTATTATTTTTATTATTATTTTTATTATTATTATTATTTATTATTATTTATTATTATTACTCTATTGATGCTTCCTAGTTTTGTAATAAAGGTAACAGACTGTATTCTTTATCCTGCGTACAAAACGCTATACTTTTTATAGAGGTGATGCTGGCGAACATAATAATTTTGTGTCTCATCAGTTCACATGTGATTATATTTCATAACTGTGTACTATAGTTTCAAAATAATTTTTACAAATTGTTAAAAATCTCAAAATATTGCTACCCTGTTGGCACGGCTATAACTTCAATTACTTTGTACTTAATAGTTTCAATTTTGATGAGATACGATTTGTTGAAACAAGACTTAGAATAAATTGAACTTACAACATGACTTTTGATTAAATTATCATTGTTATTATTATTATTATTACAAAAAATAATTGTTAGGAAAAATCGACATTAAAATTGTTTTTACAGAAAATAAATTACTTACTTCCTTGAAATATCGTTGAACTTTATTCATAGGGCAGTAGATGCCTTCGCTTTCGAACGAACCATTGACCGAGGCCCTTCCGCCATGTAAGAACTGCATTTAGGGCCAGTGTGTGCGGGAGACGCGACGGTCTCCGAGGAAGGGGCTGTGGATGCTCGTACTCGTACGGCCGCCGATCGATGTCGAAATAGCGGTAGTGTATCGAGTCGGAGGGGTCCACTCACAGCAACAGTTCGGGACGCCACAAAAGGACGTCGAAGGGGAGAAAGGTGGGTCCGGTGGCCGTGGAGCGACGGAGGAGGAGATGGTGTCGGAGACGGAATCAAAAACGGCGAAGGGGTCGAAGAAAGTGGTGGCGATGGCGTCGGGAATGCTGCTGCAGGAGACCACAAGAATGGAGACAGGCAGTGGCTGTGTCGGTGGCTGTGTCAGTGGCGGTGGCGGTGGCGGTGGCGGTGGCGGTGGCGGCGCCCGCCGTGAGGTCAGCCGTGGCAAGGACATCGGTGAAGACTTCGACGATGTTAGCAGGAGTGTTGGCGGTGGAGTCCGTGCTATGTTGTAGGTGGAGTGGGGGCGGGGGTGGGCAGGCACGGCGGAGGAGTTTGCGGCTGGGCGATCGAGGGGGTGGGGGTGAGGGGAGGTGGCGGCGATCCCCTCCTTGTCGAGAAGCATCTTCCAAAGATGCCTCTTTTTATTGCGTTTTCACTCTCGTGAGGCGATTCCTGAGATGTTGCTGTGTTATCCACCTTTTTTCTCCTTTTTCCTTTTGTTGAATGGCCATTTTGAATGAAGGCGAGATTTTTATCTGGAAATTGTCTTTGTTGGAAGAATGTTTTCGACAACTTTTCAGAACCCATGACGACTTCATGCAATAAAGTATCCATTTTATGAGAAAATATTTTGTGTCCTATTGACGTTTGTGGTGTTGGAAATCGGAAAAAACAGTGTTACATTTTAAGACCAATCGTTGGGAAAATTAAATGATGTTGGATTACCTTGTAACAGCGTGTAAAACGAGTTCTAAAACTTTTATTTCCCTTCTAATGGCGATGAATGGAAGAGTATGTGCAGAGACGGTTTTCAGCTAATATTTCTCCCATAGAAATTCAGGGTAAACAAAGTAAATAATTTATATTTTCATCATTGCTCGAAAGGAAATAATAAATCTTCTATATACACATTACATCCAGTAGTAATGTCCTGCTTGTCTTCACTAAGTATTTATAAAACGAAGCCCAACGAATATATATATATATATATATATATATATATATATATATATATATATATATATATATATATATATATCGTACTGTTAATATTTTTGTAACTCCATTAGCTGGCGGTGTAGAACAAAACTAAATATTCATGTCAAATGCAACCCGTAACACTGTGTTGCATTTTTGGGTCTGTATCTGAAACTTCTAAACGAAGTGTATTAGGGCATTAAAAACTAAAATATTGAGGCAAAAGACCTCATCTTAGAGACTTTCAGAATCTGCAACTAAATGTGAATGAGAGAGGCAGAGACAGAGACAAAGACGGAGAGAGAGACTGAGACGGAAAGGGAGAGGGAAGGAGAATGAGGGAGAAGGAAGATGAAGGGCAGAACAAGGTGTGCTGGGTTCCGCTAGTTATTTATAAAGTTCTAATTTTCGAAAATTCAGAGAGTTCTACGGAAATGAGACCAGCGCCATTGTTTTAATATTTCCTTGTTCTACCGGTGGGAACAAATTTGAATAAAATATTTGAAGCAGTTTTTGATAAGTATATTTTTATAAATTACACTACTTTCAAGCATAGATGATTGATTTTTCAAAAAAGTGTGCCTGACCTTGTTAGAGCTGACAGACCCAGGTTGGCAGACATCGAGACGGACGCAGAAAGGCTCCCAGACAGACACACGAAGGCAGCCAGGCAGGCAGGCTGGCTGACGTTCTGCCTTCAATCGATTTTCGTTATCAAGGATCCAGTAAACATGGATTTCGACTACCATCGTATTAAAGGCAGTAATTTATATGCCGAAACAGTATTTTATCCAGTTTTTCGTTACAAGGGCTCACAATAAACTTTTTCTGTCAACATTCGCCGTTTCCCGGCGCACATTATCTTCTTACGAAGTAAGGGAGAGAGATTAAAAACCATTAATCGAAAATCATCAAATCATAAACATACACATTTCCTGAAAATCAAACCTAAATTATTGAAGCTCTACCTTCTGAGTGACATTCAAATGTGTCTGCGCCGCTCCCGCATATTCCTCCCGTGCCGGAGTGTCGTGAGCGATAAGCCGGCGGGGAAGTTCCCTTTCATGGAGCCCCAGACTTTTGACGGGCGCTTCGTGATAGACAACGCGGCGCCGTCGCCGTCGCCGGGGCTCGCGTGGCCGCGGCGCTGGGCGCCCGGCTGTCGGGTGGGAATTTGTGGGGGCCTCCGCCTCTCCGCCACTGTCCCATTCGAGACGGTTCGTGCCGATGTGGACTACTCCCACAGGAAGCCTTGTGGGTTTGCTTGGGAGCGTTGCTTCGCGTCGCTATCGTTTTCACTGCGTAGCCGGATCTGCCTCGTGTTGCCTTCTTGAAAGGCAGTTTTTGGCGAAATGTGGTCGATTGCTTTTTGATCCGCTGAAAGAAAAATGAATAGTCGGGAGACCAAACAAATTTTAACAAAAAACTTGGGAAATGTGACCTTGGCAGATATGTTTTTTGCTGCTATAATGGATAGGTCCCAATTTGTCGCTCGTATAAGTGCATAACTATTCTTAGTCAATATAAATATTCTTAGTCTTTAAAGTCAATAGGATTGCTAGTGGGCTGATCTCTTAGCCTACTACTCCAAGACTGATTCCGTCTGCAATGTCCATAACTCTTGTGCTTTCAGATAGCATTTTGTAAGTTTCATTGGAAACATAACGTACAACTTTGCAAGTCCCTGCACGTTCGACATACTGCGAGAACAATTATTTCACGATTATAATTTTTAATTTTTTTAGTTATTTTTTGTAGTTCTTTTTAATAGAGCACAGGACAAATAATGTACTTTTCATGATCTTCCCTGTGATTTGTAATTTTTCTAAACTTATTCTGAAAATTCATAAATAGTGCCTTGCTCAAAAAGTCGTTTTTGGAAGCTTTATTGTTGACATTTTCACATATTCGAACCGTGTTTTTATGTAAATAGCCGTTCTCTTTGATGTCGTCCGTGTTTCTCTTTGAAACCTTTGATCGCCGCTGTAACAGGGTGCTAGCGTGCATCACGCTTGTCGGACATCGAACTCTCACGGTGGCCTAGCTAGATCAGGCCATCAGCAAGGTCACAGAAACTCATGTTTTCTCCCAGCTGACTGCGGCACGCTATTTAGTTTCGCACATATGTTACATTCTTATATGCATGCTTAACTCTCTCTCAATTTACACAGTTAAAAATATGATATTCATTTCCGAGACCCCATTATCGTAGAACTTTTTTTGTTGGAGATAAAATACTTCTGATATTCAAGTCCTCAGTCACCCCCGACTTGCTTTATTCGTCATACATAGACATCATTAGGGGACGGATGTCGATGACTTAAAACATTGCCAAAAGCGATCAATAAAATGTTCTTAAATGCTTTACAAATGCCCTAAAACAAAGTAAAATGACGCAAACACTTGATCAAAACCACTTCAGATCAACAACTCAAGCTATTGGGCATGTTACTGATGTAATCGAGGCTTCTTCTTTTGTTCAAGTCAACTCAGCGTGCAAAAGTTAGAATGGGACTCTTTTTTAAAAGAAAATCTCTGCCTTTATTTATCGTGAAATAAGCCGAACTGACAATGAACCTTAGATTACATGTACTCACAACGGCTGATATTACAATATATGAGCGAATAATCGAATAGGCTACTCAGGAATTCGGTTGTACACCTTGTTGAAACTCGTAAATATTCTTTGAAGTAAGTACTATTAAAATTATATTAAAATCGATGAAATCAGCAAAAAATCCATTAAAAATAACGTAAAAAGGTAAAAAAATAACTTATTAGTCGAAATCGACGAAAAAGGAAAAAAAGACTTAAAAATGGGTCATTTCGTTTTTTTATAACATAAAATGAATTTCTAAACTAAACGGCATTGTTTTAAAGTGAAAAGGGGGAAAAATAACAATTCATTTAAATTCGCTTCTAGTCATATTTTAAATGGTCAATATCTTGTGATTATTTTTGAATCGACAAATCGATGATACATCATCGATGCTCTTTTCCTCTGTCAGCATGTTTCTTCCGGAATCAAAATTTTGATATCACTGTCGTACAATTCTCTTAATGGGCTTTTATATTAAGCAGTGCCGTTTATAACTGCTAAATAGAACATTTCCCTTTTATTCGCTTAAACACTTCCAACTAGAGTTTACAAATGTCGAAGCTGAAAGATAATTTTCATTCGAGATGAATTGGAGGGGGGGGGGTATTTGTGTTTAATGACACCCAGCAGTCCCCCTTTGTGAGACAAAGTACCAAAATGATTAAGTAGTCGTTACCACAATCATTATTATTCTCTGCTTTCATATTTATATTTTTACATGTTTCCGTCATTTGGCAACTAATATTTATTTCTCCAGTTGCTGTTTTCTTATATAAACCTTCATTCATTATCAAGCAATCAATATGTAAATGTTTTCAAGAGGGAGGGAGTTGTCATGTTCCTTCCATACCACTCTGTCCCCGCCCGTGCGCGTTTCGCCCTCGCGCCTGTGGCAGTGGCAGTGGCAGGTGCCGGCGCTGACGCTGGCGTGCCGGCGGCCGGCCGGGTCGCCTCGCCTCGCCTGGCCAGCGGCGGCGCCCCATTGTCTCTGGCTGAGGTGTCGCGTGCGGCGCACAAGGAGAGAGCTGGAGCGCTCCCGCTTGGCCGCCGCCGCCGTCGCCAAAACCTCCGCCATCGCTACCGCCGCCGTCGCCAAAACCTCCGCCATCGCTGCCGCCTCCGCCTCCTCCTCCTCCTCCTCCTCCTCCTCCGCCTCCTCCGCCTCCTCCGCCTCCTCCGCCTCCTCCTCCTCCTCCGCCGCCGCCGCCGCCGCCGCCGCCAACTCTCGGCCTGTGCTGCCGCTCCCTCAATCGCCGCTAGCGCCAGCTCTACCTCATCCACTTCCACCGTCCCTACCGCCCCTATCAACCCACCATTGCCACCGCCCTCGCCCGACTCCCGCCACCGTCACTATCGCCGTCTTTACCGCTCCACCCGTCACCTCGTGTTCCCGCCGCCCTTGCACTTCCACAGAAGCCACCGCCCACGCCCCACGCGTCCCAACGCACCCCCACGAAGTACCTGGAACCCTCACATAATCGTCCCTCTCGTGTGACCCTACACACTCGCATTTCCGCCTCTCCCACCGCAACCAACGACTGCCGCCTCCCCCCTTTCACTGGCGCCACCACCGCCTCCGCCGTCCCAACGTTGCTGAAGCCCTCGCTCGCCCGCCTTCTGTGACTGAAGGTCCCACGTATCCACGCCTCCACCTCTTCCACCAGCCGCGCCGCTGCAGGTTCGCAACCGCGAGCGATGTCGTGTGGGGCCGCGCGCGGCGGCGTCTGTTGTGCCGCTGTGTGTGCGGCGTCTCGCTTTTGCTATTCTCTCCCCTCCCCCCCCCTCGCAGCTGCGACACGCAAGTGCGTTGGCCTTCGGTTGCGGTTGTGGTGATCTCGGGTAGGGGAAATGTGGAGTCGTGGGACTGGAACCGGGAAAAGATGGCAAGGGTCACAAAATGCCGTAGTGGAACCTTGGGAGGTGAGTAGTGTATTTTGATACAGGTTTGGTTTTTCTGTTTTGGCAATGTATCTGTGCTAGTCATGGTTCTTCCGTAAGGACCCTTTATAATTAAAGAACAGCAGCCTATGAAATTGAACGCTTCTCAGTTTAAAGATTTTCAATTTAGTAGTCGATGAATGAGTTTGAACAGCTTTCACAAAATACAGTAAGAAATACGATTCAATTTCCAAATAAATCGTTCCTTTTGATGTCCTTCAACCTAAGTTTGAATTTTAGACGTTAATGGTTGATTATAATTCTACCTTGAATTTCGCTGTCCGCTGCAATATGCATCTTGCTAATTTAAATGCGCACGTAGGTGCTGTCTTCTCTTTACGTAGACCACAATTCATCACTTATTATTTGATACATTTTTCACCTCCAGTATCAGGTTATTACAATGTATGTTAAGGGCACAGTGTACCACGAAATGGGTGAAATTATCGATTTTTGTTTGTTTTTATTTGGCTAAATAAATGGTTTAAATCTTGCTCCTTCCAAATATATTAACATTTTTCTTTTGGGACGTCTGGAAGTTCCTTTAATTCTTGTTTAATGTCCTGGTACACATGATCCACGCCCCCCTTTTGACATTGCATACAATAATAGATATGTTTCGTTATTTTGTTCGCGTGTTGTGTTGTTAATTAATTATTGAAACACGCTCTTGTTCATACGTTGGTTGCATTAGTATTTTCTGGTGAAGATGATGATCCAGAATACGGATCTGCTGTGTTTTAGTTGAGTAAATGCTTTTCAAATGACGTTTGCCGAAAATGTACTTATTTTGTAATTGATGTACCTTTTTCCTGAAAGTCTCATTCACAATTTATTAATATTTACAGGATACATTCTACATTCTTTATAGTATTGGGAATGCGACATTTTTATATAAACATTCTTCGATAATAAAAAGTATAAAAAATGTTAGTCTAAAAATGCTGAAAAAACAGTGCACCCGTTATAATTGAAAACAAAATACTATTTATTTCTTAATCAGCTCAAACAAATGTCAAAATAATAACAAAGGCCGCACCTTTAATTGTGCGAAATAACCAAATTTTCTAGTTAACCATTTTCTAGGAGAGGTATACCAATAGTAGCAAATTTAACATGGGTGACATACATAGTACCCCTTTCCCCTTGAAGGTACGTGTGGGGAAATTAGTTTCCTTGTAATAGCAATCGATGTCTGGCATTGAGATCACCAATCTTGTCTTAATACGCTGCAAGGGATATTCATGCCTTAGCATTGACTTTTATTTGCCACTGTCCAAACAGCCCCGTGTACAGATGTGTAAGTGTCAATGTGGACGGATTGCTTTGCAAGAAAAGTGAGAAAAGTGAACTCTGGGAACGTATCAGGTACAAACGTGAACTCACTTTTATAACTCGAGTAACTGTTTCTTTGTATGACCAATAACGTTACGAAATCTGCACGAATAAAACTTCGCTTGCCTAGCTTATTTGTGGAGCCGTTAGAGTTCATTAGTATTCATTGCCACAAAACGACAGTTGAAGGCGAAGCCGATGACCTTTCAATCCCATTCGTTCGCTCCGAACCTCTCATTTTAAATTCCCTGAAAGCGATTTCTTCTTAATATTCACCGTGCGACTAGTGTTGTCAACAAAAATCGCATTAGAAAAGCAAAGTTAATATTTTTCACCTTTCATTCGAATACCGTTTGTTCGTAACAAAATATATTATTAACAAAATTTCTAAATTACGCTTGAAAAACTTATTAAAATGTGTAAAATCGGATTGCCGGAGAAACAAGAAATCGTTCCGTGACCTGTGCAATAAATGAAAAGTCGGGCTAATTACGAAGGCGGAGCCGGTCTTCAATGCTACAAACATCCAAACCATCGTCTTTTTATTTTCAATTAAGGTGAAATCTTTCACATCATTTCCTCGCGGCAACCAGGAAACCCTTTGAGAGGAAATAAGCTTGTTTTTACCGCTGCAAAGTGACCGAATTGCCGGTGGGCGGGCGGGCGCGGGCGGGCGCGGGCGGGCGTGCGCGGGCGAGCGCGCTGGCAAGTGCACGGGCGAGTGGGCGGCCCTTAACCTGAGGCAAGGCTCCCGCGCGCCCCCCGGAAGGCGGCGGCGCCGGGGCTAATTAGAAGTACAGTAATTAAAATCTTTCCTCGGGATTAAAGTTTGCCCGGAATGCAAGGAGAAGCTGCCGCCGCCACCGCCGCCACCATCGCGGGAAGAGAATAAGAAGCGAAGGGAAGGGAGACGGCGGCGCACACAGGTCGGAATCGGCCAAAAAGTGGACAAAATTAGTAATCTTCGTTCAATCTCTTTGAAAATTTGGATTTATATGTATTTTGGGACCCTGAATACAGTCCATGTGCCACTTTTTTAAATTTCTAAAATCCAAGATGGCGCATCGAAGATGGCGGACCATTTTTGTTAAATTTTGATTTATTCTAAAAAATCGTTAACAAAATCATTCTTTTATCTAATTTTAATTATTCTTAAGCATTTTTTACAATAAAAACATAAAAAG
The DNA here is from genome assembly GCA_038098605.1 of Gryllus longicercus. NCBI lineage: Eukaryota > Metazoa > Arthropoda > Insecta > Orthoptera > Gryllidae > Gryllus > Gryllus longicercus. Next base: position 45,996 of record JAZDUA010000662.1, read on the forward strand.
AAAAATCAAAGAAAACAAAATTCTATGTAATAAAATTAATATTTCATACAAAAAAATGTTTGCCTTTTAAATTTAAATTTATAAAAATACTATATTTAATTGTGTTTTTTATAGAAAATATTAATATTTAATCAAGCAAAAAACTTTCTACCTGCTATTTTCCAAACAATTGATGATATCTTAAAACAAATATATATAATATGTCATAAGTATGACAAAACAGAATATTAATATAACAATAAGAATAGTATTTTATTATAAATAAATGCCAAAAATGGTTTTATTTATGAAATATTAATTTTATGATATAAAATTCTGTTTTCTTTGATTTTTCTTTTGAAAACATATGTTTTCATTGTACAAAATACTTAAGAACAATTAAAATTAGTTAAAGGAATCATTTTGTTAATGCTTTTGTAGCATAAATCGAAATTTAACAAAAATGGTCCGCCATCTTGGATGCGCCATCTTGGATTTCAGAAATTTAAAAAAGTGGCACATGGACTGTATTCAGGGACCCAAAACATATATAAATCCAAATTTTCAAAGAGATCGGACAAAAATTACTAATTTTGTCCACTTTTTGGCCGATTCCGACCTGTGTGCGGCGGCGGCGGCGGCGGCGGCGGCCGCCTCCGCTCCGCCGGCTTTTTCCCATTCATTTCTCATTCATAAAGCCGCCTCCGCGAGGGGCGTAATTTTGACGGAATGACGGGGCACGCCGGGGAGCCGGGGAAGTGAGATGGGCATACGGCATCGCCTTCAAGGAAGACAGGGGGAGCAGAAGTGGTGATGGTGACGTCTGATAAGGAGGAGGTGAAGAACTTTGCCGTGAAAGATATGCAGGAGGATGGTGAAGCATGTAAGGAAGCAACTTCATGAACGATGTGGAGGAGGAGATGTTGAATAGTTTAAACAGTTAAAATATGTTAAGGAGAGAACGAAATATAGGAAAATAATATATAGAGAAAAGAAAGGGGAAAGGAAATGAAATTGTAGTGAAAGGGAGCGAGGTGGAGAGAGAAGAACAGGAAAGTGCAAGCGTTGCGAAAGTGTGGGAAGAGGAGAAGAGAGTAAATGAGATGAAGGGGAAAGTAAGAGTAGGCGGGGAAGATGAGGTGGAGGGTAAGGTGGGCAGGTAGTGGGTGAAGACACGCTCTCCGGACAGAAGAGGATTTGACGGCGCGATGAAGTGGAAGAAGTAGGTGCTGTTGAAAGGGGAGTTTAATTCAACAAGAGGTGTCGGCTCGCGGGGGGATGAGTATGGAGGGGGTGGCGGGGGCTCGCGAAGAGAGACAGTCGGAGGTAGGAGGAGGCCGAGAGGGACCCCCCCCACTGACGAAGAGAAGGTGAAGCAATGGATTGACGCACGAGGGGAAGGGGCGGAGGAGGAGAGACATCGTGGGATGAGTTTAAGGTGCAGCGAAGTGCTGATAACGGGCGAAATACAGAAGCTTTTACACGAAGCAACAGCTTTTACGCACGTCTTTCTCGAGAATTGGTTTCTAGAGACGCTTCAAGGAATATTTCGTCTCTCTGGAGCGTCTGTAAATCGAGAAATAATGGTGGTTCTGAAGGTTTTGTATGAGTGCGGCAGTAAAACATTTGATGGGAATTAACATATCCACCGTGGGATTTTATAATCCGCTGTTTGTCTTTTTGCTCCAGAAATAATAAAGAATTATTGAACACTATAAATATTAGTTAAGGGATTGTAGTAATTCAAATAATTTTTCGGGTTTGGGCTTTTACATATGCACGCGAATACATATCAATACAGAGTTCGGCAAAACTATAATACATAGTTTTAGGAGCAATTTACATTGTGACAAAAGTATGAACAGTTGTAATATTTCATTTATTATTTAAATATATTAAAAATCATTGGAGTCAGAAACAGTATAGTGTGACTAGAACAATGAAATTAGTCATTTATAATTTACAAACACCCGGGATCTAAAGATGTGTGAGGATAACCTGTATCTATCGGTAAGGACTTTCATATTGTGTTTGTACATATTTCTATTTTGCATGTAAATATAGATGTTTCATATTTTAAAAACCGTCAGTAGTGTATAATTTATTATGATTTGAGTGTGCTTGTCTAGCTACAATTTTTGTATTTTATGATTTTACGTTTTTATTCATTTGGCATTTTCTGACGCATTTACTAAAATGCATCAAATATTTCTCTTAATAATTGCCATTTTTGGAAATTGCCCGAAATTTCTTTTTGTAATATATCTTCCGCATGCTATCGGCTTCATTCTTGCATTACGTGTTTCGTGATTGACGATTTTTTTTAAGACGCTCTAACTGTGTGTCACAAAAAGTTCCCACTTGGCGAGCAACGCAGCTGTGCTGCGGTTACGCCAAGGGGGCAAGTGGCTGAGCTGAGAGATCCAGAGCAAGACGGCACATGGTAAGCGGTGAGGATGGAGGTGGGAGTTAGAGGCGGTTGAGGTAGATGTAGCGATGGTGGATGTGATTGTAGCGGTGATGGTTGTAGTGTTGATAGTGGTGGTGGTAGTAGCAGAGGAGATGGTGATATTTAGAGTGGTATAGGTGGTCGTGGATCTAGTGGCGGTGATTTTGACGTTGGAGATAGACGTGATGGTGGCGGTGGAGGTGGATGAAGTGATGGTAGAGTTGATTGTACCGGCGGTGATGGAGCAGGGGGTGGCGGTGGTGGTGGTGGTGGTGGTAGCAGCAGTGGAGGTGGTGATAATTCGGATAGTGGAGGTGGTCACGGAGCTAGAGGCGGTTGAGGTAGATGTAGCGATGGTGGATGTGATTGTAGCGGTGATGGTTGTAGTGTTGATAGTGGTGGTGGTGGTAGCAGCAGAGGAGATGGTGATATTTAGAGTGGTATAGGTGGTCGTGGATCTAGTGGCGGTGATTTTGACGGTGGAGATAGACGTGATGGTGGCGGTGGAGGTGGATGAAGTGATGGTGGAGGTAATGGTGGTGCGGTCGGCGGGGCCGTCCTTTATTTCCGGAGGATGTGCGGCGCCGGGGCCACCGCGGGGGGGGGGGGGGCTGTCTGCGAGGCGGCGGGTGGGCCGTCGGATTACCAGGAATGAGCGCCGGATTAGAGGCTCTGCGGCGCCGTCTGCAAATCACTTTGTCGCCTCCCGCCGCCGCCGCACGGCCCCCCGAGCTCATTGTTCACGGGACGCTGTCTGTGGACGACAACGCACGGCCGACGGCCTCTCGGAAATGTCAGCGCTAGGAGAACCAGGGGAGGGGATTTCGCTGTACTCATCTTTTAGGATAGAGACCTGATGACGCTTCAACTGTTCATATTTCCCAGGAAGCATCAACACCGAGCGTTTCCAGCGATTGCGCCGAAGGCAAATAGTACAATTTCTGAGTGATTTCCAGATTCGCGCGATATTAGAACACTTCGGCTTGTTTGTAGAAAGTGTCAGAATCGTCCAGTGGAGAAGGCTGCTGGATCTGTAAGGTCAAGCCGTTCCTCGTTGGAGTTGCTGTCTAATAATTGGGACTCGTTCTTCTCAGAAATGCCGAAAGAGCTTCTGAAAACATGTTGTAAAGTACTAGCCTAGACGCAACTGAGCTTGGCCAAGGTCTCTGGGTTAATTGTGACCTTTGAATGAACAAGCGAAGTGTAGGCAACGTTAGCGCGACAGTATGGTCAGCCGTCAAGAACAGCTCCTTCGTATTCCTCACCTAACTCCTATAATGATGCTCGTGACACTTTCTACACACTGTCCTTGGACGGAAATCTTTTTTTAGGCATCTGAGTGGACCATATACCTCTTTCACTTGAGTGTTCGTGCTTTGTCGCATCTCGCATCAAAATTTTACTTACGTCGTAATACTCGTTCACACCAAAATACAGCTTTAGTAGTCGTTTCTTTTTTTTAATACATGGCGTAACGTCGGTGTTTCGTGTTTACCTAACTGCTCCATACAGAACTCCCCTTCTCTGGATGATCGATAATTTTATTATGGATTTTTCATAGTCCATTACAGTTGTCCTTCCTAGATGAAGGTACCTTTTCCCGTTGCTCTCTAGGAGGCACCTTTATGGAACATGCAGCTTTTCATCCGAGATTAAAAACAAACACATCTTGATTCATAAAATGTTTGAAAAAGTGTTGCTAGTGGTCGCTTTCAATATAATACGTGATATAATAGTATTTTAATTTGATCCTTTTTATTGCGATAAGTTGACGAAATGTAATTGAAAAAATTATCGTTTAACAAAGGTTGTCAGAATTATTTCTAGTTACGTTCTCGTTTTCACATAAAAAAACAATCGTTGATCGTACTTTACTTTTAGAATTAAATCATTATTCGTAATAATACGCATGAGATACTTTCCACACTTCGGAAAATTGTTGTCATTGAAGAGGCATTAGACCACGGTATTTAATTCAAATTCTCTATCGCTTATTTCGCCGTTTCGTTTGTGAGCGCAATAGTGCACGTGACATTTGATCGAATATCAAAGAGATACATTTTCACTTTTGAAATAGTATTCGGGTGCTTCCACAGCCCACCGAAGAGTATAATTCGGCCTACAGTTTCATGTAAATGTCCGTTCGCACAAAAGACAAATGAATGCGTACATAGCGCTCTGATGTTTTGCACCGGCCGCAGCACGTGCTTCATTTCGGCAGCCGGATAAATACTAGCGTATGAAAGCGGAACCTTCGGCTTGGGGCCCGCGCCGCATTGAGGCGTCTCCTCTCAATACTTTATTAACTCCCAAAGCGAGCGCTCTGCTTTCTCGCCGGGGGCTGTCAGCCGGGCGGCGACGCTCCGTCAAAGCTTGGATTAAACACAATTAATTAATATTCCCCGCGAGTCGGACCTGCGAGCAAATATACGTGACGCTGCATTGCATTAACAGATGATTGCCGGCATTAGGACGAAATCCGGTTAAAACGACCATTATAAACATATAACCGGTGGTCCGCATTCAATTATGTTGTGGCGCCTGGTCTCAGAGGAGGCGGCGCTGGACGGGCGGTGGGCGGTGGGCGATTATGCGTGCTGCAAAAAGCCGACGTCAGCGCCCGCGGTCGCGCCTCGTTCCGGCAGCGGCCGCGGATGGCGCTGCATTTCGCCAAATCGCCGAGCGCAAAAATGAAAGCTTGCAGCGATGTTGCGTTGTGGAATCAACGTAATCCTGACAGAGCACATGGAAATCAACAAAAACATTTGGTCTTTTGGGTTTTTAGAATTACGTTTTCGAAATGAAAGAGCGTAATGGTTTATTATTAATTAAGTTTCCTAAAGGAGTATAAACGTCTTGTGAAATATAATGTGCAATAAAGTTTCGTCTACTCCCCAGAAGTAAACATGATATCATCTCGCAATTCGCTTTGAGTATAGCTGGAAAAATGCTGACAATGGAATTACAGTAAAGAGTCTTTAATTTCGTGGTATAAAACACGTTAAAAATTAGTGTTAGGACAAATAAAGTTATGAGGACAATAAAATGACCAAGGTTCATATATTGACGTCATGAAAATAACTTGCGGGAATTGTGTTAAACATGCTTTTAAATGAGGGAGGAGGAATATCCTTTGTGCTACAAAATGAACAAAAAGCAACAACAACAAAACAACTTATTTTAAACGTTATGTCAATAATTATTATTTAGCCGTATTTACGACCAACTTTTCTTGTTTATGGACATTTTTTTGGAACTTGTTAAATAAATCTGTGATCTATCTGGAATTTATTTCTACTGACTTTAGAACGGGTGAAATGTGTTTGTTTTCGGCGGATGACATTATGCATGATGTGTTATTCTGTGAATGTTTGTTCTCTTGTGAACTACTAACGGACTACTCAGAAACTGTGATTTGCGACTGTTTACTGGCATCTAGCGCGAATACTCTGTTAACGAATATTTGCTATTACATTTTCTCTCGTGTTTGTAGGTATTCGTCGGCTATCGATCGTTCATTTACGATTCATCAAATACAACTTGATTCCATTTGCTCGGAATGAAAAAGTCCAAAATTCGACATCATTGCGTGGAGGTTTTCCGAGCATTTTGATTCAAATCTAGATTACTAATTGCCAATGCGCGGAGAAATTGAAAGAAAACTAAGGAACCTCTAGCCATGCGACAGGTATCTGTGGTATCTTTAAACGCCGAGGAACTCGGGGAAAATACAAAAACACTGAAACTGTTTCGATTTCTTATGTCTGAAGAATGCAATTTTCATTGTGATATTTCGCCAATTCTCGTTCTGCGCATACCGACAGTATTATCACCCTCAGTGCGTCACTGTTTACGCCACTGCTGAAATCATGCTCCAACAAGGCTTCAAGGAAGATGCCACGCTTTATTAAATACGAATATTTGCTACACATGTGTTGGGTTAGGGACCGGCAATTTTTTGATATTCTTGCAATGTAAAGAAGTGCTGTATATATGTAATTATAAGTTATTATTAATATATTACTATTATTATTTATTATTCCGTAGAGGGCGATGGCCTCCATGTGCCGGGTGAGTTACACAGTGATAGAATTCCCGATCACCCAATTCGGGAACTTCTTATGTTATTGCTACATTACTGCAATTGAATTGCAGTTTTCTTAAAGATTATTTTCGTTAAAATGTGTATTTTATTGTCAGTGAGTTTTTTATGTGACTGCTACTTTGTAGAGAACCATTTGTCGTGATTTTGTTCAACAGCATTTTTGCTACTGCAGGCCACTAGTTTTGCATTAATCACAAATATAGATTTATTCATGTTTGACGTTAAGTCTTTATTTAATAACACGAAGCAACAATCCTAGTTACACGCTTTAATTATTAGTGTAACTTAAATTTGTATTAAGTAGTAAATGTATTTTAAACAAAATCAGAAAATTAATTAAGATTGAATACATTTGAAACTGAATGAAAAATAATTTGCAATGAGTCGATACATTAAAATCAGAGGCGCATTCAATAAGCGGGAGCGTATGAGACTTGAAGGCAACGTTATATATTAAAAAATACGCTTTTAATTTTCTCAACTAAAATTCATCCACCATTACAATTCTTTACATTATAAATATTAACTATAAGATAACAAATAAGAATACATTTTACATAACGCATAATTGAAAAATTCTTTATAAGAAAACATAAAGTTGTCTGAATACTCTACCTGTAGCCTCCCTCCCTCCGCACCTCCGAAAAGAAATTCTGTGTGCACCTCTCATTAGGACTTATCCACACTGCTTATACCATTGGCAACCAAAAAATGAGCGACAGAAATCGACTGACTGGCTGACGAGTTTTACTACCCCGCAATATGGCTGATCCATTGCAAGATATAGACCTTTGCTTTCCCGAATCTATGCCATTGTAGCATACAACTCCACAATCAATTAAATAGATACATGTTCAATTAATCTTCACATTCACAGCGCTACCCACTGTAAATAACGGATTGTTCTCGGTTCGTATGTGCTTTGCCGGGGATAATGGTTAGATAATTATATTTCTATTTGATGTTTAGTTTATCCGCTGTCTAATATTTCCGATGTATATTACAACATAACAAAATAATATGTGTTATATTTTTTATAGATATATTGCGTTTTATAAACATACACAATTACTTTTTCTACATGAACATTTTTTTATGAAATGAACTTAGTTTTGTGGTAATTATTAAAACATGAAGTCAATGACATAGATTCTTATTTTTAGTGTGTGTGTGTGTGTGAGTGAGTGAAAAGATGGTATCTTGTAGAATCCAATGAAATTCAATTTTTATACATATTTGCGAGATCATGAGAGATAAGTGGAAACTTCATCAGCTATGCTGTTGCCTGTTTGTTGTTTAATAAGCATTGAAATAAAATTCAATACTTTTTCAGCATCAATTAATTCTGATTTTCAATAATAATGTATTTACATTAGTAAACGTATTTAATTACACTATTAGGTTCCTATTGACCTTTCAAATTAGTAATTAACTTTCTCTTGTTACAGGTAAGCGTGAATCCGTTTGCGCTGCGGGGGCGCGATCATGACCGTGAGTACGTGAGTATTAACACTGAATTAGGTCTCATGCTGGTGCTTTTGTTCCCAAAAATTTGTATAAAGATTATCCACTTGTAGGTTACTAAACGCACTTTAAGAAATATAGTTAAATTGAGGAAATTAATTAAAAACTTTATGAGTTGACTGTGAGAATCATATTGCTTAATGAAAATATAACTTCCAATTTTTACTTTGAAGTTTGCTTTGATAGTTAATATTAAAAATAGTTCATAAATTCTTTTTTAAAATACAAACTTGCCAAGAATATTATGTCAGGTTGTCTTCTTTAGACTTCAGCGTTCTCTACATTTAGAAAAATGCAGATCGGAAAGATTGCACATCTGGTTAGTTGCAAGAAACTTCTAGGTTAAAGAGGGGCAAAAAGGATAGCGCTTGCCGCAAAAGCAAAGTTCGTCTTTTAATGTGCTTCGTGAACACATCGCGGTGATGCCAGAATATCCGATCCAGATAAACTTTTAATAAGTTCCCCGCAGCACGACCGAGGAGCTACGCCACTGGCGATATGCTGGCAGAGTTGTTGGAAACTAGCGCCGCTGCATGTGCTCAGTCTTCACTCAACCCGGGGCCCGCGCCTGGATACCGTACCTCCCCTACCTTCCTTCTCCCCAACCTCCGCACCACCTCGTCACGCCGCCGCGCCGTGTGCACCCCGCTCTCTACTGCCCATCCTCCCGCAACCAGCCATCGTGTAACTTGCCTTTCTCCACCTCGCCCTCCTTATGTCACCCTCCTGTACGGTACTCTCTTGAACCTCCCTGTACTCCGCCCTCCATTACCCTGCCCTCCTATACCCCGCGCTACTTTACCCTGCTCTCCTATGCCTGCCTTCCTTTACCCGACCCTCCTGTACCACGCCTTCCTTTACCCTGCTCTCCTGTGCCTGCCTTCCTTTACCCGGCCCTCCTGTACCTCGCCTTCCTTTACCCCGCCCTCCTGTACCCCACCCTCCTGTGCCCCGCCCTCCTGTACTCCGCCCTCCTGTACTCCGCCCTCCTGTACCCCGCCCTCCTGTACCCCGCCCTCCTGTACCCCGCCCTCCTGTACCCCGCCCTCCTGTACCCCGCCCTCCTGTACCCCACCTACCTGTGCCCCGCCCTTCTATCCCTCGTCCTTCCTTTACCCTGCCCTCCTGTACCTCGCCTTCCTTTACCCTGCCCTCCTGTACCTCGCCTTCCTTTACCCTGCCCTCCTGTACCTCGCTTTCCTTTACCCTGCCCTCCTGTACCTCGCTATCCTTTACCCTGCCCTCCTGTACCTCACCTTCCTTTACCCTGCCCTCCTGTACCTCGCCTTTCTTTACCCTGCCCTCCTATACCTCGCCTTCCTTTACTCTGACCTCCTGTGCCTCGCCTTCCTTTACCCTGCCCTCCTATACCTCGCCTTCCTTTACCCTGCCCTCCTGTACCTCACCTTTCTTTACCCTGCCCTCCTGTACCTCGCCTTTCTTTACCCTGCCCTCCTATACCTCGCCTTCCTTTACCCTGACCTCCTGTGCCTCGCCTTCCTTTACCCTGCCCTCCTGTACCTCGCCTTCCTTTACCCTGCCCTCCTGTACTTCGCCTTCCTTTTCCCTGCCCTCCTGTACCTCGCCTTCCTTTTCCCTGCCCTCCTGTACCTCGCCTTCCTTTACCCTGCCCTCCTGTACCTCGCCTTCCTTTACCTTGCCCTCTTATACTCCACCCTCATGTACCCTGCCATCGGGATCCCCGCCCTCCTGTACCCCACCCTTCTGTGCCCCGCCCTCCTGTGCCCCGCCCTCCTGTGCCCCGCCCTCCTGTACCCCACCCTCCTGTGCCCCGCCCTCCTATCCCTCGTCCTTCCTTTACCCTGCCCTCCTGTACCTCGCCCTCCTATCCCTCGTCCTTCCTTTACCCTGCCCTCCTGTACCTCGCCTTCCTTTACCCTGCCCTCCTGTCCCTCGCCTTCCTTTACCTTGCCCTCCTATCCCTCGTCCTTCCTTTACCCTGCCCTCCTATCCCTCGTCCTTCCTTTACCCTGCCCTCCTGTACCTCGTCCTTCCTTTCCCTGCCCTCCTATCCCTCGTCCTTCCTTTACCCTGCCCTCCTGTACCTCGCCTTCCTTTACTCTGCCCTCCTATCCCTCGTCCTTCCTTTACCCTGCCCTCCTGTGCCTCGCCTTCCTTTACCCTGCCCTCCTGTCCCTCGCCTTCCTTTACCCTGCCCTCCTATCCCTCGTCCTTCCTTTACCCTGCCCTCCTGTACCTCGCCTTCCTTTACCCTGCCCTCCTGTGCCTCGCCTTCCTTTACCCTGTCCTCCTGTGCCTCGCCTTCCTTTACCCTGCCCTCCTGTACCTCGCCTTCCTTTACCCTGCCCTCTTATACTCCACCCTCATGTACCCTGCCATCGGGATCCCCGCCCTCCTGTACCCCGCCCTCGTATCCATCCTCCGTAACCCACCCACCGCGCCCCGCCCTCCGTGCGCTTGTTGTGGAAAAATGAGGACGTCTTTCGCACGTCTCAAGGAGTCCTCAGGGACTCCGAAGAACGGGGTCCTAGTTTCCATAAATAAAGATGGCGGACGCTCCCACAACTTGACGCGAAGAACTTGTTTAATAACAGCGGATCAAAGTTGTTCGAGGGAGAACCTGATAGCTGGGGCCGGGCGTAGGCCTACCAACTTGAGAAAGAGGAACATTTATCAAACCCCCACTTCCCCGCCAATCCTCGCCCTCGAGACAGCGCAGTTCTCCAGGACTCGTCAGGCCTTATGTATGCAGATGCATCTCTCCGGGGGAAATGGGTTTTGAAAAGTAGTTCGGTTCAAGAAGTTCTTTTTTTCTTACGAAAATAAAATATCATATAACGCTAAGTTATTAAGTGAAGTGTGAAGGGTTGGAAAATAAAGGTTGGCAGAAAGGTTCAGTTTAGTTGGTGTTTTGGAACGTTAGGAACCCCACATTTCCTTTCTAAACTTTTCGTGAATTAGGTCAAATTTATAGTCTGTTCATCCTCGAGGGTTTAAAACTGATTAATTATTTGAATTTATTTTGCAAATATTTGTTTCGTATTCGTTCAGAACTATTAATACTATCCAGTAAAAAAACTTGTATATTATACATTGTCACTATAAAATAGAAAATTCTACATTTTAAATTTAAAATGAGACTTTAAATTAAGTCGTCAACTCCAGATTTTGTTCGCTCTTTCCAACATCTTTGCGAGGGAGGTCCCCAGAACAGAGGTATCAGTTCATTTAGTTATTACTATAAAATTATAATGCGTGAATATTGTCATATTTTCGACTTTCTACGCCCATCGATTGAAAAAAGATGGATGAGCATACATTTCTGTACTTGAAATGTAATAATACCATCTAAAGTCTCTAAAAATATTATCCGACTAATAAACCATTTACTTTGTGCACAGAGAAACCATGGAACACGCGTTCGCTCTGAATCCTGGCGTCTGCTCGTTTCACTATACTGCGATGCTTCATTCTGCACTGTTAACAATACAAAGCTCACTCTTGAGCTAATTACATTTCAAGTAACTTGATAAATTCCTTTCCCGATACTCTCTTTTTCCACATGAAATTGTAAATATCCAGTAAACGAAACTGCAAGGAATTTTTTTACATTTCGTCATAGAAATGGCTGTTAACTCTTGCATTCTTCTTCTTTCTATTAAAAAAAAATATCGATCGCCCATTTTCGATGGTTTATGAGGCCATACATGAAATTCTTGTAGGAAAGAGCGATTAGAAACCGTCGAAACCGTCCAATGTTCAAACGGAACAATTCAATTCAACTTGAACTACCGGTGGGGAACTGATTGATGGTCGCGTGCGGCCCCTGACCTGCTAGTGCACGGAGCGGAGAGTAGTTTTCCAGAGGGCGCAGTCCGGCTCACCCGACGCCCGGGCTTCCGCTTTGAATCTCCGCTGGGCGCTGCCGGCGAGCGCGTTTCCTGCGCATGTTGGCCTTCGCCTCCGCTGCCGCAGCCGCTTCCGCCTCTGCCATCCCCCGCCCCCGCCTCCGCAACGGTCCCCGACACCGCCTCCGCCACTGTTCCCGCCCTCGCCCTCACTCTCGCCCTCGCCCTCGCCCGCGCCCTCGCCCGCGCCCTCGCTCTCGCCCTCGCCCTTGCCCTCGCCCTGGCCCTGGCCCTCGCCCTGGCCCTGGCCCTCGCCCTGGCCCTCGCCCTCGCCCTCGCCCTGGCCCTCTCCCTGGCCCTCTCCCTGGCCCTCGCCCTGGCCCTCGCCCTGGCCCTCGCCCTGGCCCTCGCCCTGGCCCTCGCCCTGGCCCTCGCCCTGGCCCTCGCCCTGGCCCTCGTCCTGGCCCTCGCCCTGGCCCTCGCCCTGGCCCTCGCCCTGGCCCTCGCCCTGGCCCTCGCCCTGGCCCTCGCCCTGGCCCTCGCCCTGGCCTTCGCCCTGGCCCTCGCTCTCGCCCTCGCTCTCGCCCTCGCTCGCGCCCTCGCCCTCGCCCTTGCACTCGCCCTCGTCTCCGCCTCCGCCTCCGCCACCACCTCCGCCACCGTCGCCGCAGCGCGGCTGCCACTGCAGTTGGCCTTTGCGGAGGCGCAAACGGTGGGTGGGTGGGGGCGGTGACGGCGGCGGAGCGGGCGGAGGGAAACGCCGTGCCGCCGCCGCCGCCGCCAGCGCTCGCTCTATCGGGGCTTCCGCGCGACTGCCCCCGGCCGCACGCAGCGGCGCTGGAGGCAAAGGCGCGGGCGAGCTGGGCGTGCAAGGGAAGAGGCGGCAATGACGGCGGCAGAAAGTCACGGTGGGAGGGAACGCACTTTGGCAACAGTAGCAATGAAGCACGTTGTGGAGCTGAATTGTATTAGTTGTAAGGTCGGTGATGTTCAAGAGAGAATAGTTGATTTCGTGGGGCGGAGATGATGTTTTTATACGGTCCAACCAAGTGGGAAGCTTAAATGGCTTAAATGACTGGAGCTGTCTTTGGGTAAGGCGTTGGGAAGGCCTCCATTGCGAACTGGGCGGTGGAAACGTCCGGCCGTAGGCAAAGCGAACGGCTGGACGCATTGGGGTGGGCGAATGCGTAGATGGTAACTCGGATGATGGCGTTGGTGCTGGCGCGGCTACCGAATGGCGTCCGGGTCAGTTGGCGTCGTGGCGCATTGGGCGGCAGCCGGGCGCGCTCCCGCTTCAGCGCTGTACGGAGAGGCCCTTCTGTAGCCTTTCGCCCTCCCCCCCCCTCCCTCCCTCCCTCCCTCCCGGATCATGGGCCCTCGGCGAAGTAATCGCGCAGGTATTCGCTTCCAACGCTATCGCAAAGGGAGAGGTCCTTTTTGAGAGAGGGATCTGTTTCGGAGAGATTTGCGTTAAAGCAAATCGGCTCGTTGCTTTAATTTTGGCAGCAGGCGAAACAAATTTGTTCAACACAACCGCAAGCGTACAGAGCTTGCAACATTCGTTTCCTTGTTACACTGTTTTCGAGTGAATATAATTTATAATTAATAGTTTCAAAATGAATAACGCAGCGTTATGTTTAGTTTATCTCTTTTGTTCATCAATAAAAGTACATCTATATTTTCATTTATATTCCGTACATTGACTTACAAATTAAATGAGCTTATAAATAATACTAAGCGATCTGATGTGAAAGAAACAATATTCCATTTTAAAAGGAGAATAATATCCAATTAAGTCTATTAGTTTAACTTATTAGTTTCTTGAAATTGTTTGTTTTTGAACCACATGCTTGATAAATCTTCTTTGTTCAATTGAAAAATATATTATTCGTGAACCGTTTGTGTAAGCATGTAGTTTTGTAATATACTGAGGCTATATGAAGACAAAGCAAAAAAAAAAAAAAAAAAAAAAAAAAAAAAAAAAAAAAAAAAAAAAAAAAAAAAAAAAAAAAAAAAAACACATTGCGTACACAATAGTGTTTCCAAAAGCAAGGTAAATGTAAACAATTCATGTCTTTACACGTTCTTGCAGGAGGATGAAATGATAATGTTTATATATATGTATAATACATCCTAAAGTAATGTCTACTGATTGGACTGAATGCCACGAGAAATGCTCACTTCGTGGATTGTACACTCCGTCTGTAGGCCCAATTGAAATGGACTGAATTCCCGCTCGTTCCTTGCAGTTTCAATGTTATGGCCGGTCGATCTCTGAAAATAGATATTCTGTGGATGATTACATGAATATTCATTTGATCTGTTACATCTAAAATGTTCCCGCTTCGAACACGCGTAACGATTATGGCGCGGGACGGAGGCGTGCCTCAGAGCGCAGGCGCTGGACTGTGTGATGCGGCGTACTAGTGATGGCCCGTTATGTAGCATTACATTTCTTTACTATTCAAATTCATGTCAGCTGTGGTAAATATAATTCATTACGAAACGTTTTTTGTTCTGACGTCTACGTGTAGATTTCTGAATATCAATAACAGGCCTAAACTGAACAATCTTGAGCACGATAAAAAATAGTGCACAAATCCAAGATTATACATTAAATTTAATGCCTTCTTATATAAATATAATATATTGTAGTTTTTAAGTTATTGGTAAAGATAATTTAATGACTGCAACTTTTTAAGAATAGGGGTACAAACACACAGATGAAATACTTTTGCTTTTGAACTCCGCTTGAGCCTAGTGTGTTCGAATCTTGAATTATAGCACGACAGGATAGGCTAGCAAGGCATGGTATTTGTAAAAGAGAAATAACTAGATATTTCCCATTTTTATTCATATCATCATTCGTTAATGTATGATTTACTCAGAAAGTCCAGTGCCAACTCTTGACCTAATTGAAAAATTCCTGCGAGAAAATGAAATAACACCTGTCTTCACAAACTTTTTTCATCCAAATAACATTGTCTTGTAATCTGTGGGCGGAACCTGTTGGGCTCTCATAACTTTCGCCTTAGCGAGTATCATCCTCCTTCTCTTCTCGTTTTTGGGACGTCTCGCGGATCGCCTTCTCACTGTGTCGCGCATTGTATTCGTACGTGGGCGTCCCTTCCCTGCCCTGTCGCCGCAGCCGCTACTATCGCTGCCATCGCCCCGCCCCTACCCCTCCCACCTCTGTCCGTGCAACCGCCACCCTCCCCCCGAACATCGTCGGCACCACCTCCGCCCCCTCTGTCCGCAAACCCTGCATCCAATGTCGCCCACTCCTCCGCTCCACCCCGCTCCGTCCCGCCCCGCTCCGGCCCGCTCCGGCCCGCTCCGGCCCGCTCCGGCCCGCTCCGCCCCGCTCCGGCCCGCTCCGGCCCGCTCCGGCCCGCTCCGCCCCGCTCCGCCCCGCTCCGCCCCGTCCCGCTCCACCCCGTCCCGCTCCGCCCTGCCCCACCCCGCCCCGTCCCTTTCCTCCCCTCCCCTCCCCGCCCCGCTGCCGCCGGCGCGTCGTCGGCCGGTGAAAATCGAATGGTTTTTCAAGCGCGGGTGGATTGAGAGGCCGGGACGCGCGCTTTGTCCGCGCTACACAATGCCCGGATTTGAATGATAGCGCGCGGAGGAGGGTGGCCGGCGCGGGGGCGCTGGCTGCGGCTGCGGCGAAGGCGTTGGCGGCGGGGGAGGGGCGCCTTATTGGCTGACCCTTCGGATTGAATCGCTTCGTGTCTCGTGCGGTCTCGATCAATCGATCCTACGCGTTGATATTATCTTGTGCTTGAAGTGTTTGTGTTGAGTTTTTTCCTGATTTCGGGTTTTGTGGCAAGGTGGACCGCAACTTCTTTAGTACCCGTGACTTTTGTTCTCATTTCTTTTTTTATTACTTTCGTGGAAGCTTCGCGATCCCCGTGTTACAAAATTTGTTCTTCCCTGTCTCCGAAATTTTTCACCTTTCTTGATCCAGACCCGCTCATCAACCCTACCTGTAATACTTTATCTCTCTATACATCTCTCTACATCCCCTTCACATTAATTCTTTGCATATCTGAGGGCCTAACCTAATTTCATATTGCCCCATTCCACCACTCCTCACTTTTCACTCCTACCTCAGCGTACCCTTCGCCTCTTTGGGTTATGTCCTATTCCTTTGGTGCCTTGTGTCTTCCATTATTCTTTTGTCTCGATGTATCATTTCCTTTTCCCTTCCCCGTCCATTTTCACATTTATTTTCATGTTCTCCCCCAACCATTACGTTCTGTCATGCAACGGGAAGCCTCGACGCCAGCGAGTTGTCGAGAGTCGATGTCTTTCTGGTGACTCGCAACTGTGGATTTCGTTCACTCGGAATTCGTTCGCGACATTTGTCCGCTGCCCGTGTGACGTATTAATCTGATGAACGACCCACCCACCCACCCACCCACCCACCCACCCACCCGCCCGCCCGCCCTCGGCGCGCGATAAGCCTCGCCAGCCGCATCAGTCCTCGCCTCGCGCCTTCTCCCTCCGCCACCGCCACCGCCCCCGCCCCCCGCCGCCCTTCCCCGATGGAGATCGCTCAAATGGGCTGGAACAGGGATACTTGACGAGGGACAATCGATTCATCAGAGGCGCTTCCCTGGAAACATTAATTCGTTGCGGTTTCACGACGACAAGGTTACTGCAGTGTATCTTCCGGGATGATTTTGAATCTTTTGTAAAAAGAACGGGTCTTCGTATGTAATGGACGCGGAGACGTTGAAGGATTCATAGACCCCATTCATCAAACTGATGAAACAGGTGATTTACGCTGTGATTCAGGGACAAAGAGAGCGTGTATTCTTTCCTAAATGAAACTCGATACCTTCATTCAGAAGAGTGTTAGCAGGAAATACTTTTTTTACATCCTTTAAGCTCAGGACTAACACACGCCATCGTCATTACAAAGAATATAAACGTCAACTTTAAACTTTTGGTAGGGATAGCGCCAAATGCACTCTATAAGATTAAATGAACGCCATATTGTTTTATTCATTTGTTTTTGTTTTTCAAAAATTACAAAATTATTTTTTTACTTGCTTCTCGTGTCGTTAATATTTATATTAGAGGAAATTTGTTCACATTATTGTATTTATGAGTACATGTACTTTAAATAATGTCACAAAGATTCTCGAAAACTCAACCAATTTTTGTGAAAACTGGCTCAAATTATATTTTCAGAAATTCTCAAACGCCATTTTCTTAAAGAAAACGGCTCGAAGTTTTTTCTTGTGTTGTTTTTTCGAACGTATAGTGGTAATTGCCCTTTTTAGTATGACGTAAAGTTAATTTGGGTGTATTTTTTTTTAAATTACTCAAATGTAAATTTTTTATAATCTCTCACGCCGTTGATATGCACATTTCCAGCAATTTATAAACTATTTTATTTGTGAGTTAAAGTACTTAAAATGACTTTAAATTAAGGTTTTCGAAAATTGAAAATAATTTCTGTGAAAAAGAGCTTCAAATTTCAAATGTAACACTTAAACGGTAGGGTTTTTAAAAGCCGCTCATTTTTTTTCAAAGAAAATTGCAATTTGGGACGAGGATTTACTATTCTTTAATAATCTTTAAATAATATTTCCGGTATACAATTAAGAAACCGAAAAATTAAGAAAATGTTTTAAAAAAATGGTCGGCAGTAGATGGCAGCAAGCAAGAATATGTTGCAAGTCCGAGTAGCTAACCGAGGCCAAAGGAAATAGAAAACTAATTCGGGAAAGTCTGTGCCATTCTGTAGCACCACTAGGTTAATTTTGTTGCCTCATATTTATTCCTAAATACATCGCTTTAATCTAACGCAGATTCATCGTGGTCATTGCTCTAATAATTTGTTATTACTTTTAATTAAATATGTATTTCATACAATAATAAACCACGATATTGAAAATAAGCATTGAACCAAGGGCCGTAACATATACAATTTGTAAATTAAAATGTTGTGAAATGTTGCTTACGCAAAAAAATAATAAAACTGTGTTAAAATTATCTGTATTAAAATTGGTGTTGCATACATGAGAGAAAATCTCTGCACATTATTTCCCGCAGTATCTGGAGGAAATATTTGCGCACGATTTCAATACGTTCTTTCGAGTACGCACGTGTTCGAGAAAAAGGAAAAGGTATTTGAGACGTCGGTCAGGCGGCGGCCAGAACTCTGTTGGAACTTGAGACGATCGTGCTCGGCGGGGCGACATTCCTTATCGACTGCCTGGGGCAGGGTCCGCGAACTTGGCTCCCTTGCGTTGCTCCTCTGGCCCTTGCTTCCTCCGGCCCTGCCCGCCCCGCCCCTCCGCCCTGACCCGTCCCGCCTCGCCCCGCCCCTCCGCCCTGACCCGTCCCGCCTCACCCCACCCCTTCCTGCCCCGCCCCGCCCTTTCCCGCCTTGCCACGCCCCTCCCGCCCCGCCCCGCCCTGCCCTCCCCTCCACTTCCCTCGCCTCCCCTCCCTGCCCCGCTCCGCCCCTCCCTGCCGCGCCGCGCCCCACCCTGCCCCTCCCTGCCCCGCCACGCCATCCCTCGCCCCGCCCCTTCCCCGCCCCGCCCCCTGCCCCCCTCGTTTCTGCGACCACTCGGCGCGCGCCGCGGTCGACTGCGTTGCTGTGGAAGGCGACGCGGTCCATGAAACCGCGCTCCCACTTATCCCCATTCCGGCTGCCCTAACGACCTCCGCTCCCCCCTGCCCCTCCCCCTCGCTGTTCTCCCTCGCCCTCACCCTCCGCCCCGCCGCGCTCTGCACAGAGTCAGATGGAGTTGCTCTGCATGTGGGAGGGCGCGGCAGAGATCGTAGAAGCGCTGGAGGTTGAAACGACGCATGGAACGTTGGAGGACCTTGAAAGTGAGATGGAAGATGGCGCTTTATCCAAATTCGGTGTATAGATCTCATTTTTTATACTCACTATTGAAATTGGTTTCTTGATTTTGAGAATCACGTCTAAATTCTATTCGTTTTGTTTTTATCTTAATGGTTATTGGTTATATTGTTCCACTAGATAATTACATCATTCGATTGTGTAATGGAAGAAATTATACTAATGAGAAATTCTGTTTTAAGTTAATGTAGATCAGAGAGATAGACTGGCGTGTGTATATAGGCGTTTTAATAGTAGAGTCACAATTTCTGTTCATTACCTGCTAACATATGTTTTTTTATTGTAAATATCTTATAGTAGCGAAAAACCAAAGTTCACTTCAACTTGTTTGTTTCGATTATACATCATAACATTTAATATAAGTGAACATTCTTCAATAGATTGTTAAAAGACGTACGAGTCTTGTTACCTTGCACATACGAGTCCGCCTCTTTACTCCTTGCACATGAAGTTTTGGTAAAACATTTTTGCTTACAGCATGCTAATGTTTCACAGCCTGAATGTCATAAAAAATAAACATTATAATATGCCATACTGAAAGTGTTTTTAGTAAAAATTAAATTAAAAGAAAATTACTAGGTGTAGTTGAAAATATTGTGGAGGGAGGGACATGTCCTCTAGCCAGCAATTCCCCATACCCAATTTAATATTTAAGCCTCCTCAGCCGCCAATGCTAAGAAATTAGTATGACATTCATCGTAGGTCTTGTAAATTGCGTAGTGCCATTGTTATTCTACAGTCGTGATAGCCAGCAAGGAAAAGCAACCTTTCTGTTATTTTTGTGCTGTAAACACTTAATAAGGAAAGGAGAGTCATAGTTGTTCGCGACAAATGCTCTGCGCGCCAGCGGGTAGAGGCGGCGAGCGGGCGGCGGAGCGCTGAAATGAGCAGGAAATTAAAAACAAATCTTTCATCGGAGTCGAATAAAGCAGGATGGCCTCTCCTTCCTTCTCCCTCCTTGCGTCTCCACAGAGATAATTCGCACCAAATCATCTCTCGTCACAGCGATGGGCAGTGGGGCAGAAGCCAGGGAAATCTGGCAAATTCAAAAAACTCGCTGTAAATAGAAAGTGATATCTTTAATTTCAAAAGACACCAAAAATAATTTTGGGTTTTAGGTTTACATAATAATGTGACAACAACATTAAATTAATGTGCTTAAGGTATTTACGCAGTGTAATTTTATATTCAATTACGGATAGCAATTTTGATGTATTTTCATTCGAAGATTTTATTTACTGCAATTAGATTGTACCTAAGAATATTGGTTTTTAATTCACATCAGAACATGCTACAGTTGTTCAGATTAAGTTTGAAAAAACTGCTTAGAATTTATGAACTTTCTCTTAATGAAATGACGTTTTAGTGCTCAAGCTCTCTTTTGTGGTAATGATTGTGATTTTTTTAAATAGTAAAAATTGGCGATGGTTGTGTGATAATCATGAAACAGTAGACGAACAAGAGGAAGATGAAATAGGAGAACACAAAGAATCCACTGAACATGCTCTTTCTTTCTTGAATTCGACATTGAATGTCACTTCCTGCACGGTCGACAGACTAACGCTACCGTACGTCAGTTATTGACTGCTAAAAAGTCCGAAATCTTATTCGGAAAAGAAGGTATTTATCGCACGAGTGGTAAAAGTGATATTTTATTTTGCGGGCAAGAAATGTTGCGTCACGGTATCGGTAGGCCGAGTGGCGCAATCCTACGAGGAAAATTAAATGATTTTACCACATGTGTCATACACTGTTTTTAGACAGCCTTACTGACTTTCCTTTTATTTTAATTCACATCCATTTATACACGTAAGCTTCCGCGGCTCGAATCCATAAATTCTATGCCGCAGGCTTCCTCGTCACTGCCCTGAAGAAGCCTGCGACATGTCGGGCGAAGAGTCGGCACCCCAGCCAACGACGCGGCGTCTCCCGGATAGCCGAGAATGTACACATCCATTTAATCTATTCAAATCACTTTCATGTTGCACAATGAGATATGTTGTAGCTGATCAGACGAAAGTATTTTATTTGTTTTGTTGCATTCAGTTTTATCTATTTGAGTTCGCCAGATTTTCTTTGCGTCTCATTTTTAGAACTACTGCTAAACATTAAAGTTTAAACCCACTGCGCATACTCTTTTACCTGTGACGGTCTAAAACAGTATTTTGCAACCAATTTTCGGCCACCGGTTCGCGGTTGCGCCCCACCGTGCGCCGTGGCGCGTTTGAAGAGGCTAGGGCCCGGTCGGGGCGGGGCGCGGCGCGGCGACGACGCTTTTCAGAGAGTTTTCATTTGCTTGGGCGCGCGAGGGATTGTGGGGCGCGTAATGAAGAGCGGGCAATCGCGGCGTGGCGGACGGCTTGGCGGGGGGGGCGCGGACAAGAGGCGAGGGGCCCAGGGGCCTTTGGAGCGGGCCCTGCGAGTGCGCAGTGCGCTCGTTTGGGCAGATTCCGCCCCGCGTGGGAGGTGGGGGAGGGGGGCAGGGGAAGGACGTGGTTGGGAACATGTCGATGAATGCGGATGAGCCGCCACATATGACCGGCGCCCGCAGAGGTTGGGCCGAAGAAGGACGTTCATTTGCCGGGATTGCTCTCTGAAGTGGTCAGATTTGGACTAGGAACTCCTTGAAGTGCCGTTTCACATATTTCATTTATTGTATGCTGTATAGAATGTATAGCGATTATCACACTTCCAGAATATGATAATGTATTTCAATTGTTAAACTTAAAATGTGTTAGCACCATGAAATTGACTATGAACGATTTTTAAATTGCGACTTTTCAAATTTTGACTTGGCGGTGAATAATCAATTTAAATTGCCCTGACTATAATCAAGGTCTCAATCATGGTATCTCATGGTACGACCAGTTCTTTTCAACTTTTAAAATTCTCTTACGTGCTACTCTCCTGTTGCTACTAGGTTCAGAAATTTTAAATTAAATTACATGTAAATGCAATTCATTGGCACTCAAAAGTGTTTGCATATTTTTGACAGGGAGAGCAAGTTAAGATTCAAACATGTATACTGTTCGTAAACGGCCTATAGTTAGAGTTGCTAAGATTTGTTTCTGAAATAGAAACACGAAAGCGTCACACTTTGGATACACTTCTCACTAAAATTTTGTTATTTTTCAAAGAACAAAGTCGTGTGCATCTCTATCCAAAATCATGAACGAGACACTGCAAGGTCGTAATTCCTTGTGAAGCACTGTCAGTTCTCCGCCGATTCTGTTCGACAGCGAGGCCGTCCCTGCCGCTCAGGAACCCAGGAGGCAGGCGTAAAAGCAGGGTGCCTACGCCTCCACCAGACGCCTGAGGATCATGGCGTCCGTCGTCTGCTTGGCCGCTCCTCCGCCCACGCGACTGTTCGACAGGGCTGGCGTGCGGCGCGGCGCGTCGCGTCGCCTCGGCCGCACGCGCGCCGGCAGCTGTTTTCAGCGGGGGCGGCTTTTGTGCGCGCGTCACGCGGAGACGAAGAGTGCTGGGCAGCGACGGAGGCGGTGGCGTGGGTGGCTGGCAGCCACTGAGGAGGCGGTTGCAGTGGCAGTAGGGGAGCAGGAGGAGGTGGGGACATAGGCTGGGAGGACGGCGAGAAGACAAGGTGCAACTTTCAGTGATATGGAACAAAGCGAATTTTTGCATTGATATTATCACTGTGAGGGTGAGAGAAGGTGTTGTCAGGTATGAATTTTTTTATTAAAAATCGTTTCGATCGCGTAGCGATTATCATCAAATGCATTTGAACAAATATGTACATGATTATTAAATAGAAAAATAAGCGAATGTAACTGAAATATAGCATATTTAACACTCACTCTTGCTCGTACATGCAATGGAATGTGTGAAGTGACAGATCGATTGTCAGAAGTTACCAAGTACCGCTAATTTAATCATTTTCAGTTATGTGTGAAGAGTTATCTCTTCTTTGATTAAGTCTTGTTCAACATGAATTGATCACTGGATTACGAACCAACATTTGCAACTCATTCGCGCGGGACATTCTCTACTCGCGTATGCGGTTAATAGTTCGCCAGCCTCTAATGTGTTTAAATCAAGGTAAAACAGCTGGTCTTTCTCGCGAACTATGTTTCCTTTGGTGATGTATTTTTTTCCTCTCATTTCAATTTTAATATTTCATTTCATTAAAACTTTGTAATTACTTGTTAAGCATACAAATATGCATGAGGTTAATAAACATGCCTAATGATTCTGAATATATACTGTATAAGGGGAAATGATACGAAATTCGTATCAGTTACATTTGCCTTCACTATTTTCAAGCTTCGAAATTCAGTGTGTGTAGGATGGAGAGCCAATGGTCGAGAACCTGCCGTTTAAGGTTTAGCCTGTACCTTTATCCCGGAGAAAATCAAGACCAGGCGGGTTCCATTCACGACAGATTTACCCGCCGAGATGTTTCTAGAGAAGTTTGCATTGACCCCGATCGGTAAACGATACGAATAAAATAGCCGTGTATTCTGAATGAGTGTGAGTCCCTCTACTATGATAAAATTCCATTATGTATAACATCTATGACCTACAAAGTAAATTAAGAGCAACTTATACGAACGTCCCCGATCGTTAAATGGATTATCCCCTCTATATGTGCTTAAAAAACATGTACAAAGTTCTAAAGCATGTATGTAGAGGGGAGGTAAACGATAAATTTCCCTTTTGAACAAGTGGAGGTAAATTTCATATCACAGAGTTACACATGTGGCATTCGCTCGTAGGAAAAGTGCTCCCTTTGCAAAAGTGTTCCACAGGTACATGAAATATCCGTGACTGTGAAATAGCGATTTGCAGAACTTCTTGCTTAAGGAGTTGCGTAAAAATAAGAGACAAATGCATAAGAGATATGTAATTCATTTGACACTGTACGTTCATTGGCAAAATATGATCATTTTCCGTCCTTCATGCCATAGAATTTTGTAACATTAGGGAATTACTTTCCTGATGTGCATCAAACAGCTTTCAGGCGAGTAAATAGAAGTTCCCAGATTATGAAGAAGCAGGCATACATACAACCCAACGTGTATATGTTACGCTGAAGTACACGTTTCAATTGTGATAATTCTGAAACTATACCTGCTAATCCGTTAGAAAACGGAGTTTTATGGTCAAGGGACATGAGTTCTGTTTCTGATCGTACAAGTTGAGTCCTTTTTGGACGTTCTGATAAATTTCCGGTCACGCCGAGACTCGGGCCTTCGATTATCGCGTTACTGTAAACTACTTTGAATATATCCAACGCATAATTACGAAAGTCGTTTTGTTTAAGAAAGTACTTCAATTGGTTAAGTTCACTTTCTGAAATTAATAAAATTAAAAACTGACCTTAGTCTGTTATTGGGTTAACTCGTTTGATCCGTTGAAGGATATTTCTCATTTTTTTCATTCCCGCTTCTACGAAAAGAAGTTTTGTAACGTTAACAACCTCGTCTTTTCGCATATCACCAAAGAAGCACCTATTCATTGTGAACACCCTGGCCTCCTGTATTCACACTGCGCAGTAGCAAGCGCGTTGTGAAGATAGAACACCACAATCTTTGTTCAGAATCGAATCCAACGAACAGTTCACAGTGAACGAGGGTCGTACCCTAACATACGAATTAGCCAATAATTTAAATTTCTATTTTCAATTTCATTTCCTGACTTTTAAAACACTTTTAAAGACGGTTGAAAAAGTGTGGGGTGTCAGCGCGGATCCAACTCGTCTCGCGAGGCGCCCGAAGGCCAGGCAGCGCGTGTGTTCAGCTGCTGCGACCCGCTCGGCGGCCGTGCGTCTCTTGACGGCGCGGCGCGGCGCTCCGCGTCGGCGTCGTCGTCGTCGGCGGCGGCGGCGGCCAGCGCGCGCCCGCCGGTTCTCTCGCCGCGCATGCGCACAGCGCACTGCGCACGCTTGTCTGCGGCGCAACGAGCGAATTGTGTGGGCGCGGGCGCGGCGGCCCGAGAGCACTTCGCTCTGAATACAAATACATTTCTCATGTAAATTTGCGCAATGCAAGCCCCCCCCCCCCCCCCCCGAGTTTGTTCTGCGCAACTGCGACATGAATTGTAGAACGGTGTTATCCTCCTTTTGTGAAGACAATTTCAACGGTTTTTTGGCGTGAATGTTTTTATTTTTTTAGTTTTGGAGTAGTGAACAAGGAGATGATTTTTCCAGCTGGAGAAAAAAGGATTGTTTTTGGTTATTAGCTATTCTGTCACTCTACTAGGTTTTGTTTATCTTTCTTGCTCTGGTGTTGCATACGTGCCGTGTAGCTAATTTAAATATTCCTGGTGTAACAAATTCCTTTCATGTATTATTAAGGACTGTAATAAAAAGTACCAACACTAAATTCATCAGCCCAGGAAAACAGGATTGTGATTGACAATAAAACGTGAGCCGAATAATGACTGACTTATGTAACAAATTTCTTGTCATATAAGTGGAACTGCATAAATTAAATTGTAAATATTTTTATCTTTATACTTCTTCAAATATGTTGTGAAATTAAAACCAGATTCTTGATTTATCGTCCATCAAGAATAAAACGGGAAAATGTTCCCTGAGAAAATTCTCACGTTGAATAGAAGATGTCCCTGGTTGTTGGAGAATGTCATGAGATACTTTCAACGTAATTGCATTGTGAAAAATACTAATAAGTTAAATTCCAAGGGCTGTCTTACTACATTTACATTATTCTGTTAACATAAATCCTACTGAATTCTATCCAACAAACGGAATATGAAATTTTAGTTTTGTTCCTTAGACAGAAGGTATGGTCGGAGAAGTTTGTTTTCCAGTGGTGAATTATAGGTTCAGATTCCTTCAAAGGAAATTTTGATACACAATGAGACCTCAGTTTTCAGCCCATCTTCGATCCCTCCCATTTGAATTTAACCAATATTTCTCTTCTATTCACCACTTTTGTCTGCGCAGTGCGGACTCATAAGCACGGAATGTTCATAAATAAAACAAGTGGTGCTACAACATTACATTCTTTCTCGCATTATTTTAAAATAATGTTACTAAATGTGTAATAAAGTTACAATACTTTCTCTTCTTACGAAGTAAAGCTGAAAAAGTAAAAAGTATTATTCAACTGTACGATGCATTTGAGAAAGGTCTAATTGGTCTAATTTGGGCTCTGTCTAACTCCTCCCGAATGCACTCCCGTCAAAGGGGGGGAGAGCTCAAGCCCTCCCACACTCGCTCCCAAGCCAATCCCGAAGACCCCCCCCCCCCCAAGCCAGCGCTTGAGCGCCTTCCCTTACGCCTTTCCTTGCTTAGTCCACCACACTCATCACCACTTCTGCCGCCACGCCAGCCCGCGCGGCCAGCTGCCCAACTGACGTCTGTCCTTGCACCCCCCTCTGTGTCGTGGACCAATGCCGCCTGTTCATACGCAGTCGTCTCCCTTCTCACCGCCCGCTCTTCCCCCAACCACCGCACTAATCCGACCCAAATCCCAAGACGCCGTGCGCTGAACCCCGAGGCTCCTTTACAAGCACCGCGCGTGTGGGCGGGCGTTGCTCTGCTGTGCGCCGGAGGGCAGGGCGAGTGGGCGGGGCGGGCGAGTGGGCGGGGCGGGCGAGTGGGAGGGGCGGGCGAGTGGGCGGGGCGGGCGAGTGGGCGGGGCGGGCGAGTGGGCGGGGCGGGCGAGTGGGCGGAGCGAGGCGGAGTGTGGCGCGCCACACGGAGCGGGGCGAGTCTCGGCGCGCGCCGTCAGCGGTGAGCGGGTGAGGCGAGGCGAGCGCGTCCAGACGGGGCGGTGCAGCGCTGGCGCGGAGCGCGCACGGGGCGGGTCGGGGCGGGGCGGGGAGGCGGCGCTGGCAGAGCGAGAGGGGGGCGGGCCAGGCCAGGGTGGGTCGGTGCGGGGCGCCGCGGCGCTGTCAGCGCCAGCGTCTCGCGCCGTCACGCGCGCGCGTCTTATCTGGGGGCGGTGCGGCTGGTATCGACAGGGCGAAGGCGGGGCGGCGCGGCGCGGCGAGGCGACCTGCCAGCGCGCCCGGAATGCGCCGTTTCGTTGAGACGGAGGCGCGACGGATTTCGTTTAATATTCGCTGCAAACACGCCGCGCCGCATCCGCGTCCCAGTGAACAATTTTTGGAAAATATTTTTATACCTATTCTTACCTAAATTTAGTTTATTTGTATATAAATTCAGGTGAATTCAATTTTAATGCCCAAAATTGTCTTTTGCGATCATCCATTAGTGATTAGGTAATCACTTATTCTAATTTGTCAAAAAAGCTGCGGAGCATCTCTGGAAAATAGTATTAATAATTTAATTAGCTTTAATAACAGCCAAAATAGAAGTGCCCTTAATGCGTATATACGTGGCTGCTGCGTAAATAAGCCAAGAGGACATTAAAGTTAAGGTTTCGGGTTAAGGCATCGTTAGTTTCACGCGAGCATATCGGTCGAGTCAGAACGAGAGTTCGATTAGTTCGTTCGATAGTTCAGCGCTCCGTTAGACTGCTGGGAGAAGCGGGTTGCAGCTCATTACACAAACAACGATTTTGTGCTGTTTGAAGACCTCGCCCATCCCCCTCAACCTTCCCGTGTTGCATCGGTATATTGGACGTAGCTGAATAGAGGGTAACATACTAGTTTCCAGGCGCAGGCGCTTGCCGCTGAGAGCGTAAAATAAAACCACAAGAACATACACCCCAAGCAATACTGCGTTCATGTCTGGTGGTTATTTCTTTTCATTTAATAGTGTTAGCTTCCCATGCAGGAATAGTTTGTTGTCATTCTGCGAAATACGACTAAAACCTTTCATTACGCATTCTGAAGGCAAATTACGATAATAATGGATTCTAAAGAGCCCATACTTCGTACTATTATAGTATGCAATTAGAAGTAGGTTTTATAATATCTGACGTGCGTATTATTCGTAATAAACTAGTCCATACATTGAAAATCTAGAACATCACGATATCTCTATTGTAATATATAATATAATATATAATATAATATAATATAATATAATATAATATAATATAATATAATATAATATAATATAATATAATATAATATAATATAATATAATATAATATAATATAATATGAGTGTGTGAGCGTGTGAGCGTGCTCTGAGAGGCGTCTGGTCTATATTTTGCGTACGGAGCAGCAGCTGGCCAGCCGCCGAGGCGAGCGTCTTGCACTGAGCGGCTCTGCCATCTGACGGCCGTGTGCCTCCCAAATTACGCAGGGCAGCGCTGTCCCACGCCGCCTTCCCGCCTTCCCGCCTTCCCACCGGCCCGGCGCCCGCGCTGCGCACAGTTCGCACAGGGAAGCAATTTCTGCGGCGAGCGCCCCTGACTGCGCAGGAGCGTCGGGGGAATGATTTCTCAAATATCTTTCTTCTTCTCCTTCTCCTCCTTCTACTTCTCCTCCTTCTCCTTCTTCTCCTTCTTCTTCTTCTTCTTCTTCTTCTTCTTCTTCTTCTTCTTAAATGCTCTCTAGATTTTCTTGTTATTTTTTTCATCTACAAGAAACTCTTTCTTGTTCCTTTTTTCATTCTTTTTCTTCTTCTTCTTTTTCGTTTTTACATCCCTTTACTTTTTCATTTATCTTCTTTTGACATGCAATATGATAGTTTTCAGAATTATTTACATGTTATCATGATTTAGTGGATAGCCGCAAAGTCTAGTTATCGTTCTCGTTGATCGTTTTATGAAAATGGCTCTTTTCTTCTATGGAGACGTGGTGTCTGAATTGGAAAGGTATTACTTAGTCATTGAGAATAACTAGTTGCATTAGTATACTAGTATTTAATGTACGAAGTATATAAAATAAATTAAAGTAAAAATACACACTACTGTCAAAGAAATATCAAGAATAAAGCAAATGTTACGTCAATTTCTTAAAAAAATAACTTAAACATTCAGCGATAGTGACACAATTAAGATCACAATTCGAACTTTGCAGCGAACATGTTCCTTTGGGTAGTCACTGTGGACGAAAAGGAAAAGCATTGTATATCTGTGTTGCTTTTAAGAAGCGATATAGTACGTGATTCTTTGTCACACAGTCTGTATTAGACTATCAACTTGTCATTTTAACGTTGCTAAATCTCTGGAATTTCTTCCCTTTTTGTAAAGATTCAGGATGCAGAGATAATATGATTTTTACGCTGTAAATAGCCGCATGTTTGATAGCAATAACTTATTTTTAATTTTGTAATATTTTGGATCAAAAATACAAAACACAGTTAATTATATTCGTTGCAAGTGTTCGTGGAAATAAAATACTACATTCGGATTCGCTTTGAAATTCAATTTATTCTTACCCTCAATTAATAGTTTACACGTTCTCTTTAAATTCTCGAATAGACGCGCACAAAGTACTCTTCAGTTGAAAGCCCTTTACTCTCTTGTACCTTGTTCGGGTATTAAAAACTTAATGAAAAGATATTCTGTGGTGTTTCACCCTAGTGAATTCGCGGGCACTGAACCGTCTCTTTCGTTCGTGCGACTAAATTTTTAGTACGATAACGATGGAGTTGAAACTGAAAAAGGTCGTTAATTACAAAGTAAGAAACTTGGGGCGACATCGCTTAAACTAGTCCGGACCGAGCTCGCTCGCCGCACGCCTTGAAATTAGAGCGTCAACGCAGCCGCCGCTAATTTGCAAGTTGTCGCCCGCGCACGCCAAGGTGCTGCTGATCGTTGCGCCCTTGTTTTCGCGCCGAGTCACTAAGATGGCGCCGCCCTGAAGCGAACGCCCGGTACCAATAAGAGAACACATTTTTCTACAATCAGTTTATTATTATTATTATTATTATTATTATTATTATTATTATTATTATTATTCAAATATTTTGATTCATATTGCTGATCGTTGACGATTTACCACGATATGTTGAAAGAAAAGAACTGAACTAAATTTACTTGCATGTGTATAGAGTTACGTTTTTAATTGTTTTCAAATTAGCATTTTCACAAAACATTGTTTCCAATGTATGATGTACCGACTGTTGTTTTTATCTTCCACTTTTCAGAAGAGCAATTTGCCACGATTATTTTTCTATTGAAATGTGAGTGAAATGGATTATTTATGCTTTTTATTCGTGTACAATGTATGTCTAATTATTTCCAAGCATCTATACTAGTGAATATAAACTAAAAAAGGTACTGTTTTAATTAATACTCCTGAAATAATTAATATTGTGTACATAATCTTTTCACTGCCATCAAAGATAATATCGCGTGGAAAGATAGGTAAGAGGTTGCGAAGATTATGAAGAAGAGCGTGTAAACACACATCCCGCAAGGAATCTTCAGCCGGCATCTTGCCCATTAAGATTGCAACATCTCGATTCGTCTCATCACGACTTCGCGAGAACGAGAAAAGAAAGGCGCAATCTGGCACCGCCGCGCCCACAATCAAGCGCAGAAACACGGAATTGCGTGACGCTCCTCCAACCCCCTCCTTCGCGCCCGTTCCACCGGCCGTTGCATGGCGCGTGGGCCGTGGGCGTCGACGTCTTTCTTAGTTGCTTGATGGCCCCTTCTCGCGCTCTCCCGCCCCCGCTGCCGCCGTCGCCCAGGCCTCGCTCGTCTACGTCGCCACCGTCTCGCCCCCATCGCGTGTGTCCCTCCCTTCACCGCGCTCACCCCAGTCTTGTCCTCGCTGCGCTAGCTCTCTCCTAGACCCCGCGCCGCTCGCCCCTGGTCCCCTCGACCCGCCACGATCTCTTATCACGATCTCTATCTCTCTGCCTTGTGTACCCGTTCCCGCATGACCCGTTCCCGCATGACCCGTTCCCGCATGACCCGTTCCCGCACGACCCGTTCCCGCACGACCCGTTCCCGCATGACCCGTTCCCGCATGACCCGTTCCCGCATGACCCGTTCCCGCATGACCCGTTCCCGCATGGCCCGCTGCCGCATGGCCCGCTGCCGCATGGCCCGCTGCCGCATGGCCCGTTGCCGCATGGCCCGTTGCCGCATGGCCCGTTGCCGCATGGCCCGTTGCCGCATGGCCCGTTGCCGCATGGCCCGTTGCCGCATGGCCCGTTGTCGCATGGCCCGTTGCCGCATGGCCCGTTGCCGCATGGCCCGTTGCCGCATGGCCCGTTGCCGCATGGCCCGTTCCCGCTCGATCCTTTCTCTTTCGACCCGTTCCTACTCCCTCCCTCTTCGGCATCTCCATCTGCCCTCGCCACCCAGTTCCCCGCCACAACCCTGCTGTAATGCCTCTGGCCCCTTACTGCAAACTCGGTCGCTCTCGCTTGATTCAGCTGGTTCCCCGCCTCACTCGCTGCTCATCCCATTCCTCATCAACTTACTCGTTCCCCGCCCCGCCAAACCCGCTCTCCTCCTCGCTCCCAGCTCGACCCCTTCGCTGTCGTGCTTCCGTCCGCCCTCCAAGCAGCGCTAAACGAGACGTCAGACCGCAAGGGGTCGCTCAGTGGAGGGGCGGCGCGACGAGCCGGGCTGGCAAATGTTGGCGAGGCATGCGATTGCGTCCGGCGGCCACGCTTTTACAGCGCTGAGATGGCTGCAACTGGTGTCTTATTTCTTTACGTCCTGGGGAACAATGGCAGGAAGGACATTTACTAGTTTCTTCAAGTGGTAGTAATTGACTTGTCAAGTGTCCGGAAGGAACATGAACCATCGCATTTTTTTGAAGACCAATTGTGAATATTTGTAAATATCATATTATCCGAATTTAATTTGAGCATTATTGACTCAATGGTGTCTCTAGCTATGATGACTCTAGCTTTTAGCCAGGATGTATTTAGCAATTTTGAAAGAGGTACAATAGCAGCAAATATCCATCAAAACGTGAATTTTAATTACAGCATTCATGACCAAAATAGTATCTTTCACCGTGGATTTCTGCGTTATTTTATAGATTTTT
The DNA here is from genome assembly GCA_038098605.1 of Gryllus longicercus. NCBI lineage: Eukaryota > Metazoa > Arthropoda > Insecta > Orthoptera > Gryllidae > Gryllus > Gryllus longicercus. The sequence continues at coordinate 77,626 of JAZDUA010000662.1, forward strand.
TTAAAAAAAATAACAAGTACTACAAGTTGAGTAATTCAGAGTCCAATCCACACTTTGGGGAACTATTCACCGTTCTTTACTCCATATCTGATGTGATAGTAGTTATCACATCTAACAAGAGAATGGACATAAATGTGTGTTAATATTATTCATATTGCTCATACATTGTGTAACACAATATGGCGCAAACAAATAGAAAGCACGACCGTCAAACACTGTGAATGCGCATGAAAATCGCGTGAGTGAACTATACAAACAATAATATTTTACTCGAAAATGGTTGTTGGCAAGAGGAATGTGGGCACGTGTGTGGATTTAGAAAACACTGCCGCTTCACATTAAGTAGAGATATTGTCAAATGTTAATAACGTGAAATTTCCACATAAAATATAATATACTTGGCAAACAAGGGAGTGTAAAATAGGAGCAATGAAAAAGAAAGAAAGGAAAGAAATTCCAAAGTTATCTGTAAATTGGTGTATGTGGAAGAACTAATTCCTGAACATGTATTATTTCATTCATTATTATACAATTAGTTGTTATATTATGGGTCGTACTGTCGTTTACGATGACTTAGCTCCTCTCTTTTCGCAAGTCGTAGAAGTATTACTTCTGTATATGAACAAAGCACGTCATTAAGGACGTGAGAAATACACAACCTTTACGACTCTTCTCTACAATGCTAAGTACGCACAGATTCAAGACCCTTTTCACAAGCAACTGTTACAACTATGAGGAAACTGTTTCTTGAAAACTATTTCTGGAGAAACGGGCTAGTCTAATATTTTCTGTAGTATAGTGATTCATTTCGTAAACAGAGGTACAAAATGTTCAAAGGTTATTTATACATTATCCATTTCAACTGATTCCTTTGGACCCATTATTGAAAATGCGACAACGTACAATAACAAATGATAATGAGAACAAAAATCACAGAGAGAAAAAACGATGAAAATATAATTTGAATTTTTTTCTATCCTCTTCTTAGTAATAAATATATCCTTACCCATAAATCCTTATATACCATTTCTTGCGCATGGTGGATAACCACACCACGCCTGTATTATCGCACCATCGTCAGGAACGCGATAGAATTTCTGCAATTCCACCCCGTTTCATCACGTCTCCAATGGAACACGCCCCGCGGAGGGCGCGGGGGAGGTCGTAGCTCTCGACAGAAAGTGGCAGCGGCGCCGGCGAACGAGGGGGAAGAGGCGGGTGGCAGGCGAAGGCAACGGCGACGTCGCCGGCGGCGGCGGCAGCGCATTGTCTGTGCTTTCTAATTACTCCTCGACGCGATTAATTTGCCCGCATGAATCGCTGTGGCGGCGGAGGCGGTGAGGTGGCGGCGGCGGCGGGAGCGGGGCCATGATGCACGAGGGGGTGGCGACGCGACGCGGCGTGGCGTGGCGTGCCGGCGGGGTGTGGCGAGGCGGACGGGGCGGAGTGGGCGTGGCGGGTGGGGCGGGGAGTTGGGTTGTGAAGCCGGGAGGCGGGGTGGGCGAAAGCGGGCGCGGGATGAGGCGGGGCGGGGTGGGGCGGGGCGGCCCCCGCGAGGCGCCGAGCCTCGTCGCGTGCGGAGGAGGAATATCATATTTCAGGTATTCATACGCTGCGCCCGCCCACGCCCCCTAGCCTACGGCTGGCTCTCTTCTCCTCGCCGAGCTCGGCTCCGCTCGAGCCCTCCTCCGCCCCTCGCAGGCGCGCTCGCTTGGGTGGCACTCAGGCGCTCGGCGGGCGCACGGAGCGGCCGGGGACGCAGCGCCGCTGGAATGACTTGCGAGAGTCTTCGCGGCGCCGCGCCCCACTTATTCAGCTAATTTGTTGGAAATTATTGAAGACGTTTTGACGAAATGGGTGTTGAAAGCAGCGGAAGTAGAACCAGGGAGCCCAAGAGAGTAAACCGAAAAAAGCAATACCTGAAATTGAGATGGGTCATAGGATCTTGTGAGGTACGTGCTCACAAACTACTCTAACGTCACGTACTATCACGTCTGTGATCGAAGATCAATAGCAGATTTGCGGCCCTAGGGGTAGTCTTAGAACTATAATTGTGACCAACAAATGTAATTGCCTAAATGAACCCAACGGCAATTTTGTTATGTAAGTTAACAGAATAAAGGAAAATAAATAGTCTGTGTGTGATAAACAATGTAACTATCAGAGCAGAAAATATGTCTGCAACAAATTTCAACACGAAAAATCAAAATTGAGAACCGTGCAGCACAGCAACTGTTATCTTTGTAGAATGTGAGGAGAACTGCGATTAAAAATGTTTGCTCACCGCCTTCAGCCTGATCCCACTTCGTCTCCGTCAACATCTACGAGAAGTCGTGAAACGGTTACGTCGCCCCATAATAAACCTCGCGAGTCTGCTAAGCACTAGTGTTCATTCCTACCTCCTTCCACTCTCTTTTGCGTACTCCTTTTTTTCTTCGTGCTCTTTCACCTCCACTTTTTCGTTCTCCTCCACTTTTTCGTTCTCCTCCACTTTTTCGTTCTCCTCCACTTTTCCTTCTCCTCCACTTTTTCGTTCTCCTCCACTTTTCCTTCTCCACTTTTTCGTTCTCCTCCACTTTTTCGTTCTCCTCCACTTTTTCGTTCTCCTCCACTTTTTCGTTCTCCTCCACTTTTTCCTTCTCCTCCACTTTTCCTTCACCTCCACTTTTTCGTTCTCCTCCACTTTTCCTTCACCTCCACTTTTTCGTTCTCCTCCACTTTTTCGTTCTCCTCCACTTTTTCGTTCTCCTCCACTTTTCCTTCTCCACTTTTTCGTTCTCCTCCACTTTTCCTTCTCCACTTTTTCGTTCTCCTCCACTTTTCGTTCTCCACTTTTTCGTTCTCCTCCACTTTTTCGTTCTCCTCCACTTTTTCGTTCTCCTCCACTTTTTCGTTCTCCTCCACTTTTTCGTTCTCCTCCACTTTTTCGTTCTCCTCCACTTTTTCGTTCTCCTCCACTTTTTCGTTCTCCTCCACTTTTTCGTTCTCCTCCACTTTTTCGTTCTCCTCCACTTTTTCGTTCTCCTCCACTTTTTCGTTCTCCTCCACTTTTTCGTTCTCCTCCACTTTTTCGTTCTCCTCCACTTTTTCGTTCTCCTCCACTTTTTCGTTCTCCTCCACTTTTTCGTTCTCCTCCACTTTTTCGTTCTCCTCCACTTTTTCGTTCTCCTCCACTTTTTCGTTCTCCTCCACTTTTTCGTTCTCCTCCACTTTTTCGTTCTCCTCCACTTTTTCGTTCTCCTCCACTTTTTCGTTCTCCTCCACTTTTTCGTTCTCCTCCACTTTTTCGTTCTCCTCCACTTTTTCGTTCTCCTCCACTTTTTCGTTCTCCTCCACTTTTTCGTTCTCCTCGTACTCTTCTATCCTCCTTTTCCTCTTCCTTCGCCTCCCCTTTACCTGTTTCTTCCTCGTTTGTCTTCGTTCTACTTATTGTATTCGTATTTCACCACACGTAGGTAGGGGTTACGGTTTCATATGTGCCTCTTTCGACCACGTTTTTTTAAGCGATTTACATCTTACAAGAGTCATGTAAGCAGTGGTATTTTTTATGCTAATACAGTCGTGAAAATGTGCTTTCAGATCTGAAACTACTCTTTTACTAGTAATTGTCCTTCTTTGTGATCTCATTTCCTTTGAAGTTTTTTCTCATTCAAGGTATTAAGTCTTATTTTTTAAATCTGCTAGTTGTCTGGCATTGATGCTGCTATTGAAGCATTTGAAGGACCATGGCAGGATCAGAATGTTCGTAATTGGACCAGTAGCGTTAGTTAATTGCAAGTAAGAATGACATTTGCAAGATACTGAAACAATTATGCAAATGTGGGCAGAAACTGTGAAAACTGTCTTCATCTTTGTACTCCAGAGACTGCGGTATCTTCAGTTTGTGTTAAAAACTTTCGAAAATCCATGACATAATCATTGAGAAACGATGGGTAACAGTTGCTATCCGCTTTTTCTCTTAATCCATATACTGTCGCTATATTCTATCTCTAATTGATGACTATTTTTGCAGTGGTTAATACTTGACCTAATCTACTTTAATCGATTTGATTATTCTTATTGTATTTTTATCAGTACAAAGATCGCTTCACCATCCGCGATTACAACACACACAGTCACATCATCTGTCAGAGAAATGAAAGTAATGGTTTTTCCTCTGAATCATTGGCGGGGTTTAATTTAATTAAGTACAATTTGCATAGTTACTTTTAATTACTTCATCCCATGAAAGGGCTGAAGAAAATATATCTTTATCTACTGCACTGGCTCATGCACAGAGTCAAGGACTGAGAAAATTACTCACCTTAAATGTAAATTATTTGCGCTGTAAACAACCTGAGAGAAAACTAACATTAATATTAACACAGAAATAATTGAGCTTGATGTAATTATTGGTTTGGTATAAGAGTAAATTATAGAGAACACATATCTACATCGTTATCATTGATGCATTGCTGCGCCCATGTTGGCTCTCGCCGCCAGCAAGCACTAACCGTGAGCGCTAGGGAAAAATCTACGGTTCAAAGAAATGTTTGTCACAGCGAAAGCAGCGCGCTGCAGAATTCGCTTGTCATTCTGGCTTTACGTCATTGCTGAACAAACCCCACAAGCCACGCTGCGGGGGAGGCAGCACAAGTGGGGAACATCGCAACGGATTCTCCCGAGACCCGTACCCATTACGTGTTGACCGAAGTCGTTAGGCTCCTCCGGCGCTTCGCGAGTGAAATCACGCGACGGCGGAACCAACTGCCAGCTCCTTTTCGCGCACTTAACAACCGCTGGCGGAGGGCGCCCGACGAGTTGCTGTTGAATTGAATTGAATTGATGCCTTATTTTACGTGGCGAGACTCGTGGCGTTTGACGTCTGACCACGCAAATTTTGCTACGCTCCTTTCACCAACCAGCAGAGGAAGGAGGTATTTCTTGGGCAAGAAACAGGTGATTTTTGAATTTAGCTTAGAGGCGTCATTTAGGCTTGAGGATCTTGTACGTGCAAGTAAATCTACTAACATGGGACAGCCGGCTTTACTTACCCTCCGAAGGAAGGCGAACAAAGGATTTTTTCGCCTTTAAAAATCCACGGCTTCTATCGGGTTTGAACCCGCCAACTTGGGTATAACAGTTCGATACGCAAACCGTTACACCATCGCCGCTGTTGCTGTTCGTTCGCGGCGAAGTTCGTCGGGGCGGATCGTGGGTTTTGTAGCGAGGGGTGAACCGGATGCGTGCGGTGGAATTAAATAATCATGCAAGTGATAGGGTTTTTTTTTTATTTTTTTTATTTTTAATTTTATGATTTCTTCAGATCTGTCTAAAAAAGGTTTAAAACGTTGTGCAGGAAGGTTACAATTACAAATTTTCTGTATACTGCTGGTTATACTTTCTTAAACTAGAGCATTCGTATTATTTGTACTTTCTCGTTTTGGTTGTAACATTACTTGAAATTATATATTGCCCCTTGTGCCTTGCACCCATGTATTTTACCAAACGAAGCGCTGAAAATTCGAAAAGAAAAAACAAAAAAAAAAACAAAAAAAACACGTCTTCAATGCTCGAATTGAAGTTACCAACGCGACTCATCACACTTATTCGGTTCATTATTATGTGTAATTAAAATTTAAAAGTGACGATTTCCTAAAATTGATTGCAATAGTGCAATGCATTTCGAAGGTCCTTGTAAAACTCTTAATACCATTTGAAGACAACCATTCCCGTTGCCGTCGTTTTATTCAAAATGCACACTCTCAGAGCAATGAACTCTGTCAACAACTTGTCTGCTCTGTGAAGAGCAACAACTCTGTGACAGTCAACTCTGTTACTATGTGCGTCGCGAGGCGCTACTAACATGTTGCGTGGCACGGCCTCGGTCCTCTGGTTTGTCCCGGTGAGTGTAGACTGGCTGGCGGTGGCGCATCTGTGTTGAACGAGGGCGTTGCTTTCAGACTCCCCTTCTCTTTTTCGCTCTCTCAACCTTCATCAGTCGTCTGCATCCTCCGTCTCTCTCTCTCTCTCTCTCTCTCTCTCTCTCTCTCTCTCTCTCTCTCTCTCTCTCTCTGTTCCTTTCAGTCTGAGGAAGTCTCGGCGCGAAGGGCGTGCAGCAGCCGGCGGCGCGCCTCAAGGGTTATTTTAGCAAATTGGATTTTACCAGTACTCAGATTTACGGGATTTCATTATCGGTAAGGAACGCCCTCACACGTTCGCCCTTTGCGCACATAGCGGGCGGTGCGGCCGCTCACCTGGGCGGGGGCGGAGCGGAGGAGACGAAGAAGCGTGGGTGGAGACGGTGTAACTGAAGGCGAGGACGGAGGCAGGGCCGAGATAGGAGGTGGGGGCGGAGTTGGGGACGCAGGTAGGGGCGAGGACGGAGCGGGGACGGAGGTGGAGCCAAGGTAGGCGGCGAAGGCGGGGGCGGAGACGGAGGCGGGGTCGAGGATGGAAGCGGGGAAGGAGGCATGACCTAGGACGGAAGCGGGGACGGAGGCAGGGCCGAGGATAGAAGCGGGGATGGAGGCGGGGGCTCTATCTAGGCAATGTTGGCAGAGGCGTGGGTAGAGCGGAGGGAAGGGTGGGGTTGGAAGCGGGATCGCGACGTGTTTGCAAGGTGGGGCTGCGCGAGGCGCAGAGAATTCCCGTGAGGGGAGGGGAGGAGGGGCAGCGGCGGGGTGGAGGGCAGCATTCCTGATGATTAACAGCCTCTGGGCCGATGCGGGGGGCGGGGGCGGGGCGGGGGAGAGCTATGCGAGCGAGGGGCTGCGCGAGGAGGTGGTCGCGCGCGGGGCGTGGGCGAGTGGATGCGAGGGTTCGGCGGAGGTGGAACGACGTGTCCGAATGGAGATGGAGACCCTGGAGGTGATCATGAACGAGGTAATGTGGTGGAGACGATAAAATGAAGCATGGAAAACGTGTTCTCAGGAATCGTTTTAGATTGAAAAGGGCCCAAAAGCTGTTGGAACGATAAGGAGAGTAAGTGTTATGAAGTGTGATCGCGATTAAAGAAATGATAACATTGAGTAAAACTCAAAGGAAAGGTTCTGTAACGAGGGAAGTAATTGATTTTAATGTAGTGGTGGAGAAAGTTGGAAATAACTGCGGAGAGCGGAACTAAAATGTTCGGAAATATTGAAAGAAATATTAGTTCGAGCAATTACTAGCATTGTGCTCTAATTGATTTTGAAAATATACCTACAATAGACTATGGTTCAACGATATACGTAGAAATAATTACAGCGATTCAAATGATGGGATGTGTGTGTGCTTCTCAGATCATGTGGTCAAAGGAATATAGTATTCATTTGTTGGTAGTGTGTGGGAGGAGTCAGTAATGGCGGAAAGTTTCTAATGTTCACAGATCTTTGTAGATATGTCGTAGTTTCAGAAACGCTAAACATTTCTTTACGTCCCTCATACTCGTCTCTTATTGCGTAGTGCTTCTAAAATCAGTTCGTTCTTCTTGTGTATCCTCTTTTGCCCTTGAAAAATCTTTAAGTAATATCCATTTTCCGATAACTCCTTACGTAATTTAAACTAACATACTTTTTAATTTAAAAAATAACAAAAAGTAATTCTAAAAAAATTGTTCAGTTGCAATTTTTATTTTTTTTATTTTTTGTTCAATGCATTTTATTTTCGTGTCATTCTCGTACGTGAATGTTTAGTTGGTAAGTTTGCCGGAAACTACGGGCTTCGCCAAATCCCGGTGGAGACACGCTTCTCTTCGCCTTGATGGTAAGGCGCTCGTTGTCGGTGGGGTTGGCAACCGCGGCGGCGGCGGCGGCGGCGGCGCTGAGGTCGGCGGTGGCGCACCTGGCGAGTGGAAGGTGCGGGCCGCACGCGCCGCTCTCTCGTCGGCCTCCATCCATTAGACCGCGGCTCTCCCCCGCGCGATCCCGTATCGGCTCTCCAGGGCACGCGCTGCCCCAGCCTCCCGTCACCGGCCACGCTTCTGCCGGTACTCCACACCCGCCCTTGCTTTTGTACGTTCTCTCGCGTCCCTTGCCTCTCTTCTCTTCCCAACCCATCTTTCTCGCCGGCCCTGTCCCACTTTCTCATATTCTCATTCCTGCCCTCGTCCTTCACTTCTTTGCTCCTACCTTCACCTGCTTGAATATCTATTACTGCCTCCGTCCGTTTGCGTCGGAGCTCGCCTTTACCTCCGATCCTTCACCTTTGCTTTCGCCTGCATCTCCTCCTTTACCAACGTCTCCACCTCCACGTCCGCCTTTATCATTGTTCTACCCGCCTCTTCCCCGGCCTTCGCTTACGAATTCGCAATCTGATTCGTCGCGCTTTCGCCTTCTGCTTCCCCTCTATACTCCACCTTTTCTTCCTTTTCTTCCTTTCTTCCCCGCCCGTTTCTCCGCTGCCTGCCCATCCGCCTCCTCTTCTGCTCCCACCGCTGCCCCGCCCTTGGCCTCACGTTTGCGGCCGCCTCCCTCCGCCCCCGCCCCCGCCCCCTACCTGGCCCCAGAGGACCGCCGCGGGGAAACAGATTTTGGGTTTCTTTGGAAATTATGTGAAGGATTACCTCGCGGCTGGGGATCCGCAAGGGAGGCTCAGGAGGGGAGCCGTGTAGTTAACAGACCTTCCTTTTTTACGATCTTTCTTAACTTCTACGCACTGCCAGGGGTGGAGAGGCGAAACCAAGAATTTGGCGTGGTCAGCCTATGAAGGAAGCGAGGAACATAGAAATACTCTCAAATGTCTTTCAGAAGTTTGCTCCAACGAGACTGAAAATAAATATTTTCTTCGGTTTCGCGTGAAATGTGAATTGATCGGTAATGATTAATTTAAACTTGGTTGGTGTATTAAAAATTGAATAATTTTTAAGAATGTTATTTTATTCTTCAGTGCATGTAATCATTATTCATATCTCTTTAGATACGAGACACTCAAGTAAATGCACATCGCTCGTTGGCTGTAGTAAGATCAGTCACACAAGTTTACTTTCAAAAATACACATTTGAACTTTATTTCGCATGGGAAGTTTAGAAGTTCAACATAGATTCTGAAGCACTTTCGCGATAAAAATTTCAAAGCTTGGGTATTCCGTTTTACTAGAAGCCTGAGTTCTAAAAATCGTATTTCTTCCTGATAATAATTCATTTTTGCTAAATTTTTATTAATAGTTATGGAACGTCATCTCTATATTTTTAAGTTTTTACTACGAGCATGTTTTCTTGTAATTTTGTTGTATTTGATTAATATTAACTTTTTCCTTATTTTCATATCGTAGGTAACAATTGTATTTAGTTTTCGTGCATTAATTGCTAGACATTTACATTGTTTGTAGATAATTATTTTGAAATTTATAAGTAGTTATTATTAAATTTTCTGGAAAAGTTTTATGGATTTATTTTCACAATCCTTTCACTAACTATTTCAGAATTTGCGATTTTAATTCCGCGAGAAAGTTTCGAGTGCTTTCCTGAGACGTAAAAACCAAATTTGTGTTCCGCAACTGACGTGCCGGCCGGTTCATTCGATCTCGTCACGCGTGTGGAGCGCCTCTCCGCCCGGGCTGCGCGCTGACTTGTTCCCGCAGCGCCGCCGCGCGCCCCATCCACGCAGCGTTGCCCTCGCAGTTCCCGCGCGCGAGAGCCGCGGCGCCCGGGGCGGGGGCGGGGGCGGGGGCGTGGGCGGGGACGAGGGCGGGCGGAGGGCGAATTTCCACTCCCCGTTCTCGCCCGTTTCTTCGAATCCAATAAGCAAACACAAAAGCGCGGATGGAACAAACGGGCACGTCGTTTGTTGAAACACAAACGCCTTCGCACTTCAGCTATCCCAGCCCCCGCCGCCCTCACCCCGCCTCCACACCTGTCCCCGCCGTCCTCCGCTGCCGCCGCCGCCTGGGTCCTTAGTACTTGTCGCGAGAGCGCGATATAAATAAAATCCATTTTGCCGTCTTTGTGGAGGTTTCTATGTTATTCATGAGCGCTTTCGGCGGCCAGTGAGTAGCGGGCGGGGCGGAGGGGGGGGGGGGGCGGGGAGGACGAGGGCGAGGGACTGAGGTGGGAGGACGAGTCGGCGAGTGGGAGTGTAAAGTAGAACTGATGTTGACAAGGATGTACTTACTGGGGGTATGGCGTAGACGAGATCACAGACACTACAAAGAATGGGACCGCTTAGAGTTTTTGAGAGAAATTGGAGAGTTGACAGCAATGGCAATGACGGGAATGAATGAGATGTTAGTGTTGGTTTTTTGATGGTGCGTTGATAAACAAATTAAAACCATGAACGAGATACCTCGAACTTTATCGAACTAGTAAGTCGTGGGATTAACCGCTATGAATGGTTACAAATATGTAAGTTTTGTATGAAGAGAAGAGTACAGGAGAGATACACTATCTATTCAACTAACATCCGAGTAATTTAATGTGTCTGCATGCACAGATGTTTATTTGTGTTTAAACGAACGTGCGGGTAGTACGAAAAGAAATGTATCTTCTCATTCCCATGTACGTTCTTATGATGCGAAAACTTGTCACATACGAAAAATGGCTTACAGTAGTCTGCGAGGTGTTGTCCTCAATTTAGACGACTGAAAGATGCAGACCCGGACGCACGAATGTGTACGTTGGACCCTGCGCCGGCAGCGTGGGTGGGCGGGAGGAAGGAGAGGTGGAAAGCGGGAGGCGGGGGCGGGCGTGCGGAGGTGAGCACTCGCAACGCGATTTGCTAGGCGCGCGCGCGCCCGCCCATCTTCTGCAGCGACGAGATGTCGCCAGATGAAATGCGGGGCGGAGGCGGAGGCGCAGGCACTCTCGCGCCGAACAAAGTACCTCCGCGCGCGGAGCGTTGCTCGTGGACGCGCGCAGGTTCGTCTCGCGAAATGCACCGACGAGGGCGTGCCCTGCAGGCTCAACGGCCGCGCGCGTTCTGCGCGTCCGATTTCGGAACGAGAGAATGTTTATTACCTTTTGCAAGGCGTGTAATTCAAAGCTGTTTTACGTTATCATTCGGGAACGGAATTCATTGTAATGAAAAAAGGCAAAATATGTACTTATGTATTTGTTTTTTAATATATGTAAGAAAAAATACAAAATATGTAAAATACAAATTCATTATTGTAATTGAAGATGCTGTATGTAAACATTTTCCAAGTAAAGAACGTTGTCGATCGGATTCTAACTTGGATTCGGAGAGTCTGGTAGGAAGTTCAATATGTACAGAAGTAATTTTACAGTAAATGTAGTGCATTTTAATTCTGGTAATTGTCCGTTTTCCTATAGCGCTGGAATACATCCGGTGCCGACCTAAACGAAGGCTTGCAGAGTTTTCCGTCTCTAGGTATCTCCAACCAGGGATACCGCCCCAGTCGGGATACGTTCTAAGCCTACGACTGTCTCTCGAATGGGCGGTAATATAATGCATAATATGTTTGGAAGGAGAGAGAAGGGGGTAAGGATGAGGAAGAGAAGTTTGGTTTCGATCCATCCTCTCTTTTGTTAAGGTACTGGTACGCTATTCACCTGGTATTTTTCAGAGAATTCCCTGAAAACTGAGGTTTGCAGCAGCCCTCTACCACATAGAGGGTGAATTTTCAGTTTAATAGATAGGGATTTGAATCCTACGGCCTCGCGGTCAGCAGGAATGTAGAGATGGTTTTACTGCTGAGAAGTCTCAGATGGTCTGCTTTTGAAGTTGTTATTTTTAAGATGCAGCTTATGATATTTAATTATTTTCAATTATGAAAGTACTATTTGCTTGTTCGAGCTTCAGAGCTAGAGCTTCAGCCAAAGCTTCAGAGCTAAAATTCGCGCAATTAAAGAATGTTAGTTGCAAGATGCTAAATGTTAACAAGAATGCTAGTTGATACGTGTGAATGTCTCAGATCGAAAGAGTTTCTATCAACACTTTTTGAATAACAGAGGCCGTGTTCTCATGGGCTTCATCATTAACCTTCGTAATGATTAGATAATACGAATAAATTACAAGATACTCAAAAATTATGGTATAGTTACTGATAAAAAGCGTAAAATATTCATTTGTAATATTTTTCTTCAATTATTGGTTTACTTTACTTAATTGCTTCTTTATTTTCAGTGTTTTCCTGCAGCGTGTTTCTATACTTTTTACACTGATAAATATATAATTGTGTGATTTTTGGTGCGTGGTTCATTTGAGAGTTTCCGTATGTTTAAGTTTGCTTATTAGAGTATAGTTGTTCAGAAGTCCATCGTAGAATGCAGAAAATTTTGCGTGAATCTTAGTTCCTCTAACGCACAGTTTCTCGACAGTAACCATGTTCTTCAGTTACGTCAGAGACGACGGAATGTCTCTCAATTTTCGTGTTTTGTACAATTTGCCGCTACCTTTCATTTGTCCTGCCGCTTCCTTCTCAGAATAAACTGCTCATTTTGAAGTATGTCCTCAGTAAAGTTCGTTCCGTTTCCTTCCTCCAGGAGAGTTCTTAGGAGCGTGCCCCAGAATATGCACGCAACGCTCTTTTTTGTACTTTTTCAGTACTTTTTTTATCACATCTTGTTTGAGCTCAGTCGAGGGCTTCCCTGTGTTTCCAAGTACGCAGTAGACAAGTTCGCAATCTCATTTCTTGTGGGCCTTTATTCTTCTTTTTCTGAAAGAAAAGGACTCTTCCCTCACACCCTGAGGACCCTGCCGCCCCTCCCTCCCAACTCGCGACCCTCAACAACGCCAGGCGACTCCGCGCTCCTCCTTCGAACCCGGGAAGTTTCCTCAAAGGATCCAATATATGCACGCACGTGAGCACACTCGCAGAATGCGACATATCATAGCTTCTCTACGACGAGTGAATTTTTATTTCATTACTGTACTTTTTGTTGTTGTTGTTGTTGTTGCACAATACCACACTTTCCCGATACCGCGCCCCCTACTTTTTTTCTCTTCAATTTTTCTTCGCTCCTTTTCTGTCCGTTTCGCACGGAAACAACACGCGAGAAAGGATCCGTTCCTCGAAAAAAACCTGCTACCGGAAAGGTCGCTGTTTCTTTTGCATCAAAGGAGCGCTCGAGATTGAGTTTCTCTCGCCGCGTCCGAGACAGGGTTCGGGAGGGTATGTGGGTGGATGGGTGGGTGGGTGGAGAGGGGATGGAAGGGTGGTGCAGTGGAGGTGGCATCCAGGCTTCCCGCCCGGGTAACGGCTTTGCTTTGTGTTAGGCATCACTACGCAAGCATGTGAATTGTCTCTGTTTCTTTCTGTCATAATTGGTTTATGTTAGATATTTATGTTCATTCATAAACATGTTCGTCGCATATATTAGATGAAGACAGTTTTTTCCCCGAAAAGAATAACTGACTCGTTTTTGAGAGCTTTTGAAAAAATGCGCATTCACTAAAGGTAATGACATAAGAAACGATTTGAAATGTGCGTACGTACAATAATATGATTTTCGGGTGTAGTCTGTTGTTCGACATTTCCGTCTTTAAAACAATCAGAAGACTAATTAATAATAATTGCATTTGTTGTTTTCAGTCTTCAAGTGATAATATTTGGGAAATAAACAAAGTTTATTTTGGAAGAGTGATTTTGCAATTTTAAATTACGATTTATTATTATTATTATTATTTATTATTTATTATTATTTATTATTATTATTTATTATTTATTATTATTATTTATTATTATTATTATTATTATTATTATTATTATTATTATTATTATTATTATTATTATTATTATGTCCACGTGAGTTGATCATCAAAAGTCTGCCATTGGCGAGTGTAGTCTTTCAACATTACCTTTCACGAATGAAATTGTTCGGCCATTAAGTACAGTCATCAACTTAGTTATTACGAAAACGTGAAAAGCCTGTTTTCCACATCGTTAAAACATTGTTATTCCGATGTTTGTTTGAGAGTGCAAATGAAATATTTAAGACACCAGATAATATGCCTCACAAAACGCCGAGTCTTTCGTCCTCAGCCTGCCTTTGTTACGTAAATGTGAGTGCAGGCGGCGTGGGTGCACGGAGAACGGCGTGCTGGGTCCGGACTTCACGACTCGGGCTCGGCGCGGAGGTGGCGTCACGGTCAAAAGCGGCCATCACCACCGCCCCCGCCTCCGCCCCCGCCCCCGCCCCCACCTCGCTTGCACTGTGTTCAAGGGCGACTTGCGGCTGACGTTTCACCTTCGCCTGTGCAGTGGGAACGGACCCAGCCGCCACACGCCTGTAGCGCCACTTGCTGGACTCGGGAAGACGGATATTCTACGGCAGATTAACAGTGACAAATATGAAATGCGACATTACATTTACATTATCTAAAGGATAATTGCACACGATGCAATATTTTGTGAAAAAAGCTCCTGTAAATATGTTGTAAAGCTGCTGTTGGAAATATAGCAGTATAACAGGTCTTCTGCTAGGAAAACTGAAGATGCCTTCATTGTACTATAAGTGTATAAGTTCTGAATAATAAATAACATTTTGAATTAACACGTTAAAAAATTTTAATTTCAAGGGCATTGATATCGAGTCGTATCGGTTGCATTTCAAACGTTTCGACAAAAACACTCTTGAAGTTTAAAGTTACCTCTACACATTCGAGTTTTCGAATGCGCTATTGTCATGGATCTGAGCATTTGCACCCGAAGTGACGTTCGTGTGGTGTTTGTCTCGCTCTGGGCGGAGTCGATGACCTACCGGAAAGTGCAGATTTCTTTTGTTTTCGGGGAAGACACGGACGCTTTCGAGCTTCTCGATGTGAAACACAATCTCACTTCAATTTCCCGCGCGATGAGCTTTGACGTCTTTCTCACATTTCACTGTTTCGTGCTCAGGAATGCAGGTAATATATTTTTTTGCAGGAGAAACTTGAAGAAGTACTCCCTGGTAGATTAAAAATTGAAAACTTAAATTGTTCTTTACAATAAATATTCCAATGTGACATTATACTTCTCTAAGATTATTTATTTGTATTCCGACGTTGACATCCGATCCATTCAATGCTTTCGTTTCTTTGGGTATTGGCAAAAGAAAATGAATTTGTGATTTTTAACCGAGGCATGCGGTGTTATATTTTAAAATCTCCGAATGGAACTTATAAACGCCAATTTGTAACTTAGCTTGTGATTAGTTGACAGTTCTTTTATTTATTGTTGCTTTTCTTAATATCTGTAAAATATAAGCCTGCTGGAGAAGATACGTTATTTTGTATTTAATTATATTCTTAAGTAAAATGGTGGTCATTGCAGTCCCTCTGATCGGGAGGTCCTATGTTCGAGTCCCGACGGTGGCAGGAGTTTGACTCTAGCTTGTTAACTAGGTCGAATTCAGCCGCTGACTGGAGGAGAACTCTAGTGGCCGGCTGTTCTGATCGGCATTTTCCGTGGTTTCTCCGATCAACACCAGGCGAATGCCGGAGCAGTACCCTAACAAACGGGCCACGGACCGCGCGCGATCTCACCTTCCTCTTCCTTGTCCTCACGTCTTACACACACACACACACAATTGCACTAACACGCAGTACTCTGCCACACATGCTGGGAGAGCCGTCAGGAGCTAAGAGCTCATTCCGGTTGGGGTGGCGCCCCTCTGGTGGGAGAGTCTTGGATGGGGACAACCCCGCTAGCCGACGGTAGGTCGACGCTGGCCATACAGCGGGGAAAAGATCACCGCCATCTCCCGGGCAAAAACAACTAAAACAATCACATACACTACACTTAAGGGACTAATGACCCTAGTAGTTGGTGTCCGGAATCACTATTTAATCATTCAATATGAAACGAAATGGTAATTTGCTGTGAAAATACACTGTTTTGTATTAGTTGCCAAAATGCTGGGAATAGTAATTTATAACAACCACATAAAGTTTGTATTTCTACATAAAAAGGTTCAATCTGAAACAACAATATTGTTCTATCGTGATTGAAATCTGCCGGTGAAAACACATTTTGGTTTTTTGTTTTATTATTAAAATTTCAATTCAAAAGTTCAGCTATTGTTGGCCCATTTCAGTTCCAAACGTTGCTAGTAATTTTCCAAAATCCCTTCGTGTGTTGAAAGCGATCCCCCCCCCAAAAAAAACGCGTAAAATACGAGATTGAGATAGGTTTCATTCATCCGGTTACTGTCGCTGCACCGCGTTCCAATCAGTTTAAACACAGTCTCTCTCTCTGCGCTACACCCGACGCCCGACGCGTGGGCGGAACTCATAAAAAAGCAACGAGACTTCAACACGGGCGGACGGCCGCTAGAATGCGGTTCTGTCGCAGCGTAGTGCATCGCCACGCCGCACCACGCCACACTGTTCTGCTCCGCGTCGGCCGAAGTACGGGGCACAGTGGGACTGGGCATGGATCTTACTGGCAGAATATTTGAGGCTGTTGGGTCTTGCAATTTTTTTTTCATGTTCGCACTATGTAGCTTGCTTCACGGGATAAAATTATTCGGCGAGCACGAAACACCCCTCGGAACCTTAAGACGGTACAGTTGGTAACACGCTTCATGATAGTTTTTATTTTTATGTTTTCCTATCTGTGGGGCAGTTTTTTTCTACCTTTATATTTTTTTCCTTGTGCACCGAAAAAATGATCGCTCTAAAAAAATTGTACTCCTTTTTGTTGAAGATATTTTTGATTTTTCTATAGGAGACCAAGGTGTGACCTTTCGGTACACAGTGAAAAAAAAGACGTTAAGTTTTTCTGTTCCTCTTAAGGAATAATGTGGAAGTTTTTCAAATTGTGATATGGTATGTTGATTTGGTAGACCAAATCTTCAATATTCTTGAAACTATAACTCAACTATAAAGGATTGATTACGTCTCACCTATGACAATGATTTTACAACAATGAAAGCATATGTCTTGTATGTCTTGTGAAAACTATAATAAGAACCGACAAAAGTTTTTGCTCAAGCTCCCTTGAGTCATCGGAAGCTCTTATTCAGAAGCGTATCACTAAGAAGCTATCATTGCCAGTTCATGAAAGGAGAGTCATGGCTTTCATCAATACTCAGACTAAGGAACCAGGTGCAGCAGCAACAGTAGGATAAAGCGTGCCTAAGAAAATCTGGAAGTTATTTCATGAGCAAAAGAAAGAACGACAAGGAAATCAATCATAAATGAACATGGTGATAAAATTAGGTTCACTAAGCACCTCCATAAAACTGTCTCTACCTGTGGAAAAGTTCATTTCAATTACGAGTGTGAGAAAATGCTGACCCTACCTCGCCATTATTTAGTTACATAATATAAAATTCATGAAGTAAATATTGAACAAATCTTTTGCAGAAACGATTACAGCTGCTTTTGCAGATAGGATTTAAAAAAAGTGAGTTTAACCCCTCGGTACTCAAAGGATGAAATTTTACTTAGGCTTCCGAGAGTTCATGCGGCTTATTTTATCCACATGGTAGCTTGAAGAATTGTCTTCGATAAATTAATTGAGAGTTGTTTCAAATGACGTATAAAATGATTTTGTATTCAGTTGTTTTGTTTGTTTCACGGACAAATCTACTTACTATTCTTTTTATTTCCAATCGCCATGTTTTGAGCATAAACTACTGATACTCACTCACTCTCGCCATTTAGAATTATACAATTCGCACCTTCCAATAACTTTTCACAGGTTCTAAATGCAGTGTCTTCTTTAAACTACGCTGTCTTCATCTCGATGAAATAAAGACAAAACAATAAAGTGCAAAAGGAATTATTTACTAACTGTTCTATCCAAGTATTAAATTGAACTGACTATTCTAACAAAAAAATATTATCCAGAGGTCCTAATAAAAAAAATTTGAAATTAAAAAATGATTTCAGACGATTTGGATGAAGTAAAAATGTTAAACCTTTATGACGAAGTAAGTGTTTGTTCATAGTTATATCTCGACTCTCGACACTAACAGTGATAATTCGCCTAAGTCTTATGACTCGTTTCGATAAACTCGTCTCGGAAGACCGCGATGTCACACTGCATATTCCTGTGAAATGGGAAATGTCAGGTAATTTTATTTATATCCGAACGTCTGAGTTGCTTCTACATTCATTAGTCATTCATTAGTTAATACGAATACTAGAAGCACATCGATATTTGTCAACGCATGTTCTCATAAAAAGAGCGTTATTCGTACGCTCAAATGGGTAGTGCATTGATGCGGCCGTATTTTTCATCTCAGCCTGCTAGACGATTGGCTGGACACTATAAAAAGAAGGTGAAGGACTCACTTTTTGGTGATAGAGAACGTGTTTTATGTTCAGTGAAACAAATTAATTCCGATCTCTTGTATCTATATCTTATGCACCTCAATGTACTTATGCTGCTATTTAACCGAACAAGGTGAAACGTTTGAGGGACAAACGATTGAAGAGAAAGTGAAGAGTATACAGATGTTTCGGGCAAGCCACTCGAGAACCGGACGGATCCTACCGAACCAGAAATATAATTATCTGAGAATTCCCAAAGCACGAGTGGTATTTAATAGGACTCTTCCACGAATGAAATTATTTCCAACAGTGTTCCGAAATGCGCCAAATACTGAAAGTAACTGAAAGCTATGTTAAAATTAAAAATGTTATGTTATAGTTCATACGCGGTGTATTCGATATCATCATAGCGACCTATGTATACCTCCTCCTAAGAGGGTTTATGATTGGCCAGAAGGGAGTAGTGATAAGAAAAATCGCATAGAAAAGTCGATAAACATTTTGATATACACCGTCCTGATTGGGGCATTTTGAATGTATAGTTAAACAATATTGGTTTTAATTTCCCGAATGGAATAGGCAAGTGTATTGTTTACCACCCGATCAAAAATTGAATCCTTTCAGCTCCAACTGCCTTGTACGCGATCGCCCAAGAGTCGCGTGCGACGCTTTTGCACGCTCTGTGAAAGGCGAAACCGCCCTTGCACGCGGGCGCGTTTCGCAAATAGGCGTCATATTTCGCCGCATGTGACGTCCCGAAGCGCCGGGACTGCGAGCGGCGGCGGCCGGAACAGAGGAAACAAAAGAGCGGAGGGAGAAACAAGCGAAGGCGATGTCTTTTGTCGGCGCGAGGCGCGGCCCGAGTTAGCTTCATAAATGTATGTTCAGGTTGCGCCACGAGTTCAAGTGCCTTTGCGTGCTCTGCTCGCTTGTGTGTTTCGCGTTGACGCAATCAGAGGGAATGTGTGTAAGCATTACAATAAGTCTTGAATCAGCGTTAATTTAGAGTACGTCACGAATTAATTTGGCATCTTTAACAATGAGTTATTTGGTGGGTTGAAGGGGTAATGTATTTTAGCATTCAAAAATATTAATGCTACATATCATTCAATAGTATATATTACTGCAAATAAATCTACACAGAGATATTTTCCGTTTTCTGAGATGTAAAACTGTAAAATATAGGTGATATTTAGATTTTCTATTACATAGAACTTCTTACTTTAAGCTACACTCGAAATTGAAAAAGAGTACAATTCTAGAGAGTACTAGTTCACAAATTGATTCAATTGTACATGGAGTATTAAAAATCGGGCTGAAAATATACTCCTTCCAAAAGTAATTGAAATTTCTAAATCCAGGTTTAATACGGACAATATGTTTGGATAGAATAAATATTTTTTTAAAAATAAACGTGTAAGAAATAACGGCATCCATCATCTGTTTTTAATGAGTGAAGAACCATTAGGCTTTCGTTATTTAAAACGCAACAGGAATTACTGTATCTGGACTGCAATTTTTCGTAAGTGCGTATACAAAAAGTACACAGAAAGTAACAATGTAAGTAGACAGAAGGGAAACTTCCGAAATAAAATTCACTATAAAACATTACACAAATTCTACCTCCGATTTGATTTGCCATATCAAGCTCCCAGAATACCAGAGATAATTATTTTACTTCAAAATTCGTCTAATTGTCTCTTTATTGATAAATTTTGAGCCACAAACGTACTATAACTTGTGTGTAGACTATGAGACAATACACATTGCAGTTGGAACCGTCGCTCTGTAACTAGTCGTGTCGTCTGGTGGCGTTCATGAGGATGTCCGTCTGTCTGAGTCTCCGAGAGCTTCCTCAATGATAAGACGTGGTGCCGGCGGGTCCCCCCCCCCCCCGCGACGAGGCGAGGACCCACCTCGTTCACGTGCCGCACGTGACGAGATGAGATCCACTAATATGGTTGCGTTCAATTATCAGTATTACCATATAAATTAACTAAGGTGGATGCGTGATTCGTTGGCTGTGGGCCTCGAACTGACGCGTGGGGTCGTGTGCGGAATTAGGGGGTGTTTCATTACGAGGGAATTAATTTAGCTGCACTTCGCCATATGTGTTGTTTGGTGTTGTGGGCAATAGCGAGGTGCTACACACAGAGGAAGTGCTCAGAGCCCGCTTGCTAACTTCCGGAGCAGTTAGTTTGGACTGCCTATCAGGGTGGATAAATTATGCATGTTTTTGATCGCCCAGGAAACTGGGACGACGCGGGCAATTATGACCTGCCCTCGAGGTCACGTGATGTGGAGGTTCGATTTACACCGGTGATTGGTTTTGTGTGAAAAGCGTTAAATTATATTTGAGCGATTTTCATCTGACCTGGGTCAGCTAGCTAGGGTTGGCTTTCTAAATAAAACATAGTACCGAAGGATGGCAATTTAATGGATTTTCTATCGTCCTTGATTAAAGCGTAACAGGATTTTTAATGTCATTTGTGGACTCTTAGTGCTGGTTGTTTTACGCATTTTATTACTAATTACTTGAAATAAAGTGCTTGCTATAACTAGTTTTCCTGCATGGAATGGAAACATGATAATTTTTCTTTGAAATATTTGTTATGCAAATTTTAACCTCATAATCAGAAAGTTGATGAAAATAGATTTCGTTGAGTTATGTCGATGCAAGTATATCTCTGAAAACGGTGACAAACCTGCACAATTATAAAAGTTACATATTAGATCTGTTGATAACTCATCAACAAGTTTTTTTCCTTTAACAGCAGTGTATTTACAATTATTTGATCCAAGTAAAATGTGTTTCTTAATTAAAACCTAAAATAATGTTAAATTACGAAAGAATTCTAAAGATCATGCGTGCATCTTATAGAATACGTAATTATTTCTATATTGCGGCTTTTATGGAACACCTACGGTATCGGTATTTTATCATATTATCGTTTTAATAGGTAATATATTTGCCGATATTCATTTGTCTAAAAGAAAGGCAATCCCCACAACAAGCGTAGAGTTATCTCTAGACCGCGATGTGTCGTCCCTCTGTCCCTCAATCGAACGAGCCCGATGCACGACGAGATAGAGCGTGGAATACTCCCCATTCGGAACATGGGGTGAGCACGGCTGCGTCGCAGGGTCAGAGGACGGTGGAGGCAGAGGGGGTGGGTAGAAGGGTAGTGCTGGGGAGGGGGCAGAGGCAAGGTGCAGTAGCTGCGGGCTAGGGCAGCTGGCGCTGGGTGGAGACACAGCTGTCCGGAGCGTACAGATGCATGCGCCCGAGCGGTAAGGCCAGTTCCAGGCTATGGGAGCGGAATTGTGCAGGAGAAGGAGCGAGCATGCACACGACTTGGCTAGCGTACATCTGGCAAGACGAAATGAGAACCGCAGGAATAAATTGTACGCACGAGTTAGGAAATGGGAAAGGGTAACTATTTCTAGATTAAAATCGTGCGGGAGAGTTGACGCAAAAGTTAACACTAGAGGAAACGGTAAAAGTAGAAGCGGGTGAGAATGTGAATTTTAAAACATCTAAAGACGGAAACTCAAATATCTCGATGAAAGGTAAGCATATGAAGGTTAGCGTTGAAACTTTGTCAGAAAAATGTACAATGCGCGGGATATTATGGTAAAGGGAGCGAGTGGAAATGCGTATTTCAGGCGACAGAAACGGAAGTTCGATGGAACAGGTATGGATGTTTGCGGGGAGGAAGAAGGGATATGGATAGTTATTCGCAACAATGGATTGCGTGACGAAATGCTATATCTTGTATGTGGGGAAATATAGAAGAAAGATTCGGCCAAAATTGGGACTCACCTGGACAAAAAGAAAATACAAAATGAAGTAGGAAACTGCAAGTAGAGAACCTGAATGGAAACAGGCAAGAGGCGAGGCGCATTGCAGAGTAGTTAGAAGAGGAGCGAGTTTGAATCTCTGAAACAGAGCTGTAGCGAGAGGAATTGAGATGCAGCCAACAGGAGGCGGAGGCGGTGAGCGGCGCAGGTGAGCCAAGCCCTGTAGCAACAGGGGGCGGAAATTGGTCGATGGCGGGAGGCGAGGGAGGTGAAGGAAGGTAAGGGTGGACAACGGGGAGGGGATGTAGAGCCGGGCTGTGGCGACGGGAGTTGTACGATGAGGTGGGCAATGGTGTGGGGATGGAAGCTGCATCGAGACCAACGGCGCTCGCGTAGGTGAAGAGTAGGTGGATGGAGGCGGCGGAGCGCTGGCGAATAGCGGAGATGGAGGCGGGGGCGGCGAGGGCGTCGGGGGCGTCGGGGGCAGCTGCCGTGCGGGCGCGTGGCGGGTGCTTCGGCGGGCGGTGATGAATGCCCGCCCATTACGGCAGGTCGGACGGTTGACCCCGCGCCCCGCCCCTCCCCAACGGCCCCTGCTCGGCCCCCGGGGCGGCTCTATCTGCGCGGGGCGGGGCTCATTGCGGCCGCGTAATCGAATCGCTGCGCGGGCGGGGCGCCCCGCCCTCCGCCTCTGCCACTGCGCACACACACACTCACTCACTCTCACTCTCTCTCACTCTCACACTCACTCTCACTCTCACTCTCACATCTCACACTCACAATCACAATCACACTCTCACACACACACATTGGCGTCCTAACACTTCCCTCCATTTGCGATAATTCTGTGTTACTTGTACAACGCACAGAGGAGAATATCTTGAACTCCACATTTCGACTTACATTGCAAGAATCAATGATTTGTACTTCCTCCCTTTTATTTGCTAAGAAGAGAAAGTATGGTAATCCAGAAAACTTTTCAAGCACTGTAAATCGAAAAATTGGACATGTTTTGCACTCATATTCCGTGTTTTTGGGGTCTTTGAGGCCGAAAAATCGATTGACGGCAAAATATGTCCGTCCGTTCGTTTGTGCTCATTTCTAGCGCCTAATCCGTTTAGCAAATTTTCTCTTCCCCGATCGATTGAAATTAACGCGGGTCTTATTTATTTGAGTTTGAAAAGGATATTTTTATTTTGGAGTACTTTACCCGAAGTTTCAACAATATCTTCAGAATATTCTCAAAAAAGGCTCCAAATTATTTGATTAAATACTTATTGATTGATTCTGGGATAGTGTCAAAGGTGTTTATGGGAATGGTGGAGATCTTTTCATTGAAATTCTTGATTGTTTGGAAATTACAAACGTTTAAATTGTTTTCGGCATCTTCCTTCAACTTTAATATTGAAGATGGTTTTTTTTAACAATGAAATCTGTTCTTTAATGCAAAATCTTTGAGTTTTAGAATGTAGGAATCGTTTTCGTGTAATTTTACGTGAAATATAGACAATTAAAGAATTCAATAATTTTTTTTTTCAAAACGTTTCCTCATTGTTTCTTTAAATTTTCTCTTCATATGCGACAGCGGAACGTAAAAAATGGTGTTACTCGTAATCTCGCGCATTACCACTCGCGCATTGGAATTTACCCAATATTCCTCGTTGCAAGGCGTCTTCGAAATGTTTCTTAAATTTCAATGCATGCGCATCATTACCTAAGGTTATACTCGTATATCTTGTATTTTCTACAGCTTAATTATTTTATTATCGTCTCTTTGACTCAAAACAAATCGTTTTTCACAGTCATTATCTCTGTGCCCGTTGTAATTGCATGCTACCTTATTTTTAATTGATCATTTCGCCATTCTTATTTCTTCCATGAGCGTTCTTCTTACATTTTATTCCATTCCCCACAATATACCTTCGTTCTTTTGCCGAATCCTACCGTAATACAACTCCCACCGCGCTGACGACTATATATAGTCGCCTTGTATTTCGCTGATTCAATTTCACAACTGTATGTCACCTTCCTTCCCGTCGCCCTCCCGGCTGGGGGGGGGGGCGGTGCAGCGGGCGGCTGTCTGCAGCTGCCGGCGGCGCGTGCGCGTAGGCACGCGTGTGAGGCCATAGGGGGCGTGCGGGGCGGGGAAGGCGGCGGCGGCTGCGGGGGCGGAGCGAGCGAAAGCCTAACCGCATTACACGAAACGCGGTGGGGTGTCTTTTGTTATTGTGATTTTCGTGCGTATTTTTATTAACTCCCATCTCTTTTGGCCATAAATTCCAGTTCTCACCGCCGGGACCGCAATATCACCGGTTGCTAGGCCGACGCGCGGGCGGGCGGAGACGCGTTGATAAAATTCACAATTACGTCCGCCCTTTTTCTCTGTTTTCAGCGGCGGGCTTCTCTCGCTGATCTGAAAAAAATATGAATTAAGGTGTGTATTAATGTGCGGACGTGTTATTGCAGCTAATCAATTAAACTGCTTTGTGAAAAGTTGTTTTGCTTATGAGATTGGGAGAAAGTATGACGCTGCTTGTCTGATGAACTTGCTTTTGTTCTTGTTCTCTCGGTTGAGTGCTTTGTTCTTTGAAGTTCAACTTGGTGCGCAGATTCAGGGAGAAGTTTTTTCCAGAACTGTATAATGCAAATCGTGTGAATTCTTGCCTCGTTTGGTTGTTGCCAAGAATGTGTAATTCACTTTGCTCAACAAAGTAATATCTGATCGCTACATAAATTTTCGTTTTGTGTTATTAATTAATAATTACTAAAATGTTAAATCTAAGACCCCATCTTTTATTTCATTTATGTATATATATAAGTAAACAAATTTTGAAATTTAAAAAAGTGACACTAATTATTAAGCAAATATTTCCACTTCCTTGTTTTTCTAAACATGTTTTTATTATTTTGTAATGAATTATTGGTAAATGTCTAAAAACATACCTCTTCGTATTCATATTTCAATTCTATTTGCTTGCAACTTGCGCCAAATTATAAATAACTGACTATTGTTCTCAATCATCACATACAAACACTCAAAAATTTTTTAAATTATATTGCTGCGGTAAATTAATCACCACAAGACAAGAAATAATGAAGAAAAAATCAATATTGTTATTAACAATGACCACTAAATTGCATAGAACATTCCACATGCATGTTTGGTTTTTTTCTCATATTCTCCGACTACATCCAGCACTGGAATAATCCGAAACTAAGGTTCATAAACGTCAGCACAAATTAATTCCCGTCCGCACCACTCATCCGCGTCATTCGAGAACTGCATCGGGGGAAGTCCCGTATACGACCCATCACCCTTCGTTCTAGGAGTTGCTCTCCCCCGCGCCGACTGTCCTGCTCGCCGCTAATGGCGTTTGGGAGGCGTGAACAGACCGTGAGCTGGCGCCCTTACTGCCCACGCTGCACCCGTCGCCCTCGTCTCCCCGCCGCCCCCGCTGCTCCCGCAGTCCACTGGCCCTCGCCGCCCACGCCGTCCACTGCGCCTTCGCCGCCCTCCCGCCCCCGCCGCCCTCACCACCCCACAGCACCCTCGCCGTCCCCGTCGCCCCCGCCGCCCCCGCCGTTCTCGCCCCCATCGTCCCCCTCGCCGCCCACAACTCCCGCGCCCCTAAGATCTTTTTTACCGACTCCCGGGCGAGCACTATAAATTTAGAAGCTCTAAAGGGTTGAGATGAATGAACTCATCTCAAGTGGGGGCGGCGCGCCGGCGCGAAGGCGTGGGTGGGTGGGTGGGGACGAGACGAGGCGCCGCGGCGGCCGCCGACTGTCTGTTCCCTCGAGGCGCGGCTCTGGGAAGGCGCCCGCTCAGCTGCTACCGAGAAGTAATCATGCCGGAATTCCAGACGGAGCATAGACCAGAATTATTGTCGTGTTAGCGTCAGACAGGGATGACCAGATACTTATAGAATCTTTTTAAAATTCAAATGACATTTTTTATATTTTTAGTCGACAATGAAGGCGAACCATACTCTTCTAAAACACTATCAGTTATTACATTAAATTATACTATTTAACTCCACGATCTATTACTACCGTAAACAATTCTTTTGAAAACAAAACGCGACCATTTGATTTGAATTTGAATTACGGTTCTTTCTCGTCTTGAATCATTTAAAATCATCTCTTCATTCCTCTTTTGCGTCACTTTTCTACTACATTTTCAACGTCGATATTTAAGAATCGTAATATTATTTTCACTATTATTATGAGCTGTCTTATTCCGTTTTTACCTATATCTTACAATTGTACACTTTCAGTCCTTTTCAAAATTTTTCGAATTATTCTTGTGAACTCTATCATTAAGGCTCAGATCTCAGGAAAATAAAATAGTTGGAAACCAAAGTTACTAAATATATATATATATATATATATATATATATATATATATATATATATATATAACATACATTAATTTTGTGATAACGTTAACAAGCGAATTTCCATCATATTCTCCCTAAACGTAGCTGTTTTGAAATCTAGTACCAATTAATTTTTCTCTTAGAAAGAAAGTTTCTAAACCACCACGCGGGCTTACGCCAACTGGAAATGAAACCGTATTCCTCGTCTGGCCTCGCACGTCGAGGTGGGTTGGTGGCCGGCGGAGGTCCCGCCGCCCCCGCCGCCTTCTCATCCGCCGCCGCCGCCCGCCATCTGCGGAGATTAATGGAGCCATCGCCTTCCGCGCCCCGACCGCCGCCCCCGCCCTCGCCGCCCCCGCTGCCCCCGCCCCCGCCGCCGCCCCCGCCTGCGCCGTAAGGTCTTACTCGGGCGGCGACGGACACCACCCGCCCTCCGCTGAGCGCTTGTCACCGAGTCGTGCGACGTCTGTTTCGCGAAACGCGTTTCCCCTTCGGCCATAGTTTGAGGGTTGCTGGTCTTCTTTAAAACGCATTGTTTTCGCGTTTTTTAAGCAAAATTTAAAAAAAAGTTATCGCATAGTCTGCAATGTTGCCCAAAAATTAAAGAGATATTAACAAGTAACTGTTTCAGTTTTCTTTTATTTTGTAAACGCTTAGATTATTCTTCAAATGTGCCAACACACATTGTGAATGATTTTCAGTTCCTACAGGAATAATATTTTATGTTGGTAATAATATTTAATGGTAATACTATTTTAATATTTTATGTTAATAATAACACTTGAGCAACTGACAGAATTAAATGTTGTTATCCATAGCATTGCATAATCACAACTCCATATGATGACTCATACACTAAAAGTAAAGTAAGAATCCACCAAACAATATTTCCTTTGCGTTAAAATTCTAGGAACACAATTTATTTTTAAATATTTTAATGGACTTGTAGTTTGTCACCTTTTTATTGTTAAACGTATGTTGAAAAAAACGAACGTATTTACAAAAACCACAAAATTTTAAAAAAATGTTACAAAATTTTGTTCTATTTATTATAAGGTTGCTTTAACTGGGATTTTTATGAGAAACGATTTTTTATTTAAATTTTATAATATGCCATACATATTTTGCAGTCGTTTTCCGTTTGTAAATTACCTATCCTGTACTCGTTTTGTTTTCAAATCACTAATTTCCCCCACTTCTTTTTTCTGTGGACACTAATGTACACGCACGTCATCCTTGTCGCTTGGCATGTGCTTTCCACTAATTCGTTCCACGCTCTCCTCTCTCTCCTTTTAGCTTCTGTCGTGGGGTCGCGCGACGTCTCATAAATGTCTTCAATAATACACTCGCTCACTTTTTCCTGCGCCCGCTTTGCCAGGTGGTTGGCGTTAGCGGCGCGGGCGCGGGCGAGTGCGCGCCGGTATTACATTCCTTTTGCTACTGGATAAACGCTCAGCCGTTTTTGCCGCGCCGCGCCGCGCCGCGCCGCGCCTTGGCTTGTCGCCCCAGGTGGCAACAAACCTTTTTTTGGAGCAGATCCTTCTTCGCAGGATTTTAACCTGACGCGGTCGGAAGCGAGCGGTGGAGTACGAAATGAAAAAAGCACGAGTCGCGAACCCAACTGCGTCACAGTCAAGGTGCAGTCCCTTCACGTAAGACATGTGTTTTTAATATGAGTAAATAAATTGACACAAAACAAAATACAGTAATGACTACGAGAACGCTATTATATGGTCACAACAATCAAGTAAATCATGATCTGATTTATGTACTACTTATGAAATAAGTGCTCTAGCTGTCTAATTGAAATACGAAAGTAATGTGAAACCAAAACATAATATTCTCATTGAATTATTTACGTAATATCGTTATCTATATAAATATATAATCTAATATAAAAAGGCGTACAATTATTCCAAGATCTTATGTCAGAAGATAAATCGTTGTTTACTAAAGTCATTCAATTAACTAACTAGTAGGTCTCTTTCGAATTTGCATTTTCTATGATGAGCAAATATCTTTCATCTGCTAACATTTTTCCCTACCCCTCCTCATTTCTACAAATTCTGCCGCTATTATACTGCTATTTAATGTTTTTATGAACTGAATGTTCCGGTTATTTTATCTTCAAATAATTTTGTGTAGTAGTACGAAATTTTCAGATTTAATTCTTGTCGAGTAGAAATGTTTTGTCATTGCAAATTATCCTTACTTTGCACCGACATTAATGAGCATCATACCCTTCCGTATTAGACATCTGGTCTACTTACTCCGTTCACCATAACAACATGATACGATTTTCTTGTCTTCTTTCTTGCACGCACTCGCATTCTAGGTCTATCATTTCGGTCAATGTTCTTTACTCCTACCACATACTCTGCCAGAGCACACCGACCTTTTAAACGTTCTTCTATCCAACATTTCTCCCCAGGCCGCACCCACTCTCCCTTCCTCTCCAACTGCTACCTCATCCCACTCCACTCTTTGCATCCATCGACACACACAGTCGTGGCGCCCTTGGTGGCTCCCGTCCCTGCAGCACTTGCGCATACGTCGTCCGTGCCGTCCCTGCCGACCCCCGCCACAGCTTTCACCCCGCCCCCCCATCTTCCCACCTTCCCCGCTTCTTCTCCTCCCCCTCGCCGCTCTCGCCCTTGCCATCCCCGCCACCTTCCTCTTACCATCCTTCCAGCCCGCGCAGTCCCTGTTGATGCAAGAATCCTACCGCCCGCACCATTCCTACCTTTGTCCCCACCCCCACCCCGCTCCTATCGCCCCGCCCCCGCTGCCATCTCCGCGTCGCGCAACCGCCGTGCCGCCCTTGCTCCCTCCCGCCCCCTCCCCCTGCCCCCGGTCCGCCCCCGGCGTGCGCGTCCCCGTGGCCGGAACCGACGAGCCCTTTTGTATGAGCGCAGATTAATGGCCCTCCAGAAATATAACGGCGCCGCCAGACAAACATACAAACAAACAATGTGCCCTCGCAGCCGCCGCCGCCGTGCGGGCGCGTGGGCGGGCCGGCGCACGCGAGGGCGGGGCGGGGGCGGGGGCGGTCGCCACTTCCGTCGGCCGCGTATTTATGCGTGACTGTGTTTACTAGTTGTTGCGGACGGCGGAGGAGCAGAGCAGAACGCGCGCGTAACCGCTGGCGACCCGGGGTTCGTTTTTGTTTCTTTTCTAAATCTCGTTTTTTCGTGCCTTTGGGTATTGCTTTCTTTCTTCATTGTCGTCTTATTCTTCGGTGTGAAACATTTCATCGGATATTTTAGGAACGTTTAAAAATCTATATTTCTCATAGGAATGCACTCGCATATTACGCCCGCACTACTCAATTCTGGAACTGTCAACTCCGAAGTGTTTAAAGTGACGCTGTGCGTATTTCATTTTGATTTTGGTTTGAGTATTGTGAGAACGTAATGCGGGAACAAATGACTGTGTGTTCATGGTTCGGACTTGTTTGTGAAAATGCGTGTAATGTTACCGCGTGCGTATGAGTTCAGTTATTTACTGTGGTGCAAAATAATTAACAGAACAATGGTCGTATTAGTATCGTTTAACGTGAATATCCAGTGTTTCACAGAGAAGAGCGTGCTGTCTGTAAATATAGCACTTACGGTGAAAATTTAATAATATATCGCTGTTTCGAAGTATAAAAACAGTTGATCACAGTGTAAATTATGTGAATAATTATCAACTAATGACTACCGTTTTGGCAAATGAATCGGAAAATGAAAGTAAATGCTTCCAATACTATACATGTATTTTACAAACACATCTGCTTTGAGAGAATTACAGTACAGGAATAATGTTTGTTGTGTTTAAGACAGTGTACTTTTCGCTAATGTATAATTTAGAGAGTAAAACAAGACACCTAAAGGCGCTTAGATTATCAGACACAATGTTTTCTCACCTTTTGATAGTATTTGAAGATAGCAACTTTGTAGGACGGGTTTTTAAAAAGTGATTTGAGGATATTTTAAATAATGCAATTTCTATGTCTAGGGAAAGCTCTGTGTTACGTATTTCGCGTTCCTTGCGCCTCTAGAATAAAAATGATTGTGTCAGTCGGTGTGTTCAACATATTTTAAAATGATATACCTCTTCGTAATCCTCAAAATACTTCTGAGAAAACAGCATTCCATTAATTCTTCAGTTTAGTATTTCGAGACTAGAATGACTGCATTCCTCAGAATCAAATTTCAGCTTCAATGGTTTTTAAAAGCGTAGATCCTTCTTTTCCAGGTCGTGATCCCGGGTTCGATTTCCCGGTCGGGGCAGATTGTAATATGCGCTTTCCTTGCAATGTCCCAGTATCTGTTACTGTGTGACGATATGAAAGTTCACTTCTTAGGTTAAGAAGACAAGAAACGGCGTGAGGGATGTACAGAAGGATGCACCACATGGACCCGAACCCGTGTCCGCAAGGCCGGGACGCCGGTGGTAGGCCTTGGCCCCGCGTGGAACTGTTGTGCCAGTACAGAGAGATCACGCTTTAATCCTACAGCGTCTGGGTGTGAAAGTACTGTCCTTTCTATTTGTGACGGAGAATTTGAAATTGAGTATAATGCTGAATAATGCGGTGAAATCACAATGAAAATTAATGTATTGCGAATATCAAGGTAAAATCAAATTTTTATATATCTTTCAAAACGTTGAAAACCTGTGGAAATTTTCGGAGCATATGTACTAATTGAACTGTGAACTCGTTTCAATATGGGTTCACTGTGAATTTGTTGCTTGCAGTCCAGAGCGGTCACAAATTCCGTTAAAAACACCCAAACGCGACGCTATTTTTTTCAATTCAATCCGAAACCAGTCAACATTTCCTCATTTCCGCTCCAGAGGTTTCCGAAGCCGTTCAACCCCTCACCTTCGTCGTCTCCCTCCCAATCCAAATGGAAGAACCCTGTACTTCGATCTTCTCCGATCACCCTCCCAAAAATCACTAGTCGGGCCGTCTTCTCCAGACGACGTCGCCACCCTCTTGTCTTCACGCGCACACCTCCCCTCCGCCCCGCCATCGTATTTATCACACAGCTCGTTACTACTCATCATTGTTTGCGACAGTTTCCTCGGGATTTTTTTTCTTCCCTTTTTCTTCGTCTCCCTTCCTCATTCAGACTGCATCCGCAGCCCCGCCGCGGCTCGTCAACGCCACCTCCACCAGACGCTCGCCTCAAGACTCCCCCCTCCCCGCCTCCTCCTCCTCCCCCCTCCACAGACCCCCGTCGCCACGGGGCGGGCTCGCCTTCTTCCTCGGGGCCCTCAGAAACGAAGATATCCGCGGTGGCGAGAGCTAATGATTTCGTCTTGTGAGGGCGCGCCGCGCCGCGCCGCTGTCTGCCGCTCCCGAAAAAACTCCTTCCCCCTCCCTCCCACCCGCCCGCGCGCCCCGTCTCTCCTGCGCTAAGATCGGAAGCTTAAGGAATGAAGGATTTACAGGAAGGGGTTGAAAGAAGATTTACACTTGAGAGTAAGGCCCGACCGGGTTTGAGGGTAGCTGCGAGAAGGATTTCTTTTCTAAATTTTTCTCTCATTTGGGTGCCAAGCGTTCGGTGAGCGGGCTTTTAGCGGTTGCGCTGGCTCGCGAAGGCGGAGGCGGGCTTCCGCCGCGCAGGAGCTGTAGAAAAGGGTGGGAAGAGGGGGAAAACGAGGAGAGCACCAAAAATGAAGAAGTGGAGAGGAGAGAGCTGTCCGGGCGAGGAAGGGCGTCATGGCGACGCGGCGGTAATTCACTCTGGAGAAACGCGAAGAAAGAGAGGGAAAACGAACGACAGGAAACGGGCAAGAATTAATGGAGTTGTTTCCTGTAGCAGGGTTTTCCATTCACGAAATCTCGCTGTCCCTCCTTTTCTCCCCGAGATGCTTTTTCTGTAGCTCTTCCTCTCTGCCCGTCTCGCCCCGCTGAGCGCTTCGCGTTTTTTTTTTTTTTTGTGCCTTTTGGTGCTGTGAGCCGTGTGCAATTTTTGTTACCTTGTCCGATAACGTGCGTGTTACAGCCCAGGAGTTTTGGGAAACTCCCTTGCAGCGCTCAGATCGTAACCACTTGACTCAGAAATGAATAAACGTTGCTTCTGCTGGGAAAAGGGCTCGGTGGTGTTTTCATAAAACGGCGAAGCGTGGATGCGGGAGCTGCTCGTATCGGAGAGCTGGAGTTATTTAGTCCCAAATGCGCCTATGTGTTGAAAGGTTGCAGCTAACTTCTTTTGAAATTTCTCACCACAGAACAAAATACCCTACTTTTTATAATAACTCGTTTGGGTTAATTTTACGAAAAAAATTGCAGACTGCTTTTTATTGTAATACGAAATTAAATGATATTGGAAATATATTCATCAGAGCACGGTGATGTAAACAATATATTCACGTGAGTTGAAGAAAATGAACGGCTTGCACTCTAGCAAATAGAAAGATTGTGCTATTTTTCTCAAGAAGTAGTACCTTATATGAATGGCGCACATTATTGTACTCATTATTGGCCTCTGTAAAATGGGGTAGTCAATGACATGAAGCGAAATGTTATTTATTAAATTACAAATTTTTTTTCTACATACATAAATATTTGATATTCTAATGTGAAGGGTTACGTTATTACAGGGAACTTCAGTGCAAAGATCTATTAGCAGGTCACGAACGTGACTTCAGTATGTTTAACTTTTGCCCTTCCAGTGAACACTACATATGTTGGCGCCTAGTGCATTTATGGTTAGCTTTTCGTGGGAGTAAAGGGGCGGGAAACCT
The DNA here is from genome assembly GCA_038098605.1 of Gryllus longicercus. Taxonomy (NCBI): domain Eukaryota; kingdom Metazoa; phylum Arthropoda; class Insecta; order Orthoptera; family Gryllidae; genus Gryllus; species Gryllus longicercus. Next base: position 110,661 of record JAZDUA010000662.1, read on the forward strand.
GTAACATTTTATTGCCAAACATAAGCGACCTTGTTTGTTTTAAGTTATACGATTTCATCAACTTAGTCGAACGAACACCGATTGCAAAAAAAGTATTATCGCCCAGTTATATAATATTAGTTTCTTTCCAAATGAGGTGTTCCATTTAACAGCCTCACATAAAATAATAGGTTATGTTGATCCTCATTACCTAGAAGGGTCTTAACGTAGGTGAAATATATTCATTTTTATCCTAGGTTTTTAGGTTAATTAATAATTATTAATATGAAAACACGCATAGTCTAATTTTTGCCACGTTAAAATTTAAAAAAAAACAATATTTTCTGTCGTGTTTTAATACTCCACCCAACGAATTCTGGATTCGTTTTTTCTTATGCATGGTTGTTTGTGAGGTAATCACGGATCCTTATTTGTGTAATAATGCTGTGATCAAATCTTGGAACAATACAGAAGAGAAGTGCGATTAATTGATTACATTTTCTAAGAAGTGCTGGAGTCCCTTGCAAAGGCGGGCCTCGCTGACACCTTCAGGTGGCCGCTGATCGCACGCCGGAGGTTTCCACACGTGCCGCCCCCACCCCCCCGCAGCCGTGGATTGTTTGTGGAGGCTTTTGATGGGCCGCGCGCGAGCGCTGCGTGCGCGCCTGGTGGCAGCGGGCGGCGCTTCCAGGAAGCGATCAGCGCGCGCCGCTATCGACGCGTGGGGCTGCTTCTCGGCGCGCCGCCAGATGCGACGGCTGCGGCGGCACAGGCGGCCCCGTGGCCTGCGCGGCGTCGGTGACCCGGAGTTCGAGTTCCGATGAGAGTGTGTTGTCGGTGTGCTAGCTAGCTGCGTCGAATGCTGCCCATCTGGAAGAGAATTCTAGCGGCTGAGAGTATGTTCGGTAGTTTTACGTAGCTTCTACGATCGACTCCAGCAGAATCCTAACAAGTGGCCCAAATACCGCGCGCGATATTTCTTTCCCCATCTCCGTTCATAACTCTCTCCTTAAACACACACACACATACACGTATTTACATGAACTACACTACCACACATGTCTGGAGACCAGGCAGTAGCTTCGACCTTGTCCTGGAGGAGTAGTGTCACTGGATACCTGGAGGGGGGAAACCCCGCAACCCGATGTTTACGTCGCACAGCATCTTACGTCCCAGAGGAACACCGCCACATCTCGGGATTAACGTACACAGAAATTGCGGCACCAATATCCTAAGTAGTTGACGCGGCCGGAAACAATAAACACTCGCCCCATTGTTGTCGCCCTGCTTCCGCTCTTGGCACTCGCCGCGACATCTGTCACGTCACAATCCGGTGGACCTCGCAGCACCTATTGGAGAGCCTAGGTACTCGCAGTGCCTTTCCGCTCTTGTTTTCGCGTGAAAACTGTTTTCCTTCATTGCAGTTGCTCCTGCAATTTACAGTTGCCCACAGAATTTCCTTATTTGGCTTATTCCCGTCTGTTCTGTTTCTAAATTCACTGCACCAGCTTGTTCTAGCGTGTCCATACAGGTACCTTGAAGTTCTACCATTTGTTAATTCGCATCATTCTTTATCTTCACTAATAATATATTTCTTTATTCCCCTTCAATCATGTTGCATTATTCAATGATTTTCGGGATTTTTTCGTGGTCATGGCATCCACACATTTTTAATTTTTCTTAACAGCTCCCTCTGATCTTCCGTACCCCTTTCTTTCTCTGATTTCTCGCCTTTCTCCTTTCCTTTTTATTTCCCACCATCTGTCAATCTGCAACCAATTTCTTTCTTTGTAAACAGATTTCTTCATCAAGCTCTTCTGAACTCCCACCTCCAAATCCACTGCAATCAAAGGCCTTGCAATACCAATCTCCCCTATCCGACCACGCTCTCCCTCCACTTTTCCCTCCTCGCCCCCACCCGTCGCTAAAACAGCCCTCCCCCAGCCTCTGCCCGCCTCCCACACTGCCCTCGCCCAGCCCCCCGCCCGGCCCCCGGCCAGCCCCCGTCCAGCCCCCGCCCAGCCCCCGCCCAGCCCCCGCCCAGCCCCCGCCCAGCACCCCTCCAGTCACCTCCCCAGCCCCCTCCTCTTCGAAACCCCTCTGGCGATCCAGCGCGCGTTGCCCGGCGGCTGGCTTGCGAGGCTACGGACACCGTGTGTATGTGTGTGTGTGTGTGTTTGTCTCGAGATCGGCCGCGTCCATTTATACTCGATTTGTCTTTGTTGAATGCTCTTTTGTGTATTTTATCACGAGGCGGCGTTGTGTTGCCTTTGGCTTGCCCGCGTCGCCCAAAGGGCCTGACGCAGTCCAGCGATCAAATACACAGAGATTTGAACGTCCGGTTCAGTCCGGTCATTTTTAACTTCGCTAATTTGCGTGCAAAAAAGAAAATAACATCTCATCAACGGGTCCAGAATAAAAACATGCTCAAGCACTGCCTATGATGATTTTAGTTTTTAGACTGTTAATATTTTTTAAATTCTACTTTTTTCTAGGTATTCCCAATGACTACATGCAAATCTATCTGTAGATGTTTTTATTGGAATATTTTCTGCAAATGAATATGTGATTGCTTTGTTACAACGGGCAGTCCTGTTTATGATGCTTCTAGTGGATTTCTATTATCAGTTGTAATTTCCATTCAATTCAAGTGAATTACACTTTTTTCTTCTTTTTCCATTTCAGAAAATGATTTACGTTAATTTCATAGTGATTGTAGACTCGATATTTTTTGTTAAATCAGTTCTGCAGTTGTAGAATATTGAAATCGTAAGATGATATAACATAATTATATTAGGCCGTCGGGTAGCTGAAAGACAGCGTGCTAGTTTTCTATGAGGCGGTCCCAGGCTCACTTCCCCGCTATGGAAAAAATGAAACTATAGCCTTCTAATATAAATCGTCTTAGTTTCTGTAACTATGGGATGATATAAAGCTCGGGCATGCCAAAAAAGCTACGTACGGTGATTGAAAATTGTCAGGCACGCCGCATCTGTGCACGCCGCAGTCTTATCCCCAGGCGCGGATAATAAGCAAAAAATAGGACCCAGACTGGGAACAAATAGCTGCCAAAAGCCGCATTAATCCGACTCTAAAATGTCAAATTCACACACACATTACTATTTTGTGTGTTGTATTCATAATTAACCTCTACATATTTGAGAAAACATTATCCATTAGCATCATTCTCTGCAAGTGTCGTGCGCCCCCCCCCCCCCCCTCGAGATGGCATTTAATGTGTGCTCGCGCGCGTGATGCAGCGGCGCAGTGAAAGCGCAGCCCGAGCTATCGCGGCGTTAAGTAAACGCGGAGGCCTCTTTTGCGCGCCGTCGTTTGAAACTAACGACATAAGCAGGCGCCGAAATCCTCGCTTCAAAGCGCAGCGCGCGCGCGCCGCTGCGCCTCTGTCTCGGCGCAGGCTTTTTGCCCTCGGCCGCCGCCGCCGCCGCCGCTTCCCAGAAGGCCGCGTCTCAAGCACGTGGGCCGCCGGTGGCGAGTCTGGATAATATCGGCGAGACCTCCCGGGGAATAGGCACATCCTTCATTTCACTGCAACACTTATCGCAGCAGGTCCATGTCTGTGGAGATGATTCGTTAAAGTGCGTCAAAAATATTTTAATGACGTATTTTAATTATAAGCTCATGTTCGTGGTCAAATTACTTTTCTCTAATACTTTCAGTTTCACAAATTTGAAATAAGTATTCTAGAAAAGAAATGTAAAATTTCATACTTTATTAACGAAAATAGATAATGTAGTTTTCCAGACTGTATACAATTATGGTTATTATGCTTTTCTGCCAATGTAATTAGGGCTTATGTGAATTCCGTAGCTGTGTCTGTTCCTTCCCTTTATATTATTCTAATTCACAATCGATAGTATTTTACTTTTTTATTCAATTACACTTTACTATTAGGTCGGCGTGTTATTTATAAGAAAGAAACGTCACTATAAAATAATATTCGGGATACGTTACGATTGTTTTAGGACATAATTTCCGTCCAATGATAAAATTTTTCTAAATTATCAATCTTTCATAGAATTGTATACAATTTAAAGAAATGTCTTTTCCGTAGAAAGAAGGATTATTAGAGGTGAAGGTTACTTTGCATAAACGCTAAATGGCTATTGACATACGTGTTTGAATACGCTTTACACGTTCCAAGAATCTTCGGCTTTACTTTGAGGTTTCTTTGCAAGCTGGAGAGAACAGCAGCATCGGAAAAAGAATTAAATTGCGCTGAGATGTGTTTGCTGTTAATAAAATTGAAAACGAAACCCGCCGTTTGAAGAAGAAAAAAAGAGGCAGGAGCAACGTACGAAATTCCCTGAAAGCGCGCGCTCGCGGCCGCCGGAGCGAGAGCCGGGAAAAAGAGCAGCGGAAGATACGGCCCGCTGCCTTCGAACGGTGGGGCATTACGAAATCTCGCGGCATGTTCTGCAATTGTTTCCGCACCTCACCCTCCCACCTGCCCAGCTTCTTTCGTCTGGGCCCTCACCCTCCTTCTCCTCCGCGCCGTTTGAAATCCCTCCCTCCCTCCCGTCCGTCGAAAACACGTTCTTTTGCCTAAGATAATACTTGGGCGAACTTGCGGTCCTCTTCGACTTAGCAGTCGACTTCCGAGAGGACTTTGGGAGAAAGGAAAACATTTTCTGTTTCCCCGCCGTCGCCTGGGGAGGGAAGAGGCGGAGGAGACAAAAAAGGAGGAGCGCGTTTCTAAAGTGGCCGATTTGTTACTTTCGTGGCGTGACGTAAGTAAAGAGAGAGGCCGGTAAGGAGGAGCGCGGCGTGGAGCGGCGCGGCTCCCCGGCCAGCCAGCGTGTGGCGCGGGTGGGGTTTTTTCGACTTGCGGCCGTGGCGGCTGGTGGCGGAGCACGTGGAGACGAGGTTTTGGTGACGGCGTTGCTCTAAGGGCGTGACTGGTTGGCATGGTGGTCACCGCTAGTAGGCGTGGCATCTTTCGACTTGTCGGGCATTGCAAACTGATTTGTTTTACGATTCGTGAGATATAGTTAACGATTGATTTTTTTAAATTAATATCACAGGAATTAAATTTGTACCCAAGTTATTCGCTTTTGAAAATGATTATGTACTGAATGATTTGATGCAAGGAAGAAAGGCACGATGCGTTGTGATCTGGTGGGGTGAGTGAACGTGTATATATTTGTGAATGCGTGTTTTGCTGGTAAGGGGTGTTTGCACGCTTAAGCAATATTGTTCCGTCATTATTCATTGACGGTTGGAAGCTTTAAAAACGTTAGTTGGAGCAACGCTGTTACACTTTCTGAAGACAGGGTGATTTCGAAAGAGTAACTACTAGACAGTATTGACATTATAAAGTGAGAAAAGTGGCATTTATCGTGTAACAACGTTGTTGAGGTTAACGAATTCAATTATTGCGATCGAAGAGCATTTATGAGGTGTAACGTCACACCAACGTTCGCGGGGTTTGCTGTTGCTGCATGCGTTGCTTAGCGAGGTGACAGTGGTGGGCGGCGTGGGCGGTGGTGGAAACATGAAAGCTTCTGAGTTATGCATGGGGCGCTGCCACAGCGGCGGATGCTTATGAAGAATACACACTTGAGACACCGGGCGGCGCGATGTTCCCGTGGACCAAGTTTACGCAACAGGAAGCAGCTTTACTCGGAAAGAAGACAGAGCCACTTGTATCTGCTTAAGTTTATTACACTTTCTGCGGCAGAAGTTTAAATGTGACAAGTAGTTCATTTGTTTAGAAAATTCAAATTCTACAGTGGGGAATATTCAGCTACATTTTCTTACAGAGTAAAACTTTATTCAAAATCACACTCAAAAAACATAAAAAAGTTTGTTTATTGAAAGCTTGTCGTGAGTGATGTTTTTCTTTGTATTTATTGTTTAAATCAGTTAAGATTTTAAAGAAAATAATAAATATAAGTTTTCAAATATTTGACAAGTAATAGATAATGAAGGTAAGTTATTTATATATTACAATGATTACCTCCATTACAATTATTGCCTCCATTATTCATTCAGCGCATATGTTCTGACGATGTTGTACTGTTAAGATGGCTTAGACGATATTTCTTCACCATGTCAGTGTTTGGGCCCTGAAGTAAATAACTCAAAATAGATTAGGAAAATATAATTAAAGTAAACAATTTTTATGCAGATGTAAAACTAATTTTTATTTTGTAAAAAACTTGAAACAGACTCAATAAATACATAAAAATCATTACATTGTGAAAATGACAATTAAACAAATTTACACGTCAAATATTACAGGAACAAGTAGTTTAAAATGTCTATTAGTGGCATTTAATATCTATCCACTTGCGGATTTAAGAAGCAACGCGCTTGTTGAAGCAATCGCGTGGCGGGTCTGCTCCAGTCTCTCAACCGTCGAGGCCCTTCGCATCCCGGTTTACGAAAACATTTCCCGCGCCGGATTTACAAAGCGGGCGTCGGAGCACGGGACTGGGAGGAAGTCGCGGAGTCCGTTCTGGAGAAGGCGCGTTGTTCGGGGAAGGCGCCGCGCCGCGACGCGCTCGTGATTTATGCATCCCACCGCGAGACACAGCGCCGCTCCACTCCCCGCCCCGCCTCGCTCCGCTCCGCTCCTCTCCGGGAGACGCGCGCTGTTTATGAAGTATCCAGGCGGGCGGCGCTGGGATGGGAAGCGACGGGTGAAGTGGGACGGGGTCCGAGATGGGGGGCGAGAGGGGAAGTGGGACGGGGTCGGAGATGACTGGCGAGAGGTAAGGTGAGGTGGAGGGCGGACCGGGAAGCGAGGTGGAAGCGGGTGAAGGGCCCAGAGGGGGGGGGGGGGCAAGGATGGATGAAGTGGGACGGGGCCGGGCTGGGAGGCGAAGGGTGAAGTGGAAAAAGCATGACTACGGCGGGGAATGAGCGAGGGGGAGGCGGTAAGGTGGGGGAGGCGCGAGTGAGGAGAAGTGGCAATTGGCATGATGGGTTGGAAGGATTGTGATCGGACTTCACGCGATGGGCGTCATCTAGAATGCTATAGCGGAGTTGGTCACAATGGGAAATTGCACGGAGGGAATAGTAAAGAAAGGTAACACTGTAAAGAGATATTTTTGAAGCGTGTCATGGGAGTAGGTGGAATGATACGGGAGAATGACTTGGTGGGATGGCTGTGAGTGTCATAATCGGGGATGGCATGGCGTTAAGAACATGGCGGACGATAGCGGAAATAGCGTGATGGGAATGACATGGCGAGGAAAACCAATCGTACCTGTTATGTTGGGAAATTGGACTGCGGGGATTGTACGGATAGTGAGGGTAGAGACGAGTATTATGTCTCGTATAGTGAGAGTAGAATGAAGGTAGTTCGTACCACTACATGGAATGGAATTCAGGGAAGTAACAGGAGAGTAAGATGAGTAGCCCGATTTGAAACTAAAAAGTGCGGGAGAAGCCGTCGCAGGTATGGCCTGGAGCGCATAACGTCATGTTGTTACACGGTGGGGAAGGCGGCAGAGCCAGGCGTGAGTAGGAAGGGTTGCGTTTGGGGATGTGACAGGTAAGTCCGGCTGAGTGAGAGGGACGTGGCGGGAAGAGGGACGTGATGAGTGCAGCGGCGGCGCGTGGGAAGTGCGAGTGCGGTGCGGCGGAGGGCGCCGTGCGGGCCTCCTCGTGGCGGATTTTCTGCAGAGAGAAGACGCTGATGCGGCCGGGCGCCGCTGCTCCAAAATGCATGCCGCGGGAGATGAATGTTTCACGCGCCGCGCTGGAAGTGGGTTTACTTACTTTTAAAGCGCGCGGAATTTAGAGCTGCGAGATGGATGCACTCGCCCACCGATTGTCGTGAGAATTGCATTTGTGGAGACGCGCGTTTGCGGCCGACTCTCGTTACATATTCATTACAGAAACAGCAAAGTTCGCTATTGGGATGGTCGGTTAACGTTTGCATTATTGTTTAATAAATTAAAAATTCCAGATGTTCACTCCCCCCCTCTTCTATTACATATGTTCCCTTCTATTGTTATTTTTTATTGTGTAGTTAATATCTCATTTAAAGTAATATAATTTAAAATAATAATAATAATAATAATAATAATAATAATAATAATAATAATAATAATAATAATAATAATAAATGTTTCCGTTAACTTTTGATAAGCCTCTTTGCTTTAAAATTTTGAAATTTTTAATGCCCTATGGTATACTGTATTAGAATGGCCGTGTTCTGCTTAGGCGCCGCTGTTTTCAAATGCAGCTTCCAGGAACGAAAGCCCCCGATTGAGAGAGTTTGCTTGCTTTGAAAATGCGGCCGGTATGCAACGGAGGTGGATATAGTAACCCACTTATTATTATTACGCGCTTATGATGAAGTACGATATATCATCCGTCGCTAGTATGCCGTTATTTATTATGCTTTGTGTTTCATTGTTTGTTTCGGAGTTTCCGTGTGCCTTGTGGTAAGTGTGCTGTGTTTGCATTGTGTTCACTTAGTGTTTGTACTTGGTATCCGCTTCGGGTTTCAATATTTATTACGTACGTTGCAGAACGAAATTGGGAACTAGTGTTTTTGTGCTCTTCGGATTGGATTGTAAATTACAAACTGTACTATTTTTTTATTATTTGTCTTTTTTCTTACGAATGGGTTTAGGATTTGATCTGCATCGGAAATTCTTCGTGCATATAAAATCGGCATTGTGTATTTACGAGAGAAATTAATGAAAATTGCATGTCCCATCAAATGTTTCTGTACTTACATGTGAGAGAAGATGCTGATACATGATGTGTGGGTCAGTAACTAGCCTCATTTCTGCTTCATTTTTCTTTAAATATACTGAAAACAGATTTCTAATAATTATTTATTTACTTATTTATTTGCTTACAGTATGCGTTCCATGGAGAGTAAATTTAAAAGCGATTTTTCATGCAATTGTAGGATATTCTAAAATCGTTCTTAAAATATGAATCTTGCGTTGTTTTGAGTGATCTTCGTTTTTATTCGTTTATTACGACCTTCGTTTCCCATTATTCGCTTATTCGCGACCCAAGTATTGATTTTGTTTCTATTCTCAAATTGTGAATTCAATAGAATACTCCAAGAGTAATACAAATTTTCTCTGAGATTTCAAAGATGATTTTCATAATTATTAGCAAATGTTTCTTTGTTTCTTTCAGATTTTCACATTATGTTTTTAGCTACCCCTGAAAACAGGATAAAAAGAAGCATGAAGAAAATGAAATTAATAACAATGACTTATTTGTAAAACTTTAAGTTTTTATAACATTGTTACCGGAAAAGATACACTTTTCTGTGAGTATTGAAACAGCGTTGACGTGTATTATAACAACTCATAAACAGTGTTGTTGTATGTGTGACCATTCATGTGTGATCATTCTATTCATAAGGAAAAATGCATTGTTTAATCACGGCATCCCAACAATTGATGGAAAACTGCCTTTCAAGGTTTTAAAAGTTACCCATCTGTATAAGAAAGAGCCATTTAAAATTTAAACTCGCATACATATCGTTAAATTCTTTAAGCACCAGAGACAACTGTAAATGAAATATTCGATAGCATATTATTTTGTTTGTAATTAAGTCATACTGAGGGACTTATGTTATCTTGGAAAAATGTTATGCATTTAGTAAATGTTTCCACGACTCTAATAATAAAAATTAAAAATATTTTTCCCATATTCATGGTATTCTATAATTAGCTGCAGCTATAATGTCTCATTCCATGTTCTAATAAGCATTGTGAGTTTCATATTTTTCTTATTGTTTCAGGTGGGTACCCGAAAAATGACGAGAAAACCTTGTACACCGTTCAGCACGTTTGTGAGTAACTCAAATGTCAACAATTTTAAAATAGAAACTTTCCACCTCCCACCTCCCGCGGACATTTCTGTGGTTGTCCCTCATTTCCTTTTCACCATTTCCTTATCCCGTCCTCCTCCTTCTCGGGAGCAATTTCCTCTCCACTCTTCCGCATCTTTTTACCACGCCTCATTTCCTTTTTCCGCATTTATTTCTCCGTTTCCCTATTTCACTTTAACTTCCTGCTTTCTGTTTCTCTGGTGCTCTTCGACCTCCGCTATTCTTCTGCCGTCTTCTTGTAGTTCTCGGCCCGTTCGAGGCGTAAATAACCTCGAGGTTCTATTGTTTCTCGCGATTGATAATAATTAAGGGAAGAGTCGAAGCCTTGCGGCCGCGCCTTCCGCTCCTTTCCTTCCACTTTCCCCTGGGGAACGCAACACGCCTGACTTCTTGCCAGGGCTGGGAAAAATGCGTTCCTGGCTTGCGAAAAGAAATAGACTGCCACGGCTTTCAAGTTTCGTATATATAAATTGCAATTCGTTATTGAAATAATGCAATTGCTATAACAATTTATCTTACGAAGAAAAAAGAATTAAATGTTTCATACTGGATAGAAAAAATAGTGTTTGTAAAACAAATAATGACAAACCAGAATGTGGTGAAGGGATTCATCAGTACCAAAGTTGGTAAAGTATCTAGGTACCTTCTGGATGGAAAGGATTCAAATTTTCTCAGATCATGTGTACGGAAGTTCTCTTAATTCTGGCGGACCACAAATGGTGCTGATACTTCGTGATATTCACGTTGAATACAGTTAAGAGGAATACCCAACCCTTTACGTAACGGAAAGTTGTGTGAACTTCGTGGTCGAATGAAGTCTTTTGCGATGGAATTGAGATCACGTGAAGAATTTTAGGAATCTTTAAGCATTAAAGATGGTCAACATTTGAACATGAATTGTTTCACAATTTTGTCATTACTGAGATGTATGATGTCACGTATTTCCAGTACACTCCAGCATACAACCTCAATACGATAATCTATTGGTCCAATTTATTTTGTTATTCAGTGACAATTCACAGGATGGATGTACTGTCAGTTTAGAAAAAGTTATTTAATATTAAAATTCTGATATTCGGATTAACGGATAATAATAAAATATTCGGGGTCTCAGTCTTTGACTCAATTGACGCGTGCCCTGCTGGATAATCTTTACCGACCCCTGCTCCCAGCGTTACTTCGCCGCAAGCGGCCCGCGACAAACGACGGGCGAACGCGTCGGGCGTCTTCGGGCGCGGCCGTAACCGTTCGTCTCGCCTCGTCTCGTCTCGGCGGGGGCAGGGCGCGCCGTCTAAATCTCTCGCGCCGATCTGGCGAGGAGGAGAAGAGAGCGCCGGGCGCGGGGGGCCACGGGTGCGCGGCGAGCCCAATGGCGTGTGGAGAGCACCCGCTGGTTATTTTATAAGGCCCGGGAGCCGGAGTAATGTTCGGGAAGGAGCGGATGAGCGCCCGGGGCCGCAGGGGGTGGGGCGGGGCGGGGCGGGGCGGCCCCGGAGGAGCCGGCGAAGATGGAGCACGCATCCGCGGCCACGCGCCGACCTGCCGCCGCCGCCGCCGCCGCCGCCCCGGCCGGGTGGGCTCTCGGGTGACTTGCCACCGGGGCGCGAAAGGAACAGGACGGCAGCGTTTTACGTAATGGGTGATTCACTTATTTAATTGCGCTCATTCGCGAAATCAGTAATACATATTCGTGATGGACATCCACAACTTTGGGCATTTTAAGGTACAACTACACACACACAGACGCACGCGCGCGCACACATATCCTTAGGCGAGGCGAAAAATAAGAGATCTACTAATCTCATTTATTTTCTCAATCGATAAATATCAGCCATAAAAACCTTTTTTATGTAAATTTTGTTTAATTTATGGCGTCATTTTTAATTAATGTTTGACGATATTTACTGATACGGTTCATTAAAGAATAATGCTCTCCATGTATAAACTACGCGTGTAAAAGCATTATGGTGTAATATACTTGGCGACGAAAGGAAATTATTTCTTGGCATGCAATGACGCAATGAAACTGCTGGTTTTCTGGGTTAAGCTTTAAAGCTGAAGATCGGCAGTCCTTTTTACTCGGTGAGAGAGAGAAATAAGCAATCATGAATCTAAGAAAGAAAACTGTGTACTAATTTAATGCATTTGCTGTAATCAAAATAATCTTCTTTCAGATTAATGTAATAAATACCAGAAAAATACGAGATTGACCGAAATTTATTTCTCATTTACATTTTTATTATGTCTGAGTCTTATTAGTTTTCATTTCCTGCTGTTTTTGTATTCATTCACGTTTGCTTTCAGTTCTATCCTGATATTTATGTATATAAAACTACATTGTACGTCTATTATCTTATTCAATTTTTAACTAAGGGGAGTTATCATAAAAGTGTTACAAAACGGTGGCGTTCAAACGACGTTCAAAACACGAGTCTGTGACAGCTAAATGAAGAAAGGTTCTTACACTCGCAGAGAATCTACCTAAAAATCCTACGTTTACTTTGTAGCTTATTAAACTCTCGTACAAGTGCATCGTTACGAAGTGTAAAAGGTGTTCAGTGATGTGGAACAAAGTCGCGCCGGGCCTTACGTCATGAGTTTGTGCGCAGTTGACGCCGCGATGTAGAACAGTTAAGCGGCCTCCGGGTGGAGGAGCAGCCCCAATCCCAGCGCCCAGTTCGCAGTGGCGGCGGGGGCGGCGGCGCGATCTCGTGCAAACACGGTGCGGCAGCGGCGGCGGCGGCGGCTGTGTATCAGCTCGCGGTTCAATATTTGGGCAAGCGGAAGTCTAGCGTGCTGGCGAGAACGCTTGGACCGCTGCAGAGCTCTGACTCTGCTCCCCGAGGTCTCCTCCCGCTCCCTTCCCCGCCCCCGCCCCCGCCTCGCCACTCAACGCCCCACTTCGTCTCCCCCTCGTTGCCACCTCCCCTGCCAATTCCATCGCCGCCGCTGCCGTTGCTTCCGCCTGCACTCCTGTTGCCACCAAGCCAGTCTCTCCCTCTAAACCCTGCCGGCGATGTCGCAGCCGCTTTAACCTGCTCTAAAGCTGCGGTCCTCCCTGATACTGTCCTTCACTTTCACCTTCGCCCTCGCTAACACACTCGCCGCAGACGGTACCACTTCTCCACAATAGCCATTATGACAGCCAGCACCTTCTCCGCCCCCGTCTCTGCCCCCGTCCTGCCCCCGTCCCGCCCCCGTCTCGGCCCCCTTCCCGCCCCCCGTCTTGGCTCCTGTCTCGGCCCCCGTCCCGCCCCCGTCTCGGCCCCTGGCAGTGCAAGAAGATGTGCAGATGAAGTTACATTCCAGCGGGGAAGGAAAGTCCTCACCGGGCGGGAAACATGCTCTACCCTCATGAGACCAATGGCCATAGACGTCGACGCACTCTGAAACATCAACTCTCACTCAATTGAGAGCGTAGGCTTCCGCGGCCGGTATTTACTAGGCTGTCCGAAGTCAGTATTTACTAGGCTGTCCGGGTGACGCCGCGTCCATGGCGAAGGTGCCGACGTTTCGGCCGCCATTCTGCGACCTTCCTCTGGCGTAATGCAAAGGTTTGCAGAATGGCGACCGAAACGTCGGCACCTTCGCCATGGACGCGGCGTCACCCGGACAGCCAAGTCAATTCTCACTCAGTTGTTATGAGCGTCTCTAGATGATTCAGAAATCAGGGCGTCCCAGGAACATCTCCGCGATGAAGCCTGAGCGCCTATCGCCCCGGACGGCGCGTACTCTGCACAGGAAGGGGATTTGGGGCTGAGCTCAGGCTTCCGAAGCAATGGACTAAAACTTTTTACCCTTTTCCTTGGAGCCCGCCCGCCCGCCCGGCGGAGTTTTTCTTCACATCCACCGCCGGGGGAGATAACGACGGCTGCGCGCGATGGCGGAGAGGGGCGCAGGCAGAGGGTGAACGGTAATTGTCGGGCTCCAGAGACGCCCATTAACGACAGGCGAGCGAAGGGCTACGGGGCTGCTGAGAATATTGTAATTAAGTACCCTTCTGGTGACGAAACCTTTCTTTGCACAGCTGAACCCTCGAATCCGCGAGTGGTGTTCAGAGAAATCTTTCTCGGTTGAAAGGGGACCTGGAGACCCTAACCTGTGTATGCTGCGTTTCGTGTATTGCAAGAAACGTTTTCTGCAAATTACGTTTTTTTTCTTGTTTTGTGTTGTAATTTCCTTTGGACGTCTTGCCGTAACAGTAATGTGTTCTTTGCTTCATGAATGATCAAACCTGATTGTATAATATGCAAGTTTTCACATTTATACCTACATTTTTGTGAGTTTGGAGACAAATTGTTTCTGGTGCTGTAAGATACCAGTTTTAAAAACATATTTTGGAGTGCATGTTTAATTTGTATAGTTATTGTGAAGGCGGCAGTATTCAAAGGCGCACCCTATATTCTTGCAAATAAAATTATTTCAGTAAATATACGTGTGTAGAAATCATTTCATGTCCACGGTATTCACAAATTCTATTTTCAACATTTTTTACCTCGTAACTTCACTACGTGTCCCTTGTGAAAAATCTCCCGATCACCGTTTCTTTCGTGTTTTAACCATTGATTTATTCAAATACGCTTCCTTAAACGCAAGGAGTCAGCACAATTGTGCGCTTCTTCACAAGAATGGAGCGGAGTGGCGCATCGGACGCCATCGAAGACATCCCGTTGGAAAGCAAGTTGCAGCGTCGAGCAGCAGACTCCGGCCGCAATGATTGGCTGTTTGCATGCAGATGACTCTTGATGGCGACGTGCTAAGTTAAAGCGGCGATCCTATTTTTATTGTAATCCGTCAATATAAAATTCATATACATGGAGATTGGCGATAAACCGGGTGAAAATAAGCAAATCACGTATTCTCTCTCAAGTTAAAATCTGTGAATAAATAGTCAGTTCGATTATCTAGTGCTAATCTAATGCTAGACTAATATCTCTTTGTGAAATCACGTCGAATCCTGGATGAATAAAGTACAAAAACCAGTGTCTAACAATATGGGTTGTTTTTAAATACGCATCAGATAGATGACAGTTCACTTTCATTGCATCACAACTTCTCATTTAAAAATGTATTTTCCCAATTTATACGAAGTAGTTTTATTTAATGTAGCATTCCAGTCAAAGGATTTGTGCAACACTGTTTTCTGTGAAATCTAACTTATTTAAGGAAGTAACTGAAGATCTGGTGTCAGTTTATTGTCGCCGCGCAAGACGAATACGATTAAAAAACGTTTTTTAATGCAAATATGGAAAATAAATGGCTTTATTTCTCGTTTTTCATACCAAAGTTCCATACTGTTAACCACCCAGGTGTACTGTGCAATTTGAGAGGAAGGGAACTGCAAGTGATAAAATGACTTTCGTTACAGAATATTGCATAATCTTGTGAAATGTCATGTGTTAAGGGATCGTTCTGCTCCAAAAGACCGAAAATATAACAGCGTTATCTGTGTATCTAGGTCTTCACAAACGCCCCCTTGAAAATTTCCCCCCCAAAAAAGAGGCCTCTGAACGTAATGGTGTTAAGCCGTCGCGCGTCGCATCCCACCGCTTCAGCGATCTTCTCCCCCCCCTCCCCCTTCCCCTCCCACGCAACGAAAGGGGAAACCAGCCCGTAAACGAATTACTTGGGCCTCGCATGCTCATCAGCGCTTGCATGATGAACCCGTATCATGGCGGGCGGTGATGAAGGTGTACTCCGGAAAGTCTCTTCTTGGAATTCCTGCCAACACACCGTAGAAACTACTCGTAGAAACGAATTCTTGTAGCAGCCAGAGCCGAGGTTGCCTCAAAAGTATTGTTACGCTAAATAGGATCATTGTCGTGTCTATAATTTTCTTTTCTTTGAATCATAGGGAATAGGTGTTTTTTCTTACTATAATATTTTCAGTCTCCTGTTTTATAAATACTGTTATTTTTCAAGCTATTTATCTGATAAGTGGTCTTGCAGATATCAAAAGTTTTTTATCAGCTGTCACTTTCATATAAACCTCTTAAAGAGAATTATCTTGCAAAGTCCATTTCTGGGTAGGCTGTGATCGATTTCGTTTCCCAATGTGTAAAACGTTTTTACCAAGTACCAAGAAAACCTGTCAATCAGCAGTTGATAAAGTGTTCGTCATATTCGAGAAAGATGAGACCTAAATTATTGGTGCAAATAATTTGTTTGTTATTACCTGGAAGTAAAATGTCCCGACAGCACACTAGGTAGGAATGCGATCTCATCAACGTTTAATATGGAAAATTTGTACATACTTGTGGAGGTAATATGTAAGGTTTCTGACACTAATGACAAGAACGACTCAAACACTATTTTTGTCTATTTCTGTACCTCGCCGTGAATTGGCCGTCACCTTTGAAGTCAAGAGCGCACATTGCTCTTGATCGACCTCCGGAAATTGGCGATTGGAGGTGAGGTCGCGAGCCGCAACAGCTCTGAGGACGGGGACGACGGTGGAGCGAGCGCGCGAGCGTTGTAGTGCTTGC
This sequence comes from Gryllus longicercus, assembly GCA_038098605.1. Lineage (NCBI taxonomy): Eukaryota > Metazoa > Arthropoda > Insecta > Orthoptera > Gryllidae > Gryllus > Gryllus longicercus. The sequence continues at coordinate 126,963 of JAZDUA010000662.1, forward strand.
GTCATAATTAGAGCGGGAGATGGTTAAATTGGGCCTGCAGCCAGGTAGCACAGGCGGCTGCGCAGATTGCTCGTTAGCAGGGGCTGCGCATCGCGCGCCACCCGCCGGCGGAGGGAGGTGGGGGGGGGGGCAGGAGGAAGCGGGGACGGATCGAGACAGAGGGCGGGTCTCCTGTCAGGACAGGGGAGTCCGAGTGCGGTAGAGCGGGTCGAGACGAGACGGAGCAGAGCACAACAAAAGGCAGTGGTTCGCGGCAGCAGCGGGGGGGGGGGGGGTCGAGGAAAGGCTGGTGCGGGGCGGAATGAAGTAAAGTGGGACGGGCCGAAGCGGGGCGTTCCAGACATTGTTGGATCGGACCGTGTCGATCCGGAGCAGATGGGGCCAGAGGGTGTCGGGCCGGAGGGTGTCAGGTCGGAGGGTGTCGGGACGGAGCGTGTTGGGTCGGAGCGTGTTGGGTCGGAGCGTGTTGGGTCGGAGCGTGTTGGGTCGGAGCGTGTTGGGTCGGAGCGTGTTGGGTCGGAGCGTGTTGGGTCGGAGCGTGTTGAGCCGGAGCGTGTTGGGTCGGAGCGTGTTGAGCCGGAGCGTGTTGGGTCGGAGCGTGTTGGGCCGGAGCGTGTGGTGCCGGAGGGTGCCGGGTCGGAGCGGTGCACTTGGCTCGTTGAACTGACGGAGGAGGAGGAGGAGGAGGGTGAGGGTGCGGAGGTGGCAGGCGATCCAGGATGCCTGCCCTCGCCGCCCCAGCCGCAAGGGAACAAGCTCCGTCCGCAGGCCTTGTTGGCCAATGTAAACAGGCCTGTGTAATGTGTGGTATTCTCAGTAAACACCATGTACAGCGCTTCTCTGGATTCCGGGAGTTCCACCTCGGTGTGGCGTAAAACTGTGCACTAAAAATGTAGCACCTGTGAAACAGTTTTTTACTTACTTACATTTAGCTTAATTATAATTTTGATCTTGCTTCAAACATACGCTGATATCCATTTATTATGTAGGTTTTCTTCATGTTTTAATATTGTTTTACTTATTGTTTAAATCTGAAGAACTATTTTCATTAGCTATAGCAAATGAAGAAGCGAACACTGTATTCAACTACTAACTGGAATTTTCCCCAATTTTTTGTATCAATTTTCTCATGTGAAATAATTAAGGATTTCTATTTTGAATACACTATATTTTTATATTTACCAATGTTTCTGATTGACATTTAAATAAATGAGTCTTCCAAAAAATATCCCTACGATGCCTCATGGGCAGCGTTCTAGCTGTTTGTCGCTGCTCGCGCTCATTTTGCACTGGTAGTTTGCTCAGACGCGGAATTTCTGGGCACTACACAGAGAATTTGAGTCGTTACAAGGTCAATATTAAATTGTTCAGTGATCGATACTCGTTTTAGTGGCATAACTTTCGGACATGCGAGTTTTTTTAAAAAGTCATTCCTCAGCGGTAATTTCCTACCACTGATCTTGCAAGTCGTGGCAAGGCGATCCTGGAATGTTCGGTGGTCCCTAGCGAATGTTATCCAGTTGCTACGTCTAAATAAATGCAGCAAGTATCTTGCGTGTGTGTCACGCACATTTGCATTTTTCAGCGGATCTTAAAACTATTTTATTGTTTTGGAATTTTTTCAAGTTATTGGGTATATAAAATAATTCATAAACACATCCATAAGTAGACACTGTGAAGTTTTTATTTAATTTCTCCACGCACTAAACATTAGTAATAGAGAATTTTTGTATTTTTTGGCTAGTTCCAGAGTTTTTGACGAAACCAAGGACACTTTTCACACGGTCGAAAGCAGCGTAATTTATCTTTAGATTTCTGCACGCATTGAAAATCAGAAATAGAGATTCGATCAGATCAGATCAGAAACGAAATAGGCGTCTATGTAACTAGGAGATTTTGGCGTACGAATAAAATGTTAACTTTGTCGTGGGCGTACAGCAAAGCATCGTAGTTATTAACAGCTTAGTAAATAAAATCCAAAGACAACTTGCCTAATAAAATAATTGTCATGTCTTTTAATATTTGTACACATTTAGTCTGGTTATTTTTCCCTACATATTCTCTGCCGAAATGATTCAGCTTTCCCCTCCGCCGCAGCCGCCGACTGCCGGTGCGCGGAGGCAAATCCCTGCATTGGGGCGGGGCGGGCAGGGCGGGTGCGGGGCGGGGCGGGCGGGTGCGGGGCGCAGCGGGGCGCTGCGGGTGGGGCGGGCGGGGCGCCCGTCGGTCGTTCGATCGGCGCCCAAATGGCGATGAAGCAACCCGAGCCCCGGCCGGCGCCGCGCCGCCGCCGACGAAGACGGATGGCCGGCGCAAACAGCGCGCCGCCGCGGAAGCGCTGCGCTTCCGCCCTGCCACCTCCTCTTCCGGCCAGTCGGGGCCGCCCGCTAGGCCTCCCCGCCGAATGACCGGCGCTTCTGTCGCTCAGATCTGCATCTAGTCTCAAGTGTACTGAATTCCTTTAGGTTTCTAGAGCGCGATGTTGAAGCTGTCCTACCTTTTTAGTTAGGAAGATCCATGATTTCGGAATATTTTCATTATCACTAGCCGGTGTCAAGTGTAGATCGGTATACAACAACTTCTACTTGCAGTTCATGTTCTACGTGAAGTGTTTCACGTCCTAATCGTGATATTTGACGAATTAACATCTCTCACTGACAATAAGATTAGGTATTACTTTTCTAACGAGTGTCACAGAAATTGAACTTCTTAGCAAAGTAGCTGGACAGTAATTGGACAGCAATTTCTGATCTAATACCACCAACCGCAACGACATATTGGTATCGGGATTGGCGGCCTTAGAGTGACTAACACTAACAGTAATATCGTATTGACACTATTAGCAAAAAAAATGAAAAATATCCTACTGTCAGTGTGCGAAACAAGCGACTTAGAAAAAAATATGTAGCCTGCAGAAGCAAAATGCTTCTGAACAAACAAAATGGATTTTCAAAAAGGCTGCATACTGCTGAAGTACAACGGATTAAATATGACATTTTCTAATTATTGATATCACAGAAATTGGGCTTCTTAGCAAGCTCACTGGACAGTGATTGATTAACAATCTCTGATCTAATATCGATTTAGGGAATTTCCTCTTACTTCTTTTTCCAATTATGCAAACTTCGAGAACATAAGCTTCTTGTACATCACGTTACGCCATGAATATCCCAAAACTGACTAATTCCATCACTTCTGCTGAGAATAATCTTCTCCCTAGAAAATTGTCAACGGGACTGGAGAAAGTCGTCTCCGAGGGCTGTCTGCCGTGGGCGCGAGCTTTGTCGCCCTTCGCGACCGCATCTGGAGGCACCGCGCCGCCCGAAAGAATCTCCCGGAATACTAATTAGCGAGCGACACCCAGCCACTCGGGGCGGAGGCTGCCTTCGACCCCGGCGCAGCCTCCACCGCGGCACGCTCGCGGCTCGGGGACGTGCCTGCCCGCGCGGCTTCCGCCGCCTCCACCGCCTCCGCCGCCTCCGCCTCCACCGCCTCCACCTCCACCGCCTCCTCCGCCTCCACCTCCGCCTCCACCTCCGCCGCCTCCGCCACCTCCACCGCCACCGCCACCTCCGCCTCCGCCACCTCCACCGCCGCCTCCTCCGCCACCTCCGCCGCCTCCGCCACCCCCGCCACCTCCGCTTCCACCGCCTCCTCCGCCATCGCATCGCCCGGCGCCGACAGCCTCCCGCCGCCTTCTTCCACTGGCTTGCCATCTCCGATGAGTGCAAGGCCTCCTACGGTGGCGTGGATGTCGCGCTTCCTTAATTGTTGTACACTTCAACTCTGTTGACGTCATCTATTTCGAAAATTCTATTCCCACTCGCTAGATTTATGTTTTTTTACCACCAATGAAATCTGAATTACAACGATTATCACTAATACTGCCTACACCGTCGTTGCCTCCGCCATCGCCTCCGTCATCTCCTCTGCCATAACATGTGTCAATTACTCAACCTCAACTTACCACTAATGCCACTAATCCACCACAATCACCACCACTATCACCACCTGTTCCTTCTCGTCCTCTACCTCATCCTCCTCCACCACCACCACCATCGACAACAACAACAACAACAACAACAACATACCCGCGATCAGTTCCGCCATTACAATTCTATCACCATTTTTAGGACAGTTTCCATCACAATTTCCACAATCCCTTCATCCATCACCATCACCACACGCCTTCACCTTCTTCTCCGCTTCACCCCCCTCCCCCGGTTGCCGCCCCCTCCGTGCTCCGAGCGCTTTTCCACCTCCTTCGCCAACTTCCTCTTTGGGATCCCCGAAGGCGGCGGCGGAACTTGGCAATCCCGCCTCGCATGCCGACGAGATGGGAGATTAGGAGCTAATGCGGAAGTCTAATAGAAAAAAGAGAGCGGCCTGACCTGAAGGCGAAAAGGCGAATTAAATTTGGGGGTGACGGAGGAGGCGCTCAATCTTGGGTTGTCGCGACGCGCAGCCTCCATTTGAGCCATCGACGTGCGCGCAGCCCCCCCCCCCCCCGAGGGGGGGCGTTGCCCTTTTGAGTAGTTTGAAAGCTCAGTCTCTGAAACGTTTTATTTCCATACATGTACAATAAATGGTTTTTGTGAATTGTTTTCAGCTCAGATGAAGAATGCTCAGCCATTGAAATGTACTAAAGTTAATAATTATGAACATACCTAGACATCACCTGTCTCATTAGTTTCGTAAATATATTCAATAGCTGATTTTCCTCTTTTTAACCTAACAAACTTAGAAAAGCTACCTAGGGATAAGACTATCGTGTGAATGGTTCACGTTGTATTTATTAATTGTAGCATTAAGGTTATAATTTCATCTCTTTGTATGTTTGTTTATTTATATATAGCAACCTAAAATATATCATGTGTAAGTTCAAAGGTTAATGGAAAGGGCTGTTTAGAAATGTAATGATCCTAATTCTTCTTTTAGACTCTACGTGTCTATTAGTTACCAAGACCTGACGATTACTTATCGCACGTGCTGGTATTTGGTGCGTCAAATTAATAATAGGTGACGTGTGCTTTAGGTTGTGCGGCAACCATCAATGATATCTCTAGCGAAATTTCCAAATCAAGAAATTTTTGCGCACGTCACTGTGGGACATGGCTGAAAGTCGTGTACTGTTTATCTTTGAATATACAGACGCAGAGTATGTTGCTCACGATCAAAAAAGGCATAAAGTGGAGAATGTAAGAAGTTTGTGTCAAATACTTGTTGATAAAAACATGTAATAAAAGTTTAATTTGAACCGTACGGTAGAACTTTTTTTATCGTGAGTATGCTAAATTCGGTAAAACACATTATTGATGTAGGTAATTAAAGAGAAATTTTTTATTAATTTGAGAATGTTTAAAATAATACCAAATTTGTATTCCAATCGTATAAACCATATTTTACTGAATTTGAAATTTTAAATAACGTTGACTAACAATACCATTTCTTGTTATCTTCTTTCTCTAGACATACATGCCCAATTCTTCACCATTTTTTTCACAATTGTATTAATTTGTTCTTTGAATATAATGCCCATCGCGCGCGTTATGCTGCTGTGTCAAGCGGGTTGCAGCTCACTAAACTGAAAGGGGCTATGGAATGTTGCTCTGTAATCGAAATATTCTACTTCACTTACAGAAGTATGATTCAGTGGGTATTGCTACAAGGTGTATGGTTCTCAGATGCTTGCTAATAAGGATCTGCACTGAAACAGATGGAATGTTGAAAAAACCAGTCCAAAAACTAAAACTCAGAGTGAAAAAAACACGCACCAATTAATAATTTTGAAATGATGGATAATCTATTCGTTTTTATGGATACTGCAGGAACATTGGATTTGTAGTTATTTTTTTAGTAATGCCATAATGGGTTTCTTTTTGGATTATGTTTCAAATTAATGGTTTACATTAATAACACTCCTATCAACAATTTACCTTCCGATTTTACTATTACCTTTTCGCTCTTGCTTTCTAATTGACATTGACTATAACACAGCCACACAAAAAACCTTTTCTTCGTGTATAGGGATCAGATCATGTTTTGTAAATGTTTTGGTGTAGCTAAATCCAAATCCGGGGTCCATTTTACTCCATTGCATAAGGTTTTGCATAAGGTTTGTCCTAATGGTCAGACCATGTTCCCTATATTTTTTGGGGCCGCTGAAACCGAATCTGAAGTCCATATAACGACGTCACATTTGATTTTTCACATTATCTCAAAAACTTTTGTAAAAAAATCTGTGTCTGCTTGAAGAGAAGGCTAGTGATCTGTCGCCATTCATATAGGCAATCTGCCATACAAGAACGTTGACCCGTCAGGGGCCAATGCCACTTTCTCTATCAATTATAAATTATCTGAAATAAAATATGATGCGATGAAGTTAAATGGACTTTAGGTACGGTTTCAAGGACCACAAAAACATATAAGTAAAATGGTCTGCCCCCTCGGTTAGATATATTTTTCATTTTTTGTTTTTTTAGGTTGTGTCAAAAACCTGATGAAATAGAGTAAAATGGACAACATATTCGGATTTAGCTATCCCCAAAACATAATCATAGAAAACATGCTCTGATCTCGAAATACGAACACATTTTGTTTGTGCGTGGGGGGCTGTGTAATGGACGGCGTGTGACATTCTGGATCTTATATTGGCGATTTAAAATCCATTTCCCACCAAAGTATGTCAACAAAATAGTTGGAACAATTAAATACAAATTATTACAATTAATTACAACAATTAAGAATGGTAAAATAACTGACGTTATTTTTACAATCTTAACCATTCCTTAGCGGCAAGTGGTTACTGATTTCCCTATCAGAAGGCCCTTGATGGTATGCAATTGACTAAATAATAATAATAATAATAATAATAATATAATAATAGATAATAATAGTAATAATAGCTAAATTATAGTAATTACAAATCTCATCAACCCCTGACCTGCGAATTGGACTCAACACACTACGTTCCGAAAAAGTACTCTACAAACCGCGAGGCATGCGGTAATTTTTTGCGTTTTTGGAAGTTGTCTCGGCGAGCGCGATTGGCGTCCTCTGGCGCGCCGGGTGGCCGTGCCGGAGAGCGGGGTGACGAATCGACTAGCGCGCCGCGCGCCTCCTTGAGCCGTCACGTGGGCAGCTGGCCTCCGCCCGGGCCGGCTCCATCTCGGCCAGCCGGCGCGGCGCGGCGAGAGACTCCGCGGGTCACTGCACTTCGCGCTGCGTCGCTTCGAGGCGAGGGGAACGGGGCTGCCTGGGTTGACAGAGGAGGGACTCGTGGGGTGATTTTGGATGTATCATCAGTAACGCTCATTAGTTACGTAAGTGTAGGGCCTGGTATATTATGGTAGTTGCGGTGGTCCTAACTCGCTGGGTAAGCGAGATCCCGCACCGTCCGAACCGTCGTTTTGACGGTTGTTTCCCGACCAGGTATCTCCTCCAGTGAGACATCGCCTCCGACAGGACACGTTCTACGCTCTCGGGTGGTCTCCCGAGATGTGCGGTAATGCAGAGTCTATAAGTGTAAGTGTGTATGTGTGTGGGTACGTGTGTGTGTTTATATGTGTGTATGCATGTATGTAACGGGAGACGAGGGGACATGGTTGACGAAGTGCGAGTAAAACTCGTGCGCGATCCAAGGTCATTTTGTTAAGGTTTTCTCCGGCATTCCCTTCACATAAATCGGAATAACCCCAGAAAACTATCGATCACAGCATCCGGACGCTGGAATTCTTTCTGATTGTGGCTGAATTGGACTAGAGTTATGTAGCTTGTGTCGAAAATAACTCTGTGTTGGATCTGAAACCGTGCGTCCGCTTAGTCAGCGATGATGTTGGCATTGAAACGCCGCTGCCGATGAGCTGTCTCTGCCGGAGGGGGCGATTCGAAAAATGAGTTCTTTTTTAGGAGGGAAGCGATTCCCATGCAAACGAGGGAGAGAGGTTGATGAAATATCTTCCCTCAAGATTGTTGAGGTTGTTTTGTTTTCATGTGTTGAGTGTTGTAAGTAAAACAATAGTATGCAATTTGCCTTTTAATCATTTTTTTCGCTTCTAATTTGAAAAAGTACATTAATATATACAAAACTTTTACCCGTTTTTAATTATAGTATTTGTATTAAACTCAGAGATGGGGTGTTAAGGTGGAGGAAGAGAGTAGGTAAATTCGGATGGAAATCACATTATGAAAAAAATAAATAGATAAATGAGAGGGGCCCGAAAGAAAGTAGTATTGAGTTAAATGTCCTTGTACTGACAGATTTTGCACCTAAACAAGATGATAAGTAAAAAATGACTTTTTGTTTCTAAACATCGTGGAGTAAATTGCGACAAGTCATTGAAAATTATAGTGTGCTGAAACACTGGAATGATGTAGATCAATGAGAGTGCTGGTTGGAGCTTTTGATAAAAGAAAATTAAAAATTAATTTTCCCCCTAATGTATTTGTATATTGTTATATGCGTAGTCATTGTAATTTTGAACAATCGCACGAGCTATTAATGAAATATGAACTTTACATTTGAACCCAACTAAGTTTCATAAGTATACATTTAACTTTAGTATATCAATATTTTGGGAACTACTTCTCTAGAACAAGAATTTTTGATACATTTTTATTTCATTTTAATCTTAAGAAGATTATTACTTTTTTATTTTCCTTCATGTTATTTCCAACGACAACTAAATCTCCAATTCCACGTCCACCGGGGCTAGTTCCTGGAAGCAGCTTGATGTTCCGAGGCCGAGAGGTCGCCGATATCCGCGCAGCGGCGGGAGACATCCAGGGATTTTTGAGGCCGGCGCAGAGTGGGGGAAGCAGGCGTGGAGCCGCGACAGCCGAAGATCGTGACGTCATTCCCTCTTCGCCTCCACTCCTGTCGTCCCCGCCCTTTTGCCGCCGCCACCGGCGCCTCCGCCCCTGCCACCGTTCCTGCCCCCACTCCGTCCCCAACGCGCGCGCTCTTTGCCTCGTTCTAACAGCTGTCCCCTCGGTCCTCTTCCCACCCTCTCTAGCCCGTCCCTTTCCCTCTCGTCCCGTTGCGACCCCCATCCGGTCCCTCTTCCCCGTCTCGCGCCCTTCGTGTCATCCCCTCCTTCCCCATTCCGTTCCCTCCTCCTGCTGCCCAGTCCCCTCTGTCCCCGACCTGCTTTTGCCATCACCTCTGCCCCCCGCCCCCGCCTGCTGCCGGCTCCGCGTTCGCCCCACCGCCGCCCCGACCGCCTTTCCCTCGTTCCACCCGGCCCCGCCCCCGCCTCGGCCGCTGGCGTTGGCTCCCAGGCGCCCACTCAAGCGGCGGCGCGCCAATCGAAGCATCGATTTCTGCCGGGCGTCACCGGCGGCCGCCGCGGATATGGGCGCGGGCGCGGCGTGTGAGAATCCGCCCGAGGGACTGCGCCGCGGTCTGTCAACGCCTCCGCCGCGCCGCCTGCGTACACGGGAGCGCGTCCTGGAGCAACAGCCCTTGGCTGGCCTGCCGAACCCCGATATCATCATGGCGAGGAAGCTGAACCGCCTATTGAAATGAAAATTTTGGCAGTTTCCTTCAAATGAAAAATATAAAAAGTACTACACATCTCTTATTCTTCTGCTTAATGTTTAGAAATCACAATAATTCACTTGATCTTCTCAGAGTGGTAGTAATCTCTAAATGGTTTAGTTTATTGCGAAACTACATCACGTTTTTTATCATTTGGTCGCATATTCCTTCAACATTTTCACGTTTATCTTAAATCACTGATATTGCTTTTCAATCATATCTACGTCTTGAGCTGGCTGCGGATAGTAACTGGGTTTTTATAATCGACGAGTCTCCCCCATTAATTTTTTACTAAAAACAGTTGTGGAAGACTTGCGGTTCACATATCAAATTGTATATGCAATTTACTCGTAAAGTATATCTGTATACGCGTTTAAGAAGGGGCGGATTGCTGATAGGTGAGTTCTCAAGATTTAAGTGTTTATGTTATAGAGTCGGTAAACAATATTGAGAAATATGACACAGTACTTACAATAATCTTTACAAGAATTTTCCTTATCTGTAGAAAATTTTTTAACTAACGCGGCGATAGAATGTAAGTTTTTTTAGGGCAAGAAAAAATCTGCATTAATATATTTTTGAAAACACATTTGAAAGTTTTTGTTCATAAGCATTAGGTATACTAATTACTATTTAGAGATATGAAGTGGAATTTTGCAGAATATGAATGAAAGATAGGACCAATTTTGAAAGTACTTGAACGAACTTTTAAAGAATACAAAAAACGCGCGTGGGAGTTTTTCTCTATTGCTGGAATTCTGTCTGCCTGCGTTGGCGAGGTGCATCGGCCACATTTCTTGGAAATGCTCCGAGTTCCTCCCGTCTCGTCACTCGGGCCAAACAGGCGTTCCGCGCTCTTCTCTCCCCCCCCCCCCCTCCGCTCGACCTTCCTTCGCACCTCTTTTCTCTCCCCTCCCCTCCTCCCGCGAAACTCGCAAGTGCGATTGTTGGAAGAGAGAGAGGGGCGGAGGTCGGCAGTTGAAGATCCGGAATCGTTGTCCCCTCCCACCCGGCAAGATACGAACACTGGGACGAACATACAGAGAATGTGGTAAAAATTATATGGAGTACACTTTAACTGCGCGCGTGGACAAATGAAGTAGGAGTTTAAAGGAAGACGTTTCTTCTTAAAATTTGTAAGAGAAAATAATAATACTATCTGCATGTTTATTTAAGCCTCTGTATCAGCCATGGAAAATAACGGGTTGAAATACTAAATACATGCTGAACAACATTGTCAAGTTGATTGAAAAATACTAAAAATATTCATCGTCCACATCAAGAATATATATCATGGTATCTGTAATCTTTAGAAATGTAACACTGTCGTGATAATGTCAAAAATTCAGATAGTGTAGATTCTATAAATTACATTTTGCGTAAATTTGGGAAAGAACTCGTTCATTTCTCTTCCAGGCAACTGAAAAACTATACAATAGAAGAAATAATTTCAAAGTTTTGACGTCATCAAATCAGAAAGTATATTGAACATTTCGAATATTTCGTGTATCGTTTTGGGATGTATTATACTTTTCCCGTTCGTGGAATTTTATTTCAATTTCATAAGTAAATCTTAAAGTCGACCAAAAATAATTATAAATGGTTTCCCTTTGAAGTGATAGTTTCAAGTTACGTAATGTTTCTTCATTTTCTGGGTAAATATTGTGTTAAACATGAATATATTATGTCTGGAATTGTTATGCGTAACTTGTTAAAATTGCCATACAATTTCTTGATCTAAAATACAAAAGATGTGGCAAATATGTTCATACTTTTGACCGCCTCGAATTGCCTTCGCCCCGACGACGACACGGCGCGACGCGTCTTCTGTCTCTCCGTCGCGTTCCGCGCACCTCTACCCCCCCCCACTCCTCCCCCGCCGCTTCACCCACCCCTCCGCCTTCGCAAACTTGGGGCCGCAGCGATGCTATGTTCGACTGCGCTCATTATGTTGCGACGGCGGACGGGCGGGGGCGGGGGCGGGGCGCGACATGGGGTGGGGGAGGGCTTTCTTCGCAGGCGATGCGCGCCGCCCTGCCCATTCACGAAGAGTGCGCGTATTGTGTGCGTCTCCTCCGACTTCTCCCCTCCCCCTCCGCCTCCCCCTCCCCCTCCCCCTTCCTCACCCACTCTCCCTCCCGCGAGGCGCGGCGCTTCCGATCCCCATTGGCAGCCGGGGCGCGCGCCGCTGGTTCGGAGGTCTCGAGGCGCCATCGCTGTGCACCTCGCAGCCCGACTGGGAAACGAAACGAACTCTTGCCAGAGGAGTAGTGTTTGAACTAATGAGTGGAGGAAAGCAAATGATGCCGAAATTCATGTTTCTCGAAGTGCCCTCACTGGCTCAAAAGTAACAATTTTCTGCGAATTAATTACGTGGCAATATTCAATGCAAACTTCATTTCCACTCAAAAAAATTTTAAAAAAATGGTGGAGATGATTCTGAGAGGAAATAGGTAAGGAAGAACAGTTTTCATTTGTTACGATTACTGATGAGTAGTGCTTCTATGTCACTGTACCACTTATCGATCAATCTCTAATTTCTGTTGTGGCATTTGAAGCGTATATCATGGAATTAGTGTTTTATTAGTAGAAATGGTAAGAGTGTATCGTAATGCCTTTTTTATCATAAACTTATTCTGGTAGCATTCAAGAGTTTTCAAACCTAATCTGCCCTGTGTTGATTATTGATTTTAGTACAAATAATATATAGGAATATTTGAATTATTGTGTCTTACAAAACTGTGATTAGTTGTAATACGTTTATGATACGATTTTATTTAAATGTAATAAAAGTATTAAAACGCCCCCCTCTTACATTCTAAGTCTATGTATGGTGTATTAGTATCGTCTGGTACCTGGATGAATCTGGGCAGAAAGAGCGTAAGGCAACTAAATAAATGTATGAGAGTAAGCTGTAACATTAATATAGGTTCTTTCATGAAGGCAGGCCGTGGAAAATAATTCAGAGTTGACTGTATTATAGGACGAGTGACAATTTTTCAAAGGGACTCTAGCGGTTTAATAAAGACATATTTAGATAATTGAAAAGAAAAAAAATGTCGATCTTGTAGATTGCAGCGCGTAAGCATGCATTTATTGATATTCGCGCATTACGATTTAATTTTAACAAAAAAGTCTATAAAACAATTTGGACAGGAGCTGAACGAAATGTGTATTTTAATCTCCTTTGTAAAACGCGTATTCCGAAGCCTGTCAATCCACATGCAGTCACCAATCGTAGATTCCGCCGGCGCAAATTTCATTTTGCGCGCCCTCTCCGCTGCAGTTGCAACGGATGAGCACGCGGATCACGCATGTACGTCATGTGACATGTTTTCAAGGTCGATAAATCGTTGGACAAGAACGTGCCGCAATCAGCGCAGCCTCTTTCGAACGAGGCGGACGTATGGTTCGCACAATGATGTTCGCGTGATATGTATTCTCCGAGTGATCAATAGTAATTGTAATGGGGACGGCGGCGGCAATCGGTCGTGTGATTGCTCCCGCACTGTTAGTGAATGGATCTGGATTTGAATACGCCGCGGCGCGGTGCGATGATTGTTGCAGAGAGCTGCGCCCTCCGGATACGCTAGAAATCGACACCTCTGCCCGCAGTGCAGCTCTCGTTAGGCGCGCGGCGATTGGTTTTGATCGCACTTAAATGATTCCATCCCGGAGGATTATTTTATCAATTCGTTGTTTCGGGCATCTCAGACACGTCAGTTATTTTTCCTGCTCGATTTACTTCACGTTGATTATTGATTATATCAGGTTGAATTACAGTTACAACTTATTCTGAACACTTTATCTGTTTATAATATTGAAACCGATATGATCGTATGTCACCATGCATTCTCGAATACGAATAAAGATATGCAGATATGATTGGTTTTGATCGCACTTAAATGATTCCATCCTGGAGAATTATTTTATCAATTCGTTGTTTCAGGCATCTCAGACACTTCAGTTATTTTTCCTCATGGACTTCACGTTGATTATTGATTATACCACGTTGAATTACAGTTACAACTTATTCTGAACACTATCTGGTTACAATATTGAAACCGTTATGCTCGTATGTCACCATGAATTCTCGAATACGAATAAAGACATGCAGTCGTGGATAATGTAATACATGAGACATGTAAAGTTCTGTTATTTGTTTTAATTATTATCGGAAACTGCGTAAAATTTGTTTAATCTGTATGATCTCTCAATACCTAAATATCTATATTAACTAGATTTATTCTCTTTCAAAAAATTTAATGTTATTTATGTAATAAATGTCAGATACAAAAATTAATTATAACTTTACTTGACTTATTTTAACTATTCATAATTTATTTCATTTTTATTTGAATATTTCAAAATGAGTTTCTTTCAATATCGAGAAGCATGCGTACTAGTTCTGGTACAGAGAGACATATCGATACCAATCGAAGTTTAAAGTATCGATATCAGAAGTTAGATAAGACTCGACAATTATAACTGATACTTACATGTATTTCATTACGTTGTCAGTATCGAAACGACACAGCAGCGCGTCGAGGACGTCCCCATTCCCAGCCACGCCCCCCAAAGCCGGCGACCGATCCTTTCAAGTGGTCGGGCGCCAATTCAAGTTAATAAAATAACAATAGATGTATAAATTCAGAACAATATTTGGTTAATTGGATAGAATTGTATTCTTCGGAATTTATTATTAGATGTGAAAGGTCAAATGAATAGGATAGCAATAGATAGGGCTCCTAATTTATTAGGGATTGATCGTAAAATGTCAAATAGAAAATATCATTCGGGCTGAATGTGTACTAAAGGATTAGCAGGGGTAAAATGGTCGTGGGTGTGGGCTCCGGCCATCGCGAGGCGCCGGGGCGGCGTGAGAACGACTGCCGCCAGCGACGCCCGCGGCGGCTTTTTGCTCTCCGCTTCCGACGCGCTCAAGAGCGGAACAAGACGAAGAAGCTGCAGCAGCGGCAGAAGGAGGAGGAGGAGAGGAATAATAAAAGCTCACTTATCCCGGAAGAACGAGCACATTCATTCAAAACGCGGCGCGCGGCGCTTCATTCACAACGACTTCTTTATGAATCGTCCACCGCGTGGTAATAAAACGTAATATCGCCCCGCACGCCCCATTAATAACGCTCATTAGGGTTCCTCTGTGTGCGCGGGAGTGAAAATATGCGCATGTGGTTTTCGGTAAGAGCGGGCGACCGTCCAGTCGTGCGCCCGCTGATTGATGCGCGCTCTAGTCGCCCTAGTCGCCGGATGGTCGAAGTAGTTGCAAAATGGAACCGAAATAAAATTGTGCGCGCTGGTGTAAAAATGAGCTGGTAGTTATTGACGTGCGTCGATTATCATCTCATCTTCTCGAATCGTGCTCTGAATTTTGTTCTCTAACACCGAATTTGTTGCTTTTCGCAGGCTTGTGGGCTTCGCTATAATCATAACGCGATCGTAATTTTCGCAATTATGGCTTGGAAACAAATTACAGCTAACGACTGGACGCATCGTATTCCCAGATGCACCTATGTGAGAACGAAGGTTTCAGGTTAAATGAAGGTTCGCTTTGAAATCTGTTATGGTTGGCGACGAGAGAATTCATAGAAAGCATGTCGCGAATCGTCTTTTTTCCACGGAAAAGTACCAAATAATAGGAAATAAATGCGGTATTGATTAAATTTCAATTTTGCGGGAGGATTTTTTGCGGGTAGCGAACTAATTTCTTTTTAAACAGCTCCCGGAGACCCGGCCTGGCGAGGGAGCCTCGATGGAGACCGGAAGCGATCTCTGTCCCTCCCTCCCGTCCTCTTCTCTTCTCTTTCTCTTTTCGCTACTTCTCGTTGGCGATCGGGCCGGGAGGCCGGTATTGGAATATCCACGGACCTGGAAATTGAATGCGAAAATAATTTATCGGAAAAGGCATACACCCCCGCGATATTGCCGAATAAAAGAAGAAAAAAAAACGTTTCGACCAAAGGGAATATTTGGGTGAGAAAAATCTCTGCGTCAGAATTTCTGTTTCTCTCTCTCTTTTTACCTCTCGTAATTGTTCTCCAAATGTGTATGCGGGGGCTTCCGCCCTGTTTGCGTATAGGTCACTGCGTGAAGAGGGACGTGTGTGTGTGTGTGTGTGCGCGCGCGCGTGTGTGCGTGCTTACGCGTGAAGTGCGACGGGGCACCGCGAATGGTTTTACGATTTGCAAAGTAGCGTGGATCTCCAGTTCCTGTCGAAGTTTTGTCCTCGGCTGAAGCACTGCCGTGTTTCAATCGCGGGGACAATGGCGTGCCGCGACCCGCTGGGTTCATCGCCCTCAATGGATCAGTTTATGAGGAAAGGAAGCTGTTCGACACGACGGCGTCAGCGGGATTATAGGTTTAATATGTGAAATCGATTCATTGTATACGAATGAGTTTTAAATTTAAATGACCAAATGTTGGCACATGTAGGCCCCCACATTATTTTATTTCGATTTCTAATTATTAACCCGTAGTGCAGTTCATTCATTTTAATAACAGGAATACGGTTCGTTTGAAAAGCAAATGTTTTCACAACAAATATGATACAAATTCATGCGATATTTCGGCTTTTAGATCAGAGAACAGCATATCGCTAGTGATTTTCAATTTATTTAAATATGTACTTAAATATTAGACATAAAAATTTCACATGAAATATACGCGTGTACAGTTTACTACAAAAGTCATTAAAGTTCGATTACAATAAGAAAGTGACTAACGATGTGAAGTAATCAAGCAATTGCAAGGAAAACAGCGATCGTAAAACTCAGGCTTGAAGTAAAACTTTGCGTGCTGTGTTTTTATTCCTCACAAACGAAATTTGGGATTGCTTTGTTATTCTTTAAGCTCTTCGCTGTTTTCTAAAAATAATCCTCCCTGAATATTATTAAGTGTTTTTGTGAATAAAACACGGAGGCAATATATTGTATCATAAATATTGTTGATATTTTTCACTCAAAGTTATTTATGTAATCGTTGAGTTTCGTCTTTGATTTTATTTGAACACAGCGTGTCAACTCATCTCAAGTGTGTTTTCTCCCTTTCTCCCCTTATTTTCTTAGTTGCGGAAACTCGAGGAATCAGATAGGAGTCGCTCGTGACTAGCGATCAGCCGAAGAGCCACGTCTCTCCCGCCCGATTTTCCTCCCCTCCCCCTCCCTTCCTTTCTCCGCTGCCCCCACCCCACCCCCTCCTCGGCCCCGCGCCGCCTCATTATGCGAGTGGGCGTGTCAGCAGGACGTCGCTCCGCGACTGCGATAATTGAAAGTGCCTTTTGTCTCGGAGGGCTGGCGCGGCGCGCAGCGCAGCTGGCGGCCGGGGGGGGGGGCGCAGATGCGGTGCCCCGGGTCGAGGAGATGTTCGCGTGGGCAAGACGGCAACTACTGCTGGAGCAGCGCTCCCCTGGCACCCTGGCAGCCACCGCTCGTGACGGCGTGTAGCCTTATTTGGTATCATTACCAACGATAAAACAACCCGAAAAACAACAATGGACTCGGTGGCATTCTCGAAACTAAAAGAGTAATACGTACAGAATCGAGTGGCGGCATCGTATGATTGCGTGTACGAAATAATGGACATCTTGTTTATCGCTCAATGACTTCTAATGCTATTTTCAATAAATTTTGCATTTTTGTAAACATTATTTGCATATTTAACCAAAAGTTCCTCCTGTGTTTATATACCGAATAAAATGCCAAACTTATCTTCTAGCAACAGAACAAGTGCCAGTAGTAAATCGCTATTTTATCTACCTCTGATGCCCATAAATATGATTTTTTCGGCCAGTTTCTATACATTGGTGTTCAGCCAGTTCTTCAGAAGTATAGTGGTAAGTTATTCTTTCTGTTCCGAATGTGCTGATGCTAAGAAAACAACAAACCAACATAATGTATGGAAAGTACGTACCTTCATATTTATTTTTGTCTTTTTTTAAAAAATATTTTAATACATCATAAGATAATCATATGTGTGATACATAATCGCATATGTTATTTAGATATTAATTACAATCGTCTTTTGTGAAAATTTGGCCACTTTTCTACTTCCGTAATCGATCAATCATCCCCCTGAATGTCGCCAATGAGTAATTTAACGCCTCCGTCATTATTTAACGCCATCGAACTGCTGGTGCCAAACCCTATTTTCCCTCGCACATTTGTTGCATCCGGATAACGTCGGATGGGGTCCCCTTCGGATGACAGGCCAGTCTCTTTTGTTTGCTCTGCGCACTCATTAGAATATTTCCAATATATTTCATACATATTTGTTTCTTATTGTGGCCACTGGAGGCGGCGTTATTGATGATGAAAAACCTGACTCCCTGTGCGCTGTGGCTGTCGGCGACCTCGGCTGGCCCCACCTCCACCCCCGCCCCTCCCCGCCCCGCCCCGTCGCGCGCCAGTGTCAGCTTTCTGATTAAACAATTCATAAAAAAAGCTCCCCTCCCTTGCTGTTTATTCATGAAGTTCCGCGGCTATAGTAACCGGTGAGAGGATCGATCGAACGATTTCGATAACTCGATTGAGGACGCTGCCTTTCAAAGAGTCCTGGCTGCAACGTCACCGGTTTGCGGAATTTCGCGAACTCTGTGAAGTGGAATTGTTGCGGAGGATGCGAGATAGTAAAAAATATTCAGTTTGGATTATTATGTTTAGTATGAGAGTTGCAAAGTGAATTTTTTCTCATATGTTAAGTACTCATAATTTAATTATTTTTTTGAATTAGGAAACAAATTGCTTTCTTTCAAATATTTTTCCTTGTTCGAGCTCACTGAATTAACTAACAAATGCCTTCTAAAGCGGTAAATGTGCCCATGTGGCCCAAATGCACTCTCGAACATTCTTTTAACTAAAGCGATTATATTATAGATTTATATATTTGAATATTGCAAAATAATTGACCTATTAAATGAAAGAAATGTAGTCTGAAATTATTACCTCAGTACTTTAAGTTCTTCAGTTTTTTCTACTTGAACTAATATTTCAAGTGTTGCTTGGTAAATAGTACATCGAAAAAAGTTTCAATATCTTTTTGGTATAGGAAATATGTGTTGGGACTAACCATATCCTCAAAAGTTCTCGCAGACTCTGGTTCGTTGTAATGTAGGTCGTCCGTTGCACGATGATGAAGCACTGTAACAAAGCAAGGGTGTGGCCGCTATCTGTGCGTGCGTGCAGCAGAAGGGTTCTTATCACCCAGTGCGGAGTTTTATCTCTCACAGCTCCTTCATAGTTTGTTCAGCATCACAACACAAGATGGCAAGGCAAGCCTCTTTAAACACACTGTGCGCTACATATCTGCTTTGCAAATATTATTCATCAGTTTTCTATGCGTGATGACGCGTAAAGAAATTCTTTATGTACTGTACTGCGCACCATGGTCATTTTTAGCAACATACTCATTTGATTGACATGTCTACTCACGAACTGTATATTTTCGTATTTCTATTTATATACTCGTAAATTTTTCAGTCATAGACAAAAAATGCTAATAAATGCAACTAATGAACAAAGACATATTACCTACGTTTTAAATGACTGAAGTCTAGTGACAAAAGTAAAAATTAATTTTGTCACAAAATGAAGAATGATTTTTTTCAAAGGTTTTACTATGAAATGTCTTAAATGCAGAATACGTAGTGGACGTAAACACCAAAGATTGTACGTAAAACCACATTCTGAAATAAATTATGGACTTCCACATACATAGGGCTTACATAAAAAGCGACGTTCGGACCAAATATCGCCGTGCTTATTTCGTTTGTCAAACAGAGCACGTGCGTGGTGGCATTTCAAAAATGCTTCCTGCCTGTGGAACGTTCATCCCTTACTGGCTATTTCACCCTCATCCCCTCACTCAATCCGCCCCTAAGCCTCTTTCCACTCCAGCCCTCCTCGAAACCAACCACCGACGCACGAAGTTGTCGAAAAAAAAACACACCAAAAAACTAAATATCTTTTATCACGTCCAACATTCTTCCAGAAGCTGCAAGCATTCGGAGAATTCAAATAAAAAGCGAGTGACAAGAGAAGCTTGCTCGGCAATTAAGGTTATTCGATTTCACTCCCTACCGCAGGAGGGTTGTTCGTCTCTTTTGTTGAAACTGCCTCGATCAAACAGGGCATCTGACCGCGCGAGGGAGGGGCGGAGTTGTAGGGGACGCTTGCGCTGAACATTGACCGCTGCGATCTGAAAACAGCCCAGGAAAATCGCGTCTTAAGAAGGACGCTTTTGCCCAGGCTTTACAAACCGAACAACTAAGACAGTAAAATGAGAAAACTGAATAACACGAGACTAACGAACAGCGTGTAAAATAGAAGCAAAGACTGTAGAGTTGGTAGCGGATTCGAAATCGTGAACGCAACAATGTGTCATACAGAACTTTGTGTATTTATGTAGACAAAAAAATTATCTATATTTGTAGAAGTTCCGAGTTTCTGGTTGTAAGTCATGTATTATTTTGCGGGATAGAATAATGTTCGCAACTAATCGATTGAGAATTAAAGATATAGGCTCACATTTTTATCATAACTGTACATCATATCCGTTATAGTATACATCAACCAGACACACAGAATATGTTTGTTCTGTATGTCTGGTTGGTGTTTCACTTGAATATTGTCAACGCTGAAAATAGAATATATGTTGTCTCTATTTTTTGAAAATGAAAAAGTGATCTTTCATATTCAAATAATTAAAAATAATTATGTACAAGAATTTTTGATTCAGAAATCCAAAGTTACGAAAATGCGCAACAATGAATTTTAGTTTTATAGAATTATCTCGCACCTATCAGCTATGCAATTGAAACGAAAAATCCTTCCCTGTCCTTCACCTCTTGAATTTCGACTTAGCGTACCCCTCATTGCGTCGTACGCAGCCACTCCCCTGCGACTCCTGTTGAACTCTTCCACATGCCTCCTCCTTAACGCAATGCACACCGCGGAGATCCTTCTCAACACAAACCGCCCACATCTCCGCCCTCGTCAGTCCTCAACAGCTCGGTGTGCGCGGAGGCTGTACGTTCTCGCGGTCCTCCGCTGGCTCGACGCGCCTCTCGCCTCATTCCGCCGCCGCCGCTCGCTGCACAGCCCTTGGACGAACATCCCGCACAATGAAGGCCTCACTTCCGTAATTACTGCCAAGAGGTTGGTTCCGAAACCCGCCGCAAGTTGCGCCGCCGTGGGCATCGCGCAAGACGATTCCGGTGCCGTCCGTGGCGCGAGCAGGGCGGAGCAGAGCAAGCGGGGCGGTGGGAGGGATGAGAGAGATGGGGAGGGCGGGAGAAAGGAGGCGACGTAGAGACGAGCGAGCAGAGCGTCGCGACGCGGAGAGACGCAAGCAGAGCGGGCTGGTGCCGCGCGCCGTCGCACGAGAGAGAAAGGGTGTGGTGGTTTGGGAGGCGCGGAGCTAAGCAACCAAAACCGAGTTATGTAGGAAGTGCAGCGTGGGACTGAGCAAAGACATGGCGAAGTGCGGTAGAGTGACAGAAGAGATGAGCCGATGTCAAACGGTGCAGGGTAGCGCAGGTCACAATAATGAGCCTGATGAGCAGACGAGACATTAAGTGTGGAATGGGTCTGAGCGAAGCGGGTCGGAGCGAAGCGGGTCGGAGCGAAGCGGGTCGGAGCGAAGCGGGTCGGAGCGAAGCGGGACGGAGCGAAGCGGGACGGAGCGAAGCGGGACGGAGCGAAGCGGGACGGAGCGAAGCGGGACGGAGCGAAGCGGGACGGAGCGAAGCGGGACGGAGCGAAGCGGGACGGAGCGAACCAAGGCGGAGAGGAAAGGTGCGGAGCGTAGGATGGGCTGGGAACGTTCGAGAAGGGGCGGGGCAGGGCTGGGAGTGGCGGGCGAGCAGCAAGGGGGTCGGGGGAGGGCGGGTAGTCCGTGAATGGCTAACAAGAACGCTCCCGGGAGCAAACCGGCCGGCAGCGGCAGCGGGCGCCAGGCAGTAAGGCCGCCCGTTCTCCCGCGCTCTAATTGGAGCGCGCCGCATTGTTGTTTGGCGCGTCCCGTCGCCTCGCCTTGCGTCGCGACGCCGCGAACGCTGCGCCAACAGCTTCTGACGACGCCACCAGGGGCGCTGCTTGCGGTGGCGGCGGAAGCGGTGAGGATGGCACGTCGCGGCGGCCACGACCGCTGCGAGATGAAGAGGCGACGGAAGGGCATGTTGATGACAACGACAACGACGGCGACGACAGGGTCTACACCTGTCAGTGGAACTAATTAAAACACTTTAATCTGAAGACCTTGAGTGCAAAACACCTAATTAATTTTCGTTTCCCTGAATAGGGTTCTATGCGAACATGTTCATAACAAAATAAAAGATTTCGAAAGGTGCAATTTATCTAATTGGAGATGAACAGGACAATAAATAATATAGCATGTAATAATTGTGTGTACAATAAAGTCCGGTGTAAAACAAGTTTTCATGTCTTCAATTCCTGAATTCTCGAAGATATTTGATGTTGATTTATAATGACATTATAAAGAGCGTTGGCATTTGGGATGGTTGATCTCTGGCCAGGAACTAAACTTGCTATTTACTCAAGATTAAAATTATCTGAGGTGACAACAGCAAAAACAAGCATATATTATAACGAAGAATTACATGATAGTGTTATCAACAGATAATACTTTTTCGAGATTTTATTTGAAGTTTTTCCATCATTATTGTTATATATCGATATGTTTTTTCTGAATCTTAACTGTGGTCCTATGTAACTTTAAGATATATCAGGTGACTACTCCAGATGAAGCGGTGAGCCTCCCGTTGGGTACTTGCAACGTTCGTAATTAGTTCTTGTAAATGATCGCCACCGGATCACGTAATCACTCAAAGTGGAAGACCAAGTTGACTTTCGAAGTAAGACCCAAGTACTTGGCGCCTGCCATCATCGACAGCGAACACTAAGTCGCTCCACTGCCTCCGCGCAGCGCCTTTCAACTCTGCACGGCCCTTCCCGCGTCCCCTGTTGACCGCCGTGCACCTCCGACGCCCCGGCGGCAGTCGCTCCGTCGTACCTCCAATGCTCCACCCGCCCTGCGTTAGATGCTCCCACATCTGGCCAACTCCGTCCTGCCTCGTCTCGCTTCACCCGCTATTTCGTGTCTCGTCCCTCCGAACGTGGATCGACTCGTCCCGCTTTGTTCTGGCCTTCTGCTTCCTCTGATCCGATCCATCCCGTCCTAACCTGTTCTTTTTCCTTTCGTCCTCCGAACTTCGCTCTTTCTCCTCTTTGCTCCGTTCCACCGAAGTCCGTACAACGCTTTGCGTCATCCTGTTCCTTCCTGCTGCATCCTACTCCATTCCATTCCCATCCTTTCCTTCTCCACCTTTTTCTTCTGTCCTGGCATTCTGCACGCCGCTTTACACTAGCGCGTCCGACTCCACCCGTCCTACGCCAAACCCCACTCTGCACCTCGCCTAATGACCGAAATCGATGCGGCATTAAATTAAAAGTCTCCCTCTTTTGACGCCCGGTGGCGGTGGCTTCTCCCCGGGGCCCCGCTTTCCCCCCCTCCAGCCCCACCCCCAGGACGGCGAGTCTTTAATTTTCACCCGGTGGGGCCCGCCCTTCTCCCCAATTTGGGGATCCCGGATAATTTCCGCCCCGCCCGATTGGCGGGCAACCGCCCCTTGCTGGGCGACCGCCCTCCTCGAGGCGGCCGCCCCCGCGCTTTGAAGTAGATGCGCGCGCCACCCGACGCGACGGGGCGCGGCCGGCGACAGGCGCCCCCGGCGGCTGTGGATACGGAAGCGGGCACGCGCTGGGACACGCACACCAACCACCATGCACCAACCGCTTCTGGTTATCGTGCCCGGCTCGTGGACATTTTCATATTGTGCGTTTCGTATTGTGTTTTTATTTCTGCGACGTAATGAATTTAATTGCAATATAAAAACTAACTAGCGTCGCTATCCATTTCCCTATCCTTTCCACTAAGAAGAAAAGTTGTTAATGAAACCTGTTTATTTGTTTAAACAATGTATGAATGTTTGTACTTACATAGTATCAAACAAAAATAAAATCAATGCTATTGATGTTAGAAACAAATTCTCGATAAAGTATCATACAGATTACTATATTCAGTATTATAAAGATATTTTCTCGAACAATTCACGCTTCATTAAAAACAACATTTGAAGTAAATATTCAATCTTCCTTGAGAGTTTGCTTTTTGCTTTCCGTGATAGCCGCAAAAATATTAGAAGTAGTTCACTCCTGAGAAAGCTGCTGATAACGAAAATACCGGTACAGGTAAAACGCAAATCAAACCTAAGAAGACACGTAAGACTTCACTTTTCGCTGTACACCCACATCCCTCCACAATTAAGTACACATCACTTGTAGACGTCGCCAAAACTTTAAATGAATGTTTTCACTACACACATAGGGAACAGTCTTCATTGGTTTCAAGCGACTATTAATAGTACTTCCAGTTGTTGCTGCGAGAGCGAATCTTGAATTAATAATTATGCAAACAAACCTCGTCAGTCTGCGCAAATCACTGCGTACACAGAAAGCGTAAATAGTATTTATAAGATAGAGGAATGTAAGCCTTCCAAACGTGACGTCACAAACATGACCATCACCAAGGATTGAAATCTAGGTGGCATTGGTAGTATCGATAAATACTGAACCAGGAAAAGATCAATAGAATAAAGATAAATTTATTTGAACTGCAAATGGGCATAACCCGGTGGCAGCTAATTTACATAAATAAGATAATACTCCTAACATGCAAATTATATAATAATAATAACAACAATAACAATAATAATAACAACAACAACAATAATAATAATAATAATAATAATAATAATAATAATAATAATAATAATAATAATGGTACAGTAATAATCATATACACAATAAAAACAGTTGATAAAACAACGATAATAAAAAAACAATAATAATAAAAATTATAATATATAAAATCTGTCTAATTCATAAAGCATTTAAATTACCTTAAGAAAAAGAAACATCTATAATCGCTCCGCACTGAATTTTTGTTCAACTGCACTTCACTCTCCAAGACAAGTCCATTGATTGTCGTCAATGCCCAAGAATATCTCATCATATCCATAACATTGTGAGAAACGTTTATTTGTGTCTTTTGACCACAACATTTTTGTTTTTAAAGCCCTAGAATGCTTCGTTTAGGAGATATTTAACGATATAACTGACTGGGTGCTGCTGACAGGTTGCATTTGACATGCATAATTAGATGCGTTTTTTAAACAAATTCTTCATGCTTTTAAAGTCAAAATGGACTTCGTCACGTCTCCGTGAAATTCTCTTTCTTCAGAGACCTGATTTACAAAGATCGACTGTGTGTGAGAGCCGTAAAATGTGTGTATACTACTGAAATAATATAGGATGGCTACTACTGAGATAATATAGGATAATGGATAGGCAACCATGGTCAAAACATCAGAATAAAACCCATCGTTGCTGTGCTGAAAAAAAAAAACATTTTTATCAGTTTTCTTCTGGTGTCTTCACCATTCTTCAACATAGGTTTCATATAAAACATAAGTTTGGTACGCTGTTCTCGTCTTATGTTGAAGAGCGAGGCATACGACCATACTTGCCAGAGATCTTCGTGAAAGGGGTATCTCTAGCAAAGGACTTCCAGTAAAGCGTTATATAGTGCAACTAATATCCTGCTTCTCTTGGTTGCTGGATGTGTCAACTGCAATATATTGTAGTATGTCGAGCTCTTCCTCCTCTCTGTGCATTGCCCCGACCTCATTCAATTGCAAAGGTCAGAATCCCTCGGCTCCTGACACGTTATCAGCCCGCCATCTCCGCTCCTTCACATGCTGCTGTCGCCCCCGCCTCCGCCTCCGCCGGCGGCGGTGCGGATATGAGTTGGCGATTGCACTTCGCCCTAGCAGCCAGGTGCGAAGCGCGAGACACTGCCTGAGACTGACATGTGTTCATCCCGCCCCCACCCCTCACCTATTCTCATCACTCGGTCTCGCGTTTCTCTTCCCCCTGCCCTCATTCGCGTGTTGCTTTGATATAACCCCGTCTACCCCCCCCCCCCAAAAAAAAATGAACAATTTAATCTTGAGCTGTTGCTCACCGATTTCCTTGAATTACTCTTGTAGTCGTGGATTTCTCTGCTCATCTTCGATCCTACATTTGTCTCCTTTTTATTCTTTCTTGCTCTCTCTCTCTCTCTCTCTCTCTCTCTCTCTCTCTCTGTGTGTCTCTCTCTCTCTCTATCATCTTCAATTTTGTAAATGTAGGAAGGCACCCCGAAAAAAACTTTTGAAATTTTCGGAAATTCAGAGTTAACCGTGTAAGTCGGACCCATGTCACCTTTATGTGTATTTTACTTTATTCTTACAAGAAGTTTAAAGAAAAAAGTGGAGCCAATTTTGGGAAAATTTTGAAAATCTCCCAATGGTTTCATGTAAATTACACCCAAAATCTAATGAATGATTTTCAAAATCGCAGAGCTTCGACTCAGGCCAAATTGCCAGGAGTTTCTTCAATTTGGAAAACAAATCCTTCGCATGGTTTAGGCGCTAGTGTTGTTTACATACACCAAACCGACGGACGGACGTTTTGAAAAAAAGAAGAAAAAACACTTTTTTCGGTATCAGCGGTCTCTACAACATCTACTATCCATTTCTGTTGTAATCTCGAAATCAATTTTCCGCAGCATTACATAACTTTTCATAAACTACTGCGTATATTACTCCGTATGTACGTATGTATATGGGAAAGTAAAAATAAAAGGAGAGAAAAAAAGAAAGAAAAATGAAAGGAATAGAAAAAGGGAAAAAAATATATAAGGACAAGAAAAAGGAAAGGGAAATAAAAGGAGAAGAAAAAGTAAATCAAACAAAGCTCTCGGCGTTGTTATATGCGCTTAAATCATGCCTATTGGTCGGTTTAAAAAACCTGTTGTGCATTTTTGTGCAATTTTCGAACCACCACTATTATGCTGCGCGGCGGCGACGGCGACGCGGCGGCGCGTGGACGCTGGCGGAGCATGGTTAGCGCCGCGACGCCCAGCGGCGCCTCCGTCCAGTCGCTTGTGCCCAGAACGTCACGACGCCAGCCGGACGCGGAGAGAATTGCGAACGTGACACAACAGCAGAGCAGCCTTGCACCTGGATTGCCCCGCTGAATCTCGCGCTCGTAAATACTCTCTCTAGGTCCATTTGCATGAAGTGGTATTTCATCTCTCCAGGGTCTGACTTAACACCAGTTACGCTCCTTGTTTGTAATTTCCTCTCCTGGTTTTGGGGGTACTTTGCAGTCTTGGTAGCCAGTTAATGGATGGGTGGCAATAATTAACTTGGGAATGACAAGTATAATTATTTGTCATTCCAGTGCCCGTGTGAACAGGTTTTCATATTTGAAGACGATCGTGAGATGTCCGCATTTCAAAATATCGAATAAGTGTATCTCGAATTTAAGTATTTTAAGTTTTATTCTAACCCATTGTAAACTCATTATGTAATTATCTATTAAATACCAGCAATGATCTAAAGATATTGAGAAAAATGCAAAAAGCAGAGTTTTGCAGTTGAGTTCTACTGATCACTATCTCAATATGATAGTCGTGCCTATGAGTTCGTGCTTGCAATCTCTCATACAGCCTTAAAACTGAAACCTCCATCTGTCACTTTTATCTTTATTTGAATTACCAAAATTCTGATTATTGAATATTTTCGTGCTAAAAAAAGCCTTGGAAACTTACAAACATTGAACCCTCAACATTGACGTTAAAATATCGGCTTTAATCAATCGATGTTTAAAACAATCGGCGTTTATGAAAGCATTAGAGAGCTTTAGCACGGCGAAGCGTTACAGCAATCGACAGCACTATCGAACTTCTGGGCATGTGTAGGTCGAGTTTCGCATCACCTCTGCGTCATCTGCGCATGCGCAAACGATAGAGATTGCAGCCGATTGCTGTACGCTGTGTCGTCCAAACACTCCCTACTGATGTTTTGAAAATGTCGATATCGTCTTTGTATCCCTATTCTGAATGACTTAAACGTTTGGTGAGCGACTTCTTGGCTGTCCGGGTGACGCCGCGTCGTTGGCTGAGAGGCCGGCGTTTCGCCTGTTATGTCGCAGGCTTCCTCAGGGCTGGAGGGACTCGTCACTGCCCTGAGGAAACCTGCGACGTGACAGGCGAAGCGTCGCCTCTCAGTCACCGACGCGGCGACGTCCGGCCAGCCAAGAAGTCATGGACTCGAGCCGCGGAAGCTTACGTGTACACGTTTGGAGAGTGCGTCGGAGCGGTATGTGGTGGACGCCTAGACGCCGCCCGGCGCCGCTCCGCGTCGCGTCGTGGCCATCCTTGCGTCACGGCGGCGCGGGCCGGCGCGACGCTTATAGCTCCACGGGGCCGGGGGGGGGGGGGAGAGAGGTCTGAGCGGCAGGCGGCCTTTCTATTACGCCGCGACGCGACGCAAGTCAGCCTGGGTACGCGGCGGGTCGGCACTGCTGGTTGGAAAGCGTCTCACCGCGCACTCTCCTTCGATACAGTTGTCGCGATTTTGTACACTGCGGTATGTTCGTAGCCAGATTACAACGGAAAGCACTGCTCAAACGTATCCTGTTTTGGAGGGTTTCCATTCTTTCATTTTCATCTCAAGACGTAAATGTTGTAAATATGACAGGAATATGTATTTTTTATGTTTTCATAATTTTATCATTTTCAAAAGACTGTTTTAAGATTGTGCTCTGGATTGTAATTTGTGACATAAGTATTTTGTTTACAGATATACCAAGATGGTGTAACTAATAAGTGAACGTATAGGTGATAGATTTCCAAGGAAATGTCCATAATTTAAAATGTTTTAATTGCTGGATTTTTAACTTAAAAATGAATCGAGAATATAATCAACTTCCAGGTTGCGCGCCTAATCGAATTATGCCAGTCAACTCTACATTCCCATAATAAGGTATTAATTTTTTACACGCGTTGTGCCATTTCTGCAGGATACCATTCTATACTTCTGGTATTTCGCTATTTTCGCGATACTGTTTTCCGTTACATAGTTCGCTTAGGCGAGCCAGTGCCATCACTTACACTTGTGCATCGGCGGCGTTCCAAAGGCAGCGAAGCCGCGGTGAACGGCGCTCGAATGCCTTCGTTTCAAACGCAAGGGGATTCAAAGGAGGGCCGGCCGAGCTGCAGAACGCGAATTACGTCATAGATCGCTGGCTCCACGCCCACGCGGTACGCGTCGCTGCTCTGCGGTTCGCTGCGGAGGCGATGGCGGAGGTAGGAGGCGATGGCGGAGGTGGAGGCGAAGGCGGAGGTGGAGGCGAAGGCGGTGGTGGAGGCGGAGGTGGAGGCGAAGGCGGAGGCGATGGCGGAGGTGGAGGCGATGGCGGAGGTGGAGGCGATGGCGGAGGGGGAGGCGATGGCGGAGGGGGGGAGGCGATGGCGGAGGGGGAGGCGATGGCGGAGGGGGAGGCGATGGCGGAGGGGAGGCGATGGCGGAGGGGAGGCGATGGCGGAGGGGGAGGCGATGGCGGAGGGGGAGGCGATGGCGGAGGGGAGGCGATGGCGGAGGGGGAGGCGATGGCGGAGGGGAGGCGATGGCGGAGGGGGAGGCGATGGCGGAGGGGGAGGCGATGGCGGAGGGGGAGGCGATGGCGGAGGGGGAGGCGATGGCGGAGGTGGAGGCGATGGCGGAGGCGGAGGTGGAGGCGGAGGTGGAGGAGCAGGTGGAGGCGGAGGCGGAGGTGGAGGCGGAGGAGAAGGCGGAGGCGAAGGCGGAGGTGGAGGCGAAGGCGGAGGTGGAGGCGGAGGCGGAGGTGGAGGCGGAGACGGAGGCGGAGGTGGAGGCGGAGGTGGAGGCGAAGGCGGAGGTGGAGGCGAAGGCGGAGGTGGAGGCGAAGGCGGAGGTGGAGGCGAAGGCGGAGGTGGAGGCGAAGGCGGGAGGTGGAGGCGATGGCGGAGGTGGAGGCGATGGCGGAGGTGGAGGCGATGGCGGAGGTGGAGGCGATGGCGGAGGTGGAGGCGATGGCGGAGGCGGAGGTGGAGGCGAAGGCGGAGGCGAAGGCGGAGGTGAGGCGAAGGCGGAGGTGGAGGCGAAGGTGGAGGTGGAGGCGGAGGTGGAGGCGAAGGCGGAGGTGGAGGCGAAGACGGAGGTGGAGGTGGAGGCGAAGACGGAGGTGGAGGCGAAGGCGGAGGTGGAGGCGAAGACGGAGGTGGAGGGATGGCGGAGGTGGAGGCGATGGCGGAGGTGGAGGCGATGGGGGAGGCGATGGCGGAGGTGGAGGTGGAGGCGGAGGTGGAGGCGAAGGCGGAGGTGGAGGCGAAGGCGGAGGTGGAGGCGAAGGCGAAGGCGGAGGTGGAGGCGAAGGCGGAGGTGGAGGCGAAGACGGAGGTGGAGGCGAAGACGGAGGTGGAGGGATGGCGGAGGTGGAGGCGATGGCGGAGGTGGAGGCGATGGGGGAGGCGATGGCGGAGGGGGAGGCGATGGCGGAGGTGGAGGCGATAGCGGAGGTGAAGATGATGGCGGAGGTGGAGGCGATGGCGGAGGGGAGGCGATGGCGGAGGGGGAGGCGATGGCGGAGGGGGGAGGCGATGGCGGAGGTGGAGGCGATGGCGGAGGTGGAGGCGATGGTGGAGGTGGAGGCTATGGCGGAGGTGGAGGCGATGGCGGAGGGGGAGGCGATGGCGGAGGGGGAGGCGATGGCGGAGGGGGAGGCGATGGCGGAGGGGGAGGCGATGGCGGAGGGGGAGGCGATGGCGGAGGGGGAGGCGATGGCGGAGGGGGAGGCGATGGCGGAGGGGGAGGCGATGGCGGAGGGGGAGGCGATGGCGGAGGGGGAGGCGATGGCGGAGGGGAGGCGATGGCGGAGGGGGAGGCGATGGCGGAGGGGGAGGCGATGGCGGAGGGGGAGGCGATGGCGGAGGGGGAGGCGGAGGTGGAGGCGGAGGCGGACGAGGCGAAGGGAGAGGAGGCATAAGGAGAGTGGGGGGATTGGTTTAGCTCAGAGCCAGCATTGCCGCTGTCTCTGCAGCGACTCTGTCCGGGAGCGGGTGGCGCATTGGGATAAAGCATTCATTACACAAACGGACTAATGACTGGAGCAGTTGGCGTGCCCGGAAACTGAATCAGTTAATCGTGTGGAGAGTGGGAGATATGGGGAGCAGTAGCGGTTTCCGCTTTCCTCTGCTTGTCTTAGTGTTCGTGTCCAATCTGAGGTTCTCATTTCAAACTCCGGGTCCATGTGTGCAACACTGACGATTCAAAGCAAGCCGAGCAGTTTTAGTAAATTCAGGATGTCATTACATTGTGTATTGATAACTAGAATTTTTGTTATACGTATCACACTTAACAATTTATGTAAAGTATTACGTATTTATTTAAAAAAAATATTTGTTGCAGCAGCTGAGTTGCGTCACATCAAAAACCTGAAATGTAAATGAACATTTTTTAATAAGCAAAATTCATTAGTAGTTTGGTTTTCTGACAATGAATTGTTTAATGCTCGTTAGCGGTAGCAGTACACACTACCAATCTCTTGAAGAGGAATGAGAGAACGATGTAGCTTCATTTCGCGCCCCTTCGTTTGCGCGGAAATTTCGAATACGAATTTGGAAGGTATCATAAAAGCATTCCGCGGAAAGATCTTGCTCTTTCAGAGTGTTTCATTCCTAAGAGCAAACATGTAATTCGACGAGGGACCTGCAGAACGTTCAGCGCTACCCAGGTCTCCGATCGCTCCGGTCTCCGATAGTTTCTTCACTCCCGGTTGCCTCCGCCCCTGGATCTCCTCCCGCGACCCCCCCCCCCCCCCCCCAACCTCTGCACCCATCGTCGTCACCCACCACCCGCGTTCCACAGTTCCCTTTCCATTTCAAACATGATCCGTTGTTTTTTTTCGTTCCATCGCTTATGCGACCGTATTTCAGTAATCTCTTGCTGTATACCACTAACTCCCATTGTCACTTTCCTGACACTCTATCTTAAAATCACTCTCAATTTTCGCTGACCTCTTATTCCACTCTTATCATCCCCGTCTCTCGTGCTCTTTCCCCTCTCCTTGGTCCGTTCATCTCTCTACCCTCTGCGTCACCTTTCCTCCTCCTCCTCCCCCTCCTCTCTTCGCCCTTTGCGCTCGCCAGGGCCTTCGCCACCGCGGAGGGTCGCGACCGCCGCCGTTGGCATCAGTCGTTAATCACCCGCTGCGCTGAAATTAAAGAGTGCCTCTACCCTCGCTCGTAAACGGCTTCATAATTGGGCGCGAGGCGGCGCCGACACGCCGTGTCGGAGGCACTCCGGGCCGCCGTCGTGTCGCGCTGGCTTTCCAAAGCGATGGCGTTTTCTGAAACCGATCTCGTGTTGTTACGTAGTCTAGGAGTCGGCTTGGAGGCTTGGGTGGTATTGCTGTTAGGGTATCGGATTGTTATTCTGAAGTTCGCTGGTTCAAATCCGATCGAAGCTGTGAAGTTCCGGAAACGTACTTTGTACGCCTTCCTTCGAAGGGGAAGTAAACCCGGGTCACCGATTTGTAGATTTACTGCAAATAAAAAAACCCTGAAGCCTAAGTGATGCCTCTGTGCTGACTTCTAATCGCCTCTATTATCGCCGAATTGATACCTTCTTTTGCTGTAGGAAGGTGAAAGAAGCGAAGCAAAATACCGGAATCGCAGTCCTAATAGCCTGCCACGTAAAATAAGACAAAATTGAATTGAATTGAATTGAACCGAACTAAACCGAATAAGGTTTCGTCAGTAAGGATGCAAAGAACTCTTAGATTTGTTATCTTTGGAAGTATGACTGAAAGCCTTTTGAAGTAAGAAGTTTTAATGTTAAAAAACATTAAAAAGAGTGTCTTTAAATAGTTACTTAAGTTATGATTTCATAAAAAATACATAATTATGTGAACTTGTAATAAATGCAACCAAGAAAACTGATTATCGCATTTTAAATCGTCTAAGCCTGATAGCATACCTGATACGAGATGTTATATTTGATTATTTCTGAGGTTAGCAGTTTCCTGTTCAGTGTAATTTAATTACTTTCCTATCGTTAAATTTATTTTTAATTATTCGCACACTAAATTATTGAAAATGCATTCCTAAAGAGAACATTTCTGGAATATTAATTTAATGTAATAATTTTGTTTCAGCAAGATCACTTGCTCATTTTACTTAACATAAACTTTTTATTCAAAATGTCCAAATATTTTATGTTCACTCAACGTTTCCCCGACAAAGTATGTAATAAAAACCTTAAATACAAGTTTTTAAGTGGATCATTTTGAGATGTTAGTAAAAAAGTCTCTTTGAGAGGCGATTACTCTCCTCAGTGACACGAGGCAAGCGTTTCTAGTTAACATCGTTTCGTGTGGGCGGCTACTTAAAAATCGCAGACTCGTGGCGAGGCGAAATCTCCCCAAAGAAGCGGCAAGTGAGCTGCTTCTTTTCTCGTCCGCCTTCGCGATCTCGAGTAGCGGCAACCCAATTAAACTGATTTCGAGCTGCCCTCGTCGCTTCGCTCAAGTCGGCTTCACCCGCACACCCTCCCCCCCCTTCTTGCCCCCTACCCTTCTCTCCCTCACGCCGCCCGCCCGACTCCCTGCCTCCAAGCGGGAGAAGCGGCCCGGGCGTGAGGGCGCTGGGAGTCGAAGCTACGAGGCACGGAGATTGGGTGGCAATGATTCAGTGGGTTGAGATCATTCCGTGACACCGGCGTTTTAAACGTATACGTGCATGAATATTCATGCACATCCATGTATACACATTACTTTTTACACAGACAGGGAACTCAAGATCCAGATGCACTCGGAAGAAGATGAAGAGATGATCCTTGGGGACAGAATAGGCCAATTGGCATAAACCTTCAATATGATGATGATGACGATAAGGATGTTACGACTATTACAGTTAACGAAAATTACGATGATGACTATGACGATGCCGTCACCGTCTTACGAAGAAAGCATTTGAACCGATGAAATATTAATGAAAGTTACCATTTACCGTTGCTGAGCCCTTGATGCTTTTTAGAGTGTAAAGTTTATGGAATTGTATTTGCATGTATTGAAGAAGCACAGCTTCAACTACAGTTGAGAATTGTGTTTACACGTAAACAATATTTCTTTTATGTCTTCGATATTAGGAGTGTCCAGCGTTCATACTCCTCAGGCAGCAAGAGGCTATTTGAGTATCAATCAACGAAGAGCGATTATAATTGATAAACAAACAACAAACAAACAAAGAATTTTCCCGTTCTTCTTAATATTACTTGAGACTGGGATCTTCTAAAAATGTAGAATCGAATAGAACGATTTCACTTGTACTCGGTATATCTAATGATACATTACTAATCAATCGAAAAGCTATTCAATAAATACGAAGAAATGTTGGCAAGTTCGGTATTCAGTTATAATACATGTTAATAATTAACATTATATTACAATGAGAACAATACATCACCTGGATAATTGTTTTTCAAGTTCAGCGTTTACTACTTTCGTGATGCGTAATGTGAATTGTCAGTTTCATCTTGTCAATGTTGTAACGAGAAACAACGAAAACCGCCAGTTACATTTGTTTCTCATTACATATAAGATGAATATGTTATCAAATATAGAAATATTTTCAGTTTTAAGTCGCGGCAGAATTTCATTTAAAACCCATTTTTAAAGTATTTTATTATTCTATTTGCTGTAAATGAAGGTAATAGGGAATGCATTATTTACCACTCATAACTAACAGCTCAATTTTCTACGTTTCTCAATCACTCTGTATACTGTATAACTAACAGATTCATTTAAAGTTCAACATGTTTGACCCACATATGCTTATTCTCGGCTTTTGACACAATATGCGACTTCTTTTGACCCAGTGTGCTCCGTAGGTTGCGAGGGGAGATGTAAGGAGAAGGGATGGAAGTTACCATGTTCGAGAATCCGGAAAAAAATCCACCGAACAAATTGCATCGCGAGCAGTTGAAGGTTCATTTCACTTCCCGAACTTAGATTCTGGGCCCCGGGAAAGGGGAGAATTTCTGGTTCTGATCGTTTCGGAGCGAAAGGAAAACAAGGCCGGAGATAAAAAAGGCTGCCGCGTCTGCCGCCGGAGAACGCATTTACAACTACGTTAAACAGTTGTTTCTGCCGTCCGAAAGGGCGCTGCGAGGCCCGAGGAAACGGAACGCGCACCTCTCTTTTTCACTCGCTCTGTTTGAGGTGGTTCGCTTCTCGCAAATGATTCGCGATTTGTTTGAGATGAGGGATGGAGAGCGGAATGTTTCTGTTGTGCAGAGGCCATTCTATTTTTCAGTGCACCGCGAACGATGCTTCCCTGCGAACTCCGACCTTTCGGGGTCGTCGCCAGTTCGATTGGGATTGCCACGGGTCGACACGGGCGTTAATTTTTACGCGATGCGTTTTGTCTTGTTTTTGTTGCGTTTGTTTTTCCTGTCGCGGAACGCCTGTCTGGGACGTTTTAAAAAGAGGCCAGTTATCGTTGCTTGATGAATCGTTAACGTGTTTCGGAACTGTTTTTAAAATGAAAACGACGTTCCTAAAAAAATGGAAATGGATTAAGCTCAGGTCATTTCACAGAGTAATTTGTATCGCCGTCAGGATATGTGGCAGTATTGAAAATATCTTCCTGTCCTCTCTTTCCTCCGCTTTTTGTAAATCGTTCGACGCGAATCTGGGCTACGCCAAGGATCAGACATTTCCAATTATCCATTGCATAGATTATTAAAAACGTCGTTGAATCGTCTGCACAATATAAGTTATTACTCTATGTATTTTGGAAACATAACATGTGAGTATTCAGACTGATTTCTTGGTTACAAAGGAAACCTTTAGAAAGAACAAGTAGTTCCCTTTGATACATTTTGAGAAAAATAATCTAATGATTAGGGTCGTGAAATAAGTCTTAATGACCGGAGGAGACGGCTCAGTGCATCAACTGATGTTACTGCAGTCTCCGCAGTTACCTCTGTCCGGGAGGCTCTAAGTTCGAGTCCCGACGGTCGCGATCTGGAGGAGAATTCTAGCTGCCGTCTGCTCTGATCGGTAGTTTTCCGTTTTTTTCTCCGATCAACAACAGGCGAATGCCGGAGCAGTACCCTAACAAACGGGCCAAGGACCGCGCGCGATCTCACCTTCCTCTTCCTTGTCATCACGTCTTACACACACACTTACACACATGCGGGAGAGCCGTTAGGAGCTAAGAGCTTGGCCCAGCTGGGGCGGTGTCCCACTGGTGGGAGATAACTGGTTGGGAAAAAGTCCGCTAGCTGACGGTAGGTCGGCGCCGGATCTCGCTATGCAACGGTGGGAAAGATCACCGCCACCTCCCTACCAAAAACATGCATAACATTTACGGGACTAATGACTCTGGTAGTTGACGTGCCCCGAATCGCTAAACAATCAAGTCTTAATGGAAAAAAATATTTTCAATTTAAATTACTCTTTCTCAATATGAGATACAATTATGACATGTATAATTTCAAAAGCAACATTTTGCTACCAAAACGGGTATTCAAGATAAAAAATGGTTTATCTGGTACCATTCTTTATGGCGTTTAAACAGTTAATAGCTCGAATATTTTAGTTGAAACGTACGAAACAGGTTAATCTCGGTTCTTGACAGATTACCGATGATTATTCAGCGCATGATTATCGAATTCATGTTTAAGGCACATAATGCACTAGAACACGAAATGTCAGATATGTCGATAATCATTTTACACGAATCGTTTCCACGTCGAAAACGCGTTATGCTCTAACTTAAATAACTCCATTTCCCAAAATCATCATTATAGTGGCTCTGCGTTTTGTAGGGTATTATGTAACATGGTCCCATTCTTGCCCGCCTGTTTACCAGTGAGACATGAGAAAAGGTTTTTAGAAGGACCCTCGCCATTGCTTCCATTGTGGGCACAACAAAGCTGGGGCTAGGTTTCGCCCACTGAACGATCCCACCTACGCTCCCTCCCCTTCTGACCTCACGCCCCTATGACCTCCACTTGCTCACCTTTGCCTTCCTCCCGCATTGTCAAGCGGGGTGGGCGAGACACCCAATGCTCGGATGAAAAGAACGTGTACGAGATGGCTGCTGTTCGTTATTCTATAGGGTCGACTCCTGGCATCGGAGACAATACGGAGCTGTGAAGTCTGCAGTGACTTGCATTTATTTCTCTCTCTCTCTCTCTCTCTCTCTCTCTCTCTCTCTCGTCCTCTCTCTCACGTTCTCTCACGTTCTCTCTCGTTCTCTCTCTCTCGTTCTCTCACGTTCTCTCTCGTTCTCTCTCTCTCGTTCTCTCTCTCTCGTTCTCTCTCTCTCTCGTTCTCTCTCTCTCGTTCTCTCTCTCGTTCTCTCTCTCTCTCGTTCTCTCTCTCTCGTTCTCTCTCTCTCGTTCTCTCTCTCTCGTTCTCTCTCTCTCGTTCTCTCTCTCTCGTTCTCTCTCTCTCGTTCTCTCTCTCTCGTTCTCTCTCTCTCGTTCTCTCTCTCTCGTTCTCTCTCTCTCTCGTTCTCTCTCTCTCGTTCTCTCTCTCTCGTTCTCTCTCTCTCGTTCTCTCTCTCTCGTTCTCTCTCTCTCGTTCTCTCTCTCTCGTTCTCTCTCTCTCGTTCTCTCTCTCTCGTTCTCTCTCTCTCGTTCTCTCTCTCTCGTTCTCTCTCTCTCGTTCTCTCTCTCTCGTTCTCTCTCTCTCGTTCTCTCTCTCTCGTTCTCTCTCTCTCGTTCTCTCTCTCTCGTTCTCTCTCTCTCGTTCTCTCTCTCTCTCGTTCTCTCTCTCTCTCGTTCTCTCTCTCTCGTTCTCTCTCTCTCGTTCTCTCTCTCTCTCTCGTTCTCTCTCTCTCTCTCGTTCTCTCTCTCTCTCGTTCTCTCTCTCTCTCGTTCTCTCTCTCTCGTTCTCTTTCTCTCTCGTTCTCTCTCTCTCGTTCTCTTTCTCTCTCGTTCTCTTTCTCTCTCGTTCTCTCTCTCTCGTTCTCTCTCTCTCGTTCTCTCTCTCTTTCTCTCATTCTCTCTCTCTCGTTCTCTCATTCTCTCTCTCTCGCTCTCTCATTCTCTCTCTCTCGCTCTCTCATTCTCTCTCTCTCGCTCTCTCATTCTCTCTCGCTCTCTCATTCTCTCTCTCTCGCTCTCTCATTCTCTCTCTCTCTCCTCCATGTTCAGTTTTTCCCACTTACATCTCTCTCCTTTTCTCTTTTCCACCCTTCCCTCTTTACTTTTGCATCAATGTCCGTTGGACAAACTTTCTGACAAGACTTACACAATTGAGAGTGCTGTTGCTCGTGAAAAATCGTATTTAGACATGAACTACGTCTTTACAATATTTATAAAAAAATGGATGTGTGATTTTACTTTACATTACTTTTATTACCACCACATTGTGTTTGGAAGCATCATCTCTGAAGTATTCAGTAGCCCCAATTTACAATAATATCTAAAACTTCAAATTGTGTGACGTTCCTGATTTTTGTGTGTCTACGAATGACTGGGGTACCGTTAATTTTGTAGTTATAGAAAGTTATTGCTTACGGTAAATGAGGTTAAGTCATCTCGATAACAGTGCTGCACTATCTTGCCAATGGAGTTGGCTATGTTACAAAGACCGATTTAGATTTCCTAAACATGCTGGGTAAATGAAATATAGTCGAAATTAATGGAGCATTGTATATGATGTTTAACGTTGGTATATAATGCCTGATTTTCTGCAACGTCGACGTTTAAAGAACCTGAAAATAAGTACCTGAGAAACAGTGAAATAATGCGCTTGTGCAATGGTCATCGAAAATTTAATGGGGTTTAATGGTGCGTGCTATTAATTATTAACGCCTCTGTTTCCTTTAGGGAGATGCTACGTCATGTACGTGTGAGGTATTATTAGTTTCTTTTCCTAACTTCTTGAATGAATATACTTTGCCAAATGGCGGATGAAAATGTAGACTTAGCAAGTATTTCACCTTGTGATATATTGTCATCTATGATTGAGTAAGAAAGGTGAGATAAGGTATAATAATTATTCTTTTTCATCAAATTGTTTTTACCGTAAGATTTGCGCTGTAGTATACTCAATGTATTTATCAATGATAAATAACATTAAACAACACTCTTGTACGCCCTAATGGTATGACTTCGCATCCATCCTAGTCGCATTTCGCCCGTTTTCCTCGCCCTCCCCTTAATCTTTTGTCTCCTCATCTTTACGTATAACATTTAGCGTATCAGGCCAAGTTTACGGGTCAAACCCGATCGAGGCCGAAATCTTTCGTATGCCTTTCTTCGGAAGGGAAGTAAAGCCGGCTGTCCCATCTAGTAGGTTTACCGCATATAAAAGATCCTCAAGCCTAAAAAAAAAGTTAGAGTTAATTTAAATCGCATGGTTTGTCACCCGAGATGATACCTTCTTTCTCCTCTGCTAGTTGGTGAAAGGAGCGTAGCGAAATTTGCGTGGTCAGAAGGGAAGAACGGCCCGAGTCTCGCCACGTAAAATAAGTCATAAACTAATCGAATGCCCGCGCTATGTCCAGTCCCATTTGTCTACCCCCGCCTCGCTCGCCAGTGCATCGCGTGAGCGCGGGGGCGTGCGCGTGAGCGTGCTCACGCGTGCGTTGGAGCGGCGCAGATCCGCGTTTCCTGCCGGCGCGGCGCGAAGCGGTGAGGTCGCGCGTGCTTCGGTGGCGTCCGCGGCGGCGCGCGACGCGACGCGACGAGGGCGTGGCAGCCCGGTCTCTGTCCCTGGGGATGTGCCTTTT
Organism: Gryllus longicercus; assembly: GCA_038098605.1. Lineage (NCBI taxonomy): Eukaryota > Metazoa > Arthropoda > Insecta > Orthoptera > Gryllidae > Gryllus > Gryllus longicercus. The sequence continues at coordinate 166,252 of JAZDUA010000662.1, forward strand.
CCCTGCACACCTTTCTGCTGTCGTACGAGAACACGACTGCACTAGGTTGTTAACGCTGCGAATCAGCGACATAACATCCAGATTCTCTTCTCCGTATAATTTAGAAAAATTGAGTTTTCATGTATTTTACATTGCTTTCGAATTGGTTTAGATTCTTTTTTTTTTATTTTTTTTTATTTTTTTTATAGAGGGACTCTTCCGTTTTAGTGCTAGCATTAGTTTTCGTTCACAATAGTTTGATCAATTTGAAGAAATTTTGTGCATTTTAGAACAAAGTAAACATTTGATGATACTGCGCTATTTCTAACTACTTCAAATTTTATCCATTTTTTTTCTCTAAACCGTATTTTGTAATTAGATATTTTATGGAGGTCAAACTCTGCTGGGAAATATTCTTATTTTCTCTTTTAAAATAGAGGTGAATGTGTTATATATTATGCTTTAATTTTATTAACACTTTTGGTAAATGTTCATTAACATAACCGCTTCATTATATATGCTTTTTAAGATTTTCTTTTTTAATTTTATTACCTTACCTATGATACCTTAATTTTGTGGATGAGTACTTAATCACCCTGTGTTTTAAAATTCTATTATTTCTCTCCCATTTGTTCCAGCTCAGTGTTTTAAAGAATTCAAAAAATCGGGAGCACGTCTAATGGTCTTTACAAATTATTCCATCCGTTTAATGAGTCGAGCAACTAACAGACTCTCTCCTCCTTCCTACACTCCTCTCTTGCGAGTGTACTACACTCGAACTAAATGCGAGTTGGCTGCACACAGGTCAAACGGCAACATCCCTTAGGACAGAATGCGTGTAATTCCAGTAGTTTTGGTACTGCGATTTGTCATGGGCTCTGCTTCCCTCTAGCGCCCCACCCAGACCGGGACAAAGTTAACCAACGCAGTCATTAATATCGAACTTCATTTTGTTCCAGGTGAGCGCGCAAAATGGCCGTTGGCTCTGCCGGCGCTGCAGGCGTCCCCGCCGCCACCGCCTCCTCCGCCTCGACGTTGCCGTCGGGGTTTCCGCCCGAGTCCGGTAGGCCGCGCTTGTGCGCTCGGTGACTGGACCGGCAGCCGTCGCCGCCGCTTCCCTTTGTTTCCAGCGGCGCTTACAATTAACGTTATGGCCGCTAAGCCCCCGCTAAGCTTAAAACGCACGACTCTGCGAAAGCGCGAGTAGACGCTTCACTCTTTTGTGATAGATACGGAGCGTTATCGTTTGCCGCGGCTCTAATTACAAAAATGCGTTTAGGATTCATTTCTAAAGTTCTTGAATGGGAAGATATTTTATGTCCGGAGGACGGCGTGGCGGCGCGCACTCGAGTCGTTATTGTTTGTTCCTCGGCTGCTTCCAAGCCCTCCACGCGCCAAGAGGGGGAGGGGAAGAAAAGTTCCAGAATTCGCCGCCCCTCGCAAGGAAATAACAAAATGAAACTGGAAAACAAAGTGTTCCAGCAATGCCGCACACGGTGGTAGACATTGCGACAATTTGTTCTCAACATTTTTCGAAAAGGTGGAAAACTTCTTATCATTACGATTTGTGCGGAAATGAAAATTTGGCGTTAATAATGAACTGGGAAACAACAACAATATACAAGAGTGAACTTGTTACATAAGAAATTAACCGTGCTTAGTTATAACTAATAGTTCTAAACTTTTTTAATACGTAAGATGGTAAAGTAGTTCCAATATCAATATTTCGAAATATATCAAAGCATTTTCAAAACTTTAAAAGTGATTGTTGTATAAATATACTAAGACATTTCCTACTTGATTCCTATTTGTTGCTCCAAATGAAAATTAAATAAAAATTAGAAACCTTAGTTGATCAAGAAAGAAGAAATCTAGAAAGATACGAAAAATAATAGATCTCACCAAAACTTTGCCCCAATTCTGAAACTTCTGGCGCTGTTTAGCAGAAGTCTCTTTCTGTCTTGAATTTCACTCTGAAGCCGGTACAGTAGCGAATAGTAATGTGTAGAAAGTCAAATGCGATTTCCGGTTGGCAAGTGAGTAGGATTTCATACTCGTAGCTGTGTTCGTAGAATCTCCAGCGCCGCACAGAGAGGTTGCAGCTACCGATATTCTCTGTGCGAATAGATAGGAGGGGTGAGGATGGGAATTGAAACGAGTCGTCGAGGAAGTCGTTAAAGGTCTCCGTTTGCCATGATACAATTCTCGATGCACCGCGCGGCAGCAAACACACCGATTAGCGCCTCGATTAGCGGTATCTGGCGGGAAACGACACAGCGATTGTTTTCGATTGCGCTCTCGATTCCTTGTTTTTACGATAGTACCATCATCTGTCTAAATTTTCCTTAAACCTCCTTGAACACAGTGTTGGATGTTAATTATTAATACCTTTTAATTTCAAAGAAATACCGTTAATTGAATTGAATTGTATAATTATTGTCTCGTCTGGATCCAATATATTGACAGAGAAGACATTTTGCAAAAGGGTTTTAGACTTTTACCACGCAGAATATTCTGTGAGATAAAACCAATATTTTACCACCAACATTTCGTGATAATCCTGCATCAATGGCTTACTTCTTTAAAAAAATACCTCAAGCAATTCACGTTAATCTTAGTCGGATAGGTCATTGTCTTCATGAGATAAGCGTTCCCAGTTTTTTTAATTATAACCCTTCTTTGCATTTTCCATGGCCTTTCTTCAAAAAAGTAAATTAGTCTCAAGAGCTCACCGTTCTTCGGAGCGGAGCTTTCTTTCTCGAATGTACACAGAAATGGGGGAAGTGGATGGTGACGTTCTGCGGTGAACTAACTAGCCAGAAAACCTTTCCAAGATTTCATCACATTAATCAAATTTGGTGTTGGCTTTTGTTTTTATAGAAAGAGATTTTCGATGTTGCCTTATTGAAGGGGAGGAAGTGTGCTGCTTCTGGGAAATTAACGCAAAGAAAAGTAGCACATTACAGACCCTGATTGAAAAATAAATGAAGGTGCGCTTTCATGAAGACGAAGCAAGGATACCCTTAATTCGTTGGCTGTTAATTCTTTTCCTCTTTCCTTCAATTTTCCTTCTGGCGCAGTACTCCGTTGGTTGCGGTTTCATGTATCTCCTTTGCTTCGCAATTTCCATCTGAGCTTAATGTTCGAGACGAATTTGAAAGCGAAATATCGGAGTGAAAAACTCCCATTATGTTTCTTCTTTACATTTTTCCCTCCTCAATAATTATGTTATCATTTCAAATTTAGAAATACTTAGAACCAATTTTCGAATACTTTTTTCTGTTAGTATCTTTTTTTAGGTTTTGTAAACCTGGAAAATAATCTACTGCTACATTATTTCTTAATGCCAATCTCAAACTTTCAATGTTGATATTTTGACGTAAACGGTAATAGTCAAATTACACATGACTAACGTGAACAAAAAAAATTGCAAGCTACTTTAAATAGTGAGAATCACTTTTGTGAAAAGCGAAGAAATTAGGTAGATAAAATTATGATTTAGAAGCATGGTAAAATACTTTAATAATTGAAATTTTATTAATTAATTATTGAATGACAGTTATGTTATAGAGTTATGTTTGAAAAGCAAGTAACTTGGATTTAAAAGATATTCAAATTTACCATTACCATAGTTGTTTTGTGATATTTTAATATTAATTTTCAAAGATTTGAATGTTGTTGGGAAGAAAATGAACGATATATCCATTATTTTTTCGCAAAATAAATTAAATTCCTTCATATACAATCAAATTGATTTTACTGATTAAATGTTTATGGAATTACATTGTAAGAAGTAATTCTTGTATTAAAAAATTGTAAAGAGTTAGCTCATAGGAAAAGAATAATGTTTACGGAAGAAACGTTTCTGAGAGCCTTTAGTTCAGTACCAACAACAGTACGTCTTCCACCCCATGGCACGTTTTTCCAGTGGCCCATTTTGGATTGGGTGCCCCGTGCTGGGCGCGGCTCTCCGGAGTATTCTAGCCCGGTCGGCCGCTCGGCCGAAGCCTCTCCTTTCTCACCTTTCCCCGCCATGCATAATTGACGCCCACTCGTAATGCCCCCCTCCGCCCCCCCTCCGCGCTCCTCTTGCGCCAGCCTTAATTACTGGGCGAGCTCGTCGGCAACTTCATTAATCAATTAGCGACGTGTGGGAGGCCGCGCGGGCGCCCGGGGTCCGCGGTTCGATACGTCACCCACACCGCTGCTCGCCCCGCCAACCCTGCCCCCTCACCCGAACCACCGTCGTCGTCGTCGTCTCTCTCTCTCTCTCTCTCTCTCTCTCTCTGCACACACACTCACACACACTTATCCTCTCTCATTCCTGCGGGCACACTCACACTCATCTCTCTTTGTCCTTTGTCCTCAGTCTCTCTCCCCACTCTCTCTCTCTCTTTCCCGTTTGTTTCAACTCACTCTCCTCTCTTTCATTTTTGCCCATGCACTATCCTCCCTCTCTATCGCTTTTGCCCACTCACTTTCCCCCTCTCTAACCATTCTGCCCACTCACTCTCCTCTTTCTCCCCCTTTCCTCTCTTTCTCTCTCTCTCTTTGTCTCTCTCTCACTTCACATTCATTTTTCTTCAGATCCTACTAATGCCATCTCTCACACACTAACTCTCATGGTCTCTCTCAGGAAAGACCAATCGTATCGTTCCTTCCATCCACCATCAAATAGTCCCGGGCCAAACACACAGCATTCGTACTTGGTCCTGCTTATTTTCATAATAATATTCTTTTCTACTTCCACTCTCACTGTCTTTTTCCACTCCTTTTATTGACCCGTTTGTTTACGTTCTGTTCATTCACCCCAGCTAACCCGCTCCTTCCCACACACGACGCTTATCCGACCCACTTCTTGTCCCCTTCCCTCACCCGCGTTCTCTTATTACAATGATCCCTCTCCCTCTCCCTCCCCTCCCCTCCCCTCACCCTCTTCGCTTTGTTTCCTAGTCGCGCGTCAGGTTTCTGCCTCTCTCGCTGTGACGTGATTCAACGGTACTTCTGTGCGCATAGATGGTTCACTGCTAATAAAGGCATTCATTACCGCCTTGCTCTCCGCACATATGAAGCAGCCAGCTCGCCTTAAAGCTGCAAAATCCAGTTGAGTTGAGTCGGCGTGATCTACCACTAAAGCCCTAATGCTGCTTCGCAGAAAGAGCGGAGGAAATAGAGCAATAGGTTTTACTTGTGCCAGCTTTATCCGAACTGAAATTCTGTTCGCCGCAGCGCCTTTGTCACCATTTCGCCTCCTTCTGCCATCAGCGCAGCTAGTCTGCGTTAATTACAGCCCTCAGCTCCCCCCCCTTGCAGCGCCCTCCCCGTTCATTTCCATAGCTTTACTTGCTGCTGCGAAGTCCCCCTTGCTGTGCGCAAAAGGCCGTAGTACTGCTTGCGTCTTAAGTGTGTGCTGCGCTAGTTTCCCCCACCCTACCACCCTTCGCTACCTCCATCTTTTTCATTACGACAAAGCTTCTGGCTGTTCCCCTCCTTTTTGCCTCCTTCGCTCCTCATTTATGTTTTCCCCAACATCGATTAATGTCATACGTGTTCGTACAGTTCCTCTCGGACTCCACGAAATATTATTTCATTTATTTTCTTTCTTCCTTGTGACAATTTCCTGTTCGTCGTCCAGAGATACGGTTCCTCCTGAAAGCTTCTTCTTGCTTCCATTCGACCCCCTTCCGCGAATCGCCGTCCTCACCGCCATCCGCCGTCTCAGGCGCACTGCATAACAGCCGAGTGCCTTCGTTAAGCTCAGAGAGGACGCTGCGCTGGAGGGGAGTGGGGCGGCGCGGGCTGCACCATGTGAGAGATCTGGCGCCGCAACCACCCGCTGCGGACATCTTCCGAGAATCCGAAGCGAGTGCCTTCGCAGCCGGCGCCTGTCTGAGAAGTCACCCCTGCGCGCTCTCTGGAAAGTGACCTCAAAAAATACATGAATTCGCGCGCAGAGGACACGGCATTCCATCCTACACCTTAGACACTTAGCTTTATTCTTTGGATTTGAATCGAGAAACACGTATTGGGGTGACGTAAACATTATTTATTTATTTATGTATTTATTTATGAATTTATTTATGTATTAATTTATGAATTTATTTATTTATTTATTTATTTATTTATTTATTTATTTATTTATTTATTTATTTATTTATTTATTTATGTATTCATTTATTTACACGAAAAAATAAGTAGGTGATTCATATTGTGCGTCTTTTTTTCTTTGGTGAAATATTTTTCACTGTACGTTTAACCAGTTCAGAACGCATCACTGCTCACAACATAGAATTATTTCATTTACATCTCGCCCATTTCTAATTCGTTTCTTTAGAGCGTCTGCACCTGTTTCTTGCTCCAGTAGGCATTCTAATCCACCCCGTCCCCTCGCTCGTTCTTGCTCCTGCGCTCGCCTTATGGCTGCCTCGCGGTTGCAGGCGCTAACCTCAACACCTCCCACTCCTCCCCTCCCCCTCGCCCTCCTTTGGATCCTCCCACTCCGCCCTTTCCGCCTCTGCTTCTGTCTGCTCCAGTTCCTCCCGTAACTCGTCCGTCTACATCGCCGCTACCTCCTACACCCCCTTTTCCAGCCTCCTCTCCTCCTCCTACTTCCTACCGCCTTCCTCTTCCAACTCCTATATCTTTTCCGAGCCCCTTATCTAACCCACCATCTCCTCATCCTCCGTCCCTCACCTCTTTCGTCTTACTCACCTCCTCCGCCTTCTCCTCTACCTCCTGCGCCGCCGCTACCACCCTGCCTCCCTCCTCCCGGCACGTAGTACGTGGTTGCCCTTTGTTCGCTCATCCCTTTCCACCTTGATCGCCGCCATATTGCCCTGGCGCCACCCCCCGTCGCACTTCCCCGCCTCTGCCCGTGCGGGGCCACGACGCGTGGCCCGCCCCTCTCTCCTCCCCCCCCCCCGCCCTTTCGCCGCGCGTGGCCTGTCGTGGCCCGGCGCGGGTGTCTTGCCGACAGCTCCGCCAAACCCTATTTCCATACATTAGCCCTTTCTTCCCCCGGAACTCCTCTGCGTCCGCTCTATTCCGTTAAAGGTACGTGGCTGCCTTCGCCCTCACACGAGGCTCCACGTCTTGCCACGTGCGGAAGGTTGTCGTGGAAAAGGAGTGCAGGTTCGTGAAGTGTGTGCGTTCAACTGAGGCCGCGAGTTGACCAATGTTCTGGCAGTTGTGAAAGAAATAAGTACATTCTCGCATTTCTTGTTTTGATAAACTTAATGTTGTTAACGTATTAAACTTGCAATTTCTTTCGTACACGACAACAATAATTGCTCCCGTTAGTGTAGTGAATTTTCTATTTCTGGAGGAGGCGGTGTTCCCCAATGGAACGTATGTTCCGCTACACGTCGATTTGCGAGTGAATTTCCTACAGCTACATCCACAAAACTAGGCGCCGCCGCATGTGTGGTGTTATACTGCATGGAAGTTTTAATAGGAAAGGATAGAACGAGGAAGAGGAAGGAAAGATCGCGTGCAATCGGGGGTTAGTTTTTTTGAAGGTACTGGTTCGGCGTGCGCCTGATGGTTTCCGGGTTCGGAGAAAGCACTGAAAGCTACGGATCAGAGCCCGCGGTCAGTAGTATTCTCCTCCAGACAGTTGCTGAATTTGATCGAGGAACTCGTGTTGAAAATTCGACACTCTCCGGCCCGACCCCTAGTCTCTGACCTCCAGGTCAGCGTCGCTGCCGAGTCAGTGGCAATACTGGCTCTGAGCTACACTCACCTGGTACTTGCTAATGCGGCATTATTTGCTTCTTGCTGATTTCAAAATTTTCAACAAATTAAAAATATTACAAGACGAAAAGGTACTCCGAAGGATGTTTTTCTATATTAACCCCTTCCAAATCTCCACCTTACATCCCTCATCTCTCTTCATTGCACTGACAATGTGGTGCTTTCGTGAGTCGAATTTAATGTTAATTTGTTTATGGTTGCTGTACCTTGATGAAGTAGCAGAAATTTGTCATGATGGAAATTTTCTTCTTGAAAGTTCGAAATGCCTGACTGAATTCATGCAAAATATCACACTTCAGTGCAGGGCATTGTTTGCGAAGTCAGTGTTTCGCAATTCCGGGAACATTCTAGGAAGATAGAAGAATGTACGAAGTTGTTAGTAGTTCCTCGACAGTGATAAAGTTAATTGCTACAACGAAGGATGAAGAGGGCTGAGAACTGAACTGCGTCGAACTTACGGAAAACATTAAAATAATAATGATGCTTAATGAGAGCTACCTTTAACAAAATTGAATCGTTTATTTCAGAAACTCGTCAAACGCCAAAAATTTAAAAAGGCGGTTTAGCTACAGTATATCGTTCTATGTGGATAAACACATCGTTTAGTACAGAAAACATGTATTTGGACTCTTGTAATGTAGTCTGAAAAAAACTAAAAAATCGGGTTTAGAGCAGAAACCCGTCAAGTGACGTCGTTTAATGGGTCTCTGCTCTAAACCAAAAGGAAATTTCCCTTTAACCCTACAGCGGTCGCAAGCGGTCAACCACTAAAATCAGGATGTCACATGTAATCCACGCTACTTTGAAGGATTATCAGCACCACCTCAGGGGTCGGTTAGGTTACACGTTGGGGACGGGAGATTTTCTAAGAAATTTATTGCAGAAACCCGTCAAGTGCCCGGGTTTAAACAAAAAAAATACAATGAAACCAGTGAAAAAAATAGTTACATGAAAACTATTCATTTATCAACTGCTTTAATACTAAAAAAAAATTGAAATTGGGAAAACCAAACCTACTATGCTAGGACACTTTTTCTTAGTTTTCCCGAAATGAATTTGGCGTTTGACGGGTTTCTGAAATAAACTATTTCAAGCTTCGAAACCATAACTTTTAATTATAACGAAAATATATAGAATTGATGATAGGTTTCGAGAATTATGTAAATATTCAATAAAACAACGTATTCCTCAAAAAAATTCAGTTGTGTCGTGCAGAAAAGAAGAAGAATCTGTAAAAGCGTGCGATAAGTGCGGTAGTTCTTCCCAAAGGGGCCCGAATTTGTCCCGTGCGCGCCACCCCCCCTGCTGCGCTTTGTGCGCCGCGTTATCCGGCGGGCGGAGGGCAGCGTGGGCGAGCGGTCGTTTGCGGGGTGTGGGGGGCGGCCGGGGAAAGGGAAGCAGCCTCCGCTCCGCTCTGCGCGCCGCCTGTCGTCGCAAGGCGCCTATCGGCCGCAGCGCTCGAGATAACCTCCCGCCCCGACTTTGAGCGCGGCGCCCCGCAAGGCGCCGCCGCCGCCGCCGCCGCCGCCGCCCCCTGCAGCGCTGCACAGTGGGACAAACGGCGCCGAAAGCACGCGCGCCTGTGCGATGCGATTTCAATGGACGCAATGCAATGCAATGCAATGCAATGCAATGCATCAATCACGTTTGGAAATGCCATAGTGGCTCTCAGTGCGAAATATTTTTTCATTTGCCTTAATCGCTTGTGAGAAGCTGGTTCACTTATTGTTTTTTGGTTGACATGCTCGGCCACCTTTAGTGTAAATGTACTAGTAACGCAAAATATTTCACGAATTTGCAAGATTTTTATTTAATGTTTGTGTTTTATTGATCAAGTAAATTCAAATATCAATTGTTGCAGCCTTGTCCCAACTTACGAGTGAAAAAATATATGAAATGTTTATCCTTTTGAGGTCATTTACGTTAATTCAATAATATCAATTTGTCTTACAAGAAATCATCGTTGACTTTTATCAAATATTCTAACATCATCAAAAGGCTGGATGTCAATGGAATTTCAACGCTATCTTACACACCTTTGAGGCCGTCCATAAATTACGTTTCGCAAATTTGGAGTATTTTTGATACCCCCGCTCCCCCTTGTAACGCACCTTTAAGGCAAGTTTGAAGCTCCCCCACCCCTAAATAATTATGTAACGCTTGCAACAATACTCCCCCTTGTATATGCAAGAAGTGAAATTAAATTATAGCACAGTAAAAACAATTTGTATTTATTGTACTTATTGAATATTAAAATTAATGATAATAAAAGTAGAAATAGTGAGCGATGCTGGCTGCACAGAAGAATAAGATTGGGGCAAGTTGTGAGGAAAGGAAGAATTCTTGTGCGAGAAATGGTTGATCACAAGCTATGCTTACGCCGTCGTGAATGATACAAGAGCTAGAGTCTACATCGCCAATTTAAATGGATTCTAGATTATTCTTCATACCAGTTTGGGATATTTTCCTCTTAATCTTAGAGATTAAAAAAAGTTGAAAAAATATTTCTATTTACAACTAATAACTTGTAATTAGTTGTAACTATTTACAACTAATAACTTTAGTTTATTTATGTTTTAAAACAAATTAATTTGTTAAAATTCTAAAGTTTTAGTACAGAACTCAAAAAAGGAATTACTTCAGCAAATGTTGAAAATGTTAAAAAAATAAATTCAACGTTTACGTAACACTTAACAAGAACTATCCTACCCCTGTGTAACGCAGCGTAGTTCTGCTTCAGACGCCCTCTCTCCTCTTTAGCGTTACGCAATTTCTGGGCGACCCCGTACTTGCAAAGCGTTCATTATCTTATTTGTCTTGTCGCAATCCTCGCATTTTGCTACATTCCCCTCTTGCCGTATTTGGGACCATCGCGCGCCGCCGCCTCCAAGTCGCTGGCAACAAGTGGCTCCTTCTGCCCTCCGCCCGTCCCCCCACCAGTCCCCCGGCCCCGGTCGCGCCTTCGTTCGGTCCTCTCGGGGCGGAGAGGCGCTTCGCTTCATTTTTATGCGTGCGCGCCGCGGCGGCTGGGCTAAGCGCCTCCCGCCCCGCTCCGCCCCGCCCCGCCCCGCCCCGCTCCATTCTCTCAACTGCTCCGCTCGTTCGCTTCGCTCGCCCCCTGGACCGCTCCACTCTGGACTATTCCGCCTCACCTCGCTCCACCCAACCCCACTCCGCGCCCCCTACTCCTCCCACACCACCCTGCTCCACCCAGCTCCTTTCCGCTCTACTCCGCATCTCCCTGCTACATCACGCTCATTCCCTCGTCGCTCCTCTCTGCACCCCCCCCCCCATCTCACCCCACCCACCGCACCCTACCGCACCACACGTCACCCTTTCTCCGCCCTATCTTGCACGATCCAGCTCCACCACGTTCCACCGCGCTCCACCCCGCTCGCTCCGTCCCATCCCACCCCACGCCACCCTTCCCCACTCCACCCCACACCTCGCCGTCACCACCCCGCACTACCCTTCTCCATCCGGGCCCAACCTCGTTCCATGCCATGTCACCCTCCGCACGTCCTTCGTGCCCCCTTCGCCTTTGCCTTCGTTCCCACCACCATCCCTTCTTTCTACTTCCCTCTTCCATCAACGTCTCTGCCCCGCCCCGCCCCTCCCTGCCCCCACATATTCGCCTCATCGTTGCTGCTTACTCACCCTTCCCTCATCGTTGTAGCCAGCACTCCCTCGTTCTGCCCCGAAAACCCGCTTTATTCCTTTCCGTTCCTCCACGACTCGGCCACTCCGCCTACCATCCTCACCGCTCTCCCCGCCCCGCGTTTCCCCGCCTCGCCTCGCCCTGCCCCGCCCCTCCGCTGCCGGCCAGCGGGAATCGCACGCGGCTGCTCGGAATGCCAAGCGCTGCTTCCAACGCCCAATGCCCACCCATCCAACGCCCGCTCGCTCTGTGTTTGCTCGGCGAGATTCAGACGCTGTGGTTTTTCTCCGCGTTCGCAATTGTTATATTCTTTATTCAGCGCAATTCCTGCGGCTGAGCTCCGCGAGATGGAAGTGTTCGCAGACTGAATTTTGGGCTTGTAAATCCTTTATAGTACGCTGGTGCCAGCGTGGTTTCACAAAGTAGCCCCTTACATTCTTAAACACATTTTATATAGCACTCTTAAGAGTGTATCAAGAATTGACGATGAGTGGTAAGACAATTGGTAAAATAAGTAATGGGGTACTAAATATGTAAAAATATGTAAGGAAAAAACTGATTGTGTTAGGACGGGGACGATTCACTAGTATTAGTATTGAGAACGGTAAGTTCAAAAGGAAAAAATATATAATTACGTACAAATCCAGTCTCTACTCATTAGTAACAACCTGCTGACATACTAAACGTCCACGTCAGATGTCAATTCAAGTCGAGTCGCCGCCGCCACCCAAGCCCAAAGTTTGAAAAACGCCCCCTACAAATAAGAGTGCAACATTAACGTCGATGTTTTCAACACATTGATGATTTCATGAACGCCATGTTTAAATATCGATTGTTTAGATCCGATATTTTTTAATATCGAAGTGTGTAGCGCTCGATGTTTTAATTTTTTTATGTTTTTTTCCGGCACGAAAAAGTTGAATAAAATATTTTTTCTATTACATACAGAGCAAGCTATTTCTCCCCTCAAGAGATGAGCTCGAGGCTCTGGTACGTCGTTCGCGTTTCCTCGTGTTGTGCACGGGTGAATGCGATCAAGGCCTGCGCAGCGAGCCTCCTTCTACAGGGAACTGAGGGATCTCTGACCAAGCTTTAGGCTCAACTTCGTTAGTCGTCCTTATTTTGTAAGTTAAACCTGTAATTATAAACGAAAAATCACAGTCAGTGGCGAATTAAATTCTTCGTCGGAAGAACGTAAACGTTGGTGGAGGTTACTAAACCACTTTTACGAACATCGCTGTGTAAAAGCATACATTGTTTTTGAGTGTTGTATTATTAACATCGATGTTTTAATTCTGGAAATGGAGTTTTTGAAACATCGATGTTTTGAAGTCGATATCGCGTCGTGCAGGGACCGTCCCAGCGCATCCAGCTACGCGAGGCCTGTCTGTCTGCCAGCCAGTCTACCCGCTCGCCCGTCTGTCTTTGTGACTCCTTCCCCCTCCGCTTCGCCGGGAAGAAAAGAACTTACGTTCAACAGGACGAGTTTGAAGAAGTGGAAGAAAATTACTGGGGACGCCCTAGACTCTCCCACCTACACGGCTCCCGCCGCTCCCCCCCCCCACTCCCTCCCGCGCGCCGCTGGAGGAAAAAATGAAAGAGAATCACGACTCGTAAACGCTGCGACGAAACGAAAGAAAAAGAAACGAGAAGGAAAATAACAAAGGAAGGAAGAGGGGGAAGAAATAAAGAACACACTCTGGGCGCTACGGTTCGGTTATGTTCCTATAATGCGTGCGACACGTGTTTGGGACGCGAGGCGCGACTGTCGCCGACGTGGTAGCAGTGGCTTCTCGATAGTGTAGTGGTGATGGCCGCAGTGGAGTGGATGTCGGTGTCTGGTGGACGCCACTGTGCCGGGAGCTGAGGCGATAGCTCAGGCGACGCGACAGAGACGGGTTACCAGTGCGGGAGCTAGACAGTTTTGGGCCAGGGGCAATGGTGAAACTGTAGAAAGTATCTGTAACTTAGTAAAAGTCTGTAAAAGTAAAAGTCTTCAGTGATCAAATAATGCAATTTCCACGGTGAGGTTAAAGCGGTAAAAAAGAAATAGCGTTTAGTTTTTGTTTCATAAAATCACGTGTTGCTAAGTACCTGTAGTAATAAATATGAATTACAGTAGAACGTATTTTAATGTTAGACTGTCTTGATTAATTTCATAGAGACCTACCTTGTAAGTAATGACTAGGGGGCGGATTTTAATGAAATGTCATCTTTTTTCTTTTCACTTTAGAACAATGCAGTTTAGTATAGAAATTCATTTTATGTTAAGACAAAGCGAAATTACCCATTTTGATACGTCATTTTTTGCATTTTTTGTCGTTTCCGACTAAGACATTTTTTACTTCCTTACGTCATTTTTTCTATATTTTCGCTGATTTCATGGATTTTAATATAATTTTAATGGTGCTTGCTTCAAACATTATTTACGAGGTGCAACAAATGTTCACCATAGAATTACTGAGTAGCATTTTCGATTTCTTCGCTCGTATATTGCAATGTAAGCAGTTGTAATGTATTCTAAGGTTCCTGTGACGCCGATCGTCGCCATTGTCCATTCGGCCGATTTCTCGATAGAGGCAGAGATTTTCTTCACATCAAAACTGTGCAGGCTGAGTTCACTTGAACAAAAGGGAGAAGCCTCGATTACATCAGGAACATACCCAACGGCTTGAGTTGTTTATCGGAAGTGGCTTTGATCAAATTTTTCTTTGCTTGAAGGACATTTTTCAAGCATTTTATTCATTATTTTTGGCAATGTTTTAGGTCATCAAAATCCACCCCTAGTGATGACTGTAATTAACTATTTAAGGTAAAAAATTAATTGAAAATTTGATGAAATATCACACTACTGTACCGCGATTTATAAAATTATGATAACGATTTTCTCGAGTTCTCATTCCTATTTCAACCTTTTAGTAATTTTCGCACGAGTGCCGCCATGGGCCCCTTGACTTGCGGGGCTGCACTCGAAGCGCCGGCGCTGGCTCCTCTGTGGCGGCGGGGGTGGCCGTGGAGGCGAGATTCCTAGCAGTTGTTGCTGGCGGTGCGGCGAGGGCGTCGGTGGACGCAGCGGCGGCAGAGGCGACGGCACACGTGAGGGGAGGGAAAGTCGCCCCTCCCCCTCCAGCCCTGTTCCTCGCACGCGCCAACGCCTCGTCGTTGAAATCTTCGCACAATGTGGGCGGTGCGTGCAGGGGCTGACAGACGACACGTTCCAGAACGAGGCGTCAGCAGGGGACAGCGGAGCGGCGGACTCAAAAGGGATGCGATGAAGGGAAAGGACGGGCTAGGAAGGGCAGGGCGGGGCCTTTGTAAGGGGAGCAATTGCTTCCTGCAGCCGGCAGGCGACTGAGCTGCCCAGAGGCATCTGTTTCCGGTTAGCTAATAATCGACTACTGCGCCACTGATTACATTCACCCCTGTGGCTCATTTAATTCCATTAGTTGTAGATGGCGTGCCTGCGGCGCGATAGCCTTTGGGTCTAGAGATGTAATCCAAACAAATTATTTGTTTGAAAATAGTGTTGATATAGAGAGTACAAAAATCGCCATAGCACTTCGAATATACATCGAAAAGGGTGGGCAACTTTTGTGTGAACAGACTGACGCATCTACAACAAATACCATTTATGCTGATTACTAAAACTCACATACAGAGAATGATATACACTTTTTTTTTATTTCTGGTGACAATTACACTATGTAGGAATACATTCTGTAGTTTGACTTTATTTAACAGTCAGGTTTGCGTTGGTGTAAACTGTCAGGTGCAGTTCAAAACAAAGAGTTGAGCCGTAGCCGTTTGGGACGTAGTGGCGCTTCACTCGGTCCTGCCCACCCGTCCCCTGCCTGGTGTATCCTGCCTAGTGTCCCAGCCCCAGCCCTCTTCCCCACTCCCCGCCCCTCCCTGCTCTCCGCTCCTCCTGGCTCTCTGGCCCTTCCCGCTCCACGCCCCTCCTTGCTCCCCACCCCACCCCGCTCCCTGCCCCTCCCCGCTCGACGCCCCCCCCGCTTCTCACCCCTCCCCGCTCCACGTCTCTTCTCCCTCCTCGCCCAACCCTCTTCACGCCCCTCACCGCTCCCCGCTCCTCCCCGCTACCCGCTCCTCCCCGCTCCACGTTCCTCCCCGCTCCACGCCCGTCCCCGCTCCACGCCTCTTCTCCCTACTCGCCCCTCCTCACTCCACGCCCCTCCCCGCAGCACGCTCCTCCCCACTCCACGCTCCTTCCCGCTCCTCGCCCTATCCCCGCTCCTCGCCCTATCCCCGCTCCACGCCCTATCCTCGCTCCACGCCCTATCCCCGCTCCACGCCCTATCCCCGCTCCACGCCCTATCCCCGCTCCACGCCCTATCGCCGCTCCACGCCCCTCCTCGCTCCATGCCAACACCTCCGCCCGCGAGCAACACTCCGCCCGCTGAGAGCCCGCCAGCGCTCTAACGATGCGCAACGAGAAGGGGCGCGGGCTGGACACTACGTCTGATGTCTTCATGACAAATCGCGGCGACGGGGATCTGGGGACGTCTGTATAACAAGTCGCTACGTAGTAAACGGGTTGGGGGACGCTGCGACACTCCTCTACCACGATCTCGTGGACTCACGATCTTCGTTTTGAAAACGAGAAGGGTTTTGGTGTGCTCGTTTCAACATATCAGCGTGTTCCTATCGTTTTTCCTGTCGTTCTGGTCCTATGTGTTGTTTCTGTTAGCCTATTGGTTTCTGCGTATCTCCTCGCGTTTAGTCAAATAACAGACTCTACTTTGCAAGAGACATCCAGCATTAGATCTACAATCTAATTTTATGCGGTGCTTAACCATGAATGTGAAATAATACAGAACATTCTTCACAGCAGAGATGTAATTTACTTGAACTCCACGTTTTAAATCGGATGTCAGTCTGTTTGTTCATTTTTGTCGGAACGATTTAGCGAATAGGAAAACATAAGCAGCGACAGAAGTCGAGAAAGGTTTGTGACATATTGAGAACCTCATCACGCTTCACAGTTCCCCTTTCTCAGGAAAACACCGCGAATGCAATACACAGTCCCTCTGTCTCCTTTGAGGAGACATATTATCCCCATCCCATCGCAGCCCGAGAGCGCTTTGCGACCGTCCCACCGGCGGAAGACGAAATGTTTATTAAGAAACTCCATCTGAGTCTGTCTCCGACGCGAATATCGCCTTTCTCGGTAGAGTCTTAATTTAAACTTGAAGCGGAGCGAGGCCGTGGTGGGGCAGGGCGGGGCGGGGCGGGGCGGGGACGCACCGTCGCCGCGCCTCCTGACAAGTTTCCAAGCAGCTCAGCAGCACGTACCGGAACGGCCGTCTGTCATGGGGCGACGCTTTGGCGCGCGGCGCCTCGCCGTCCTGCCACACCCCGCTCTTCCCAGCCACCCCCGCCCCGCCCCGCCCCTTGCACCTTCCTGCTTGGTGTTCTCCAGCGGACGACCCCACTAGCTGCAGGAACGAGAGAGTGACTTTTTTTTTCGCGTGTAGGCCAACATGGACCACGCGTGCATCCTGCTTCAGCAGGCGCAAGTGCCTTTATCTGGGGAGGGGGGTCAGCATTTTAGAGCTGAATTCCATTTTTATCTCCCAAGGTTGTTAGCCCTGGGGGTATGGACGACGATGACATGATGATGGTACTGAGGGATGAAAGGACGGCGCACACATATAGACATACACAAATACACCCATGCCTGAGGTGGGACTCGAACCCGCGGTCTTCCGGTCCGACACCGCTACGGCACTACTGCCCTGACAATCTCGACCATCTTGACCGGCGAGTGACTATTTATTGATTTTTATTTCAAAAAAAGTTTGAAATTGTGGGGTGAGATACTATCGGAAGAAGTGCAATTTATGTCCTTATATTAAATTTTGGGATCCCTACTCTAATACGTACACATATTAGGTTGAATTTGAGTATATGTGTCAACGAACGTTTTGGTAAGAATTAGTAACAAAATATTCCCTCGTTTGTAATAAAAGCTGTCTGTAAAGTGAAATCGGGTACGCATTTTGGATAATATCCCTTATCGTGCCTTTCATGACGGAATAAACCAACTGACTTAGCGATTATTTGAATAACCACAAGCACAGTATAACCTCGGTAACCACAAGTACATCCGAACTAATTGGGTGTGTGGTCTGCTTGGATTCGGAAATGTTCGTATTATGCGAAAAAATGTACCGCAAGTATTCAAATACGTCTATAGTATTACTAAACACAAAGCAGCGTAACGTGCAATGTGTGTAAATGGAACCGTAACGTTGCGATCAGGTGATCACATTGAATTATTACTAATTCAGTTTCTTCGGCAAAAGAAGATTACAGATTTTGCAAGTTCCTCTAACAATAAGTGAAAATCCCTGTTACATAAACATGTGATATATACAGTAGTGACCAGTGCAATAAGCGTTTCACTTCTAATTGTGTTAGTTACTCAGTTCTATAGTTTTATAAAATCCTTTTTTTTACACTACAAATATGCAATTTATTAATTTTGTTTATTTTTTTCTCTATTCCGAATTGTGTTCCGATTATCCGAAATTTCGCATTGGCTGGGTTTCAGATTAGTGGGGTTCTACTATATATCATTTGGTCTTAAGTTTTATGGTGCGTCAACGTCTTCGTCCTTTAAGTGTAGTTCCTGTTATATTCCGGAAGGTGTTGGTGTTTTTGGAGTTGGGAGACTTGCCCTTCGGTGTGCAGGGTTTTCCCCTCTTCCATATATCTCCCCGCTGAGGCACCACCCAATCGGCCGAGCTCGTGAGCTGTCGTGACAGATTTGCTAAGGCAGTGCTCCGACATTCGTGTGGTATTGATCGTAGAAACCACGAAAATCTGCCAGTGCGAGCAGCCGGCCACTAGAATTTTCTTCCAGAGTGGTTAAATTCGTCCCAGATATCGAGCAGGTTTTACAGGCGGGACTCGAACTCTCGCACTAGCCAGTCAATTCCCGGAGCCTGTATGGGAACTAACCTATGTGTCACAGGGCATTCGGATCCGGTGGTAGATGCTCACGTAACGCGCCCGTGAGAGTTTTCTACTTTACAAGCGTCAGTTTTATAGTTGAAAACTTATTCATTAACAGTGATTGAGTGTTGTATGTCAGCTAAGTTAATCAGACTTGGTGGAAATCGTGCGGGCTTAATAATTAGATCTTTCCGATTTGTTTTCTTGTAGTGAGCCAATTATATTAAATAAGCTTCAAGAATTAAAGGAGCTTGTATCTCTTCAATAATTCAAAAGACTTGTCAATAACCATTGATAGTTGTGGAGTACCCTCTGAGTGATTCTACTGTCAGATAAGTTCGGAATTAATGGTATTCACGATGACACATTTCATCAAGCTGTGGTAGGCGGGGATTGGATTATGAGAGTGGTGGGATTTGTCGTCGTGAGATATGGATTAGCCGTATTCAGATGTGTTTTCCATTTTATTCCGTCGGATCACTCCCAGTTTCATGACTTTCGCTTGATGGAATCTCTATATTCCGTCGCTTAGTGGCGAGCTTTCGTTGATGACGCGCCGGACAAATGCTTGTAGAAAGTGTGCCGGTGTACGTCACCGGTTGAAAATAATGTGTGTGCGACCTCCACCCATCCACTTACATCACCGTTCCTTCCACCCGACGCAAAAAGCCGCCGCTGCGAAACCCCTGGCAACCGCCTGGCGTCCGCAGAGCGAGATTCATCGCTGAGACGCGACGTAATCTCTGGCCTTAGCGAGCGCACTCGAGAGCAGAGAATTGTGGGAGGCAACAGGCCATGCCGCCGCTGCCCGCTCTCGTCTCCTCTCGCAAGCACTCTGGCTCTGTCACGGACTCTCCCGCCCACTTCTGCCCGCAGCCGCATTCTTCCGCGTTCTTCCTAAGCCGACCGGACGAACACTTGCGACTTCCGCTCTCGCTTGCTCTTTCGCATACACTCGCTCTCTTCAAAACGCTCTTGTTCTCTTCGGAGCACACTCTTCCGAACGCTCTCGCCCTACTTCACACTCCCTCGCTCTCTTCTGTAGCCTCTCGCTCTCTTCCTCTCGCACTCCTCCGAACTCTGTCGCTCTCTTCCGAATTCACTCGCTCTCTTTGAACCTCTTTCTCCCTCTCCCACAATCGCATGCATGCCCATTCGCTCGTTTCCATCCACGTTCTCTCATCTCCACGCACCCTTGCTCTTCAGCTCTATTTCACTCGTTCGCGTATCCATCGAATCGCTCTCTTCCCGCGTGTTCTTCAATTGATAACTCATCAGAGCGCCTTCTGTTCATTCATAGCTACCTCAGCCAACTCTCTTGTTTTCGAAATCACTGTCATCAAGGTGATCCCTCATTCCAGCTGGATCACACTCGCTCAGTTTCTGTCTCGCTCGCTCTCGTTCCATGCGTTGCCGCCTGCCCGTGCCCTCGCCGTCGCCTGCTCCCTCGCCCGCACCATCTGTCTAGCCCGCGAGCTCACTCGCAACCGCAACCCGCACTCACTCTCACGCCCGCGTCCTCACCCTCACCCTCACCCTCGGCCGCATCCTCGCCCGCGTCCTCGCCGGCGTCCTCGCCGGCGCCCTCGCCCTCGCCCTCGCCCCACACTCTCATCGGCACTCGTCCTCTCCTTCGCACTCGCACTCGCCCGCGCCCTCTCTCTTGCCCGCACTCTCGCCCGCGTCCTCGCTCGCGCTCTCGCCTTCGCCGTCGCCGGCGGGCGCTTCCTGGGCGCTCCCCTCTGGCGCGGGCGCGCGCCCGCCGACCTGTCGCTTCTCGGAACACCTGGCGTCGTGCCCGCGCGGCGTCACTCGCGTAACGCCGCCTCCTCGAGCGCCGCCCCGCGCGGTAAACACCTCCGCCCCCTCGGCGCGGAACCTCTTGGCGGAGGGGCGATTTGCTCCGGCCACCCACGCCCGAGTAACCTACAGGCGGGGGTTCCCACGCGGGAAAGGCAGTTCAGGTGGTACGTGGGCTAGCACGGGGAGAACTACATTGGAATGGGCGACCTGAAGTTAAGATGAGTATTAAGAACTATTGGTAATTGACTCAGACTGTTCAGGGTTCAACATCCATTCGTTCACGTGTTGCAGTAATTTCACTCATTCTATCTGAATCAATTAAAAAATAATACTCAGTGTTGTTTAACAAACCAGATTGTACATCCTAGACGTTAAAAGACTTCATTTCCCTATTTGTGTTTTATGCGGGAAGAATATACTTTAGATGTTGGCATTTCTAGATGATGGTGTAGCAAAAACCTTGTAACTTTTAACTGGTATTCGCTGAAGGAGTAGAAACTCCATCTAGTTCGCTCGCTGCTATTGAATTACATAATGATCAACTTTTAACTTTTCGTACCTCCTATCATCCGTAAAACCCTTGGTCCACCTACTTATCTCTTCTCTAGATATTACAATGTAGGTCAAGCACGAAGAAACTTAATTACTCTTTATATGGTTTGCATATCGTAGCATAAATGTGAAAGTGTACATAAGCTAACTTTTGTTAATTGTATACTAAAAAATTCAACAATTTTCACGATCAGTTTTATTTATATCTTGAAATTGAGACACACAATAATCAGGGAATAATATGTAATGCAATAAAATTGTATTTTTTGTAAAAATCTAGAAATAATTGGATCCTTCACAGCGTCGAGAAAAAAAGGGTCGGCCTGACACTGAAACAAAAATACCACACACTCTCTTAAGAAAGATAATTGAGAAATCCTTCCAGAGGAGCCAGTTGCAACTATTTGATCTTCGTGTAGAGTACGTGTCCTTATTATTTTGAAAAATTGTCTCTGCCCTATACTTGAAGAGGACAAAATGCGCTTTAGTGAGTTTAGTACAACTGCCGCTGAGTTTATATTTACTGTGACCTATTCTACGAGATACTTGTGAAATGCTTATGAGTAATGATTACTGTGCAGATGTTTGTGCGGCAAGGGTTTATTTCCAGTGCTGTTGTAATGGTAAAAGCACCGACGTACATGTGAAGTACGCATTGTTCAAGAAGAGCAATGAATACTTCTTTCAAGCTGTAAGTGAAAGAAATATTACCCCTTCACGCTTAAATTAGGGTCGCGCCGGGAAAGGGCGCTCAGGCCACGGTCACGGGTGATTACGCTACTCGGACCGCTGTCAATGCTAACACGATCCAAGCGTGGAAACAGAGACGTTTGGGAAACTCGCAAGTTTTGAAAAGGGCAATGACAAAGGGTAATGACAAAAGGGAAGTCCTCTGACAGTCTTGTCAATTTATGGCGTCGAGGGCGTGCCGAGCCCTGGCGGGGGAGGCGGCGTAATGGCCTCGTTGAACTCTCTGTTTCCCATATAAGGATCCTGTAGTGTTGAGAACGGGGGAGACAGCCTACAGACTTTGCTGTATACACATCACGCTGCTCTGCAGCTCTATTCTTATATTAAAATTTCATACTTCATCGGACTTGGTCTGTAATTGAAACCTCGCTGACCACCAGGCTCCTCCAGGGAACTTAGCTTCCCTGCGAACCCAATTTTTATTGCATCCTGTACTGGAAGCAATTGTAATTGCCTGCAATCGCTGCTAGTAGCACTACACCTGCAGCGAAAGGCATTACACTGTGCAATCCGAGTTATGAAGATTATTACTAGCGAGTTTGTAGCTGATGAAGGTGCTTCAGTAGGATTTTACTTGGTGGTATAGTATGTGTCATAAAATCTATTTAGGTTGCGTTTACACACCCCTTAGGTAAGCATTGCAAATAATGACTTAGGTACTGCATTGATTTTCTATGTATTACATGCTAATCATCGATTCTCCTTTCTAACCAGAGTTAGAATGGGTGTGGAAATAGGATTTATGATGGTTTTAAGACTATGCGTTTTTCATTGTGATTCCACGGAAATAAATCGTACCACTCGGACGAAATCTGATATTCGTGTGTCGCAAATGGCGAAGGGAAGCCAGTAGTTAAATTGTTATTTCTTGTAGAAGTCACGTCCTTACGGGACGAGAGACGCGGCTGATATATGGGTTGAAGGCAATGCAACGTACACACTGGACTGCGGGTATTTATAGGCTGGAACTAAACACCAACGGCGGTCCTTCGCCACGTCCGTCGTGAGTGGACCTTTGGGAGATTGTGTAAGCCGCCGCCAGCCCGACGGCGGCCCGCGCTCCGGGTCCAGGTAGTACTATTTCTGCAACTATAGCTATTGTTATTCGCAGGGGTCTTGTAGAGACAAATCCCTCTACTCTCACTCTTCCTTGAGCCCAAGAAAACCACAGGGGAAAAACGGAAATTGAGTTACAAGCTCTAAAGACAAAAGTTTGACCTCTTAGGTAGTTTCAAATCTTTGAAATATTTCATTTAATTTTTCGATTATTTTTTCAGTTTAACTCTTGTTGATAAAATCAGTCAATATTAAATCGAAAGGTAGGAAATATATCAAGAATATATTCGTAAAAGGCTAAATATTAAAATTTTAATAAAATTAACATTTGAATTCAGATGCAGGACTCTGAGATCAATGATCCTGACGCCAGAAATGAAACCAAACATGGAATTAATGAAATCATTAATGTATGTAATTTGTAAATAGTGCAAAAACAATATCGAAATTCTTTAATAAACATCGGATGTTTCGAAACCGCAAGGGCCATTTCTATGCAAGCCAAGACATGCACCACGCCAACACATCAAGAAATGTTTATTTGCGTGCGCCGCGTCATAGTGAGTGTGTTTCTAGCCGCCGAGCGGTATCGCCAGTCGCTGTTTTTGCTGCTCTGGACTATTCATAGCGCTCTCAGCTGTTGGCAGCACGCAGTTAGGCGTGGCGCCAGAAGTGCCCTTTCCGTTTCTTTGTGTCCGCTGTACCAGTATGCGAGGGGAACGAAATGACAATTCGTTGTTTGTTCCGATGTCTGTTGTAGTTGCTACTACGTGCCGTTGTTGCTACTGATGCTTGTGTTCTTTTCGGCTCGATGAAATGTGTAAAGGAGTCTGCATTAGGAATGGATGGTTCCTGTGAAACAAAATTTTAAACGTGAATTCTGTTGAACATTTCTAATTTATTAGACCAGGTGACCTAAATTATATACTGCTAACTATTCCTGATTATTATTTGTTTTTTGGTCGTAGATTTATGAATTTAACATGACAATAAGGCAAATACTAGCACAGGACATTGCTATAACTGAGTTACATACTTTATGTCTATCTGATGTAACCTTGCAACATAAAATAAATAGATTTGTCATCACATAACTGTACTTGCTAATTAAATCCATCACTACCGTTCAACTACTACGTGCTATTATTGCTTATGGCTATTAAATCTACTATCTGATTCACCATGCTTTCTTGATTATCTTGACACAGTTGTTACTGCTGCGACATACTTATAGTAATCCATATCAGCAACACTTTGTTCTCTCCTCACCATCGTTAGAAAATTATTACAATAAAAACAAAACATGACGTTCACTAACTGCTTCCGTAGGCATCAAAGATCGTACACAAAGACGAAGTACTGGTATGTCAGCTTACAAGGTCGTCTATGTAAACACTGATGAATGTTGCGATGTAAACACATTAGAAGGATTCGTTTTCATAATAGAATTCCTTATAACAATTTGTTTCTCCGGTACCCACCATTTCTGCTACCATTTTAAGTGCCATTGCGCTTACTTCTGCGACATTTTCACACGAATACATCAATCAATTCTCGTACTAGTGGTACATTTACATTGTCCCTTCATCTACAAGCATCACCATTCACTTATAGATATTTACAGGCTATCCATATTATGGTCACCATCATTACGGCCATTATCACAGTGGTCATGGTAATTTTCACTATGGAGACCATAACTGTCACTTCCATATTGGACACCGCCTCACTATCCACTCTTGACCACACCGCAGCAGCCGCCATCACCATCGCTCTGCCAACAATCAGCGCCACCGCCACCAGCACGATCATCACCACAACCACATCCACCACAACCACCACAACCACATCCACCACAACCACAACCATCACAACCACAACCACTACAACCACCACAACCACCACAACCACTACAACCACCACAACCACTACAACCACCACAACCACTACAACCACCACAACCACCACAACCACTACAACCACCACAACCACTACAACCACCACAACCACTACAACCACCACAACCACTACAACCACTACAACCACCACAACCACTACAACCACCACAACCACTACAACCACCACAACCACTACAACCACTACAACCACTGCAACCACTACAACCACTACAACCACCACAACCACCACAACAACCACAACCACCACAACAACAACCCCAATTACCACAACCACCACTACTACCACCACAACCACCACTACTACCACCACAACCACCACTACTACCACCACAACCACCACTACTACCACCACAACCACCACTACTACCACCACAACCACCACTACTTCCACCACCACAACCACCACTACCACCACCACAACCACCACTACCATCAACACTACCACCACAACCACCACCACAACCACCACTACCACCACTACCACCACTACCACGATCACCACAATCACAATTACGAGCATACCCACAACAAACACCACCAGCGACAAGAACCACCACCATCACGACCACCACCTCCCGACTCCGCAGCCGCCGCCGTGCCGTGGCCTCCACCGCCGTGGCGTCTGCGGCGCAGCTGCGTGCGCGTGCGCCTCACCC
The DNA here is from genome assembly GCA_038098605.1 of Gryllus longicercus. Taxonomy (NCBI): domain Eukaryota; kingdom Metazoa; phylum Arthropoda; class Insecta; order Orthoptera; family Gryllidae; genus Gryllus; species Gryllus longicercus. The sequence continues at coordinate 191,355 of JAZDUA010000662.1, forward strand.
CCCCCCCCCGCTCCCCGTGGCGCGCTATGGCGCGGCGCAGTGCACCCGCGGAGGGCTGCAGCGCGCGGGCGCACCGGAAGCGGCGCGGGCATTGTTGCTCCGGAAGCCCCTCCGCGGCGCGTGCGGCGACACCTGCGCGGGGGGGGGGTAGGGGGCACGCGCGTTCATTGCGCGCCCCCTCCCTCCCTCCCCCTCCCGGCGCGTGGGGAGGTGCGGAGGTGCGACGCACTGTATTTTTTTTTTGGGGGGGGGGGAATCAAGGCGCATGAGGCAGGCGGTTGAGAAATGGAAGTTGTTTTTACAGCTGCGCCGGTGGAGGAAATGAACTGTCACATTCAAAATGCGTCTTTCTTCTATTGAAACGTGTCTCTTGATTCCATCTCCCCTGTTCTCATTACGATTGACAACTTGACTGGCGGGGCTTTTGGCGTCCCAGAAAGAGGAAGACCGGAGGAAGAGAAAGTGGGAATGGACGTGCTTTGTTGTGCATTTCCTTTTCAAGAAAGAGGTGCTACACGGAATGAGGAATTAAGGGGGGGAAAGATTGTAGGTTTGATATACTAATTATTCCTATTCGCATTTCACGGAAAATGTGTAAGGTAGAACGAATGAAGTAAGTAAATTAAATAATGGAGTCGCAGACAAAGAGCACATTTCAGCATGTCAAACCCGTAGAGATTATTACAGTGTCTCGTCTCGGCTGCCTTCACATTTCGTTGAATCTATAGGGTCAACGACTGAATTTGCAACATTTGTCCGCGTGAAGAAGGTGTGGCGGAGGTTGGACATCAGTAAGTTTTGATACTAGACGCCAACAGCAACGCATTCAAAGCATCTATGGCCTCGGAAAAGCCCACATGTTAGTGATCTGAATCTTCAACGAGCAATTATGTGCATCGTACGTTTTCAACAAAATAATATTTGACCATTCATATCTAAAGAATAGTGGAAACCTGTAATATTAGTCGTCCCAAATATACATGCTTAAATACACTGAAAGTTGTGTGCGGCGCGTGTATTAATTTTCCTCATTTCAGCAGAAATTCACTGTTTACTCTATCATGGCACTACAGTGTAACCTGCCTTGAGCGGTCACCAGGGGTTCGGAAAAATGGCCATTTAAAGGTGGCCGCTTATTAAAATAATGTTACTGGAGCCGTAAATCGAATCTAATTGTACTTCAGTAAACTCTTTTTAAACCGAAATCGATCGGGCCAAACAATTATTCCTGTTTAAGAAGGTTTCCGATTTATGCAGGGTTGTCCATTTTATGACACTTGTGTATATTGATTTTTCCGTCCTGAAACAAGTAAATTACGTGACTTTATTATAATTATAACTATATTTACATATAACATTTATGGAAGAAATTACCAATGAATAAATATATTAAACGTATTATTGACAGTTAAAAGGAAAAACATAACTTGTACACTAAAATATTGAATTTCCAACGTTCATTTACTATTGCTTTTTGGTTTTCCCACTTACTAACACCTTTTCACTTATTCTTCTCAAATTGAAAAAAATAATATGTTGGGTTTTATGTTTTTTTTAAGTCATTGTTAAACTGGTTGTGAAATTCATAAAAACACCACCTCGCTGCCTAGTGTCCGCATACGAACTGCGCGCTGTCTCTTTCAACGCGCAATGCGTCACAACCTAGAGTACTATGTCTTTCTGATACTCTCGCATGGCCTTAACCAATGCGGCTCTGGCCGAAGAGTGACGATTGTCAACGCGGGGGCGTTATACAAGCCGTGCCCGTGCACCTTCCCACGCACAGAAAGCCGGGAGAGAGGGAATTCCCCTAGGGCCTAGGCTGCGAGACAAGGGACCCCAAGGTCTAATTCCACGCTGGCAACTGAAGCTCCTCGCCTTCACGGTGCGTCTGCCGCGATTGAAACTCATATCCCTGGGAAAGAGAAATTAAAATGCTTGCAGATGCATTCATTCCATGAAGCGGATCTCGCGCCTCTCTGCCAATTGCATTAAATCGTAGAAATTCCGTTTTATGAAGGTTCCCTCTCCCTGCAGGATATGAAAAACCGCTCCGTTCGCTGGAGAAATTTTCCGGTTAAGGCAGGTTACTGGATTGTACAGGTTCCGGTGTTTTACTGTAATTGTTCTGAAATGAAGTATGTTCTAACATTTTTTAGTAAAAGTACAATTTAAACAAGGTATTTAGGCTCATTATCATCTCCTCTCGGCTAATCGGTGGCGGTTGATCCGCTAGTGCTGCGGTGCCGTGCACACGAGCCAATCTCTTGAATAAATGAAACGATTGTCTTTCGCAATATTGGAATTCTTCTTTAATTTTCCGTTCACAATGATGGTGATGTGCTTAAAAACTACGTATATCAATTATATTATTTCTTAACACGCGGGCCTACACACGGAGCGGTCTGAGGTCTGGTCGGCTCTATTTCGGTCGAGAAAACCTCATAACGTAATGCAGAACACAATTCTGGCTGTGCGTACGCGCTAAAATTGTTGCAATTTAAGCTCTTGAAGGCAGCGAGATTCATAGCACCTAGCAGTAAACGTGGCACTGCCCCCAAACCGTCTGTTTCAGATACGTCATCCATTGAGGAGTTTCTTACGAGAAAATAATGCAGCTGGCAACCAATGGCTATAACTATGGGTGGCGCGTAGTGAACTGATGATGGCAAAATCGGGCTTGAACCTGTATAACAATTTTAAGGCTTGTTTGGTAATTAACTAAATTTAATTAACACTAATTGTCTAAAAAGGAGCTCAATTATCACTTTAAAAAGGATTATTTTTATGAGCAAAATTTCAAAATACGTATATATCTGTAATGGGAGGGAAACAGTTTTTGCTCCGGGCGCACGGAAATCTTAGCGAAGCCATTGCTAACAGCGCACAGTTTAATTTTCGCTTTAGCTGCCATTCAAGATAACATCAAAACAAATCACTTGACTTCTCTCTCATTCTCTTAGTCGAGAAATTCACTTTCCTTCCTCACAGAATCGAACAAGCAAACCAGACTTGAAGATGCAATTCGCATCCTGTAGCAACGTCATAGAAGGGCCCTCCAACGAAGGAATTGGCTTCGGAAGGATTCTCGTACGCGGCTTGCTCCGCAAATTCTTAACAGATTGCGTCAGAAGAGAAGCGCGATTAAACCTTACGAATGTTGTGAAATGGAGTGACGTACGCGATATTGTTATATTAAAAGATGTTGAATAAGATCATTTGCTGTTATATGAAACATAAATTAATTTATATAGGATCGTGGATGACATTATTAGTAGTAATCTGACAATGCGCGTCGTCGCTGAAAGATATTAAATCAACAGAAATCTCGTTAACTTTCCCGATTTTAACTATGCATTTCAAAATAACTTGAGGTGATTGCGTATGAAGGTCAATCTATCAAATGTGTTTGGTTGCTGGCCGCTTAACCAGATGGTCGCTGAAGCGACGAAACTGAAAGAGAGTATTTTCACACTTACGTATGTAAAAACTCAACCAATTGCACGAAAAAATGAACTTTAACGGAGGTTATGTGTGAGCGAAGTGAACGTATGAGCACTTTTACCTATTGTAACGTCGTGCCAATGGGCCAGATGGACCACACATGTCGGAAGGCCAGCGAGGGAGCGGGGGCAGTCCTTTGGCGGCAAGCGGAAGGCCACTAGAGGCGGGCCCTCCTCAAGGGCCGGGGTCGGCGTGTCTCGGAACGCCGGTATCAACTGGCGCAGAGGGAGATGATGGGTGAGTCCAGCCGCGGTGCAGCAAAATTGCAAACCGGCCCACGTTTCGGGATGAGAGGACGCCGCCGGCATGGGAGGTCTGTCACGTGACCCCTCGCGAGGCGGCTGGAGAGTAACCAGCCGTGGTCATTCGTTGTCGAACGGAATCGCGGTGCGGAAGGCACTTTTCACCCGCCAGGGGTTATCGCGAGCTTCGGCAGCGAGGTGTGGCGGTTGCCACGGGACGAGAGACCAGGAGCGGCGCCAAGCCGCTGGCGTCTGCGTCAGACTGGGGCGGGGATGCCTCAGAGATGTGCAGTGCTGGGAGTGCAGCGCTAGTTTCCGTGGAGTGTAAATAGTGTATAAATACTTGTGAATAAATCTTTATAAAATAACTCCGTGTCTGTATTACTCGCACCCGACGACGCCACAGTATTATGAAATTCGCCCATTGCGCGATTTCGCTTCTCGTTTACGACCAACGCACCTCATAATGAGCAAGAGAGGTCTCGCAGAGGTAGCGACCGCAGCCGAAGGCGGGCGCGGCCAGGCGGAAACTTCAACGAGCGCCGTCTCCTGCTGCAGCTCGAGAGCGGAGAGTTGAAAACATCCTTCACTCCCCAGAGGCCCACGTGTTAGCCGCGGAGGGCGCCGTCTGCTGTCGCAGCTGCAGCCAACCATTCGCCTCGGTTCAGTGCCGCAATGTTGCTGTTTCTTTCTTCTAGGGCAGTAATCGGCTGCCTCTGAGCGAAGGAAACAGCAACATAATGACGATTTATTGGTATGTAATTACGCTTGCAAGACTATACATCCTGGGTTCAACAATCTTTACTCGGTCTTCAACCTTACCGAGCCGGCCAACAAGGAGGTTAACAAGTTTTGTGCGCGAGCATTTGGTTTGATGGCTAAATACATATTTCGTTTCGTTAGTTTTCTCGTATACTTTTAATTTATGCCATATTGCATGTTTTATGAAATATTGTAACAGACAAAAAAACTCCGACAAAATTTTGAATGTGTAAATTAAAATATTGATTCCATTTGGCGCAGAATTTCACTGTGTGCAGTCAATTGAGAATCACAAACATAGCTTAAAACGCGATATTCGAAAATGCTCTAGTAACACAGATCAGTGTTTTATAGCACGTGGGGAAATATATGGATTTGTTTAAATTGTGTTTACGTCATTGAAACAGAGCGCAAAACAAATCGTGACCGGAATTATTCGAACTCGGATAACCGTGTCATAGTCGCCTGTGCCACGCATGATAGGCTCCAAATAGTTGTGACGCCGTGTGCCCGTTTCCATAGCAATGAATCAGAACCAGCTCGAACACTTATTTCGAAAATGGAAGAGGACCGGTTTGCATAGAAGTGATACGCGAGAGCAAATAGTCAAGTTGATAACGAGTCGTACAGCTCACATACGCTCGTTGTAGATATACCCTGAGGGCTCGACATTGCGGATACCTATAAAGCACCAGCACAAAACAGGATTCCATCGATAATTTCTGTTCGCTTAAAATGCAATGAACCCGATGATGAAAGTTAATCAACGTGGAAAAAGAATCCTGTTTTCAGTGTGATGCATTTGCCAACACTATTTGAGAGCGCACGGGCAATCAAATTGTTACCTGCGTTTGGAACGACAGGGCTTGCAACGTGATCATCCATAGAGATGCAATCGAGTGACAGGCATCGTTCCGTTTCCTACGTTCGAATGGTGCCCATTTACAATAAACCTTCAACTAAGCAGACGTTAATGGCATAAAGGACACTTAGCCCTTCAGATTCACGACAATTACACTCGCTGGACTCCGACGTTAATCATGAGAGTTTTCTTTGTTGGATACGAGGTAGTCGACAACAAACGAACAAGGAGAATTCTTTCACTCTGCTACATTATTCAGCAGATCAGAATTTATGTTAAATATCTCTCATTATTTCTGTAAAAAAAATTTCGTATATTGGAAATAGATATATGTTTGAGAGAATAATATTGAAGTACTCGAAAGTGACTTATGTTTGTCGCACTTCAGCAAAAGTTCGTTTCGTTCGTTACAATTTCATTGTTATATCTATAGTAATGGAGAATCAAGTCTGAATTACCGATAAGCATATTGGTGGTTTGGGAATTATAACATTTTGCAGTCGAGGTGCAACTTAACCGAGTTGTTCATGTCACACTCCTTGTCTGTAAGCCCTTGCCCGCTCGAAGCTACCAATCACCTACATTTGGGACCTCACTTTGCATTCTCACTCGCCCCCAGCCTCTTTTTTTACATCCTCACCAATTACCAGTATCTATCTGCAATCCCACCGATCACCAGCACGTGTGTACCATCCACTGCACCCCAATTGACGACTTCGGCCTCATCGTCCATGAGTACGCTTCTACACATCCTCAAGCAAGTCACCCAGGGGGCGCCTTCCAGTCTCACCACTCGCCAGCGCGTCACCTCGGCCACCGCGCGCCACACGTCCTCCCGCCGCAGGCTGCCAGTCCGCCACTCTTACGCCCACGCCCGCGCCCACGGCACGGGCGGTGCGCGCCCATTTGCATAACGGGATTGTGTCGCGGGCGGCGTTTTCGCAAATGGCGGGCGCGCCGCGCCACACCGCGCCACGCCGCGCCGCGCCACGCGCCGGCGACATCAAAGGCGCGCGCGCGCGCGTCAATTACCCCGCGCGGGAATTGCAAACAAAACAAGCGCGAAGCGCTCCGCCGCACTTTTGCGAGGCGCCGCGTCCCCTTCGCCCCCCCCCCCTCCGGCCCCTCCGCCCCCGCGCGCTCTCGGACGGTAATTGCAACTATAATAATTATATAAACAATTGTTTTTGTTGTGATTACATTTCATTTTTCGCTAACATTCCTAATTGGCGACTGTCGGCTTTCGGAATGACAGACATCGCGGATAAAATAAAATAGAATGAAAACGGTTAATGAAAGAGTAGGATTGTTAAATGCTTTAATTGTAGACCGCGAACGTATTTTGAATATAATACTTTATATAATAGTTGAAAATCATTTTCCACGTTGGGATATTCGTGTTCATTGAAAACTTAATTGGTACGTCCCGGCTGTCAACGTTCGAAATGGGTCATAACAGATGTGCAATATATGATTGAAATAACTAATAAAAAATTTCATTCAGCACATGTTTAATAGTAGTGCATTGATGAATGGAGAAATAAGTTTTGTTTCATTATTTTGAATTTATTGAAAAGCAATAATATTCATTTCGCCCTTGTAACAGCGTAATTTAAATAAAATATTTTTTCTATAATTTTTTAGATAATCTGGGAGCGTGATTTTTCTAATTTGTATATTTCTCTTAATCATAAATAAGATGTATTACCATCAAATGTGTCATAATAAGGTGAAAAATATAAAATGTGATATTATCTTATGGAGCGGAAATTATTTTTAAATTAAAGGCGATAAAAGTGAAAAATCATTACATAAAACACACAAAAGTAAAATTGGTACATTTAAAAAACACTATTAATTAACACTTGAGATTAATAACAATAAGTTCCCTACTATTTTATAAATTGTTGTTCATTAAAGTTAATGTTAGTAAATTCAGTACAAGAAAAAATATGCCTGTCTACTTACAACCTCTGTAATTTTAAAATTTATTTCTAATAATCTTCTTCAAAAATGTTTCTATGTATCTATTTTTGGAATAACATAGTATATGTTGAATGCATTAATGACTTGAATTGATGATTTGTTGAGTGCATCAAAACAATCTATTTAAACGAAATTACATTAATTTTCGTGTTGTTCAATTTTATATATTTAATTAATTGACATCTTTAATACAATCCGTTTTAGTGAGATGTCCTCTCTTAGAAAACTGTAGCTCCTAAGAGCGCTCTTCAAAAAATGTCCGGTTGCCAGTAGTGAGCGCATCCTTTCTTTAATGTGAGGCGACGGTGAATCTCGACAGTCGACTCTTATCACGCTAGTCCACCGGCGGCGGGCGGGCGGACCTGCGCAAGCTGCGCGGCGAGCGTGACTTTGATGGAGAGGCCGCGGCGAAGGAGGGGAAGGGGAGCGCACGCCGCTCCAGCTGTAGGCGCTGACCCCACTTGCCCCCAATCTGCGCCGCCGCCCCCCGTGTCGCCGCAGCCGCCGCAGCCGCCGCGCCGCGCCGCGCCGTGCACCTTACCGCTCGGGCGGATTTCCACACGCTGCGCCCCTGGTGGCGGGCGAACGAACGCAAGGGCGGCAGAGAAAGATTATGTGCGGCAGAGAAGATTCTGATGCAGTGGGGGAAGCGGTATTGCGGTAGTATTCTCAATGGGTGATGCGCTACGGGTGACAGTAACAAAATTTGAACTGTGAATTTTAATCTAATGGTTAATATGTATTGTTCAAATTTCATGTTGAATTTGCTATATTATGTTTTACATACATAAAATTAGTAAATATTTGACAATCGGGGAACCATTCATTATTGAAGGATGTCGAATTCATTGGTCGAGTACTGGAAATAAATCTTGTTCCAAATAGTATCCTCCCAATTTATATCGAAAGGCACGCCATTTAAATATGTTCAAAATAATTTTCTGAAATATTCCTACTTTAAAGAATAGCTTCATTAAAAACTACCTGAATTATTTGTTTTAAATAATAAGGTTGCAAAAATCACTCATTCAAGTTCTAAACCCTTGGGTTATAAAAAAAAAGGTTCTGTAGCTAGTGAGAGTTCGAATGTAAATATTAGTATACGGATTGGGAAACATTTAAAGAAACACTACGTGTAATTTTAATTTCTTAAAATGTTCTCACGTAAGGCGATAGTGATGTTCTGACTTTTTTCCCATTGGGAATGTGTGTAATGAATTTTTATGAAAGTGCACAAACAACAGTTCTCGAAGTTCTAAACCGAAAGTTCGGAAAACAATTTCAAGGTTCAAACCCCGATCAAAGAAAATCAGAGCCATCTCACTTTCAAATGTTCACTAACGGATGCTGTTCACGAAATTGGACAGATTAGTTAAATAATTAATGTCTAAATAGACATTAATTATTTAACTAATGAATGATTCTAGAACTACGGGGTTGTGCTCTTCAAGCCAAACGCCAGCCAAGGAATCTTAGTAGTCAAGCGATGCAAACCGATGGAAATATCGCAGACCTTATTTTTCCGAATCGAATCGATAAACTGAAAAGAGGTTACAGAAAGCAAGGAAAGTTATTTTTTCAAACAGAATGAAATCTTATTGACTCTTTTAAACTACTTGCCCGATATTTTGGAGGAACGTAGGCGAAGCTTAGGCAGGGAATGCAAATCGTTCTTCGTTTGAATCCATCAGGTTTTCTCTTCCACTTTCTCCTCCGGCTTCTCTCCGCCCTCCCGGCTTCTGGTGGCGGCGTTTTTGTGCACCGCGCCTGTTATTTTAATCTAGCCTCCTTCCGCTTTCCGAATTCGAGGAAGGCAAGGCAAGGAAAGGCTAGGACCTCCTTATCATTTTTATACGTACCGGCTTTGTACCCCAGGAGGTACTTTTCGCCTTAAATTATTCATACTCATTTTCTTCTCGTACTTTGAAGTTATGTATAACAAGTCGTCGCCCCACCGCCGCCGCCGTGCGGCGTTCTTCGCTAACTTTTGAAATTTCCCGAGCCGGCGTGGAGGCACCGAGCCAATTACGCGGGGCCAGCGGAGGGAGTCGCCGGCTGGGCCTTCGCACGCCATCGCTCCTGACGGCCGACATCGCTCTGCATGTGCTTCACGTCCGCATCGCGTCGCCTGATTCACGCGGGCCCCCGAGGAATACACTGTAGCATTGAGAGGCCCTCGCCGGAATGTGTGTTTGTGTTCTTACATGCGTCGTCTGAATGTGTGTGTTGTCGATGCGCTAAGCGGCTATTAATCCGGTTAGTGCAGTTCCTTAGAGGTTTTGGTGTGCTTGTATTTGCAATATGCAATGAAATAGTTAAATTGTGCGAGGTATTGTCTACTAGATTTAGACGTATATTTGTAATCCTTCGACAAGTCCAATGTTAGTCCAACAATTTGCTACCACTACGAAATTGTTCAATAATAATAATAATAATAGTAATAATAATAATAATTGTTATAATCAGAAATTGATTGGCGAGAAATCTTCCGTGTTGTTGGTCTAAGCCAAGGCTTTTTTTACTTTATACAGATTTTAGCAGTTTGTATTTTTTATACTGTACAATACGATATTCTTCTCATTAAAATTATAAGTATAAAAACCATTGAATTCTGTATTGTTTTTTCTCTGCAGTTTTGAGGAATATGAAGTGTAGAAAAGAGTAGCTATCTCAATCACTTTATATTAAGTACATAAATACCTAGTACATATATTAGTGCTTGATATACTATTGTGACAATACGACGAAAAAATTATGTATAAAAGTAAAAAGAAATATATAAGCCAAAGTTGAGATGAAAAAATGGCGAAGAAAAGAACGTAAATAAAAAATGAGGCAAACAGATCTAACCCAAATTCGCGTTGAAACTCAGTAAAAACGTGGAAGCTCAAACGCGAGCAAGAAAACATCAAAGAGTTGAACGTCCTTCCATGTGTGTGACTTGTTAGCTACAGCCCGACGATTCCCGTCATCCAGGCCGTTTTTAAACCAAGAGCCCCGAGCGACGGCTTGCATGTCTGCCGACGGGCGAGCGCGCGGGGGCGGCGCCCGGGGCGACCTCTGGCGGGTCAAGGCCGCGCCCCCCATCAGCGCGCGACGTGCTCGGGCCGCCGCGTCGGCCTTTTTGAGCGGCGCTGACGCGTCGGCACGCGCGACGCCCCGCGCCGCGACGCCCGCCGCCCGCGGAGACGCCGCCGCCGAGTCAGCGCCCAGCGCCGCGCCGCGCCGCGCCGCGGGCGACGCCGCTGGCGCACCCCGGCGGACCGCGTCAGAACGTGGTCGGCGCGGAGAGAACGAATCGCCGGTCGAGACTCCGTTTCAACGAAGGATAAATTGAATCGGTGGCTTCGAAGCGGTCGCACCGCTGTCTCGGTGGTAGTGTTGTCGCTACCTGTGCGGTGTCGCTGTCCGGTATGTCGTAGGGTGTTCGAGAACTGACTGTGACAGTCTCGATGACAGTATTGCTCCCGTGCTTTCCTTCCTTGTCGTTGTTCTCATGTTCTTCCCTTATACCCACACTTCTACACACACACACGCACACACATGTACAGTTCCATACATTACGTTATCGCAAATGTCGGAAGACCGATCGGTAAAGTAGAGATGGTTGCTGTTGGAGGCGATGACCCGTTTTGATGACGTATCTGGTGTTGACTGCTCTCTCTATTAAAACTATTTAATTTCGTATGGAGAGTACAACATTCATTATATTATGTTCGCAAATTGTAGAAATGTGCAGATATCTTCACGAACAGCAAAGAACTCAAAATCACAGGTGATGGACATGTTTGTTTTCTTCTTGAAATGCAAAAATTGTTCTGGTTGGGTGTTCATGTTTGGCTCTACTATTTCCACTATTCTTTGTCTACATGTTTAATCTGTAATTATGTCTAAATATCATTGCCAGCATTGCCTCGCCTGTACAATGCCCCATCAGTTCCTCGCCAGAACAATCCATTGCCTCCATAGTCCCATCCCAAGATCGCGTTTCCTACCGCGTTCCGAGGGCAGCATTCATGCTCCGTGATATACATCCGATATCGGAGCGCGACCCGGGGTTGTCGCGGCCAGCGCGGGGCGGGGCGGGGCGGGTCGGGGCGCGGGGCGGGGCACGGGGTTGGGCGGGGCGGCACGGGGTTGGGCGGGGCGGCGCGGTGCTGGGCGGGGCGGCGCGGTGCTGGGCGGGGCGGCGCGGTGCTGGGCGGGGCGGCGCGGTGCTGGGCGGGGCGGCGCGGTGCTGGGCGGGGCGGCGCGGTGCTGGGCGGGGCGGCGCGGTGCTGGGCGGGGCGGCGCGGTGCTGGGCGGGGCGGCGCGGTGCTGGGCGGGGCGGCGCGGTGCTGGGCGGGGCGGCGCGGTGCTGGGCGGGGCGGCGCGGTGACTGGGCGGGACGGCGCGGGACGGCGCGGGGTGCGGCGCGGCGCGGGGCGCGGGGCGAGGCGGGGCGGGCGGGGAGCGCTGTAAGGGTGCGGTTAGGTGCCCGTAGCTATGCAGGGTCTGGCGAGGGATGCCGCCGCTAGCGGCGGCCGAGGCGCCGCGACGGCGGGCTGCAGCGGGGGGGGGGGGCGTGGCTGGCCAGGCACCTGGGGCGGTCGGCGGTTATGGGCACGGAGCAGACGCTGCGGCCTCGCGCGCCCGGCGCGCCTGCGGTGGCATGTGCCCCCGGGCACGTGCACGTACCGCGGCGCCCCTCCCTCCCTCCGCCCCCCTCCCTCCCTCCGCCCCCCTCCCTCCCTCCGCCCCCCGCCCCCCGCCCCCCACTCCCGCTCGCCCGCTCCGGGGAGAACAGTGCTCCGCGGTGCTTGCATCGGTTTCCACCGGATGCGTGTGCATACTTGCGCGGCGCTCCAATGGGCTTAACTCTGCAGAAGATACCTGCTAAGGTTTTTTTTTTATAATTTAACTGAAAAACGAAGAAATCACTCCTCTGCCAACACTGCTAGTTTGATGCTTGGAAGCTGTTGGTCAGAAAATTTATTGAATTCAAATTGATGTAATTGTCCAAATAGATGAATGTGTTTCAGAATTGGCTGAGAGGATTTGAAAACTTCGAAGTACATCAGAGGTATAAGTATTAAGACCTAACGCCGAATCCCGAGTAGTGTGGATGAGTTGCTTGCTATTTGCCGATAGAACATTCGGTGCATGCCCTATTCCCCGCGTGTCGGTGTTTTGGACTCCTCAAGGAAGCTCATATCCGGCCAGCTCATCAGCTGCTCGGAATTGGGAGAGCCGTCGCTCGCACTAGCCGAATACCGAATGTGTGGAGCTGCCTTTAAAATAGGACATACATTTGTATCGTCAAAAGATATTCTCCTACTAGGTTAGAAAATTGTACACTCTTTGAATACAAAATCACAAATTGAACTTCTTTATCTTTACCACAATTGTTAAATTCAAATTACATACTTTAATAAGCCCAATAAGAAACATTAATAAAACATTGCACGTTAATTTAGTGTCACTGGCGAATGCAAGGGCACAAAGGTGAACACCAGGAGCAGCCTTGGCGACAGGGTCAAAGCCTATTCTCCTCCAGGGAGCGCATTCGAGAATCGATCGTCTTCTCTGCGAAGCCGTCGAGATAAAATAGCGGCCCCCTTAGCAGAGGCTAATCCCTAAGCCGCCGCCACCGCCGCCGCCGGCTCCGCCTTCCCAGAGGCCGTGGAGCAACCTCCTTCCGGAACCCTGCTTCTCCTTCCGATGTTCCCGCCCACCTCACTGCCTCCGCCACCGGAGTCTCCACCGCCGCCACGCCCCCTTCCGTTCACCCCTTCCTTCCGCGCCCTCGCCGACACCCCCCCGCCATCCCCTAGTTTCTTGGGACTCTCACCGCTTCCAACTCCACCTTCCACACAAATCTCTCGCCTGCCCATCCTATCCTCACTCTCTCTTCACCTCTCTTTTAGCTATTCCCATCGTTTCTACCCCTATTCCCAGTCAGGTCTTGCCGCCACCTCCGCCAGATATTAGTCCTCGCCACCCTCGAATCTCACACCTTCCGTATTCTCGACATATATCTGTCTCTCGACTCTCGTCTATTGACAGTTCTACGCTCACTTTCACCCCTTTAATTCCTCATTACATCCACGACTCTACCTTCAATTTCACGCCATGCACCGCCCACTCCAGCCAGCATTACCACTATTTTCCTGCCTCCATCATTTCCTCATAACCATTTCCTTCGCCAGCACTCCTTCAAATGGTGCTCCCACCATCACGACCACTGCCAGCGATTCAACTTCCTTACCTCTATCTCATACAACTCCTACCAAGAACTGCGCCACCACCATTTCCTCTTGAATAAGGCGCGAAATCTGTGTATCCGAGGATTAATGCCGAATCTGTTTGGCCTTGGCCGGACCCGTTCCTTGCGATTCGCAAGGCCGCCTGCGGGGGCCCGAGGCCGAGGGAGGAGGGGGCGGAGGGTGGGAAACGAAAGGCAGCGAGGAGCGTTTCAGATTATTAAAATTATTCGATATTCCTCTGAAATGTAAATTCCAGTATCGCGATTTTCTTCTCGCAGAAACCCTGCCCCGTTCCACTCCCAAGTCCTCCGTCCACAGGCTCAGGCCACGTTCCAACTCATCTGCTCGGGTCGGCGATATTTCTGTGGTATTAGCGAGTTTGCTCGCGATGGATTGTACTGCATTAATCCTCCTAGATTCGAACGTTTCATTTAAGTTTGCTCTCCTCAGAAAGTTTGTTCGACAAGAATGTAATAAATTAATTTAATATTCTGCTAAGAATAAATTGTTTAATATTTTCAATAGTTGGAAACACAATGGAATCGGATTCAGCGAGTTTATTACTCGGGGAGGTTGGTGTTACAATACTGCAGGGACTGAGATCACTCTTTAATTTCTTTATTTCAACTTTTTGTACAACTCATTACTATAAACCACAGCGTTGCGCAGGGTTTGTCGTATAATCCTAACCCGGGGGTAGTGCTGCCCATGGAGGAGCGCCGGCAGCCCGGCAGTCCATCTGCCCTGGGTTTCGCCCTCGCGCCCCCGCCCGGGCAGCGGAGGCGGGGCGGGGAGGGGCGGGGCGGGGGGGGGGGGGCGGAGTCCGGCGGCCGGCTCCCGGGCGTCGGCCACAGGCGCAGCACAGGGCGCCTCTCATAACGTCGTTAGAGGCTTGCCGGCCCCCTCCCCTTCTCCGGTCCCCGACCCCTTCGACCTGACCCCGCCGGCAACTCCCCGCCCCACCCCGCCCTTTGCGAGACCTGGCAAGGCGATCCTGCTGTGTCGGCTGAGTCTACTGCGCTCGCACCCCTCCTGCCTTTGCGTTTCGGTCTTTTCCTTTACTTCTTAACTATACATTTATCGCTGTCTCTCTCTATTTTCTCTCCCTTCCTCTTCACCTTTCACACCTCTTTTTCGTGGCAGTTAATAACCTTTGCCTACAAACCTCATCAATATTCCCCCTTTGACTTCTCCCAAGAATTCACCGCTCCCCGTGATGAATCACTGGGGTCGTGTCTGCCCAAATGCTTCCACTACTTCCCCGCTGCCGAGACTATAATGCTTCAATCTCCATCTCGACTGTGCTCCGTTCTCAGCAGTTCCGTTTTCACTTCTGCATTTAATATTTTCCCCAACTTCCTTCTCTTCTAATGTTTTGTCTTAGGCGTCTCCTTCTCGGACCAAATCAGAGAGCACTTTGCGTGGTCTTCCCCCCTTAAAAGATCGCCCTTTGCCTACTTGCTATACGATAAAATGGTGGAAAGCACTCCAGCTATCTCACCTTACGTCTTTGATAACAGCTTAATTTCGACTATCCACTGCTTTCTCCTTGCCCTCGAGTTCTCCATGTCAACTTCTGGCCTAATAATGGTTCATCCTTTTGTTTGCACCTTGCTCCCGCACATTCTATTAATGTAAGGTATCTGCCGTTTCTAGACGAGTCCTGAAGATGCTCCGCCTCCATACCCTCATATTTTTGCTCCTTCTGGAAGTTACCGACAGTGAGTGTTAATGAACCTCATTTCGATGTTTTCACAGTGCTTCATGTCTCCTTCATTCCTATCTCTATACCCCTTCTTTTCTGGATGCTAGTGATAAGAACACGTCATCTTCCTGCTGCAACGCTGTGTATAGTGGACCGCTTGCTCGAACCGACGATTTTTCAGTTTCAGTGCGACCCCGACCGTTTTACAGGTTAACCTCTGTTCCCTAACAAATCCCACCGCCATTTTTCATCTTTTCCTTATCTTCTACCGTGTCCGAGAATCTCTGTCTGGTCGTCAGTCTGCTCCGCACTGGAACAGTCCTGGCGCCAGCCTTCGCAGAGCTCCCATCTCCCCTTCAATCCGCAAAAGCCCTGATGGCGATATAAGTCTCGGCGCCATCACCTTCCACTCCTCATGATCCCGATTCCAGATATCCACTCTCGTCAGCATACTACCGCCCTCTGACCTAATCTTGCTTCGCGGTCCGACCCCACCGCCGCGCCACTCTTGCCGCTCTTCCTCTGCGTTCCTTCCGTCGTCATCATCTGCCGCTTGCAAGCGCCTCCCGTGTCCTCCGCCTCCACAGTCCACTTCTCCGCAGTGGACCACCCTTCGTGCCGGCCTTCCTCCTCCCCCTCCCCGCAGGCGCTGATGGCGATATGAGCGCCCCGCCCCGCCCCTCCCCGCCGCAAGACCCGGCTGCATTATTCATGCGGGGGCGGCGCGAAGTGTTGGCGGCCGCAGGGCGCGCGTGGCCCCGGGCCGGGCGGCGGCGGCGCTGCCGTACGTTTTATTTTACTTTCTGATGAAGCTTAGCCCTTCGCGCGCCGCCCTGCAACTCGGCAGGTCGCTGACCCCTGCGGCTCGCCGGCGCGGAAACAAACCGGGAGTCGGCGGCGGCGGCGGGTGGAGGGGAGTGAAATGTGGGTCTTCGCCTTGTTACCGGAAATACGACAGCGGCTCGTTCGCCGCGTGGTCGCACCCCGATGGCGAGTAAACTCCGCCTCGGCGGGACAGGCGGCGCTGCGCTGCGCTGCGTGCATGTAGGGGTGCATCATTTTTCACGCCGAGCGTGTTCGTTTCTGGCGGGTGGGCGCTCGGCTGTCGCGGTAGCGCTGCGGAGTGCTTGCTCCGGCGTCCGGGCTCCGTAAAGTGGTCCAAATGCTCTCGGAACTGTCAGAACGCTCTGTGTCACTGTACAGCGAAATGTATTTTATAATAGGGATTATTTAGGGGTTTCGGTTATTTTGAAACAAAGGACTTCGGAGTGCTTAATTTCTCAAAAGTTAACATCTCTCCCTAAACATATATGTATAAAATTTTGAGTAATATTTGATATTCTAAATTTTTGATGTTCTATATTTCGTAAATAAATCGAGTTATACGGTTCCTAGAAATTTGAAAAGATAATTCCGAAAGGATCGGTACCATATTTTAATTTTTGAATGGTTTAATCATTTTGTCATTGTTTTCCGCACTTTACGAACGTTTACCAGAATTAACAATAATGTTTGTCTCATTTTTTTCATACGGATACCCTGTTTTAAAAAGCTGGGGATCATTTTTATTTGCAATCAACCCTCCTGTTTCCATGGAAAAAATGCTTCATATGTAGTATTACTGGCACTCTGTTCTTGAGGACTCGTATGCATTTCTGAATTTCTGACGTAAGCAATAATTTACGTACAAATGTCGAACAAACTTTCTTGTGTAGTATATCAGTCTAAAAATTATCTTAAAGTTATTGCTAATAAATATCATCTCAGTTAATGAATTTCCTAATCAAAAGTAATTATTTTCAGAGGTACGACGGAATTGTCATTTGTAGTCACTCCGTAGCAAATTCGCTAGAAGACGGCCTTTGAAGAGCAGTAGCGCGCATTTTTTAACTCTCAAATGCATTAAGTAACATACAGATACACTAATTAGATTTAATAATGAAAGAATCTCGAATCTTGTAATTTGCACTAATCTTGTAATCAGCTTCTTCCCCTTTCATGAAGGAATATACCTTAAACAATCCCTGAATTTCCGAATTTTTTACGAAATGCAATAACACTCCCTGATTGTGTTGATAATTTGACTGTGGAACCATTTTTATAATCATAAAAACAAGTTGTTTTTAAATACTGTAGAAGAATAAAATGATTTGATCTGGAGTAATTAAAAATAGAATCCACTTCTTTTATTGAAGAATACTTAATCAGCTGTGAAATGAGGTGTATAGAATACGGATACCATTGTCAAATCTTCTACCCCAGAGCTTTTGGAACTAGGCGTTCCTGCGCAGAAGGAAACTGGGCTGCTCCGATCCGAGAGGCGAGAGCTGTGTGGGCGCGCGCGCTCTGTTTCGCCGGGTGGCGGTGACGAGCCAGATTGTGGCACGCGTGGCTGGCAGCTTCCTTCGCGCGCCGCCGCGCCGGCGCGGCGCTCGCATCGCTTTTCGCTAGACGCCCCGCCGGCCACCGCGGCCACAGCGCCCGCCGCCAACGACGTCGCCCCCGCTCTGCCACACGTTGTGTCGCCGCGGTCACCGAGCACACACACACACACACACACACACACACACACCGCCGGCCTTACAGCTCGTCCGCATCCCGCCATTCTCTGTCAGACGTTGTGACGTGACCAACCCGCTCTTGCGCTGCCACAACCTCCGTTGCCGCGCTCGGCCAGTGCAACGATTCTGCAGAACCGTCTGCCGCTCAGCTGCGCGCTTCTCTGCCCCTCTGCCGCCCAGCTGCTGCCGCCGTATCAGTCACCGACACTTTTCGTCTCGCCGTCGACTCACAGACGCACATCCCGCCGCCATGACCAGAATATGAAATGCCGGCGACCCGCGGCCAAAATGTCGTAGACGCGCAGTCGACACGGGGGACACTCAAGACACTTTCTCGTCACACCTCCATCCCTTCGTAATGCCACGTCAATACATCATCCAGGCTCACCTTCGACAATCGAACGTGAGCTATCAAACACTCAATTTCATACGTCCTCAACTATCGTCGTATAGAATAATATCAAAGTATCAGAATACTTCGTTACTGTTGTTCTACACCTGAATCTGACAACAGAAGTCTTGTTTAAACAGTTGTCTTACTCAAAATTAATAATTCTTGGATTCGCAAGCCATTTGCGCAATTTGTCCTTCCGTCTCCTTTTCTGAGGGTCATGCACAATCCTTTACCGTCTTCTTCTACATATTCCACTAACCAACGCATTGTACGTAGTCACATGGTGCCAACAATTGTGATGTTGCGTCACACCGCGTTCTCTCGTTTGCATCGAGCTGTAACTGGGCATTAGACTCCCCAGCCATTTCGTTACTCGCCACATTTACCAGTTCACTGCCTATCTTTGACCTCTCCTATATTCTCTAGACGATAAGTCGTCCAGATGTTTCTTCGCCATCTTCATTTCGACACATCTTTCCTTTCCTTCTCATACTTTTATTCTTCGCCTCGCCTTTCTTTTGTGCTGTCCTTTCCGTGCTACCTGCGCTTCTGAAACCACTAACCTCATCGCTTTCTTCACCTCCGTCTCCTTCGGCTCAGCCTTCGTCTGTGCCCTCACCTCTTCCCTCAGTGTCTGCTATCGCACTCGTCCCCGCTCGTGTCCGCGTCCTCACCGCCGCCTCCTCGTTGCTATCGCCCTCGCCTTCATCCTCGCTCCGCCCCCGTCCCGGCCCTCGTCCCGGCCCTCGTCCCCTCCCTCGTCCCCGCCCTCGTCCCCGCCCTCGTCCCCGCCCTCGTCCCCGCCCTCGTCCCCGCCCTCGTCCCCGCCCTCGCCCCCGCCCTCGTCCCCGCCCTCGTCCCCGCCCTCGTCCCCGCCCTCGTCCCCGCCCTCGTCCCCGCCCTCGTGCCCGCCCTCGTGCCCGCCCTCGTGCCCGCCCTCGTGCCCGCCCTCGTGCCCGCCCTCGTGCCCGCCCTCGTCCCCGCCCTCGTCCCCGCCCTCGTCCCCGCCCTCGTGCCCGCCCTCGTGCCCGCCCTCGTGCTCGCCCTCGTGCCAGCCCTCGTCCCCGCCCTCGTCCCCGCCTGCTTCTCCTCGCTCACCGCCATCCTTGTTGCACTCGCCCCGCACTCACCTCACCTCGCCTTCGCCCCGCCCTCTTCCCATCCTCCCCTCGCCTTCGCCCCACCCTGTCCCCGCCATCTCCCCGTCCTCTTTACCCACTTGCACTGCCCTCGCTGCCACCCTCCCCGCCGCCCTCGCCGCTCACCGTTTCCCTTGCCCCCGCTTTCGCGCCCGGCCTCACCGTCACCCCCTCTGCGCCGCCCTCGCCCCGCGAACCCGCGTTAATTAGTGCGACGGCCGAAAAACGCTCTGCCCGGGCGGAGCGCGCTGGCGGGCAGGGCGAGCGTGCGGGCGGCGAAGAACTGGGCGCCAATGACGCTGGGGCCAGTGCGAGGCAGGGCTGAGGCTGCTTCACGGACAGGCAGACAAGGGCAGAGAAATGAGACGTCACTCTAGGACTAAAGGCAGAAACAAGTTTGATCTTTTACATTTAGCGTTGTGGTCCATATGATTACATCGTGATGACATATTTACTGAATCGTCTTCGGTAACCACATTGTATTGTTTTAGTTCTTGAAATCTCTAGCGCATTAGAATTATCCCATTGGTCAGTGTACTTTTAAAATATCAATTGTAATCTTAGTGGCATTGCAAGTTTGCAACTATAAAATAAACGTGATTTTCTGTCTAATATTTATTAGCGTAGCAAATATTTAGCGTAGAAAATTTTTGTGTTTAGAAAATATTTATTTACAATGCCGCATAACAAATTAAAAGAAATTTACTGTTGAGTGGCGAAATTTACTGTTGAAGGATCGCGGAATTCTTTTATGCTGGCCTTACCCAACAGATAACAGTCTAGTTGCACCGTGGCAGTTAAAATATTTACAGTTCGTGCGGTATTTATACCTAGAAGATTCTACTGGTGTTCCCTTGTACAACGTTGCGCGGAAATATGCTGCAGAAATTTCATCTTGCCCAGCGGATAAAAGGTTCAGCTGTAGCACGAAACTAATTTGTGGCGTACACTGTTTCTCGCGGTCTCTGAACTCGGCGTTACCGATGGCACGTGGTACTCGTATGATTCAGGGCGTCTGCCAAGAGCCGCGGAGCGTCTCTACCGAAGCGTAGAGTTTGCACGTGAATACGGAATATCGCAGCACCAGAGAACACTGAGAGGTTAATGCTCGTGATTTGTAGAACACTAAGGTTGGCACCTGAGAGAGCGAACTGCACTGTTTCCTACTGAGGGTCCGCCAGAGAGGAAACTCCCACCTCTTCGCGCCACGCCTCCACCACCTTGCTCTTATACGCTGGTGCGGTGTACTATCGCGCGGCGACCGCGCGAAGTGGCTCAGGGCGTAACGCACTGACTTCGTATTCAGGAGACACGGGTTCAATCCCCTAGCCAGCCATCCTGACCGGGGTTTTCGTGGTTTCCCTCGGCCATCCAGGCGAATGCTGGGATGGTTCTACCGAAAGGCCACCACCGCGAAATCCTGCGTCGCTGTCCGAATTCGTTAGCTACGTGAAGTCACGAAGATTAAGGGAATTCGAGA
Source organism: Gryllus longicercus (assembly GCA_038098605.1). NCBI lineage: Eukaryota > Metazoa > Arthropoda > Insecta > Orthoptera > Gryllidae > Gryllus > Gryllus longicercus. The sequence goes on from JAZDUA010000662.1 coordinate 212,235, forward strand.
TATCGCGGATTCCTGGGAACTTCGGGATCTCACGGCGCCGAGGCCAGTTGCCCTTTACGGGACACATAATAGCTAAATACAAATAAAAAATCGCGCGGGGAATCCAGAGGGCTCTGTCTATTACAATCGCGCAATACTATTGTACTTCTTTGGGGTTTAACGTAATTTGTGTGCTCTTTTCCTCTTTAGATTTTCGAGAAGTATATAACAAAATTTTTTTGTAGCGTAATGTAATATCGTGATGTAAGCTAGTTAATAGTACAAGATTTGAGGGTGCTGCCAACATATCTGCAGTAGTTGGCAGTAAATCTGGTAGTTGTGGAGGGTAGTTTGCAAGTGTCGGCGACATTCCTGGGCGGGAGGGGGGGGGGGCGCAGACCGCCCCGGGCGCAGGGCACCCTCGTCCGCGGCGCGCCGTGTCCCCGCCCTCCCCCCATCGCGCAACACCGGGCACCGGGCGTTATCAAAGAGACGAAGGGCCACCTCCGACCGGCCTGGGCTCGCAGGTACAGCGCCGCAATCAAATTCCACTCATTAGCGAACAAAGCCGCCGCCACCCCTGCCGTCCCGCCCCCCCTCCGCCCCCCGCGCCGCCGTCCCTCCTCGGGCATCGCAGCCTCCCCGCCCTTCTTCACCCCTTGGTTCGCTCGCTCTTGCGCTCTTCCTGCTTTGGGGGACTGTTTCACCTCGGCCGCTTCGGCTTCAGCCTAGCCACCCACGCCTCCGCTTCGTCTGTACACATCTTGACCTGAACCCGTAACTAAGCTGTGATGGACTGGGCAAAGTTCTATTTTTTATAGATGGGATCACTTGTGTAAAATCTGTGTTTTCGAAGTATTTTATTTGTTGCTTGTAATCCAGACATAACCACTTACTAATTGCTCCTGCAAGGATGTTTTTTCTAGAAAGTAAAGCTCTCTGCTATGTATGATACAAATCTCCACTCGTTGCGATCACTTCCTCGTCGTACTTCATGCACACGTTTCCTTCTGCCCTGGCCCTCTCGCGGTCTCACTATGCCTTGTCCTGTTTCGTCGTGTCCTCTTCCCGCCTACCCTTTCCGGACCTGTCGTCGGAGTCCCGCATCTCCTGATTCTCCAAATCACATGTTCTCTCTTGAAACCATTTTCAACGGTTTTGTTGCGTTATTTCTTTTTAACCGGTCCATATATGAGAGGGCGTGGCTAATGAAGTTGACTTGGGTCGCTTGTGAATTGGTCGTACGGGCTAGGCTGGCAAGTCGCGCTTACTCGTGTACGGCCTCCTTTAGATTGTGCTTCTTCACCAGAGAGTATTGATCTACCTCCTTGGTCTTGGTCTAGTAGTCTCTAGAGAGTATGGATTTAATACCTTGGTCTATGCTTTCGCCTAATTGTGTCATTTAATCCTCTCTATTACTTACTCCACTATTATTCTCACCCTCCATCCCTCCCTGTCTCTCCTCTCTCCCTCGCTTTCTGTTTCGTTCCGTCGTTATTTGTCCCTCTCATCATCTATTCTCTCTCTCTTTCTCTCTCCCTCTCTCTCCCTCTCTCTCTCCCTCTCTCTCTCCCTCTCTCTCCCTCTCTCTCTCCCTCTCTCTCTCCCTCTCTCTCTCCCTCCCTCTCTCTCTCCCTCTCTCTCCCTCTCTCTCTCCCTCTCTCTCTCCCTCTCTCTCTCCCTCTCTCCCCCTCTCTCTCTCCCTCTCTCTCCCTCTCTCTCTCCCTCTCTCTCTCCCTCTCTCTCTCCCTCTCTCTCCCTCTCTCCCTCTCTTTCCCTCTCTCTTTCCCTCTCTCCCTCTCCCTCTCTCCCTCTCCCTCTCCCTCTCTCTCCCTCTCTCTCTCCCTCTCTCTCCCTCTCTCTCTCTCCCTCTCTCTCCCTCTCTCTCCCTCTCTCTCTCCCTCTCTCTCCCTCTCTCTCTCCCTCTCTCTCTCCCTCTCTCTCCCTCTCTCTCCCTCTCTCTCTCCCCCTCTCTCTCCCTCTCTCTCTCCCTCTCTCTCCCTCTCTCTGTCCCTCTCTCCCTCTCTCTCCCTCTCTCCCTCTATCTCTCCCTCTCTCTCACTTCGACATTTCCCTTACCGCCGTGCTCTCTTCGTCCACCCTTTCCTTGGGCGGGGCGCACGGCTCATGCCGTGCTAGACGCAGCGTGTTATTCGCCCTGAAAGAGCCTGCGTTCTGAGGCGGCGCGGAGAGTGCTAGCAGCGACCAGCGCGGGACCTCCTGAGCGGAAGGGTCGCGGGGCGGGCGGCGGCCGGAGGAGGGGCTTCTCTTTGCCGCGAGGACGAAAGGAAGGGCGCGCTGTAAACCGAGTCCCAGGCAGAAGGAGAGCTCGGCGATACACGGCGCTCCGAGGGGGACAGGGGTTGTAGCTAGGGACAATCCCTCTTCGTGCGGAGAGAACCTCACGGCACGCTTTCGTTATTTAAAGTTTTAGGGGAAGCCTGACGGTTTTCTCTTGAGCCATTGATTTCTCATGTATGTAAGTTTCAAGTGTAGCCGTTGAGTTGGTTCAGTCGTGCCTTCCCACAATGCACCGACCTAGCAAGCGATTGTCTCCAGCACTTTGAAACCTATTGGCAGTGAGATTAACTTGATAGGCGGCGATATTAAATAAGATGTCGGTAATACTTTCCGGCTGAAGCCGTGAAATATCAAATTAGTAAAGTGCGCAAAACATTTTGAGTTTCAAATTTCAGTTATTAAAGCTAGTATATGTCGAATTAAAAAAAACGTCCAGTTTTGAGTTTCAAATTTTAGTTATCGAGGGAATTATAGTTTGTAACTGGGAGCTGATTCAGACGACTTATTGACTTTATGTTTACTCCCACCAATATTTTAAATTAAAGAACATTTTGTCCAAACCTAGATCATAAGGTGAAACTCTTAAAATATGTACTGTAATAATAATTGTACTGTATCATTAAATGAAAATATTTTCATGTATGTAATTCATTTTTTAATGTTTGAGTGTAATAAACTCTTCAACAAAAATATTATCGTGCAATTTAAGAAATGTATTTAATTGTAATTAAGAATTATTTTGGCAAGCTAATAAGCTGTTTTCAATAAGAGACTGAGGTGACTTTGTTTCTGGCCCAGGTATTAGTCAGTAAACGTCGATGTTTACTGCAAGTATTTCCAATATTTTGACTGAATTTATTCATTGTTTGTATATCGTCTATTACTTATTTACATAGAGGTTTTCGAACATAACGTTGGTGAAAATAGCTTCGAAAGAAAAATAGTTTAGATCGAAAGTAAGTAACTGTACCTTCTTTTTTGAAGTACCATTAGATTTCCTTTTTACAAATAAGTTTAGCCATTTTACTTTCGTGAGAGTTCATCGGTCACCTGAAGGTAACATCCTTAGAACTGTTACTAAACAAAATCATGTTATCGTTCAATTTCTTTCGTCTGGTTTGAATCAGCCTGTCGAGCCGAAAGTCTCATTATCCGAGAATGCTTCTGCAACTGACACTATCACTGGCCGGGACGCCTCACCAACTTAACGTCGTCACGAAATGCGTTGCACGCGACATCCTCTCCCTCACACATTCTAACACAAGACCTCTCATTAGTCGTTGCTAACAGAAAACGTCCACCGCGTTTCGGCTTTCAATTGACGCCGGGCGGAGTCTCGGCAACTGATATAAACTGCGCGCCCGACGCCCGAGTCCCTTTGGCGACACACACACACACACACACCTGCGCTCGCGCCCCTCGCAAAAATCCCAAGCGAGGACGTCGCGTCGCGTCGCACCGCATCGCATCGCATCGCATCGCATCGCATCGCATCGCATCGCATCGCGTCGCGTCGTGTCGCCAGACGCCCCTTCACATTCCTCCGAGCCCGCACATCATTTTACTATCTTCCGTTTTACGTCGCTTCGTTCTCTTTTTTTCCTTCTTTCTTTTATTTCGACGGCTCCCTCTTTCCCTCGCGCGTAAAAGGAAGCGCGTTGACGCGCGGGGGCTCTCGCCAGCCTTCCCCCCCTCCCCCCCCTCCCCCCACTCGGCTCACCGAACGAGCGCGCGAAACGAGACACGGCCCGGGTGAGTCCTGCGCCTTCGATCAAAAGACCGCGGCGGCTGCCTCCCCCCAGTCGCCCACGCCGCCCACGCCACCCGCCGCCCACGCCTCCCGCCGCCCACGCTTCCCGCCGCCCACGCCTCCCGCCGCCCACGCCCACGCCTCCCGCCGCCCACGCCTCCCGCCGCCCACGCCTCCCGCCGCCCACGCCTCCCGCCGCCCACGCCCACGCCCACGCCGCCCACGCCACCCACGCCCTCCGCCGCACACGCCCTCCGCCGCCCACGCCCTCCGCCGCCCACGCATCCCGCCGCCCACGCCTCCCTCCGCCCACGCCCACGCCGCCCACGCCACCCCAGCCGTCTCCGCCGCCACCCCAGCCGTTCACGCCGCCGCCACCGCTACCGCCGTCACCATTGGCGTCACCGCTCTCGCGTCGCTCGCGAGGTGGAGGTTAGCGTTTCTAAAACGCACCCCACCGACGCGACACGATACGACGCTCGGAGGAGTCCATCCGCGGAAGGGGGTTACGCGCGCGGGCGCAGAGACCGAGGTGTGGAGAATCACCGCCGGGGAAAAAGTCGAGTGTGGGTTTAGGGTCGGTGTTTTTGCACAGCGAACGAAATCTTGATATTTGGAACACCAAGGGTTTTCGTCACATCAAGGCGGTCGATTTATTGTATCGTTCAGTCTGTACAGTTTTACTTATTCCTATGAACTTGTGTTCGACGTACTCCTTCAATCATTTCAAGTATCACAAATCAATAAAAAACACAATTGGTATTCGAACAGAAATGATTCCAACATTTTTTCACTCATTCTGATTTTCTGATTTTTCTCACTGTTTACGGTCAACAGCGAATTGTACATGAAGACGGAAAAGTAAAATTTTACTTGAATTTTTATTCCTACTTACGTTGAAAGGTGTGAAATACAAACCACTTGGTCAAAAAATATATATCTTATCAATAATACAATTTTATCAATTTTGAGAATGTGCCATTCAATTGTTTCTCTTGCCATCCACGTAGGTAGCACGCTATGATTTCTAGTATCTGTATTGGTATCTGATTTATATTATCTATTTAATAGTTAAAAGTGTACGCACTGTCCTGTCGTCGCCGATTGTGCATTCGCGTGGGCTATTTGTCGCGAGCGTGTATGAACAGCCTGGCGCGGTAGGCGCGCGGGGGGCGCAGGGCGGGGGGGGGGCGGCACTCGCTGTTATTCAATTACGCTGCGAAAACTCGGGGCCTCCGGGGGCGTCTTACGGGGCCGGCGCGGCGCAGCGCAGCGCGGCGCCGGGGCTGTTAGGGGCTCGTTGGCGCGGCGGCGACGAGCGCCGTTTGCATTAGACGGGCGCCGTTTACTCGCAAGGGCAAGGAGGCGGAGGGAACCGCCGCCCCCCCCCCCCGCTGGATGCTCCCGTCTTTGTTCCGTCCGCCCGCGCGCCGCCCTCTCGGCCCTTCCGTGGCCGACTTGCTGGTGTACTGCCGTTGAGTGGGCGGACGTATCCGCTTTGGTCTGCTTCTGCAACGTGTTTCTGTGCATTCGAGGTCGTACGCTTTTTTTGGATGGTTCTATCTCGTACTTGTCCATTATCTCTTACTTTATTTCTGGTTTCTCTGCTCTTTTACATCTCTCCCCATTTACACTTTTTCTCACTCACGCTCTCTTCTCTCTTTCACTTTCTGTTCCACTCACTCACACAAACACACACATGAATTCTACTTATTCTTATCCAGATCTGTTTTTGTGTTTTCTTTCCATTTCTTCGTACCGCACCCCAGTTTCATTCTCTACGGTCTCTCTGCCATCTTTTCTATCGTGCATGCCCTATCGCCCCTCCCGTTTCAAATAATTCTTCAGAATTTTCTTCTTCCTCAATCGTCATTATCATCTTGCTTTCTCTCGGCCTCGTTCCGCACTCCTGTCCTCTCCCACATCTCAACTCCAATTCCTTCCAATTTACCGCTCGTTTCCTCCTCTCCACTGCTCTACCGGCAGTACTGCCCAGTTCATGCCTGTTCCGCTTATGGGCAGTCTCTTCCCGTCTCTCTCCCTCGCTCCGTGGCTCCGTCGCTTCCACAGTGCTCCTCCGCCATCTCGGGCTCCCTACTACGCCTTTAGCCGGCTGCGCTATCTCCTGCGGCCCCGCCCCTCCGCGCCCGCCCCCGCCCCCGACGGTGCTTCTGCTTTAATTGTAACGACGGGCGGGGGCGGGGGCGGCGGCGGGGGCGGGGCGTCTTCTGGCCGGGGCAGGTGAAAGCGCGCGTTTGTTGCAGATTAAGATCTCGACTCGCACAATACTGGAGCCGTCTCCAGATCTCCCTCGCATTTTTATTCCCAGTTTTCTCCGCCTGCCGCGTACCGCCTGCTCCGACTCGACGTGCATTTTACAAACGCTGGCGTCGGGCAAAGGGTATAGATAGAACAAACAAGATCTTACGAAATTAGGGTATAGCGTGGTAGATAAATAATATGCTCACGAATGAACATATCACGGCATTCCGAGAAAAGTACAAAGACCTCTGTGGCAAATATAGAGATACTAAATTTTGAAATTGCTCCTTCAAATATTTTCTATTGTATTCTGGCTGACAATCTCGCTGATCACGCAGGTGCTTCGGACTGGTGTGATTTACTCCAAAGGTTGTAGGTTCGAATCCCAGGCAAAGTATTGTAGTTTTTATCATTGGTTCCCTGTTTGGCGATTTTCTCACAACCCTATACCCTACCTCCGCTGCATTGTATCTCCCTATACATTGCAATCCGTCCTCTCATCCTGGTGCATAGTCACTGCATGAAATATTTGGCATCCATAAAGAATAGGTAATTTACTTCAGCAACGCATTATGAACAGTGCATATTAGTAGAATTCTTATGAATTCAAAATTTAAACATTTAGTACAAGTGAACTACTGTATAATTTTATAAATCGATCGATTGCAAATCGTGAACTGTCATCGAAGTTCTTTTCTTAAAATATCTTACTTTCTTATTCAAAGTGTAATGTAAAGGGAATTTTATATTCCAGTAAATGTGCATAAATGAAGAGTAATGTATTAAATTGATTTTTGTGTGCTAATATATATCTATACTAATATGTAAAGACAGAAGTACGTCGACTTGGAACAGAAACTTTTGAAGTAGCTTCTTTGAAAGGTCTGGAGTCCCCACAGCTAGTTATTAATATTTTAAAAAATGATGGTCTAGACTTTAGAACATGTATTTTTCCGGTATTTGCATAATGAAATGGAAGGACAAATTTTTATTATGGTACACTAGGAGGCAAATAAATTTACTATGTTATATAGGCTCAGACAGCTTATCGTTGAAATAATTTATTTTGAAATCGTCTATAATTTATGCATTGCAAAATAAAGTAGACTCAACTGTAAGAAATGATGCAGTTTGTTTGAAATGTCTTACATTAATAAATGTCATCAATAAATTAAATTTTTTAAACTATTTTTCCTCAGTGTTCACCTCAGACATACCTAGAGTTTCTTACAATCTCCCTTCCAAAGTTAATAACAATTTCCTCTCCACATTCATTAATTCAACCTTTATTTGTATTAGTGTAATTGCATGATTATTTATTCACCACATTTTAGAACGCTTAAATCTTCGGTTTTCATCAAGAAACAGAATAAATTATTTTGTCAGTGACAATCGATGATAGAATTTTGAACTCGTATCGAAATGTGTTTGGATGTGTTTTATTTTTGTCGTCTTTGAGTCAACTCAAAGCACGACAATAGGTACTATGAGCATGTACATTAAAGGCAGTTTTGTAAAAGTAGTTAATAACAAATATTGATCAATCAAATGGATTCTTGAGTGAAAGGAGGTTCTTGTTGTATCCACAATATTCTCAGGAGACATGAGTGAATCGTCTAAAAAGAGGACTTATATGATCCAGTTTTCAGAAAAACTTAAAATGCCTCTAATGCTTTTTCTAGTCATTCGATATCATGAGCCTAGACTACGTAATGTCAATAAAGTTCTTATTTAAATTATATGTATAAATAAACGAATAGTGAGACAGACAATCGCTAAGTTGAGAATAAAATGAAACTTAACAAATTTGAATTGTAGCACATCACTGTTTAATTTGTTTCTTGAAGGAATAATGCCAGTTAATCTCTTTGACTTCAGAAAATGTTTTAAAACTTTTATTTGATAATTACGTGTGTCTTCTGTTATTATAAAGTGTATTTTCTGTTCATGTCCATTCCCCAATTTACTTTCCAAGAGCCTACAAAGACACTGCGCTTCAAATATTTCTAGTTGCGAGCTTGTAGTTCTTATTACGTGATTCCGAGCAGTAATTTTTTTCTTCTCTTCCCCATTTGTATTTCTTTCCTGTTCGTAGTTGCACCGCGACCTTTCCGCGAGCCCCACCACGTTTTCGACGACCTCACTTCGAAACAGGACACTACTGACCTCTGAATATTTGATAGCATCCGTTCATTATACAGGTGGATGTGCCTTTGAACTAGCCCTGTTCGCCGCGTTAATATTGATGGTGACCGACTGTGTGTGTGTTTTTTTGTTCACCCCCACACGCCCATCCGGATCGCCGGGCGTTTCGAATTGCAGGACTTGTTGCCAGAGGTCAAATTTCCCCGACACGGACGCGCGGACGTGGCCCGGTCGCGTTTGCGCTCGTCTGCTGTTTGGCCCGCCCCGGCGCGATGCCCCTGCGCGGCCACGCAGCGGGTTGCAACCCAGCGAACGCCCTGGCGGGCGGGCGGGCGGCGCGATGAATTCGTGCAGTAGCTCACACGAACTGTAGGGAGTTAGTAGCAGATTTCACTATTATCCTCTCAACATCGTGTAGTATAATTATGTTGTAAGTGTTGCATAATCAGTATTGTGGATACATTGGTTCTGTTGGGGACGGTTTATTTTATCGGCAGAATTATCGCTTGTCTGTTAAATGACGTCAAAAAATATATGAACTAATTAATCATCATTATTTACGTTATTGAGCAAGTAAGTAAGCCTACGATGGCGAAAATCTCTTCTGGAGGGAACAATCGTCGAAATTCTCTGATCATTTTGGTATACGTGTCAACTGCTGTATCAGCATTGAAATTGAATGTTTATTGTATTATTCCATGATCGAAACCATTTTGTCAAAAAAAATAGTTATTGAATTACCTTGTTTTTTTTTAATATGTCATATATATTTACAATTACTTGAATTACACCTAAATCCAAAGAAACGAACTAAATAGAAGGTGTCGTTCTGAAAGAATTGTACTTTCGAAAACAAGCGGAAATTATCCGCCAGGATGTTGCGAAAAGTGTAAAATTATTATCTAAAAAATCTTATATTGAAACGTTTCATTACCATCATGACAATGTCAAAACAACACTTACCATTTAGATGGAAGTTGTGGAGTCAACTCGTATTGAGCCGTCGGCTATTCGTGTAGAGTTATCCAACTAATGTGTTGGTTCAGACCAACAATCCGTTCCCGGTAGCCGTCCTGCACGGGTCGATACTCGCATGTACGCTGTGTCATTCCAGAAGCCGTTATACTGTCAGACGAGATATACGCGTCATAACCATGATAAAACACTCATACTACATCGCGGCCTTAATTATCCCGGAGGGCGATACTGTCTGGTCATCCCTTTCCTGCCTACGCCCTTTCCACCTTCTGTGTGCCTATTACAAAAGAACGACAACCTCGCTTTAGAAGGGCTATGCGAGGCGTAGTAAAGAAAATATTAGTTTTCCCCTGTCGGGCCGAACCTCGGTTCGCAATTCAACTTCGTGTTTTTCGCCCCCTATTGAAGTTATGGTATAGAATTCCAGGCTTTCGTTCTATTGTGGTAATCGGCTATTGATCGAACAATAGATTACAGGGGAGGGGCTGGCTTCAGCGAATCTTCGATACTTTGCTGGAGCCCTCTTCAGCGCGCTGTTGCCAAATATTCCCTGGAACATTACTAAGGCGCACCGATATGCAAGGCAATCATATGAATCACATTCTTTATGGAAACCTAGGTACTTTAGGATGAAGTTCAAATAACATTAATTTTCCAAGTTTGCAATTAAGAGACAATAGTTCTATTGGATTTATTGGAAATAAAATGATAAAATGAAATTACAACGCTTAGTTATACATACAACAACACGAATGATTGAATACAACTCTTCATTCTCTCTTTTGATAAAACGCTTTAACTGACAATTCAATTCCTCATAAAACATTTCTACTGACAATTTTAAATTTTGATATAAATAACGAACAATCCATTTCAAACTAAAAATATTTCAAATCTGAACCCTGAGACGGACGTATACCTTTTTAAACTATTATCTTAGAAATAATTTGGTGACTCTAGTTCGTGATTCACTGCCATTGTGTAGATAAAAAGCAACAACCCCGTTCAAAAGAAAACGCACAGCGCTGTCACGCGTATAAAGACCTACACGTATCCCCAGGCTGAATGCTATTGGAGCCCTGAACAGGAAATCTGCGAGCGCGCCGTGCATCCGGGAGGTATCTGGAATCTTTGATGTCGCGCGCGTCCTACATTTTTGGCGCGTCTTTTATTCGCTCGGGGATTACTCTGCGGGCGCAGAGGTGGAGGGCCTCTACGGCAACGGCCCTACCGACGGCCATTGTCTCGCTGCCCAACGGCCCCATCCATTGCATTTGCATGGGCCGGCGGCGGTATCTCGGCTCGTATCTCTTCCGACGGCCGCCCGTAATGGGGAGGCGGCAAATGACAGGCGCTGCCCGGCGCCGCCCGGCGCCGCCCCGCGCCGCCCCGCGCTCCGGCGACGAGACGCTGCGCGCTTCCCGTTCACGGAAGATGTAACTCGGGCGGCGGTGACGATTTGCGTGCGGCGGTGGTGTAGCGGTTAGCGTATCACTGTTATGTCCAAGTTCGCGGTTTCAATCCCGATGGAAGCCGTGGATTTTTAAGGGCGAAAAAATACTTCGGAGGGGAAGTAAAGCCGGATGTCCCATGTTAGTAGATTTACTGCATGTAAAAGATCCTCAAGTGAAGCCTCTGAGCTAAATTCAAATCGACGGTTTTGTTGCCCGAGTGATATCTCCTTTCTCCGCTAGTTGGTGAAAGAAGCGTAGCGAAATTTATGTGGTCAAACGGAACAGCGGGCCTGATGACTCGAGTCTCGCCACGTAAAATAAGGCATAAATTCAATTCAATTGATTTCTGCGGCAGCTGGGAAGTCGTTCTTGCAATGGCGCACGCAAGAGTGGTCTAGCCTCTCTCTTCCCATGTAGCCCACAAGTCGTATCCACAAACCGAGGATTTCAAATTTTCTATGGTAACGATAGCCATTTAGTATATCCATTAAATACGTTATTTATAACTATAAATCAACAAATGAAATATTAATTTTGCAGATAAGAAAACTAGTCGACTGGTCACCACACCTTAAGTCCCACCCACCATATAAAAACCTGTGTTGCGCCATTGCCTACTATTCCTGTTTCTGTCATTTACATCTTTCAGTGCCTATAGGGCATTCCCTGCCCCGACTGAGTCGTAACTTCCATGAGAACCATCTTGTTACTTCCATCAGTCTATCATACGAAGTGGCGTGTAAGTCCGTGGTCTACTGAGTACCTTCCTATCTTCTGGCCAGCGTGGGTTGTAAGCCTACCGCTGGCTTTGGGGTAAGGAGTTCACGATGCTCTTAGATCGCGCTTGCTCCAGTGACCCCAAAACCCATTGCACTCAATATATACTATACTTATCAAGTATTAGTTACTAGGGAGAGGAAGGGAATTTAAGGAAGGAATCGTGTTTAAAGATAATACATGGCACGCTGGTAATTAAATACAAAAGTTGAACGAGAAGAAATGAAATGTTTAAAAAAAGCATTAAAAGACTGATGCTGTGTGCGATAGCGTTTCTAGTTGCTAGTGAAACTTCAATCTAGGTTTCAGTTTGGAAGAAGACGAACTTGCGATACCAGCCGATTAGCTAGTTTGAAGAATTTCTCAGATTAAATGAGAAGTTAAGAACTACATGCACTGATCGGTCGTCTGCCAGAAGTGCTTCGAACAGTTCAAGATAATCCCAGAGAAATGCCTTAGGCAACTAGCTACGGGTCGCCAGCGATCATTCCTTCCCCGTCCTCTTCTCATTCCCATCCCCATATGACCCGAACCCCATGATATCAAAAGGCTTTCGCAGATCTGCGACGCCGAAGATAACAGGGCGTGTTCCAGTCTGAGTGACACTGCCATCGTACACACACCACACACACGTTAGACATATCTCCTGCGCACACAGACACCCACACCACAAAGTAGACTCCGTACACTCACCATACGTACACACTCCACACCACACCACACACAACAGCGCGCGCTCACATACGTAGTCGTTATGCACATAGATACCACGTGTAAACACCACACACTGTAAACATAAATGTAATAAATACATGTAATGTATAAATAAATTAATAAGATATAATAATTCCCTTTTGCACAATTTATTTGCCAGTCTGAATACGTGAGATAAATCACCAAACGTCGGTGAAATGAAAGCCTCTCGGGTAGACCGGTGCAGAGGAGTGCGCCCGTCTGCCGTCGGCCGGCCGGCCGGGTGGAAACGGTCGTTGACGGGCGTCCAATCAGTTGTCTGTCGTAAGTGCGCACTTGCAACGCGCTCGGGGATGAATTGGTCGCAGGGAAATGGCTGCGGGAAACGCAAATGCGCGACATAAAAGGTTTAGGGAGGGAATGTATCCGCTACCCGTACACCAGCAGTGAAATTAAGGAGTGGATGGGATGCAAAGCCATGCTGCCATTTCATACAGTAGTTGTGCGCAGACATTTCTGTTTTGTTGTAGGCTGGTGGAAATTTACAATGCATATTATTTCTGGAGGTATTAAACGAATGTTAATAAAAACAATGGACTTTTGAAGAACCAGTGTATTTACATTAGGCTTCATTGAAACACCTCATATTGTGTGCAATGAATGGAGCCTCAAATGAACTCAGTGGTACTGCAGTGTGACGAATGAGTGTGGGCCAGCCCGCAAAACGTTTATCCGGGCCCTCTTTATGTAAGAGTATAGCAAACACAAGTAGAGTTAGTACCTTAAATAATAAAAATACCCCTTAAAGATAGGTCCCCTTTTCCCCCGCATGCATTGCGGGTCTTGCCGGCCCGAACGTTATGCCATTTCAGCGATACCATTGAAATATTCATTCTTGAAGTGCGTACGTAAAAGATAACGTGCTACATTTATTCACTCTGAATACTGTAACATTGCATCATGATCTCAGTCTTACTAAATCTTACTAGAATCGGACACATATCAATAACATATTTTCTTATTGGACTAATGTGAACTGATTCAATGACGAACGTACGACTAAAAATGTTGATTTGTGAACGTTACTGATTTTGGTTTTTACGTACTACAGAACTGTTATAGTGAGATTCGTTGACTCTGTGTGGATGTGTAGGAACACTTGATGCTGTGTGCAATTTTTTCTTCTTCAACACAACACAAGGTGACCCTGTGGAGAATTGATACTAAATGTTGATATTTTAAAATAAAACAAATATAATGTTTTGATCGTCAATTTAAAGGACAAATAATTTATTTCCGAGACAAATGTTGTAATTTCTAGTTCATGAAGAAATTTTATGTATGTTTACACCATGAAAGCATAACAAATTAATATGGACCGACTACAATATTTGACTGTTACAAACTAGTGAAGAACATGCAGAATCTCTTTAAATGCGGCTACTGTCTCAGGTCAGATATTCAGTCACCTTCACCCGAACTGACACCGAAGCAAAGGCGGCATTTGGATCGTAACGGAAGCGAAGGCATATGCAGTGCGATGTGGGGTCCCTAAATGTAGCGAGTAGCGCTTTTCTTTGCTCCATTTCGACGTTTTACTTCCAGTTTATAGAGGGGTTGCGCTGTACAATTCGTGCTGGAAATCAAACCGCTCTATCCCATACAATACGAATATACTAAAAAATAGACATAATGCTTTCAAATGTTATCATTTCGCCTTAAGTCCTCTACAACACCTATCGGGACTAGTGAGCGGCAATATATTAAAAATGGCGGCGGTCGTTCAGGCTGCGCTACTCTCTGAATCTAGGGACTCTAGTGAGATAGTCCGGAGATACAGAGAGTAGAGTAAGCGCCGCCATTTAATAATCCTCTCACCTATCAGGCCCGCCAGGCAGTATTCAGGAGCTGAAAGGAAATAGTAGCAATTGGTGACTTTAAGGAGATTTTTCATGAATATTGATGTTGGTTTGGGATAGATTCATGGTTCTCAACTAACAGAATACCATAATACCATAGACCTCCAATATTTCTGACTGGATATAACTGGATATAAAATGGCGGAATCGGTGGAACAATGCAATGCGCTACTCCCTGAATCTAGAGACTCCAGTGAGACAGGGCGAAGCGCCCTCGGCCGCATGCAGCGACTGGAACATCCTCCGACCTCACCGCCCACACGCCCTTCCTCCTCGTCCTCATGACAGGCCTCGCCGCCGACCTCGTCGGTTCGGCGCCCTCATAATCGCCCCTAATAGCGCGCGACCGATTCTCTGCATGACTCCGGGGCGAGGGGCGGCCTAAGTGAATAGCAATTGGCTGCGTGATCACCCACTTGATTTACGGCGCCTCACGGAAAACGAAGAATGGAGTTGCCCTTTATTATTGAGATGCCCCTTAATAGAGTGCATCGCCACGAAGAGCGATTTGGAGCAGCGAGGCGGAAAGATGGACTCGGAGGTCAAACGGAAGAGGGTTTGAAGATTGGTGGTTTTATTATTTCATCTAGTTTTTTTATTTTATTTAATGGACTGTATTTTAGCATTGCTTACTAATGGTAAATACTTTTCGAAAGAAAGAAAAAAACTATAACGTGCGTTATTATTACCTTTCGCGACAATTGTCTTTTGAAATATGACCTCTTAATTACGCATGCTGCAATTCGCTTTGCCTTAATTTGATAAAATTTAGTTCAGTAACCAAATGCATTGCCACCGAAGGCCAGTCGTTTTGACCTTGTATCAATTCCACTCTATTCTACTAACTCCAAGTATTGTTAATGTTTTCCTTCGTATTAGATCTTCAAAAATCTTCGGACGACCCCGTTTTCTACTACGTTATATCTTAGTCTCTTCATTTTGATTTGAATAGCTTAATCAATATTTTTAACTGATTTTTTTATCGATCTGCTTCTCATCAAAACAAATACTTAATGAACGTTTAATGGAGTCGTTCAGCATTTTATCTGGAATTCTACAAAAAGCCAAAGCGAATTTATTTTTCACTCAACTTCTTCGAATTAACTTGTTTCTCTTTTCCGTCTCTTAAAACCTTCCGACGCTCTGCCCGATCTCTGGCGAAACACAGTTGATGTGATACAGCGAACTGCCTCATTACAGAGATACCGCTTTCTCAGCTGCGAACAACTTCGGTCTGTTTCAACTCTCGGCGGCGTTTACAGACTTTCATGTAGTCGACAGATTACCCAAGGATGAAGCGCGGTTTCACGGATCACCCAGTCGAAATGACCGGTTTACGAAAACAACTTCTTGATGCTGCCCTCCTCGGCATCGATTCGCCATCTTCCCAGTTCCAAAACCTGTGTGCGCTCTAAAATCACCGATAAATAATTCATCCCCTCCCCTTAGATCAAACGGATGCTATAGAGGCGCCGTGTTTGCGGAGGATCAAAGCGGGCGTAGTTCGAAAATATTTCTCCGGAATTCGCGCTGTGCCCCTCCTTCCCCACTTAGCGGAAGATCAAATCGCCCGTCTTCAAAAACTCTCCGCCCGCGGGCCTTCCACCCACCCCACAACGCCCCCTCTCCCCTTGCCGCTGCTACTCCCGTGAACTGTCTCAGAACGTCATTGCGGTCCGTTTCTACCCTTACCACTACCTCTGGACGAGTACTGGGCTTCAGTCAGTATCATCTCTCTTGTACCTGAATGATTTCTGTTCCGTCATTTACACCACTCGTATCCCCATCCCCGCCTCATTCTTTCTCTCTTGCTATTACCTTCAACTTCAACTGCTCCTTCGTTCTGTTCATCATGTACAGCCAGCTATTTAACTCTCTCAATAATGCACCCTTGTTTTTTTCATGACACACTAGTTGTACCTTTTCATCCCGCATTTGTACGTTCGTCCTCCTTTTCTCCTTTATGTCCTCATTTCGGTTTCCGCATCTTTCGGCGCCTTAGCCCTACTTCTGCTTCCGCTGTCCCCTCCGTTCTCAATCCCCGCCACGTCTCCTTCTCCACCTCAGTCCTCATCCCCGCCTTCCCCACAGCACCATCCCCGTGGAGTCTCAGTGGCCGGCCCGCCTTCTCCGATAACTTGGCCTCTGCGCGCGGGGCGGGGCACAGGCCTATATTAATCAGCAGAGAGCCTGGCCGAGCCTCGCTCAGGGGCCCGCCCGTTTGATGCCGGCCAGGCGGCCTTTCTCGGCGGGCGAGGCAGCCGGACGGCAGGACGGCCGGATACCCCCGGAGCCCGAGGCTGCTCTTCCCGCGGATACGGCATCGCAACATTTATTCAGCCTCGCCAAGGCTTCGAAGTCTGCAGTGCCGGCTGGGGTGACTCTCTGAGAACATCTATTGCCTCTGCAGCTGTTGGTTGAGAGGTCCTAGGGTTCGAGTCCCGACGGTGGGCTCTAGCTAAATAGCTCGGGCGAACGCAGCTGCTGTCTGCAGAAGAATTCTTTTCTGAAAATATTACCTGTAGCTTATGTGTTCACGTTTCTCAATAAAATACGAAGAGGAACATTGACGAAAATTTAAGTTTTTTAATACACACATTGAAGGTAATATATCTAAGGGTTATATTCACAAATGTTACAAATAAATATGATCCATTACTATTTCGACGCTTCGTAAGTTTCGATAGAGTGAAAATTTCAAGAAAAAAAAATTGACGTCGTAAAACATGCTCTCCAACTAATTATGTTTCTGAATTACAAATTCCATCTTTTTTATGCCAAACTGCCTCTCACTGGCAATAACTAATTAGCATCCCTTTATACTGAGGAAAATTTCATTGGCCGATCGCCGCCACCACCTCCCCCGAACGCAATCGAACCCACGCCCTTCCCCCCTCCCCCACGGAAGTATCACGCCTGGCCCGCCCCCGCGCAGTAACGAGGGGCTTTTAGGGCCTCGCCGTGATTTCCGACTTCCGCTGGTTGATGGGCGGCGGCCCCGGCGCACCCCGCCCGCCCCGCACGCGCCTGCGTCGCCCCGCCACGCGCCGCCCCGCCCCACGCCACGCCACGCCACGCCACGCCACGCCGCGACGCGACGCGTCGGGTCGGCGGCCGCGCTCCGCTGCGCCCCGTGATGACGCGCGCGCCCCTGGCGGCGGCCGGAGGAACGCGCCCGCGGGAAATGTCCGGGATGACGGATATTACTGCGGTCGATGTGATGCCTCAGATAGGGATGGAATTTATGAGAAGCGGAGTGCGATTTTAATTAACGCGATTAACGTAATCTAAACATTCTACTCACTCGCGATTTATGATATGAATAATAATGATAATAATGATTATGATAATAATAACAATAATGATGATAATGTAATAATAAATTAATATATTATATAAAATAATATATTATAATAATATAATAAAATAATAATAATAATAATAATAATAATAATAATAATAATAATAATAATAATAATAATAATATTTATTATAATAATAATAATGACTACAGTCATCTTCATAAAAATCAAAAGACAGTCGACGAGGAAGAGAAACAAGCTAATGGTTGATCAAGAAAGGAACGAAAATAATAAATAGCTGTCCCAGTTTAAGAAATCGTTACATGTTGGCCTAAGGAAGGGCAGAAGGAATATGACAGACATGGTCAAATAAATGATCAGAACGAGGAAAATCAATTTCTACGAAAATGTGGAGAGACCTGGGAACAACAAATTATTTTAGCTTGGTGACGTGCGGAAGGCAACTCGAATGTCTAACTAATCCTGTCGAAGACGTGCGTTGCACTACGCGAGAGGTGGGTTTGAATTCGTTGAAGGCAGCATTAACTTGTTGCGGTGTTGTAGGATATTGGTATACATTACATCAAATTATCTCATAATTATAATTATTACTCTACCATTAAGAACAATGCTAACCATGTAATCCCTCATTGTTGTCTTAGGTTTTTGGTGTATTTTTTATCCAAAAGACGTGCCGAAATCAAAAGCACCAATCATTGTTTTCATTTCGTAGTAGAGCCATGTATTTTTATGTTGAAACTTATATGGCCAGAAAAATGCAATATCAGAATATATTTTTTCTAATTACTACACAAATTTTCACAGATTTGGTATGCACCTCATGGTTTTTTTTCGAGTTTATACGCTTGAGTTTTGATAGGGTGTTGATGATGTCTTAGATTTTGATGCCATTTTCATTCATATCCGTAATTTGCGTAATATTTTCTGAACTCTTTCAAATGTTTACAGTGAGTGACAAATGAGATAATGCACGTGTTGTGATGGAAAACTTTATTTTCTTGAAGCTATTATTTGGTAAAGGATTATTTTGCTTCTTTAATGTAGATCGAGGCACACGGCGTATCCATAAGAAGTTGTAAATGGGTTTTCATTCGTTCCAAGAGGAAGCCTTGCGATCCACAACAGAGATAAGATTTATGTTGCGCAGTCCCCCCCCCCCCCCCGCATTGGTATGCTGAACTGCACTTGAGATTCGTGGCTCTGAATTTGCTCCCTCCTTATTGGTATTCACTTTAGTCCCCATGCTTGTACTCCTGCATGCGAATGCATTTCAGAGTAGGTTGATACTCCCACTGCAAAATAGAGAGTAATAATGTTTCTGTCAACGCCTACGGAGTGGAGAGATATGAGACACTGCGTTAACTCTCGTTTTAACAGTACACGGATAGCACTTCAATTTTTAATGTAATGTTTTGAACGAGAGGTATACACGTGTATGAATCGTTATATGCCTTACATACGTCCCTTCTATTCAGAGAATATCACCGTATTTGATCGTGGTACTGGAATGTTATTGAATGACGTTTATCGTCCATACTAATTGTATTCTTTCTCTTTCAGGTACGTCAGTTTGAGTGATAAAGGACCACTTCAAGATTGATCTACTAAGGTCAGTAATTGTAAGTAAAAACTGGAAAATGAAGTGATTAAGAACTCAATTTCATCTTTTTTATTATTCAGACTTGAAATGTTTTCTCGTTCTTATTACGACAAAGAAAGTGGTTCATTTCCCTTTCAGAACGCATCCAAAAGTCAAATTTAATTATCTTCTGTGCTAGCTCCATCGAATTTCTAAAAACAGAATATCTATATAATCGTAAGCAAAATGGAAGGATCATGTCATACTACCACGTATTACATGACAAATCTGTGTTTGATATAATTAAATTAATTGTTTCCAACACTGACCGAAAAAGAATTCTTCTCTTTCAGAGTGAATCATTACAAAACGCTTTTTACTTAATGAAATTAGTACGTTGGGGAAATAAAACAATGTATGTATGTTCCGTGTATGTTACTGGTTTATAGATTAAACCGTAAACACAATTTACTGCCAAAGGGTTCAAATCAATTGTAGGTTCTAATTTCTAATTTAAGCGAGGAAATGCGGAGCTGTCCTAGATGTAGAATTTACTTTCGATGGCGTCGACGCAGCTCCGACTAATAGAAAAGGAACTTAATTCATATAATTCAACCCCACTAATTGCAATAAACACCGTTATGTTGTTTCCTAGTTTCCATTTGAACTTCTCGGTATTATTCGTAATATTACTTGTAATATTCATACTACTTACGGAATAATACTACTTGTAATATTGAAAGTAATATTGGATTTTCTCCACTCATATCTTTCAGATCAACAAGCATAATTTATTACACGCATTTTAAAATAACAGAGAAACTAATTTATCTTCTCTTCAGAGCACAAAGTATTTTTTTTCATGTCTGCATTAAAGATACAATTTATGTAATAATTTTCATTCTAGGTAAAATGTTCTCTAGGAGGATGAGATTTTTAAAGTAATGACAGAGATAAAATGACGAGGAACATTAGCAAACGCTTTAGATTCCCGATACCACCTGAGAGATTTTAATATTTTCGCAGATATGCGGTAGAATGTCGAGCGACTTTGTTTTCCTGATAATCTCTTTGTCTCGCCAAACCCCAAATGTTATTAGCATTACTCCCGTATGTATGGGGCATGTTTTATGTTGAGTTACGGTGGTGTCCTTCCTCCGCTGGGTGGTGAGATCCGGCTCCGAAATACACATAGGCTTGCGGGGTTTTCCCCCTCAACGTTTTCCAGCCGGGCATCACCCCAACAGGACACCGCCCAGCCGGGACAAGCTCCAGGCTCCCAACTAATCTCCCGCCATGTGTAGTACTGAAGTGCATGTGAGTGGAAGTGCGCGTAAGTAAGCGGTAAGGCATTCTAGATTTTTAAGGGCGAAGAAATCCTTCGTACGCCTTCCTTCGGAGGGAAAGTAAAGCCGGCTGTCCCATGTTAGTCGATTTACTTGCATGAAAAAGATCCTCCACCCTAAATGACGCCTCTGAGCTAAATTCAAATAGCCTGTTTCTCGCCTAAGAAATACCTCCTTTCTCTGCTGGTTGCTGAAAGGAGCGTAGCGAAATTTGCGTGGTCAGACGGAAGAGCAGGCCTAATGGCCTGAGTCTCGCCACGTAAAATAAGGCATTAATTCAATTCAGTTCAATTCAATTCTAGTGACCCGTTTGTTAGAGTACTGCTCCGGCATTTGCCTGGTGTTGATCGGTGAAACCACGGAAAATGCCGCTCAGAGCAGCCAGCCCATAGAATTCTCCTCCAGTCAGCGGCTGAATTCGACCTAGCTGTATAGCTACTGTCAAAAATCCTGTCACTACAGTGATCCAATAAAACTAATGAATGTTTTCTATTGTCACGCAACGAAGTAGGAACAAACCCATTCCGTGCACCACGCAAATGACTTGAAATTTGTGATCACAGATGGCTCCGACGAGTCCATGTGTACATTTTAATATGAATTTCTGAAGTAAACAATCCAAACCTTAATTTAAGCTAGTTCTGAGAGAAGCTACTTGAAGAGGCAGGCACTAATTTCTTCACGAATTATACACGGTACGTGATAAACGAATTATTCCCAGCTCCAATTGTTTTAAATTATTATTATTATTATTATTATTATTATTATTATTATTATTATTATTATTATTATTATTATTATTATTGTCTTTGGCGTCAACTGGAAAGAAAACATTATCACAGTGTAGTTGTTGGAAGTCCTTGAAAATTTAGTTGAAAGAAATGTGACTTTTACCTGAATCATACTGTTGATTTATATACTAATCGATATTTTAAGACCTTTGTTGAGAACATTTTCAAAGAGCTGAAGATGAATGAAGGGGCTTCATGATACGAATATATTGAAAGTATCCTACTAACATTATCCATCAACAGATACAGGTTTAGAAAATTTCCAAAATATTGCCTCTTTGACACGATTTCTAGCAATCCTAATTAGAATGCGAATGTCCACCCTACATCAGCGCTTAGCCCCCCAACCGGGCGGATCGAACGGCCGTCTCGTGGCTTGAGCTGTCCCCCACGCACCGGCCACACCGCTCCGCTCCGCGCCACGCCACGCCGCTCCGCGCCGCGCGAGCGTGTCGAATGGACGCGTGTTGCCTTTGTCCGCCGCTGTTTAATCACGGAGCGACCGCCTCCCCCACCATCACCCCCACCTCCATCTTCCGCGCGAACCCTGTCGCTCTCTCTTCTCGCATTCCCTCCCCTCCCCCCCCCCCCCTCGGCCCCTCGAATTCGGGACCCCGCGCCGAATTTCGCGCCCCGATTTCTCATCTTATCGATTGCCCCCTTCCCCCCACGTAGACGCCATCGTCGCACGCGGTGTCGCGCATTGTTCCGGCCCCCTTCCGAAACCCGACCCTTTGCGACGCGGGGTCCCCGTCGCGGATAACAGCCGCGCCCGCAGCCGCCCCCTTCGGGAAGACGAAGGGCCGCCGCCGGCGGGGGCGGGGGCGGGGCGGCTGCGCGTGCGTTCGGCCGTGCGCTCATCACGCGCCACGTGTGTGTTTTTCTCCCGATGAATATTGCGTAACGCTATATATTTATTTGCGACTGGCGTTGATGGGATTAGGTACCCGTTCCGTTGCGCTATAAAACGACCGCGGACCTTCATTTGGATTTCGTGGATCTGACGCTTCGTGTACTTTGGCCGTAATAATGTAGACCAAGCGTGATTGTATGTGAAAGAATAATATGGGAAACTTTGTTTAATTTCGTGCTCGTTGTGTAAAGAAGAGGCAGCAATTGATTAGGAGGAAGGCAGGTAGACGATAACGAAGTAATATTTTATACATTCTCATATGAATAGCTTATTTTTGCCTGCCAGTTCTCGGCAGCGTGGAATGATGAAAAGTGGCTTATGGATGGCCAGCTTTTCCTGCATTTGTTGTCAATATATTTCGCGATATTGGCTTATTGGATCAGGAAATTCCAGTACAAACTGACAAGAAGGACTTGTCAGACTAAACTGATTAAAAAGTCGGTTTAATCCGTTAGTAAGCATCCTTAGTAAGCATCCCCTTTCATTTATGACAGGTATGCAATTCAAATAAGAAAGTACCACTAAGAATTTGCGATATTTGAATTTTTCAAAAAATCTGTTTGATGACACTCCCAATCGCGAACAACAAAAAGGGAACCTAGTTCAGTAGTAATTGGAAGACAGTTATTCAGATATTTTGTAAATGATATTTTGAAAGCATCGTTTTGTTTTTCAGCTAATGTAAAGACATTTTCACTAACAATTGTCACATTACCTGTCACCGTTCTGCCATCATTTGAATCGTTTTTGTTCAATTGTCATATTGTTTAAGAAACATGGGGAGTCTGTCCGTGTACTGTATTTTGGTGACACTCTAAAAAGTACTAAAGTGTATGTTTTCCTCTTTGAAAGGAACGACATAATAATGAAGCACGGCAAAGAAAAATAATCATTCGCCATTAATTTATAATGAAAACGAATGCTTCATCCCTAGAAGAGTATGTTGTTGTCCTCAGGTAGCAACCCCACGGCGCGAATGACAATTGAATTCCCAACAAAGACCAATTCGTTCCTCTTTCACATTGGAATCCATTCTTCGCCAAACGCGCCAATCGCTCTAGAACGAAATAACACAATCGCATTCTGCGCAACAGCTTTATCCGAGGGTGTTTCCAAACCGCCCCGCCCCGCCCCGCCCTCCTCGCCGCGCCTCAGGCCGACGCGCCGTGGCGAATCCACCGGCCGCGCCCCTCGATATTTCTTCGCTTTAGGGAGTTCATATCTGCGTGCGCCAGATGGCGCTCCGTCCGGCCGATTCGCCGCGCACGCATCCACGCATGCGCCGCGTGCGTCCTTTTTGTCGCCCCTCCCCCCTCCCCTCCCCCTCCCCCACCCACTCCTCCAACCTCTTCCTCTCGCGTCTGCGCGTCTTCATTTCATACCCGAACGAGTTTATTTGTTGGCTGCGTCTGTGGTGGTTCTGTCTGATGGAGACGTGGGTGGGTAATGCTGTGAAATTCTTGGGAAACCGTTCATTTGATGATATTAAATGATTGAGTGGATTCGGCAATATCACTGGAGAAGTAATAATTTGAAATCTGTAAATGTTGTGAGTGCTCAAAAAACTGAATTAGTGTGGAAAAATAGATAGATTACTTCCCTATGTTCGAACCACACACCTTCTGGTTTCTTTGGACATCCTTGCTCGGGTTGAGGAGCTCCATGTACAGCCACTTGATTACTTGATTACCAGATTCATACCGACGTGGCTCGCAATCCGTGTGGGTTCAAGTGTAACTACAAAGCTTTTCCGAATGTGCTTCTCAATCCCTCGGAACTTGCCAGGTGGCATGTAAATCGCTCTAACCTCTCCCGTAGGCCTATTGCGTCACATTTATTGTATCCTCCCACACTAATTACCGAGGAAGGGATGAAAATTAGTGAAAAACTGCGTGATTGGAGGTGATACATCGGTGTACTGGGAATGAACACAGAGCCACAACACAACTGAACACATCCGTGGCTTTGCGTCCAATTAAGCGTTATATCAGTGTCTGAAGCCGGCAGCTGAACATTAGTTGATTTCCTTTTTATCTGTCATATTTCTTGAATATGAGAAGAAAATTTCATTGTCCATTCGTTTCATTAATTTATTAAAAAACTACCTCTCGATTATTTAACAACACTTGCTACATTTGTAGATTTGTAAAGCTAATAACACATAGAAAATAATTAGGTAAAATATTAGGATGAAACTGTTCATTCGAAATATCGCAAGAGTTACTAGTTGCATTAGCTTTACATTAATTTCTGTGTAAAGTCATTGTTTTGCTCTGAGCACAAACTCATTTTAGATTTGTATTTCTCCAAAACCTGTTATCAGAGCAGCCGCTTTAATCCGGAAAATCGTATTTTCTGGAGTAACATTTTTATTGATTCTGTAAAAGTACAGTAGGTGTATTCTGTGTAAAGCCATTCCACTTCCGTTTTTGATATTTTATCCCTGATATCAATTGACACATTCCTTTATTTTGTAAGTATTCCCCTTTTCTGTCCACACGGAGAAGAAACTAAAGCATGGGTCATCAGGAAGCTGCGAAGGACGTAAAAACTGATTCGTAGTTGAAAATCACGCCGTATCCCTTTGAGAGTTTTCCTGCGACGACCGAAACCCCGTCCCGGCCGCTTTCCGCCGAAAAGCGCGGGGCGGGACAAAGCCGTCAGAAAGTGAGGGCGTTTAGAGCGGGGATCAATAGTTAACGCTGCCTCCGCCAGGTTCGCACGTGCATGACGTCGAATATTTCACGACGGCAAACTGCGCATTTTCTGCGTCATCAAAAATGAATGGCCGGGCAGCGGGGTGGCAGGCCCGGCGCCCCGCCACGTCGCGTCGCGCCACACCGCGCCACGCACCGCCTCACCTCACCCCACCCCACCCCACCCCAACCCAACCCACCCCACCCCACCCCACCCCACACCACCCCACACCACACCACGCCACACCACACCACGCCACACCACCCCACCACGCCACGCCACGCCACGCCACGCCACGCCACGCCACGCCACGCCACGCCGCGCCGCGCCGCGCCGCGTCACCCCACCCTTCCGCGCAGCGAAGCTGACAGAGGATTTGCTCCAGTGCACTGATTCCCAGTTTCTTTTTTCTTTTTTTCGCGTAATCTATAAGTAAATGTAAAACTTGCAGACACAAGGGAAATGGTGGCATGTTCATTGTATTGCTACGGCAATTTCCTTTTTTCATATCAAGTAAACACTATTCAGTATTGTTATTGTTCATTGTATATTGTTTGTCGTGTACTGTTTTAATGTGTGTGATCGTCTTAAGAAGTGGTGTGTCTATGAGTCTTTGATATTTTTTAAGTGTATATTTTGTTAGTGTTAGAGTTCGGATTGAGAACATTTTATTCAGAGACATTAATATTCCTTGAGACAGCGAGTCTTCTCGCATACTTACTAGCAATCAAAATGTGTATCAGAACTTAAAACAATTAGAGTACTTATATATAAATTAGTACATGCCTACTTAGGTAAATAGACTTATTCATACTTCATTAGAAAAAAATAATTTTGCAAACGTATGAAGCGCCTTCTACACCACAAACACCAGGTGCAGGAATTACCAAATTAAATTTGTTCTCATAATCAATAAATAAATATTTATGAAAAAAATGTATAGATAAACTGAACTTATTATTATGGAATCACAAGTTTTCATAGAACGTAGAGTGGTGCATAGAACTAATTTATAGTTTTTAATTCGTACTGCAGCTGGGATTTGTCATGAATTCTGGCATTTAATTCCGTACGTTTACCGATAAACTGTGTGAAAGGTTTAGAAATTCAAATAATTATTTGTTCCGCAATTTCGTGGATTCATATGAAAATATTTAATACGTTGTATTTTGTTTTTGTTTGAAGTTGTATTAATTAATTGTATTTCCTCGGGAAATGGGAATATTGAAAAAATGTGAACTCATATGTGGTTATTTGAAGAAATAGAATAAAATCCCACACTTGACATTAATATTTCTATCATTTTTATTAATAATATATAAAGAAACTGAAAGTCAACTAGTTCAGTGACATCTAAATAATAGAAGTAACGCAAACGTAGCAGAAAGGAAGCAATAATTTAATTACTTAGAGACACTGATGATTTTTTGCTCAAATTCATTTGACAAACTTTATCACAGTTACTCTGCAGAAACATAACCCTAAACATACCAAGGGTAAAACAAGCAAAATATATTTCGAATACACATGTACTCGTACATGTTGTTGTACGGCATAATAATAAAACCTCTTATTAATATTTATGCCGACACATTTGCACATTCGGAGTTGCCAGACACGGATACTAGATGCGAGAAATTTGCGAACAGAGTTGATGCATTTGTTCCTTTCGGACTTTTTCCCAATTGTACAATAGTGGTATTCATTGTACTGTTATCTATTCTATCAACCGGCATTAATGTTTTTTGGTCATTGCTTAGTCCTTTTTATATAATATACGTAATTTGATATGTGTCTGGGATATGAGTGTACACGTATCCCAATATTAGGTATTGTGATAAATTTTCACGTTTTCTCGGAGTCCACCAAGCCATTTTTATGGCGATCGGAAATCCACGTAGTCAAAATTCGAACCTACGATCATCTCACAAGAGGCAATCTTGTGCAAAGTCAGTGTATCTAAAATCACTTTCTCTGTTACTGGTTCCAAAATTACATTGTGTTTTATTATCATACCAAATCTAGTACACTAGCGTTTTCTCTCCATACAGTGTAACGTATTTTCCTCCCTTACTTCTAACCCTCTCTACGTTCCCTCCATTTTCTTGACCCCTCCACCTTTCTCACTCCCTTTCTACACATGCTCATACAAGACACATATCTACGCACACACACCTCAGTCTCCACAACTTCACTCAGGTTGCTCTCGCAACTCGCCACTCCCCATTTAACGCAGTCTCTACCTCTCGCGTCTAGCGCTCAACATCGCACACAATTTCGGCTCGGCCCACCCACCCCGGGTGCAGACCACCCTGCCCCCCTCCCCCCGACGTGACGTCACCCGTTCCCGGCGCCAGGTGCGCCCGCGCGCGGCGTGTGACGCCCCGTCCCCCGCCTGCCGTCCTCTTCACTCGCGATGCATATTAATTTGATTGGCGTTTTTAGGGCCCCGAAAGAAGGGGGCCGGGGCTCGTCAGCCGCCACCGCCGCCGCGGGAGGTGTAAAAACGCACGCGCGCGCGGAGGGGGACGGCGCCGCCGCCACAGGCGCTCCGCGCCGCGCCACACCGCGCCACACCACGCGGAGGCGGCTCCACGCAGTGCCACAGGCGCCGCAACAGCTGACAAAAATTATGTCTTTTATTTTAATGAAAAAGTTGCTACGAATGTTAAGTTTCTAAAATCGCAATAAAAAACAACGACAAATATCAAATTGTTTTAATCCAAAAA
Organism: Gryllus longicercus; assembly: GCA_038098605.1. NCBI lineage: Eukaryota > Metazoa > Arthropoda > Insecta > Orthoptera > Gryllidae > Gryllus > Gryllus longicercus. Next base: position 239,871 of record JAZDUA010000662.1, read on the forward strand.
TTATCTGAAAACAGTAATGCTTGATAAATTGTAGATTTACTTTTCTGAATATGTAAAAATATACTCAAGGGTATAATGGAGGATTTGAAGTATTTTGCGTTCAAAATGCATGTAGGAAATAAATAGAAAGCATATTTGAAAGTAATTTTAATGTTCTACAAGCAGATATGATAAAATCAGATGTCTTATCCTAATCCTAGTTCTAATTCGTTCTCCGTATTCTTGTATTTTTACAAGATGTATCCTCGCTTGTGCTCACGATGAGTAAGCATGTGTGGAATTCCGGTTATGTGTTGTCTTCTTGCGGAGGTAATTTATAGTAATCTTCAAATAAAAGAATTCAGACAACCAAAACCGTATTCGACTTGTATCGTTGTCGTATGTGCAGTTATACAAGAAAGAGTATTAAGGCTAAATGTCGGTGTTTCATTTAACACAACTGTTGATGTTGCTGATGTAATATTTTACTCGCCGGGTTCTGTTGATGGGCAGTTGTGTTTGTCATAGAGACAACATCCAAAATAAATTATTACAGAATTAAATAGAAATACGTTTCGGATAATAACATAATCGTATATTACATAATAATTATTACTTTTACAATTCCTGTATACTGAGAGAGACATAGACGAAGTTCAGGTATTATGGAATAGTCGGGTAATATGGAATGCCGAGCTTATTCCTCTCCAAGAGCTGCAGCCTAGTGCAGCAGGGGGAAACTACTTCAGAAAGCTCGTGCGATGCTGTGCAGTCAGTCACTCGCTTCCCATGTGCATCACGCCTGCTACTCAAGATAATTGTGTTTCGGTTTCCAAACATTTACGCAGGTAGGTTTTGAAAAGCCAATACTGTCAGTTTGTTTTCTGTATAATAATTAGAAACTATGCGCAATGTACACCATAAGAGATGCATTATTTTTACTTTGTGCTCATTTTTTGGCTTGCAGTTCTTCATGCTTAGGTTAGACGCTATTTATTTCAAAATGATTGATTTCAAAATTTCATATCGTTTTTATTGGAATACTAGGTCTTGCCATTCGAGTGTATCATCTGAGTTAGTGTTAATGCCTGTATTGGGAAGTTATCTGAAAATAGACGCGGTGAGGTTTGGGTGAAATGTTTGCCGTATTCTCTGTGGACCCGATCTTGACTGTTCTAAAGCAAAGCAGGAAGATGATATACATGATTTTCCAAGAAAACTATTAAAACCTTTGAAATTTGTATTTTAGATGTCATATCATTATCTAGCCGACCTGGATGGCCGATTTGACTAGAGTGTGTGTCGCCTCAGCGAATCGCTCTGAAGGGTGGAGGGTTCGAGTCCCGCCGTGGACATGTTAGTTTGTTCCTTGTCTTTTATGTATGTGTGTTGTCGCGGAGGGCCTTGTGAATCTGCTGACCACAGACTGAGGAGCCCGCAAGTGTGCCAGTGTCCAAATGTAAAGGTTAATATGTCTTTATGAGGGGCATAGTGGATACTCAGCGCGGATAGCCGAACTCAGCATCCCCTGGAGCTGGAAAATGCCCCAAGAAGAAGAAAAAAATCATTGCATAGTTTTTCATCAACTTTGTTTCAGTTTTGACATTTTGAAACCCCTATTGCATATTAGCCAACTATTTCGTATAACCCTCCAAATGTAAAGTTAAAAACAAAATAAAGTTAGTGGTATTTAAAAAGTTTGTTTTTAAATTTTTAAAATGAATAATTAATCAAAACACTCGAAATTGTGGTTCATTTCATATTCCGTGCTCTAAACGGTTTCATTATAAAGTAATGCTAACAAATAAAAACGGTATTGCATATTATCTGAACTTCCTCTACTATTTCTTGACTCCCTGGTATTAAACAAATTTGGAAAGAATGAAAAATACTTCGGCGTGGTTCCTGGAAGAATAATTGCAAACTGGCTATTTTTTGAAGGACTGGCAACTCAATAAGTTTAAAGTAAACCTTTATTGTAATCGAATATTCCTCTTTTTCCGCCCAACTTTTCCCATCTGTTCCCCACCGTGTCCGCTGCGGCGGCGGCGTCGACACGACCGGAGGCGGAAGCGGACCCCGGGCGGGTGGAGCGTTTGACGGGCGCGTAAAAACAAACGCCGGCGTGGGTCCCCCCTCCCCCCGCCCGGCCCCCGCCCCCGCGCGCAACCCTTTCGGCGCCCGCCCCCCTGCCGAAGGCGAGGGAAATTTAATAAATCTAGCGGTGTTCGTGAAATTAAGGGCATTGTCTGGCGGCTGTGAAGGAAAGTAATGGCCTCTTGCAGGCCCGGGCCAAAGGGGGCGGCCCCTGCCCGCCAAGGGTTCGTCTGGAAAGGCGGGCGGCCCGCGTGGACGACGTGGCGGAGCAATTGGGGGCCTCGCGCTCTGTTTTAATATTAGGCGCTCTCGGAATGTGGAATTATGGCGAATGTGGCGAGGACAAAAAATGCAGTGGTACGGAGCTAAAGCAGAACATTAAAATATTATTTTTTTTAATCTGGGAGGGAGAAACGTAGAACTCTACCTGGCTTTCTAAAATGTAATCAAATATGTAGAGTTCGGAATGCCTTTGTATTTAAGACGGTTTTGCGACACTTGATAAATGAAATGAGTGTAAGGAGTTCACATACTCATTATCAGTTAAGTGTAAGACACAAGAACTGTATTTATTATCGTTGTGCATAAATTTATTTTCGATAATGACATTGTAATTTTTTTACAGTTTTACTGTTGCCTTTAATTTGCATATTATTACGAACTTCGCATATTACTGTAAAACATGTGATAGCTTGTTTTCAAGATTCCATCTTGCATATTTGGAACGGTTTCTACCACATATGTTCTTGGATATAATTATTTCAAAAGGAATTTCATTCAGACAGTTTAGATTAAAACACTATGTGTAATAAGTAATTAAATACACATTTACTACACGTATAATAATTTCAACATTTCTAGGAGTACTTGCAGGTGTATTGTATGGAAAGTTTGTATTATTTCTATGATTTATAATTTTACGTTTATTTTAACAGCCTTTTAGGCAATATCCGTAAAAACTAACTTGCCTTACTTCTATCATATTTTGCCCTTCCCATGTACTTAAGTACTGAATACTTCGTCGTTAAAATTTAATGAGCAACAAAACCGTAATCGTAAACTATGATTTATTTGGGAGTAACAGGCGTACGAAATATTGAACAAGAAACTGATATTGTAGCACATAACTTTGTATCCCTTCACACACCAGGTTGGGAGTCATACCCAACGAAAACTTAAATTTTTATAACTTTTCAAAGAATGGCGCTTGGAAACTGACGATTTATGAAGTAGGGGTTACATTGTAACCCCAGCTCAAGAGTGATAGTGATGTAGATAGGATGGCTGTAGAACAGCGAGAATAAGTTGGAACATTTTAACTCTATCTGGTTCAGGTCAGAAATGGAGACTAGGAGCATTTTACTTTCGTTTATATTTTTGACGCATGGCTTTTTATTATTTAATAACTTCAGTCTTTTTGACCTTCCCTGATTCAAACAAGAATCGATGAAATTCGTGAAGACAAATAAAACTAGTGGTGCTAAAACAGCACATACTTTCTCGCCCCTTAGTAATGGTTATGTAATAATATACCGCATTTCTGTCTATATCAACTCATCTCAGTCGATTAGCGCTGACAACAAAGCGCGCATGCAGTGATGGATGCTGACATGGATACATTTTCTTATCAATTCTTCCTAAAAGTGCCATTTTTTCCATAAATGGAACTGTTTTTAGTTTGCAATTCACGAAATAAAACAGCAAAAAAGATTGGCAGCAGTGTGGAAAGGTCAGCTAAAATTTCGCCCATCGTTTGTGTCATTTTTGCCCTGCACATTTCTCTTCATAGCAGGCCTGAGGAAGGCCACACACGGCGTCGAACTACGCCTCCAATGCTTGTTGGATGTCCTGGAGACGCGTCATCCGAGTTGGAGTTTCCAACAGTCTGGGCGTCGTGCTGTGGCCTTCTTCGTGGCTCGTCTATTGACACGTACAGCGGAAGACTAGCACTACACAGCCACGCACGACGGGAGCTTAAGCTCTTGTTCCCGTGAGGCAGTGCTCCTCAGGGGGAGGACCTGCAGGGGGAATACGACCTGTAGGTCAGAGCTGGGTCTCACCGATCACTAGGGAAGGAATCGTCGCCACCTCCCTGGATTAAAAAAAATTGAAAACACTAATGGAAATAATGACCGTAACAGTTGACAGGCTTGGAATGGGGACTCTGCAGCCTTTCGCCAATCGCCCCCCCCATTTCTCTGCACGACCTCTCATCTTTCCCAACCGCCCAAAAACTCTCGGCGTCGTCCGCTGCCGTCCTCTCGTCCGCGTCCTCGTCGCGAGCGGCGGCCCCCATAACGCGTCCTCGCGCGTCGCGCCGGCGCTCGAGGGGCACGAGGGTCGACGAGGGCGGTGTACGTTTCCAAAGCTGTGGCCCCCTCCCCCTCCGCAGAAAATTACCCCCTCGAGTCGTTTGTGACACAGTAGCTAAGCGCGGGCCACCCGACGCCCCGGCCCTGCCCGCCCTCGGGCGCCGCGGAGGGTGCGCGGCCTTGGCCTTCGGGCCGCGAGCGAGGAAACGCTTGCAATAGCATGGCTTCGTGCAAGGCCGTGGACCGTGGGTTGCCATCTCTGCGCTCGCCCTCCGCTGCTAGGTCCCAGGGGCTTATCTACGGTATGGAAGGCATGGCTCGTACCATGGGCGTCACTCACATGGGGCGCTATTTAGAGCATGCCCTTTAAAACAAATAACAACAACCCCAGTTTGAAGTGTCATGTCAGGGCCGCAAATTCTACGCTTGCCGTGGGCGCCTGAATACGTGGATACGCTTCTGCCAGGGACACGCCCCGCTCGATCCATATGGGCATTCTGGTGGACCAAGTGGGTTTTCTTGGGATTATCCCGTTTATCTTGCATCTCTTTCGGCCATTGCTCCGTCATCATTTCTATCATATCTTCATAATCCATCGTTAAATTATTCATCTATTCTAGGTAAGTCTATACTGTGCCATTGTATTAAGGAAGAAAATGAATTATATATCGTGCCTCTAACAGAAGCAACAGAAATACAAAATTATTCACAGGAAGCCTAAAAAACAATATCTTCCTATTTTATTCCTGTAGCCGTGCCTAATGGATAATAATTTTTTCGACATGAACTATTGCATTCATAAACGTGTACATTGATAATGTGTTTGTTATTTCATGTCCCCTCTTAATACGCACACAATATTTGAGATATTTGCATAAAGATAGGTGTGCAGTTGTAGACTTTAAAGATTAGTTTGGAAGGTTCAATAATAGTCATACCGTTAATACTCCATGGTATTTCGAGTATTTCTTCGTATAAAGTCAAGCGTTATGATGCTTCTACGGTCAAAGAGACCATGTGGTAGCTTTGTCTACGAAGGGAAGCTTAGCTTTTTGAGGGATTTTCGAGTGTAAAATGAGGGACTGTGAGGTTATTAATAATAATATCGGAAATTGTACTTAATCAGTAGTGGAATAAAGATGAAATTTCATTGATGACACATCTTCACATCATATCCATCACCGGATTATTAATTTACATTTCGCATTGTGTTTGAAAAATGTTATCTAAAGTATCCAGTATTTAATAACAAATCAATGATACATGTTACTTTGGATCTTATATGCTCAGATAATGTCAGTCTAATTTTTTCACCCCTAGAAACAGTGAACTTGAACTGCGAGGGCAGGACGTTTTACAATGGGCTCAACCGAATAACTAATATTTGATGACTAGTTATTTCAGTTTACTATGTTTTTTAATGCGCTTGTTTGTAGTTCATGTATTAACAATTGCGTGTCTAGGGCCTTCCGCTGTGTGCGCTTCATCAAATTCATGTTTACAGAAGAGTCACCCCGGAACGCGAATTTGATGCATCTCAAAATAGAGCCATGTTAACATTTCCCTCCTCCTGGGCGGCGCAGGGCGTCAGCTGATTTCACAACAGTGCCTCTGACTGGCAAATCCTAGAGATCGGAGTCCGACGGTGGCAGGATTTACGACACCAGCTAGATAGCTAGGTCGAGTGCAACCGCTGCGTGGAGGCGAATTGTAGCGGTCGGATGCGCGGATCGGTTGTTTTCCATGATTTCTCCGACCAACTCCAGGCGGAAGCAGTAACCTAACAAACGGTCACCGACCGCGCGCGATCTTTCCTTCCTCTTCCTTGTCCGATCTCGACCCCTTAGACACACTTACACTTACATGCACTACATTGCCTCACGTGTTGGGAGAGCAGTCGGAATACGCTCCGCTCGTGGAAGATACCTAGATGGGGAAAACTCAGCAAGCCGATGTGTAGGTCGGTGGGGGACCTCGCCATGTACTGGGAGAACACAATTTAGCAACTGCACAGAACATAACAACTCGTGGAAAATGAACTTCATCTACAGGTTTAAGGACAATATCAGTTGAGGGGCCATTAATAATCAGTCAATCATTAATTTATCGTTATGTTCTTGGAGTCACTATTTGTTAACAGAAAATCGATAATTAAACAAGTTTGCCTGTGATGGTATTAAATACCGTTTTTCAACAATTTGTACGATTAAATTTTCTTGGCGTGTTTTTCGAAAGCAAGTTTGATCTGTTATCACGATCATCGCGTAATCAATTCTCCCCGGCATGTCGACGTCTCGTCACAGCGCTTGGAACGTGACTGAGGCTGCGCAGAGTCCGCGTGTGCTGCGCTACCCGTGTCTCCCGCCCGCGCGACGAAGCGTCACCTACTCACCTGCGCCGGCAGCGCGAGACGGCGGCGGCGGCGGCGGCGTTCCGAGTTACTAGTGGGGCGTGCAGAGCATTAGACTCCCGCCCCGTCACACCCCCTCCATCTGCATAACTGGGGACTTGGAGCAGTAAATTGGTTTCCGGTGAGGGCGCTTCCCCTTTCGGGCGAATTATGCGCCGTTTAATGAACTTCATTTTCTTGCCGGCGACGAGTGTGCTCGGGCTCCTAATGGCGACTGTTACAGTTGTCTGCCGGCGGGGCCCGGTATCGGAACGCGCGGCGGCAAGGCGGAGCGCAGGTTGCCTTCTATCGAATAGTTCCGGCAGGCGAATGCTGTAAAGGGCGAGATTAAGGATATCTCGACAACTTGTAGAAAACCCCATGGATTTTTGTGTCTACTTTGTATACCAAGATGAAAAACTCGAAATTAATACTGACGTTAATTATAATATCAATCTGTATATTTTTATTGTGGATATACGAACACGAGTATGTATAGTACTTTTTTTTCTCTCCGATTGATATAATTCTATTCTGGTATATCATTTCTTAACACGTGCGAATGAGAGAGCTGGAAAAATATAAGATAAATAGCGTGAAATATATGTGTCACAATTGATATAGTTTACGAAAGTAATTAAGAGTATTTCAATCGTATATAATGTTATAATCTAACAAATGGTGTAAATTACTGAAAAAATAAAATTCATTATTACATCTCTACTTATTTGGGTAGTAAAAGTGTACTTCATTTCCTAAAAGAGTCCATGAAGTTGAACTTTATGTAATAATAAAAATCTATTATCAGTCCACTGGTACTTTCTATTTGGACTGTGGAGGCGATGAGAGTATGGAAACGGTTAAGATCAAGGCACAGTGGTAATAACAGTCGGACAGGAAGCGTAGATGGAAGACGGCAACGCAACTTGGAATTCAACCAAGGCGATCCTCAAGGACCAGAGGACACACGCGGTGCCTGTTCACTCCCCAATGTCTCTTCTCCCCTCTCACAACACTGCTGTTACCTCAATCTCCATGGCACCCTTCTGTGCCTCACTTGCGTGTTTTGCCTTCTATGTTATTCCACTGCTGCTTCAACCCCTCTCAGTCCTCTGCATCCTTGCTGTTGGTTTGCTTCCACTCCTTCACCACCCTCGCGATCTGGCTACCCTCGCCGCCCTCGCCACTCCCTCCGTCCTTGCTAACCTCACTGTCACCGCCCTTGCCATCCCCGCCGCCCTTGCAGCCTTCGGCGCCCTCGCCTCTCACCGTTCTCTCCCACTCGCCACCGTTACCGCCCTCGCCGCCTCCACAGCCCATACCCCTCTTACCGCCCTCGCCGCCTCCACAGCCCATACCCCTCTTACCGCCCTCGCCGCCTCCACAGCCCATACCCCTCTTACCGCCCTCGCCGCCTCCACAGCCCATACCCCTCTTACCGCCCTCGCCGCCTCCACAGCCCATACCCCTCTTACCGCCCTCGCCGCCTCCACAGCCCATACCCCTCTTACCGCCCTCGCCGCCTCCACAGCCCATACCCCTCTTACCGCCCTCGCCGCCTCCACAGCCCATACCCCTCTTACCGCCCTCGCCGCCTCCACAGCCCATACCCCTCTTACCGCCCTCGCCGCCTCCACAGCCCATACCCCTCTTACCGCCCTCGCCGCCTCCACAGCCCATACCCCTCTTACCGCCCTCGCCGCCTCCACAGCCCATACCCCTCTTACCGCCCTCGCCGCCTCCACAGCCCATACCCCTCTTACCGCCCTCGCCGCGCTCGCCGCCTTCGCCGCCTTCGCCGCCTTCGCCGCCCTCGCCGCCCTCGCCGCCCTTGCCGCCCTCGCCGCCCTCCCCGCCCTCCCCGCCCTCCCCGCCCTCCCCGCCATCCCGCCCTCCCCGCCCTCGCCGCCCTCGTCGCCCTTGTCGCCCTCGTCGCCCGCGCCGTCCATGTCCCGCTCGCCTTACTCGCTGCTCTGTCCATCTCTGCTGTCTTCGCCGGACTCACCGCCCTTACCCGCACTTACCGCCCTCGCTACCCTTACCGCCCTCACCACCCTTACCGCTCTTCCCATCCTCGCTGTCCTCACAACCTTCGTCGCCCTCTCCGACCTCTCCGGCCTTCCTACCCTCACAGTCGCCGCCCGCGCTGTCCTCGCCGCCTACGTCGGTGGCCTGCCACCTCCCGGGGGAAATTGAAACAATTCGTGCGGCCGCGGGGCGGCGGCGCGCGTCGGCCCTCTGCTGTGCGGATGCCTCGAACTGATAAAGGCCGCAGACGACGCGACGGCCGCCGCGCTCTTTTATTTGGGCGCGCCCTGACCGCCCCCTGCGCCGGCCCCCGGGCGCTCGCCTTTGCGGTCGCCGCGCCGCACGCGAGCCGAATCTCCTCGAACCAACCGAGACGGACGGAAATGCATTTTCTTCGATTTGCGCTTATCTAATATCTGTTCCCAATAACTGATAATTTCAATTAACGTGAATCGTAATTTTTTTCTGGCGCGAGATTATATATATATATATATATATATATATATATATATATATATATATATATATATATATATATATATATATATATATATATAAAATAGAAGAGTCTAAGAATATTTGGATACATTAATATTATTTCTAAAAATGCGTTCTAGTTCTTTTATAATGCAAATACATTAGTAAATGAAATAAAAATTAAAGTCCTTCAATCTTTCTATATATTGTGTCTAAATAAGCTTTCAAATTTGTTTAGAAGCATATAGTGTGTACTTATATTGCCTCTCCAGTATAAGTTCCGTTACAGTACGTGTGTGAAAATATGGACATAACTATACCTAATTTCGTTAACAGAAATTTTCGCTACTAACATACATTTGTAAATGTAGAATAATAATAAAAAAGACGTTTCAACTTCCAATATCTCTCGTGATTGCTCAAAATCTGTCACCAAAACCAAATGTGGCTTCAATTTTCCATTTGAGCGAGAAACATTAACAAGTCGCAGTTAGTTCCCTAAGAGGAGCAAATATCTGTATATAAGTGCTCGTCCCCATCATCCCTCTGTGTGCGGGATTGGCAAAAACGCAGGCTCAGCCTGATCCGATGTGGGGCATTACGCAGAGCGGCGTTGAATGGCGGCGCGGCAGGGCGGGCGGGAATCGAATCGCTTAGCGGCGGAGCGTGGGCGCACAGGGGTCGCTCCCTCCCGCCCCGCTGCCGTCCCCGCCACCGCTCTTGACCAGCCCCCGCCTCTGCCCAGTCCGACATCGCACCTCCTTCCAGTCTCTGCCCCCGCCCTGCCACCGCCCTGCCCCCGCCCTGCCCCCGCCCTGTCCCCGCCCTGCCCTCGCCCTGCCCTCGCCCTCCCCCGCCCTGCCTCCGCCCTGCCCCATATCCCCGCGCTGCCCCAACCCGCTTTCGCCCCGCAACTGGCCTCACCGCTCGCAACGGCGTCCCCGCCTCTCCAATGAACAGCTGTCCCCGTCCCGCTGCCGCCCCGCCCCCGCGTGCGCTTGAATAGGAGAGCGGGCGTCCCACACCTGTGTGGCCAAGCGGATCGGCGCCCGCCGGCGGTGTGGGAGAGAGCAGGCTGCAGGGGCCACCGGTCGTAGACAGTAGGAGCGGAGGGGGAGGGAGGTAAGGAACTGGCTAGGCTCTGCTAGGAGAACAGAGGGGCAGAGAAAGTGGTTGGACGATTCGGGCGAAGAGTGGTTGCTGTCAAGTGAGTAGGTGAGATAATACAAGTTGGGAAGTACTGGTGTTGGAATTATGGTTGTTAGAGAAGCGGACAACTTTGAAATCGTATGAAAATAAGAAAATAGTATGAAGACGTGTGCTCGCAGCAATAAAAATGCTGCTGAATATCACACAAAATGGAGTTCCAAAACGTAATTCAAGAACAACAATTAAAATACTCTCGTATAGCACTCCAATAAATAAAATATTTTTCAGTCTAAATCGAAACTGTTTTATTGTTTTTGAATTTTTCTCAAGTTCCTGAGTATCTAACGACACTGTAGACGCCTGTGTCATGGCCAGATACTACATATATTTCTCATTTCGTTTGTGGTAGCATTGGAAATTAGTAAAATAGATATTAATTAGAGATTGCAATTGAAGGTTCTATTGGATAAAAGAGAGTTAAGACGCAAAGTAATGAGTGGGAAAGTGATAAATTAATTGGTATAGTAAATAAAGATGGTTGAGATTGGTAGATATGGTCCAAAGTGTCGACAGTATACGTGCAGTAACGTTGATGTATTTAATAAGTAAAATTTGTGGTCAGCATCAGGGCAGTTTATTAACGCAAGGAACCGCTTGAGGAAAGGTAAGAGGCATACAATAAGACGAGTCAAGTATGCGTAGTTGTATGGAAGGGTGGTTGGGGATAACAGGTCATCTGGGGCGGGAATGCAGTGGTGGTGGTGGTGGGTTGGTCGATGCGCCCTGCGCCGTTCGCCCATGCGGGCGAGGCACTGTGTGGCCTCGCTGGGAGGGACAGAGGGGATGCGCGGCCCAGGCGCTCTGTACACAGAGAGGACAGACTAACATTATGGCCTCTGCCTCGGTGATGAGCGCCCCATGCACAATTGACGACAGATAATCGGAAACTGCAAAGCAGGTCGCTCGTGCGCTCTTGGATGTGCCTCTTTACATTTTCGGTACCAATCTAAAAGTTGCATAATTAATAAACTATTTATAGAATATCACGCAGAATACAGTTGACATGATTAGTTGAACAAAAAGATGGATTGACAGCGAAAAAACTACACTCTGCATTCAATGAAAGACTAAAAACTGTCATCCTAAAGTGGTTAATTTTAAAGTTTTCTTGTCAATGAAAGGCTACATAGATCGGTTTTAAAGGTTTTCTTATTTGTGTTATTTTATTTGCTTTCAAAATACATTAACAAAGAAGGCCCATATGCAGTGTGATCTCTCTTTTATTCATTGCGTTCTCTCGTACCAACATATGACGAATTTTTCCACTCTAAGACGATAACGAGTCTGCTCTCGCGCCTTTGCAGTTAAATTACATGCCTGTTTCTAGCGAGCCTTGTGCGGGCGAGATTTTACGTGAATTGTGGCTGACAGAGAGAGAGGAAAAATTATTAACATTTTTTAAGGCAAAGTTGAGCGCTTTCCGGCTCTCTGTAGCGGACCGATGCCTTGCCTTTGTGCAGTGCTCCGCCTCCATCTCTCTCTCTCTCTCACTCTCGCTCTCGCTCTTGCTCTTGCTCTCTCTCTCTCTCACTCTCTATCTCTCGCTCTGTCTCATCCGCTTTAGTCCACGTTCGTGTTTCTGTCTCCGCCTCTTCACTCCTCACCGTCACCCTCGTCCCTGTAGCCTTATATTTCGTACTCGCGTCTCTCGGGCTATTGTTGCCTCCATCTCCTTTTAACATTGCTCGTTTTGGCTTATTTACTCGGTCTCTTTCGTTCTCTCACTTTGGTATTGTTACCGCTCTCTCCGTCGTTCTTACTTAACGCTTCTTATTCGCCCTTGCCTCTATCTTTGCTCTGCGTCTGACAGTGTGACCGTGATATAATCTTACCTTCGCTCTCGTTTGCCCTATTTGCTCTCTCCTTCGCCCTCTCTCTCCATGTCCCTTTCATCCTCGCCTTCACCTTTTCCCTTTCCTTTTACCTACTCTTACCCTGGCCTTCCTTCTTCTCTCTCAATTGCGACTTGGACATTCTCGTACTCTTCGAACTTAACTATTTTGTTAGCCTTCTTCAAGATCAAGTTTTTATTCCGTTTATGTAAACCCATATTCCCGGCTTCGATGCTCAGGTTTTCATCTTCTTGGGACGTGTCTCCCTGAAATACAGCCTAACGTTTGTGCAACGCATCTCCAAAATGGCTTCTCTTATGCCCTCATCCTACAGCGTCACTTACATCCTACTGTTTTTCGCTGGCTTAATATGACGGTGAGTTTCCTCCATTTTTACTCTTTTCAAGCAGGTTTTAACCATTCTAATTCTGTTTGCTTTGTACCTCTTTGAGCTCGCTGTAAGCATCCTCTATCAGTCCATTTCCTCCTCGTTTGCTTATATTGTCTGGTGAACTTCTAACCCATTGTAATGAATAATAAAGTACACTAACTTCTCTGCGGACTGCAATACCTCTGAAATTACCTCGCATGAAACGAAAGGCCAGAAGCATTATAAATAGAAGACTGTATACACATTCAGAAAAGTTTGCCCTACATTTGGCAGATTCTATTTTGGAAAAGTTTTCAAAGCAAACCTTTAGCGTTTTCACTAACGTTTGTTTATTTTGCTTTCACCATTCTCGATCGCGGCGTGCTTTGAAGCAATTTGTAAATACTGCGTGAATTTATTTTCAGAAATGTTCAGATATTACTTTCGATTTTAATTCATCAAATAAATGAAAACTGTATATATCTTGTTTAATATGTATTTTTATATACTATAGCGAATGGCTATAAAATTTAGTTACATGGATTACACTGAGTGGAAAAATCTAATCGGGATCGTCGCGAGCTTAAAACAACGGTTTGTTTAAAAAAAGATTTTTATTGTAGTAGACTGTGTCTCGACACATGGCTGAAAATGATTTACCATTTCGTGGCGCCCTCCATCGGTGAAGCTGGAATTCAAAAGGGTGTAGGCCCACCCTCAGCCTTAATGACAGGTTCCACCCTCGCAGGCTATCTTAACTATTAAATCAGGTGGTGGAAGGTGTCTTGGGGAATGGCAGCCCATTCTTCACGGAGTGCTGCACTGAGGAGAGGTATCGGTATAGGTCGGTGAGGCTGGGCACGAAGTTGGCGTTCCACAACACATCCCCAAGGTGTTGGATAGTATTCAAGTCGGGACTGTGTGTGGGTGAGTCCTTTACAGGGATGTTATTGTCGTGTAACCACTCCGCCTCAAGCCATGCAGTATGAACAGGAGCTTGATAGTGTTGAAATATGCAATCGCCATGTCCGAATTCTTAAACAGGGGGAAGCTAAAAGGTGTTTAAACACCAACGTAGGCCTGTGTCGCGATAGTGCCACACAGAACAACAATGGGTGTAAGCCCCTTTCATGAAATACACGACCATACCATTACACCATTTTGGACGAGTCAGGGTACGTTTGGTCACATAGTGTACCTTTTAGTGCATACTAACCAATGCAATGTATTTCTTTTTTTTTTCAAGTTCCGTGATGAAATTTCTAATGTCTTAAAAATTCGATCCAACCTTGGAAATCTTAAGAGTCCGAAGAGAGGGGAAACCATGCCCCCACAATAACTCTCTGGTTGATTAACTATTAAAATAGGGGTCTCTTAGTAAAAACCATCGTCGGGAAGCAGAAAATCGTAAACGTGCCGTCGTCTCGCGCAGATTGTGAGCCTTTTCAGCAGCAACCGTGTAACTCGCTTCCCTTCCCTTCGCGGCGCCACCGCTTCTCGCTTTTCCTGATCTCCGCGCCGCCGTCTAAAGGCATAATTAAGTTTGTTTTACAAGAAACGGTCGTGTCGCTGTGGAATTTACCCTTGAGGCGAAAACTTTTTTATCCGCGGTGGAGATCCCCGTAATTTTTTGTGCTCATTGACCAGGCCCCTTTCCAAAACTTTCTCCCCCCACGAGCGGGCGGGTGGGGCGAGAGGGCGGTGGGGCGAGAGGGCGGTGGGGCGGTCGCCCTCGGTTGTGGCCGCGGGGGGTTTTATGATGCGTTTCAAAAATATGCGGTGCGGCTGTCGCCCTTCCTTCCCGTCCTTAGGACTACTGCGCAGGACGCCAGGCGCACGTGGGGAAGTCACCGGGGCCCGCGCATTTCCAGCGCCCTGCTTCCGGGAGGCTCGTCCAAAACGGATCCTGAAATTTCTTTTGGACGAAATTCAGATGAAGAGTTCCCTTTGGGGTTTTTGTGGGGCCACTGCGGAAGGTGATCACAAACACCACACTTGTAAAACGTTTTAAACGAAATTCTAATTATGTATGATACGAGATAACTATTGATTCGAATTGTTTTGTTAGAGAATCTCAGACGAACGTAGATTCTTTACAATAAGAGTAATTCGTAAAGGCTGATAAGAGTGTAGTAGCAGAAAATAGGAGTACAACAGAGCGGGACTCAATTTTGACTCTACTTTAAGAGAATTTTGTGCAGGTTCTGGCATTCATAACTACGCGTCTTCAATATGGTGCTTTCTCTCCCTGCTCTATTTCAGTCCTACGTTGTCTCTTGTACACCGAACTCGAACCAGCAACTCTGTGCGTCCGATACGCAATGTCGACAGACCGCCAGGGACACTATTGTTTCCGACATAAAAGAGTGGCCGGGCCGCAGCCCGCCCCACACCACGCGCCGAAGCCAGAGAACGGACCCAAGGAAAAACACGGGCGGGGGTCTGATTTTGTATAATGGGCGTAACTGCTACATCGTTTCTATCCTCCCCACAAACGCTACCGCCATCGTAATGACCCCGCCCCCATCATTTCCCGAATAGTGCCACCACCGCTGCCGCCGCCATCACCGCAGCCTCCGCCGCCGCGTGTCTGTTTGAACTTCGACCGGGAGAAAGTTACAAATTCGGTAGCATTGTTCTCTCGCGGGCAGACAGCGAACGGCGGCGGCGGCGGGGGGCGGGGGCGGGGGCGGGGGCGGGATGTGGGGAAAAAGTGTAGAAACGCTAATTATTCCTCGAAAGTAGGGGGACGTCCCCGAAAAGTCCTGTAGTTCTTCTTTGAAAGCCAATTCCGGCGTCCGCTTTCGACGTTCGGCTCTTGTTCTCTGTCTCGCGCCCTCGCCCGCCCTCTCCCTGCCTGCGCCGCTGAGAGATTAGCCCCCCGCCCACCACCTTGCCCCCCCCCCCGCCCCTCTCGGGGGCCCGGTGCGCCGAACACGCGGCGCCCCGCACGGCGCGCGCCCCCAGACAAAAGCGAGCCGTCGCCGCGTTTCGCTACCCATTCGCTCGAGCAGGAAAGGAAACATAAATTGAAGTAAAGTAGCTGTATAAATGTAAATTGTGCCCTTTACGGCCGAATATGTGGCAGCGATGTAAGTGATTTCGAGTCGTAAATACGTGAGGGAAGAGAAACCTTTTTTGCCGAGGCTCTGGCCGCGGATACTGGTCGCTAAGCGTCTTTTTTGCAAGGAAGCTGTGTGTCTTGCTTTGAGCTGAAATTCTCGCCATGTAAATCATTACATTAAATTTATTCTGCCCTCGAGAATGATATTTAATTGAATGTTGTATGCATTAATCGTTTTGTTGCGGTGGGTTATCTGGAAGTCTAGTGGCAAGGAATTTGACTACCCGTAATGTTTATTACTTGATGAAAGTTTCAGTTAATTTTATTTGATATAGTAGGTCACTCTGTTTTATGGTTTTAGAAGTCTTTAAATTCTGTTTTCATTAAGTATCATTTAAAATTGCAGAATATTATTCAAAATGTACTATCAATATTCAGTTTAGAAAGGTACCTTTTACTTCAGAAAATTTGGATCAGAAAAACGCACCATGCGAAATGGAGTTGCAGAAAGATTCACATGCAATGAAGTCCCACTTCTCCGTTCGCAAGCGTGCCCTTACAGTGCAAGTACGAGGCCCCAGCGTTCGAAATTTCTGCTTGCTCCATCAGATAGAATTAATATTTGCCGAGGTCCGCCTCGCGCGTGGCATACGGGGCCGAATGCCGCTGACGCGCTTGCGTGACGCCGCCTATGCAACGCCGGGCGATTCCTTTGGCCCGCGCGTGTGTGGGGGTTCGGCTCCCGGGCAGGGCGGCACCGCGCGCGCCGCGTGCCTTTCTCGTCGGACGCGCCCGCCCGCCCACGCACTGCGGCCGAGAGGGGCGCAAGCGAAATCGCCTCTGAATGGGCGCGCGCGGGCGCTGCGCTCAAACGCCGTCGGGGTGCGTGCACAACGCGATGGGGCAGGCGACTGGTCCAGAGGGAAGGGTAGGCCGAGGGCGTGGGCGGAGGGGATCCGAGGTGGCAGGGCGACGAGGGTGAGGACGAAGGCGGAGACTGCAGCGGGACGAGGAGGAGGCTGAGGTGGGAGGCAGGCGAGTGCGGGGGCGGGGGCGGAGGCGATAACGCTTGTGCGGGCGAGGGCGGAGGGGGTTGCGCGAGCGTGGCCGCCGACGCAGGTGCGGGCGAGGGGGGGGAGTCGGGCTGCCTGCGGTCATGCGACCGCCCGCCTGCGTGCGGCGTGCGGGAGGCCTACCCTCAAAGGGGCTGCCACGGCCCTGCCGCGCCGCAGACGGTGTGAGGCCCCGCCCACCGCGCCCTTGATCACACACGGATGCCCTCGCTCGCTGCGCACGCGATCTCTGCCGCTCCGATGCTGTTCTCGCGCGTTGCGCGCGTCCTCTGCGTGCTGTGCTTTCGCAATTGGCATACGAGAATTACATTTTCCCATTTCGTCCTCTTTTCAAAAAAAAATTAGTCCGTTTACGTGCAGCAGATGCGATATTCTTGTTCACACGTACGCTCCTAAGCGTCGTTTGATTTTCAATTAGTGACTAAAACGTGTGCTTTCCATTAGAATCTATTTGGCGTTTTGTGTGATGAAACATTCGTTTCTTTTCTTTTTCCCAATTTCTTACTTACACTCTTCGGCCATATCAATATGAGTATCGAATTGAGTAAAGTATTCTTTCACGCACAATTTCTGTATAAACACCCTTATTCAGTAATCTGGTAATTATTTGGTGAAATATCTAGTTTAAAAAAGTAAATAAATTTCCTTGAACAGATAATGCCTATCTATACATTTTTTTCGTTTCAAAATATATTTGAGAAATGTATTTTAACAGATTTTAGATTTAGTAATGGAAACTTGACAACTCGCCTATGGATTGAAAATGATAAAAAAATGGTATAATTTATTTCACCTACTTACTATCTTCTTAGATTTTCAAACCATTCTCGATGTTTTTACACTGTCGCCCTTGTTCAAACTTCTGGCTTGACAATTAGCGATTAATTCTTCATATTGTAGCTACGGAACCTCCGAAAAAATATGTCAAATTAGCAAGGTACTCCGCCCGTATTTCCTGAGTACCTTTCACCCCGCCTTTTGGATCCCTTCCACGCGCCGCAGGTCCCAGCGCCGGCCCATAAATCGCGTGCTGTTGGGTTCTGGCGATTGGCCATCGCCTTCGCCCGGCGCGGCTGGGAGCGCTCGCTTCGGCCCAGGTGTGGGAGATAGTGCGCGGGCGGCCTTGTGCGAGCTTCATGCGCGCATTAACTCATCCCGCGCCGCGCCACTACATGCGGGCGGGCGGGCGGGTGGGTGAGTGCGCGCTGCTCTCGTGTGAATGCGCGTCCGCGATCGGCGACACGGCGCGAGTGGGGCGGGCGCGTTGTCACGGCCGCGCGGGCAGCGCACGCGGCGTTTGTGGTCGGTGGGAAGGGCGGCTGGAGGCGAGAAGAGGTGGACGCTGGACGGGTGGATGTAACGCGGGGGTGACGAAGGAGGGCGTGTGGGGGAGAGTGGGGCGGTGGGAGGTGGAGCGGAGCGGCGGGGAGGTCGGAGCGGTGACCAGTGCGGGACTCTAGTGGACGTGGAGGCTAGTGGGGCTGCGGGGAGGGCGGTTTGGCAAGAGCAGGGGGGTGATGGGGTGAGCGGGGCGTGGAGAAGAGCGTGACGGCGGGGCGGGCGGGGCGAGCGGGGCGCGGGCTGGCGAGGGGAGCGCGGCGGGGCGATTGGAGTGGCGGGGCGGCGGCGCCCTCATTTCCATATCGCAGTCCGCGAGCGCGCGGCGGCCTCCGCGATAGGATTCAGCCCCCCGCATAAACAACCCGACCGCGGCCCCGCCCTGGCGCCGCCGCCGCCGCCTGCGCTTCGCCGCGACTCGTTCCCGGCTGCAGCCGCCGCGCCGCCCGCGTGACCCGTCGCCGCCTGCGCGCGGCCGCTGCGCTGCGCTGCGCTTCCCCGGCGCTGAGCGCCCTTCAGCCGACACATCGCCGACTGGCGTCGCTCACGCGCGCCTCACGTCACAGTACGCGCACCACAACCTGCTATAAGTCTTGTCAACTAAATTCTTTGCTCCTGCTGATGTCGTGCCTCGTTTCTTCGACGACTTCTTCATTTCTTTATTATACTCTTTTCTTCGACGTTATTTTCGTCTGAGTTTCATTCCATTCGTTTCAAATTAATTCATTCTGTCCATTCCATCCTGCTCTTTACAGTCAAATACACGCAATGGTTCTCTGAACTGAGCTAGTGCATCTTCCCTGCTTGAGAGTATTCCGGTCACTGCTCCAGCTTATAACCCCCACATAATTCTCCATCTTCCCTTTATACACCTTGCAACGCATCCCCTCCCCTTTTCTCTTATTCTTCGCGCTAGCATAGGGATTTCACTTTAAGGTCTTCTTTATACACTATCGTCATCTCTTTATTAATTATTTGCCACACCACATCTTTTGGAGCATTCCCACATTTTTCACGGTCTCTATTTTATTCTCCGCCCCCTCCCCTCCAACTCTTTTACGTCTTTCAGACTCCTCATGTCTCACCAGCGTTTGACCTCTTCGCCGCTGTGTTTCCACTCCTTTGCCCCGTCCCTCATTCACACTTCGTTCCCGCCTCGTCGCTGCCTCGCTTCCATTCCCCCTCCCACTTGTACCCTCTCCCCTCCACTGCCCCTCCTGCCGCCCGCGCGCTGCGTTCGCTCGTCCTCCCCGCCCGGCCGTAAATAGGGGCGGCGGTTGCGGGCGGAGCGGCCGCACCGCGACCTGTCTCGACTTGGCGCCGCTATTTACGACTATCGATACTGACAGAGGATCGATCAGCGCACGAGTGGCTCGCGCGGGGGCTTTGGGCTCGCCGCGTGTGAGCCCGCGCCCCGCCCCGCCGCCGCCGGTCGAATATTGAAAAGGGGGCGGGGCGGGTGGAGCGCCGTGCGGGCGGCGGGGCCGCGTGGGAGAGCGCTGACAGACGACGTCTCAAATCAAGAGGTCGCCATATAAAAATGTTTATTCTGTTTGATTTAGGGGGAGGCTTCGGAGAGTCAGAGAGCCTCCGATGGAATGGCATGGCAAACGATGGTAATCTGTTGAGGATGACGTATGAAATAGGCTTGTATCCGAGAACTTTTTTTAGGGGGCTGTTGTGTCAGTTCGTATTACATATATATTTCAAGAAGAGTAGTAAGTTTGTGAAGTTTTTTTGGGGGCGCAAGCTGTGGAAAAAATTCAGCAGAACATTTTCTGGGTATTGTTTCGTATAACACTGCTTTCTTATAAATCTGCGTTTTGAGAGTGTCTATTGCTCTAACAAATAAATTGGCTTAGTCTACGTCTACAGTATGGAATTTCAAATTCACACACGCAGCTCTTACATTGTTCATTCAAGACTTTCAAATGCCCGGAAGGGGAGTGGAGGGAACGAGGAGAGCCTCCACGTTCTGTCGAACGTTAGTGCACATTATGCAAAGACCTGCCTGGTGCTCTATCTTTCCCATAGAATAATGCAAAGGAAACCAAGAATTCCATTACTTTTGCTCTCGTCGAGGGGAAACATGCCAACTGCACTAAATCCGGCTTATTCCCAGAATCTTCTTTGTTGTTTTATGCAGACACCGAGAGTAAGCTAACACATGGTTTGTAAAATTATCTCTTCTTTTGCCTCGGAGTGTTGAATATAGGCTTAAATGCTTTTTATGTTTAGGTCACATGGTGTAGACTCAGCTGCCTTTGTGCTACATAATAAGAAATGATGGAGGTTAATCTTTTTTTAGTTTTCGGAATAAATAGAACAAAAATAAATAAATATTTAAGATTATGAATAACTGACGTGAAAAATACTCTTGTGTATAATTTTTTTTGTGTCTCTCGCCGACCAAAGTAAAAACGACTGTTCTGTATGGTAAAGATTTTATCAAATTATCAAAAGAGGAAAAAAACAAAATAATTAAACATCACATTTCGTACTTTTCAAAACACCCACTCATTCCTAACTCCTTTCTTTATATCCGATAAAACCTCACTGAGTGAATGCAATTCTCTCTTCTTATTTCGTTTCCTTCCCCACCACATCCACAGCGTTATACTCAGCACTTCGGAAACCTTATCGCCCACCCGCCCACATTTCGAACAGGACGCAACAGTGCATTCAAATCATTTATAACTTTGTTTATTTCTGTCGTAAGCGTTCGGAAGCTGGGGTTATGCCTCCTCCGCATCTCGGATCGCTTGGCGCCGAGGATCTCGTTTTGCATATCTCGCGGCTCCGCGGAGAGGTTGGAAGGTGGAGTGGGAGAGAGGGAGGTTTGCGAAACTGTCCTCCGCTGCGTCCCTCCCCCCGCCCCCGCCCCCCGCCAGCGAGTCGCTACTCTCTCATAAACACAGGCAATTACGACCCGCGCGGCAACCCCTCTGCGACGACAATAACGGCCGCGTACTTTTACGGCGGCCGTTAAAGTCGGTCGGTGCGGCCGCCCAGGCAGCCGTCTGCGCGTCGCGGCGCCCCCCCCCCACCAACACTGCCATTGTGACGCGTTCTGCGCGACGCAGACATGTCGAGCAGTAGGGTGCGCCGACGCGACGCCTCCCGCGTCAACTCTAACGAGAGGCGGTGCGTAAGGCACGGCATTAGACGCGGATATTTTGTGGCCAATGGGAGGCAACTAATGGTGCTCACGCGTGGATTGTTAGTTGCCGACTCGGTGGCACATCCCCGCTAATAATAGTGCAATATCAATTCGCATTTGCATTTTAGTTCGTGGAATGGCATGAAAGGACAGTAATGAGAAATGTATACATATTCATATAATCAAATACACGAGTGTTCAAACGCAAAACGCTATCTAAAGAACAATAAGTATTAATAAAAATGCGCGAATTATCTTGTTAATAATAATAATAATAATAATAATAATAATAATAATAATAATAATAATAATAATAAAATAAATGTAACCAGTGAGAGACACCACCTACACTCAACGCCATATTTTACACTTCTCTTCTGATATTTTATTCTGTCTTCACTCCGCATGAATTTGTTTCTCACACCCAATAATGTCATAAATATGTTTAAAAAAGTCTGAATCATTGCAACAAAAGGGAAGTTAATGAATATTTAAACTTACAAGCACAATAGTGAATGTGAATGAGTACATTAGAATGCTTCGAAGAGCTTGCGTAGGTTTCTGCATTAGGGAAATTGTTTAACGACTCATTGTTGGTCTACTTTGGTCGTACTAAGAATGTGAAGGTAGTTAAAGCGGCGCGCGAGCGTTAGAGCCGCGCTGGAGGGTTTTCGGGGGTGGAAGTGGCGTGGCGGCTGCCGGTGGACATCTGGGGCTGAAGAGCGGAGGGGGGGTTCTCTCTCGCACACACTTCCCTTGCTGTGCTGGGGCGGAAGCGTACGCCTCGCCTCGCTTCGCCGCTGGAGCGTCTCAGCGATAACCTTCTCCATCTCCTGCACCCTCCCCACAGCGGTCCTCGTGCTCTGTGCTCTACGGGCTGTCCATCCCTGCCACCTCTCCCTCTTCATCTCCTCTCCTCTCTTCCCTTCTCTCCTATCGCCACCCCCCCTCTGCCACTCATTCTTTTCGCGGCTCTTCCTTTTTCGTCTCCGCCACCCCTCTCTTCTTTTCACCACTCCTTCTCTTTGATTCCCTTCCTCTCCTCACCCTCTCCCACTCATTCCCACCCTTTTCCTCACCCTCTTACACTCTTTCTCTCCCCTTTTTACTCTCCGCTGGCTCCCCCACTCTTTCCACCGCCCTTCGCTCTTCATCTCCGCCTATCCTCTCTCTTTGTCTCCATCCGTCCTGCTCTCTACAACTTTCTAATTCCCTCCTTCTCTGCCATCCTTTCCCTACTCCCCTCTCTCGCTCCCTCTCTAACATTAATTTTGCCTCCCCACAATTCTTTCCACACTTCTCATCATCTCTTCTCTGTTTTTCTTACAAGCGCCTCCTGTCCACATCACTCGCTCTTCTACAATCTGCATTCATTCTCTTCGCCCCCTCACCTCTCCTATTCTATTTCGCCTCCTTCATCCTTGGACACCGTCCTTCCCATGACCCTGCTTGTCCTCTTCACCCCCTTCGTCGTCAGGTTCTTCTCTTCACCCCATCCGTCGCCAATTCCTGTCCCCCCCCCCCGTCTATGGCCAGCTCTTCACCCCGTCCATGGCCAACTCCTCTTCCCCCGTGAGAGCGTAGGCTTCCGCGGCCGGAGGGCCCTGAGGAAGGTCGCATAACGGCGATTGAAACGTCGGCACCTTCGTCGTGGACGCGGCGTCACCCGGACAGCCTAGTAAATACTCCTTTTCCCCCGCTCTCCGGCTGCGCGTGTCTCCGGCGTGGCGTGGCGTGGCGTGGCGTGGCGTGGCGTGGCGTGGCTCCTCTGGCGGCCGCGCGTGCACGCTCAAAGGTCGCCCTTCCGCGTACGGAACTTCCACTCCTGCTGTTGCGTACTGCTTTGCGCTCAATATACTGTTTTTTTGTTTTGTTTTATTCGTTCTTCCAATGCAGCTTATATTTTGAAAGGAGCTTTTGTTATTAATACGAAAAAAACACAGATATTTATTGTTTTGGGTTTTCATTTCATTTATGGCGCTGATAGCGTACGCTCATGAAAGAGAAGATTTACATGATAAAAGGTTTTGAAGAATAGGTCATTTATAATTAAATGACGAAGCCAAACGATCGCTATTTCTTCGTCGTGTTGTAACGTAAAACCAGGCTTAAAAACACACAAAATCAATATCTTCTTTACCTTCATCTGTTTCTCTTCTCGTTTTGTGTTTGTTTTTTCTTTTGCTCACGAAAGGCCGACGTGGACCCCACGTGCATTTACCGAGCTCAGCATCATTATCTCGATGGCAGGTGCATGTAACTTTATCAGGGGATCAGCATTTTAGCAGGATCCGAATTTTATCCACCGGGGTTGTTAACCTTCGGGGTATGGAAGATGAAATGACGATGATAAGAGGGGGTGAAAGGACGATACGCACATACAGACATACACAAATGCACCCTTTTATTATTATTATTATTATTATTATTATTATTATTATTATTTGTTATTGTTTTTTCTAAAGGAATGACTCTGGGAGCCACCAAACAGAATTAATACTTAGATTTACTGAACCTCTAAAAATCAGTGACGATTTAGAATATTTGTAGCAACACGTGAGTCGCTAATTTGCAATCGAGAACCACAAGAACAAAAACACTTCATATGATTTTTATGTAGGATAGGCCAGACTTTTCGCCCAACACTTCTTGTGCACAACCTCGCAGATCTTTGGATTGTCATATGGCAAGATAACATTTTTATCTGCATCATTACCAGGATGCGCGTATTGAAACCGTGGGAATATCGTCGGTGCGGCAAAGCAGGTGATAAAAGTTGCGCGCCTGCTTCCTCCCATGTGCGCGGGCGTTGAGCGTCGCCCCAGCAGCGCTGCCGAGGGCGCTTGACATTCGCCCAGGGCCCTCCACCCCCCACCCCCCCGCGACCCCGCTGAGCGGCGCGGCGCACGCGCGGCGAGGGGCCGGCGAACAGCGCGTGGACCCTTAAGGCCCCTTCCCACGTGAAGCGGGTGGCGCGCCACGCAGCAGCGGGCCGCGTAGCAGAGCATTGGTTTGAATGGAGGCCTTCCCACGTGCAGCGGGTGGCGGCTGCTGCGGCAGCAGACGCCGAACTCCGGCCACCAGAAGCGCAGGAGTGGCCGCGCGCCACCGCTAGCAGAACACAGCTTTAAATGGGAGCCTTCTCACTGTGCCGCCGGTCGCGGCGTTCTACCTGCTCGGGTCCCTTTGTTCGTCGTCGCCGGAGGGTCGGCGAAACCTACCCCTCCAGACCCCACCCCCTTCCACGGCGGGCGGCGGTGCGGCCGTGACTCCGGCGGTGGCTCCGGCGGTGGCTCCGGCGGTGGCTGCGTCGGAAGAGCTATGCTCCTTGAACGAAGCGCGCGTCGGCCGCGCCGTGTGAAGCGGGCCTTAACTCCCGCGGCCTCCAAGAACGGTGGCGCCCAACTCCGCTTGCAAAAGCTCCGCCGAAACGCTGATGTCTCTGAAGCGTCGTTTGCGGGAGGTTCTAGGTTCGCCGGAAGCGGGTTTGCGCTACTCTCTACATGGCTCAGTCGATTTCTCGTCTTCCGGAGGACAATTCGAATGGCCGTCTGATGTGTTGGGTATTTACCGTAGTTTCTCTAATCAATACTAATTGCTGCTGGAACAATCAAAATTCCAAAGCTCTGCCTATTTTTTAATTTTCTGACCTGCGTTTTCTAGTCGTAAGATCAACCCCAACGTTCTTGTGAATATATAACTCTGAACACCACACTATAGCGCTCCAATTACACGAACATATTATTCTCCTTCAATTCCGTCGCTTTCCAAATGAATGCCCCATCCCTGCTTCCTACCTCATATTGTCACTCTATGTCCTCCCCTCCAAGTTATTTCATGTGTACCAACTCTAGAATATCAGCTTAGAATAATGTCCTTCTTCTCGATTTTTGATTCATATCAGACCGCTGTATTGGCCTTCACTTAACTGCCGTGATTCGTTCAATTTCTTTTTGTTATCTCATTCCTCTAACTCTTTCCATCTTAATTTCCTTTTAACTTACAATTTTATCTGAATCAATAGTTTTTCTATTTTTCCTCTTTCACTTAATGTCGGAGATCATCCACTTAAATTTTGCTTCTGTTTAGAAAGTTCTTCGTTTTTTTTTCTGCTCCACCAAAACCATTCCATTCTCTTCAATTTCGAATTTCTAGCGGTGAGGTCAGAAATCATCTCGGAGACCGCTGCCATTTCGCATTAACACATTGTCAGCGTGCATCATCGAGCTTGTCTGCCCATTCCTCAGTAGAGCCCTGCAGTTTGTCCCCTTCGCCCGCGACGCGTCTCGAGAAGTTCTCCCCCAAGTTTCGGCCCGCCTGCTCCCTGCCGCTGTAAACCTCACCTTCTAACACCTCCGCGATAATCCCGCGCTTCATTACGGGGGCGGCTGACGGCGGAGCGCGGAGTGGTCGCTGGGGGTAAACGCCCGACTCCGCCGCCGCCGCTGCTGCAGCCGCCAGAAACAGCCGCCCTCGCGCCCGCGACGCCTCGCAACGCCCTCCCCTTTGCACTTGGGCTCTCCACGTCCTCAGCCCCCTCCTCACGCCGCGCCTCCCACGCTCTTCAGGCACGCCTTCCACGTTCTCCCCACCACTCACGCTCGCCACGCCCTCTATGACGTTGTCGCCCCTAGGACCCTTCAAGCTACTCACGCCCCCGCGTACTATTTGCATTCCGGGTCCTCCAGACGCCTTCCCGCTCCTTCACGCCGCGACTCTCACCGTCGCGACCCGGTCGCTCTACTCAGCCCCTTCTTATGCCACCGTCCCCGCCGCCCACGCTCCTCACACTCACTCGCGTAGAACTTGCTTTGACGATCCCACCAAGACCTCATAGTCCCGACATCGATGGCTTCAAAAGACTGGATAATCCCGATTATCCTACCTCCTCTGGCCCCTCGCCATCTCATTGGCCTCAACAGCCATGTTGCTCAGGTACTGCCTCGCGTCGATCAGCGAACCTCACTCCTTCAATGGCATTGCCATTCCAATAACTCACCTTGTTTTGTCGTTACCAACGCGACTTGCCCAACCACGTGGAGCGTCCCCTCTCCGCCTGGACGCTATCAGCACCCTTCAACCTCCACATTCACCCTGCGCACGATGGCGGCACATCCTCAATTTGGACGCTCTTTCTATTCCCGCCTTCCTCAACTTCCGCTGTCAACACCGTCGCCTGCGCTGCCGCCGTCACCTCAGACACTTCTCCCCCTCACGCCTGCGACGGACGGCTCGGGGGCCGCCGCAACCCCCCTCGGCTTCTCAGCCGCCGCCGACCCCGCCGCCCCCGTGGTAGTAAAAAGAGCATCAAATTCATGTTCCAATTCCGGAGACCGAGGTCCGCCGCCCGACAGATTCCGTATCTGTGCCGTAAACGGTTAAGAGCCGCCTGCTATAACAGTTATAAATCCCGTGGTTGAGGGGCGGCGCTTCGTCGTTTATGGGAGAAGATTCCGCCGCCGTCGCCGCCGCCGTCGCCGCCTCTGCCCGCTGGCCGACGGGCGTCGCGGCGCCTGCGGAGGCGTCTGGCCCCCCTTGCCGCCCCAGACGCTCGCAGACACCGCCGCTTTTATCGGCGATCTCTTCCGGGTGAACGAGTTTATCCCGCGCCGAAATTCTTGGCCTCTTCAACGATGCATGTTTATAAGGCGGATTTGTGTCTGAATTAGTCGCGGTCGTTTGTTGGGTTGATTACGCGAAGGAACACCTTGTGCAAGTGATACTTTGGGGATGAAAAGGTGTGGGATTTAGTGTGAATTGCGATGTCTTCGGCTGCAGTTGTATGTGGTCGTTGGAAGCAAATTTAATCGTAATGTGTGTCCACTGCGCACTCAAGCGAACTGTTAGAGTGAACATTTACTAAAATTGGACAATTACAGGTGTGTTATTAAAGTTTCGAGCAATACCTCTGCTGTTGTTGTTTGGTGTAAGTTTACGCACCAATATTCCAATTTTGTAACTTTGATAGTAGTTAAATGAAAGTGGAAGAGTAATTTTGAGTCAAGATTGTACTTCTATAGTTCAGTCAAGGTAGTCAAGCGTATGGCGAAATACTCATGTTTCCATTACAGACTCAGGCTTACTTGCAAGCTTGTTTTGCAACATTAAGCGAAATTTTAATCTGGGAGGCGTTTTTTTCATTTAATTTCGAGTATGTTTGGATTGGCCCTCATTCATACACATACACTTACATGCACTTAAGTACCACACAAGTTGGGAAACTAGTTGGGAGGCGTAGAGCCTGTTCCGGCTGGAGCGGTGCGCTGCTAGTGAACGCAAGCCGGGGTGGAGGTCGGCGCCGGATCGTAGCGCACTATTGGAAGGAACTCTGCTACTTCCCGTGATAAAACCTAAACTACACTAACGAGGCTAACGACCATAGCAATTGACGAAGCAATCAAAGGAAGCTTTTTCACACCTTCATGAGCTGCTCCTCGCGCCGCAAGAAGTCCCCAGGAAGCGCCTAACTGGCATATTTTCCGATTCGGAGCGAACGGCGCAAGTCAACGCAAGAGCAAAGACGCAGCGCGGAAACGGGCGGTTGGCTTTTTGTGAGGGATCGCCAGCGCTAAATTTCCACCCGAAACCGGGCGCCTCCGGGCGAGGACGCCTTGCCTCCGGAACGCGAGCGCTCTCTGTACCTTCCGCTTGTTTTCTTTTTCTTCCGCGTCGTCCTTTTTATACTCTCTTCCCCGCCCTCCCCTTTACCCGCGCCGGAGGCTCGGACATCAAAGACCGAGGTCCCAAAGGAGACGGCCCAGCGTCTCCCGGCAAAATCCTCAATCGCTTTGTGAAGAGCGCTGGCAGCGGGACGGCGGCGTCGACAACATTCCCATCACACTGCCTCGGCTTACCGATTTTCGTCCCGCGGACGGCGACCAACGCGCCGCCGCCGCCGCCGTCATCGTCGTCGTCGACGGTTTCCGGGACCGCAATTTTCCGAGCGCGGTCGCCTCCTCGCCCCCTCAGCCGCTCCCCCCTCTTGCCGCAGGATTCTCGCAGGTAGGAAGCTGAGAAGCAGCAGCGGTGGCGGTGGGAGGGGGTGAGCGAAGTCACTGGAGATGTGGACGGGTCCGTCGGTGGTGGCGAGCGGTGGAGGAAGAGACTGTGATGTGTGTGGGACTACTCGGAGGCAGGTGGTGCTAGTATGGAGAGGGCCACGTGTGCGGAGGCGGACGTTAGGGGAGGCGATGGTAGGGAGCTATGTTTTTGAACTTGTGGTGATGGTGATTGTTGAGGAACTGATGTCGTCGGTGGGAACGGTTGGAATTGACGGCGCATGTAGCGATGTTGAGGTGGGAAAGGCTACATACGGTGTAGGATGGATGTTCCTAGGCTCCGGGGTAATGGCGCGGTGATATTGCTGTTGGTGAGCTGTAGTGGAGGTGGACGTGGCGGCGGTGACGTCGCTGTTGGTGAGCTGTAGGGGAGGTGGACGTGGCGGCGGTGACGTCGCTGTTGGTGAGCTGTAGGGGAGGTGGACGTGGCGGCGGTGATATTGCTGTTGGTGAGCTGTAGGGGAGGTGGACGTGGCGGCGGTGATATTGCTGTTGGTGAGCTGTAGTGGAGGTGGACGTGGCGGCGGTGACTTGCGTTTGGTGTCCTGAGTGGGCGTGGCCGGCGTCGGAGGCAGCGTGAGCGGCGGGGGTGGCGGCGGCGAGAGCCCTCTCTCGCGACTGCGTTGGCGATTACGGGACAGGAAAAACAAGGGGCCTCCAGGGAGGGATGCGGGGCGAAATCGTGGCCTCGAGGCCGACGCGAGGGCGGACGCATCCCCAGGCGGCGAATTGCGGCCTCTAAAAGCCAACTTCCTGTCGAAGAGGCGGCGCAGATGGATTGGGCTGGGGTACGATCGCTTCGCGGACGAACGCCAATAGATGAATTTAGTTTACAGGCTCTCGCACGGTTGAATATGGTTGTTAAAAAATAGTGAGTGCCATCAGCGGTTAAGAAATGCGACATTTCGTTCTCGAAGGAAAGGTAGTGCTATTATTCTGCCGTGTAACCGAAAACATTTGAATTGAAAATCTAGTTGTATTAGGAAGGGAAGGGGAAATTAAAAATCGGAGGGCGTCAAGATTTATAAATGTTCTATTCCTATACTTTTTTGGGGGGGATATCGTCACGATTTAGAGGAAACAAAAAAAGGATAATTAATATTAATTTTGCAATGAAATATAATCTTAATCAAAAATATAAGTATCGATAATTTTAATTGTGTTTCCTATGCCCAGGGGTGGACGAGCCAGGCAACTGTTATTATGAACATGCATAACACAATTAAAAACGTTACACATTAAGTCGCCGAAGGCGTCACGGTAAATTAGTATACGAACAGGTAATCGGAACTCAAAATAAAAACCAAACAACCGCACCGTCGTTCAGTGTTATCAATAATCATAAGTTATGAATAATTTTAAAATTTTAGCTTATTTAATGTATATTTAATGTTTTTTGGTGTACTGAATTCTGGAGTTAAAACTGTAAAAATATAACTCACGTAAAATAGATCATAATACATATGCATTGCAACAAGTAACAAAACATTCGAAATTAATGTGAAACGCGGATGTATGTCGTGAGGAAAAGTCGAAAGTCTTGGTTAAACGATTCTTGATTGCGCCTATGCTGAGTCTGCCTGTGAAGCGAGTAAATTATGTAATTTACATTAGCACTCGCCTCCTCCCGTATTTCCTGAATCGTCGATTTTCGAGATAATCAAATTATCGATTTGAAATTAATTTCTCATTTCGCTGAGGACGCGATCCGCTTCGGGCCGCGGCGTCAGGGGCACTCGAGAGCTGTCCACGGGAGGAGGCGAAGTGCGCAGAGGAGGAACGCGATGTTGTTCGTGAGCGACTTGGAGCACGGAGAAGTAGTGGCACGGCCGTATTACTGTCTTCAGCGACCCGGAGTATAACTGTGTGTCTCATCATTGATATTGAACAAACGTCATGATTGTAATGAAAATAAAAGGAGACCTTTGAGATTCTGTTCTTTTAAATATCTTAAATAAATCCATTAGTTTTGTGTATTAATACTAAAATAGTTAATTGTTCTTACGTATTTGCAGACTATGGCAAATACAAATTAATTTGTGGTCAGGAAGCACATGCTCGAGCTAGTTCACGCATCGTAAGGCGTTATCTAGCTCTTTCATCATACATGATACATTGGTAGATATTGCTTGGTTTCTCTGTTGACATCATTAATGTCCTAATAACCAATCATCGAATATTCCTTCAGAGGTACCGTGCTAAAAATATTGCCCCATATTTCTTATGACATGAATTATGAAATCTAAAAAAAAATGGTATGCATATTTCACTAATATTTTGAATGTTGGTGCAATTTTAAGGACCCACAAAATGTGGATTCTTATTGAAAAATGTGTTAGAGGAAGTAATTTACTACAAATATGAGTTACTATCTACTTCTTAGGTATTACGTCTTACAAAACGATTCTTTCTGTCGAAAAATCATCGTTTTTCGCTGCAGCATAACGTAAGTACACTATAATACGTAAGTAGTAGAAATTATACATGTTGAATTATAGCCCAAATATTCTGTGACATTATTTGATATCATCGTTGCACATGCTGAAAAAAAATTTTAAAAAAATAAAAAAAAACAACAACCAAACAACAACTATGAAATGGAGTATCAGCTACTATCTCACCTGTTCAGTGAGTTTCTCAAACTATGCTTTGCAAGTGTTTATTGCGCAGTGTGTGCCATTAGTTCGCTTTCACATCGCCGGCTGTTTCAGCTGTCGTACTCGTCGGCAGCGCGGCGTTTCAATTCAGGGCCCCCAAGTGCAGCTGCGCGTTTCCGCCCCGCGGGCGTGGGCGTGGGCGCGGGCGCGGGCGAGGGCGCGGGCGTTTGGGGCGGGTGTCACCGCGAGCGTCGACCGCACGTCGCCCCTTCTGGCGGCGGTGGGCGGATGGGCGGCCGAGGGCGGGCGGGGGCGGAGGGGGGGGGCTGGCCACAAATCTGCGGGCCGCCGCGCCCGCCGGTACCCGAGCGCTGCGCCGCCCGTTTCATTTGCCGCCGGTGCGGCGCCCCGCCCCCGCCCCCGCGCGCGCGTCTGCCCGCCCGCCACGTGCGCCGCCCTCCGCAGCCGCCCCCGCCGCCGGACACTGGCGCGAGCCCGGTCGAAAGATTGCTGCACGGAGCATTATTACTTGTCGTAATACGCTGTTATTAGCGACTTACGCATCCCAACACTGTATCCAAATCCACTCTTAACGTCCGGCGTCCGTTAAGGATTTAGCAGTCCGCCGTCCTTGAAACAAAATCGAAACAAGTGTGTTTTATCTGAGGATGACGATAGAGTAACCTTATTTCAAGAAGTTGCATTTCTTGTTTATGTGATTTTTGTCCCGTAAGAAGATTGTATTACCAAAAAATATTCAGCGGAGCATGGGCGATATCACAAATAAGACTAGTTTGGAATTTGCTGTGTATCGCTCTAATCATTTAATGACTATTGTCGTGTATCGTGTGTATAGTGTACATGTAGATAAAGTTATAGAAAGGGCCCAAAATTCGGTATCAATATTTTGAATGAAATAAAGATTTTTTTAGGTGTCTTATTGCTAAAGTGTTATTTTTCTCAAAAGCTTGTCTCTCAGAGGACAACGCTAGCAATCCATGATCTGATACGTTCCCTATCTCTACATGACACACCATGATCTAAATTTGTTACGGCAATACTGTGAGTATTTACGTATTGGGCAGAAGCTTTAAATGACGATTGCGATCCAAACAGAGTCGATTTAAAAGTTGAAACATTTTAATACCATTCTTCGTAATTGTAACTAGTGTAGTCTTATAAGATATACATATTTTCGCAAAGATTTGTTCCTCCTACTTGAAGATTTTGCTGGCGCATTCTTTAATACAGGTAAGTTCCTTTGTAGAGAAAGTAATTCGGAATAGAGAATAAAAATCAATATAAGAAATAACAGAAACATTTTCGATTCTCGGAGAAACAAAAATGAAAACAAAAGGAGAGTTGTTCTTCGCAGGTGTAATGAAACAAGTGTAAAGACCTAACGTATTCTTCTTCTCTTGAAACATTAATATTGTCATCCTAGTCGGTGTTTTTCAAACAAATAATTTCGGAATAAATACCTGGGCGGCGATTCAAATCTCATACATTGAAGATTCTACCTTTTTGGCGTTGGCCCTGGGTAGATTTTTTGGTTTATAATTGTAAGGGATAATTTCCAACCGAGTACATTTGAAATTCATCAAAAGATAAAGAAGAAAATACTAATTATGGATTAGTATTAATGGATTTAGTAGATAACAGAAGGCCCTACTAAAGAATATGAAAAGAGTTTTGAGTCTTTGTATGCGCAAAATACATACGTAATGTTGAAACAGATGACGAAGAATATCAAATGATTTACTATAAAATTTGTAAATAATTATAAAAACGACTCGTTTTTTGTTTTTCTGTTATTGAGTCTATACCCAGGTTTGCCTGTTGGCTCGTTCCTTTGGATTTCACAGAGAACGTAGTGCATTGTGGGAGTTTGCAGTGACTTGGGCCCACTGCCCTCCGTGTGCACGGCCCCTCCCTCGCTCGAATGCTGGCGGTGCGCTCTCTCGCGGCCGCCCCCACCGCCGCCCCCACAGCCACCGCCACCGCCACCGCCACCGCCACCGCCGCCAGCGCCACCGCGGTGCCGAGAGGTCAGGTGTGCGGGAAACGAGGGATGGCCACGGACGAGTCTGTCCAAGGCGCGGCCAATGGGCCACAGCGGGCGTCCACGCTTCATTCACGCGAAGGGCAAGTCGCTTCAGCACACGAAGTGCGCAGCTGGCTTGAGAACGAATTGTTGCCCTCCCGCTAAGGAGTGTCCTATCCGCAAATGTAGTATTTTATGAACATTTTTTAAAAATATTTAAACAAGTGACTAAATTGAGATTAAAATAGTGTATTTTATACGATTGGTATTATTTAATTATATTATTTCTCTCGTAATTATGCTTTACTGTGAAGATGAAGGGTTGGTGATTATACCAGCTGTAGCATTTCTTTGTGCATCAGTATTAAAATAACGAGAAATAATAAAAGTCCAAAAAATTTGCCTAAAGGCACGTCATTCAATGGTACAACAGAGTTCTTTTGATTTGTGCGCCAGCGCAACCCAATGGCCACAAGGTCACAACTGTTACAAAAACTAAGTCGCCTCTTTCCTAAAATTGTAATTTCATTATTGGTATGAATGTTCTTCTTTATAAAAAAATATTTTTGTCTTTTACTACTACTATTTTGCCTCAATAGAAATGTATTTCTAATGAGGCATGTTAATGTCATAAAATTCGAAAGTTTCTACTTGATTAATATAATTTTACCACAAATGAACATCTATTGTGCCATAAAAGACCAATCCCACTTTGGACTTGAAAATATGTTTCCGTTACATTAAAAGTTGTGTATCAGCGTAAAATAGGATTTCATGTCAATCTGTCATTTTGACGAATACGTGAAAATTTCTTTTCTTGGCAGTCTTGACCGTGTTCATAGAGTGATTAAGATGATCATTATTTCTATATTTTATATTTATTTTCTTTTGTATTTCACATTCCAAACAAGTTGTCAATACTTACTAGCTTCAATACTTACCAGCTACTTGCTGGATAAGTGCTGAAGCAAGTACCCTCAGGGTGTTGTTCTACAAGAAAGTTCTTGGAAGCGAGCAAGCCATAATTTCATCAACTTTACTGCGAATACTGCGACAAATATTGTCTCATGATTCGTCCGTTCTTCAAAGCCAGCGTGTACACCTACTCTTTTTAATAATAATAATAATAATAATAATAATAATAATAATAATAATAATAATAATAATAAAATGAAATAAGGCGTAAGATGCAGTTTCAAAAAGTGAGTTTTTTACATCGCAAAGTGGGAAAATATTTAATTATATAATCATTCGTATTTTCTCTTTGTTCACATCTGAATGATTGACGAATGGCTTACGACTAGAAGTTTACAAAGCATATTACTACGCCCTATTTTCACGACAAATAATGCCGATTGTGTGCAAGGAATCTGTTAGCATTTGAACGTCCGCCGATTCATGACATCCCTGCGCGTAACCTGAGTTTCGGGGGTTTTGCACCAGCCCAGCGGTGA
Organism: Gryllus longicercus; assembly: GCA_038098605.1. NCBI lineage: Eukaryota > Metazoa > Arthropoda > Insecta > Orthoptera > Gryllidae > Gryllus > Gryllus longicercus. Next base: position 274,352 of record JAZDUA010000662.1, read on the forward strand.
AGTTTCGCCGCCTGTTGTGCACGTTTGCGGCCGCAGTGTCTGCGTTCTGGCGCTTGCCTGTTGCGTCCTCCACACAGCCTCCACCACCCTCGCCGCCCCCGCCCCCGAGTTCGTCACTGCAGCCGCCACCGATGTCGCCGTCCCCGCCGCAAACGCCGCCCGCACAGCGTCCGTCACTGTCCCCGCCTCCGCCGCCGCCGCCCCCGCCGCCGCCCTCGCCGCCGCCCCCGCCGCCGCCATCGCCGCCGCTCCCGCCGCCCCCGCCTTTGTCCCCATCGCTACCGCCGCCACCGCTACCGCCGCCACCCTCGAGAACCAGGGCGCCGCCCCCGCCTTTCGAGTTCGTCACTGCCACCGCCACAGATGTCGCCGTCCCCGCTGCCTCCACAGCCGCCGCCCCCGCAGCCGGCGCCCCCGCCTCCACCGCCCCCGCCTCCGCTGCCGCCATCGCAACCGCCGCCACAGTCACCAGTTCCCCCCCTCTGTGCCACCGCCCCCGCCGCCGCCTGCCTCGGCATGTGCTCCGCCGAGCAGGCCGCCACCAGGCGTCGAACCGCGAACTGCTAATTACCACGTGCCCCACCCTCCCGCAGGGATTCTCCGCCGGCGCAATTGCTGCTGCCTCTGCCCTGGGCGACGGCGCAACTTTGCCTCGCGGCGCTCGCAGCGCTATTGTTCTGCCGCGAAACACGCTTCTCTCGCACGCGTGAGTTTCGTTTTTATGCACAAAATGTGGAGTATTTTCTAGCGCAGCTGAATAAAAACGTTTCTAAATATAAAGCATTGCGAAACCTAAGGACTCTGCACAGCTAGTGTGTCATTTTTGGTAGGGCTTTTAACTACGTAAGATAGATCCATAAGACAAAATTGTGGAAAAGTTTTTAATTTGTTGTAAAGTTGTAAAAAGTCTTTGAAATTGACGTGTCTTGTTCCAAGTGATTCCACATATTTCCACGTGTAATGTTAAAAAACTACTGACAATCTGAGATTATAAAGATGATAGTAAATAACGACCAATTTTTCGTTTTCCGTTGAAAAAAATTGAAGAAACAGAAAATATTTACACCACATATGCCTGCGTGTTTTTTTTTGCATGTTTGGTTTTCATTTGTCATTGACTTTCATTAAGTGCAAAATTCAATTTACATATTATTAAAGTGATGCTTCAGGCTGTAATCGTAAAATGAATTGTTTTTTGAAGTGAAATATCTCGGCTTTATTGTACAGGATTGATGCAATAACATCTGAGAGTTATTAATAATAATAATAATAATAATAATAATAATAATAATAATAGTAATACTAATAATTAGTAATAATAATAATTATAATAATAATAATAATTGGAAAGGGAGGAAATAAAAAGGAAGGTATTTGAACCTATTCTGGTGATCTGACAGTCTACAATTCAGTAAGTGAATTCAACGCAAACCACCGGTTCATCGTGCATATACGTACATTACAGAGTTATGTGATACGTACTCTTAGGGATAACGATATTTTAGCGAGTTGAATATTTTATTTTCATTTCCCAAAGCCTAGTTAGTAGCACATACGGAGTATGTGCAGTTGTAAGATGAGCAAGCCACCCACAAGAGTTACCAGCCGACGTTTTTTTCCTACCACCCTGTACATGATTTGCATTCTGCCCTATCTCGCACGCCAAGTACTGTACTTAGCCCCGACTTCCCTGGCTGCTGTTGCCGCCGCCACCACCACCGCCCCCGCTCTCGCCACCGCCGCTCCCGCTGCCGCCGCCCCCGCCCATGCCGCCCCCGCCGCCGCCCCCGCCGTCTCCGCCGCCTTCCCCCCCCCGCCCCTGCCGCCGCCGCCGCCCCCGCCGCGAAGAGGGTGGGCGTCAACGCGAGGGCGGGGGCGCTGGCCGCGTCGGGGGAGCCGGACACTTTGCATGGAAGCCGGTTTCAGCGGCCGCCAGCGGTCACCGTAAGCCCCGGCGGGCGGGGCGGTCCGGCCCCGGCGGCATAAGGCGCTTACCGGCGCGGAATTGTCAGAGCGAGGCGGCGCGGCGCGGCTGGGCGGGGCGGGGAGCGAAGAAGGGAGGCGCGCCGGTGGCGGCGGCGGCGGCGGCAGAGGCGGCGGAGGCCACCGAGACAGGTGGATTTGCCGGCGTGCGCGATGGCTTGTCGCCGCACGCCCGCCAGCGCACTTGCCAGCTGGACGCGAGCGCGCTGCACTTTTCGCGGTGTTCTCTTCCTCGGGGAGTGGGATTTTGCGTACCTCTCTATACCAGAATGGATTACTTTTTCCTGGGCCTTTCTGTTGAAGATGCGGTGATAACGGGGAGACGATGAGCATTGTCTAGTTTTCAGAGGCACATTACTGGGGAAAGGTAATACTATTACCATACGTTCTTCCGTACTTGATCTTTCGTATTTTTCTGAATAATGAAAAAATTGTGATCAGAAATAATCTCATCACTGAGTTCCTTATTGGGAGAAAAATGGAGAATTGTCAGTGAAAGATCCAGACGTAGTTTTTGCAAAATTAGCATTCTTCCCAATTAATTTTATTCCGAATAGAATTTCCTTATTCTCGCTTTTAATGGTCGTATATTTTTGAATAACGAGCTGAATTTGAATATAAGTTTGTACCTATTAATTATCATCGATGTTTCTCTCCCTAACATTTATGGAAAGTACCCGGTACGTTGAAGTATATTTAAATCTATAAACTATAAATAAGAATATATTGAATGTATAAATACGAATCTATACTACGAATCCATAAATAGGAATAAATTATGTAGTTTGCCCTCTTATGTTTATTTTACCATTTTCTGTAATTGTTCTCCAGATTTGTTCCCCCACCGCATCAGTCCGCATTTTCTCGAGTCGGATAAATTCTCGTCATTTATCGTTCCATCCCCTTGGTTACGCTCAGCCGACGAGAGCTGTTCCAGCGCACAGTTTTCCTTGTTTATTACCCTAATTGCTGATCGCCCGCCCCCTGCCGCGGCTCGCGCGGATGTAGATGGCGCAGCTGCGCGCTCAGTCTCCTCGCGTCCTCATTCCCCGCCGCCGCCGCCGCCTCGCCGTCCTCTGTCGCTCCACAGGTCCTCATCCCAGGGTCCGTCCGCTGATTTAAGTTGACGTTTATTGGATCTCCTAACTCGCGTCCCACTCCGTGCCCGCCGGCCCTCCACCGGAGGGTTCAATTGATTGTCAATTATTGCCGGATTGGGCCCGACTGCCGCGCCAGGCTAAGGAGTAACTTCCCTTCTTCCTCGCCCTCCCCCCTCCACCCGGCCCCGCGCGGCGCTGTTCGTGAGGACCCGGTCGGCTGGGCGGCCGGCCGCGCCGCGTAGACCGGGTCTCGGAGTTCTAAGTGGATCGCAAGTTCGACGGATATGAAGGCAGTGACGGCGAAGGAGGGAGAGGCGGATGAAGGAGCGGGAGGTGGTGGCGGCGGCGATGAGAGAGAGGAGGAGGAGGAGGCAACGAGAGCAGAGGTAGAGGGAGTGATGGCAGGGCGAAGACGGGGCGATGCTGGAGGGGGAGAAAGAGAAGGCGGTGGTGACCGAAGAGGAGGTGAAGAGGGGAAGGCTTACAGGAAGAGGAAGGGAGACGGTGTCAGGGGAATAGGAGGAGACGAGGGGGACGAGGCGCTGGTTCCTAAGGAGAAGGTCAAGGAGGAAGCGACGAGGCTTAGGAGGTGCAGGAGGAGTGTCGGCGGAGGAGGAAGACGGGAAAATGGGAAAGGCAGTAGCAGAGGCGACTGAGGAAGTGGACGCTGTGCCAGCGGGCTTGTTCCACTCGCCGTGTCAGTGACCTCTTCGGGGGTAGAAACTGGCACTCCAAAAGTACAGGCGTAGAGTTGTATTTCAATATGATTGCACTCGCTCTTCTAGAGACACTCTTCCAGAGACGTGGATATGCACAGTCGTATCATATCAATGTTAAGTTTCATTTCGAAAACCATTGGAATTTCTTTTGAAATGCTTCCAGAGCCAACAATAGTGAACCAATCCTGACGCGGTGACGTTAACCTTTTGTTCTACGTTCCGCCCGCCAATACTGCCTTCGAGTGTTCGATCTAAATAGAAATTGCTTGTGAGACGAGACGGTTACTAGAAGCGGTGCTTGCATCGTCATGTCGGCGGCGCTCTGCGAGGCGTCTTGCTACATCCGCCCCCGAGGCGTTACCGCGATCTCTGCGCAGCAGGGGGGGGGGTGGAGGGGGGATCGGGGCCCTCCCGCGGGGCGCCCGCAGCGCCGACGTCAAAGGGACGGGAGGGGGCGCAGCCTAGCGAATGCGCCCGGCCCTAGGGACGCCGCCGCCGCCCGCCCACGCTCCAAGACCCGGCTCAGGCCCAGCCGCTGCGCGGCCGCCGCCCCTGTCCTAGCCCACGGCCAGGCCGCCGAGCCTCGCCCGCTGTGCGTTTGGCGCGCGTCCGTTCCTCGTAATCCCAGACGTCACGTCACCAGCTCTTCGCGTCATTTATATTTCATTCTGGGCATTCGTCTTGCTATCAGTCTTCTCATTAGTACTCTTGCTTTTTCCATCACATTAGATTAAATCAACGTTTCCCTCATCGTTACTTTACTCTTCATGGCATTCAGATCTCAAATTCGACACATGTCTCTTTCTGATCGTATCAGTTTCCAGTGCGGCTGCTTGTCTTACTCATACTGTTGCATCTCTGTGGCACGAATATATATTTCACTGTTTCAAGGTCGATAACCTCCTTCCTTCTTTACATCCTTCATACATCTCCGTTCCTGGCCTCCTTATTCCATCATTCCACATCTCTCCATTCGTTAAATACTTCTAAACACTATTCATTACATCGATCCTACAACACCATTCTTTCTGCATCCTTCCTTACATCATTCCTAAACCATCATTCCTCCTTTCTTTATTACTTACATCCCTACTAAACTACCATTCCTCATTCCTCCATTCCTTACATCCTACCTACGTCATCATTATCCTTACTTTATTCTTTTCATCCTTCGTACACCATCATTACTCCTTCATTCTTTACCTCTTTTCTACACTGCCAACAATCCTTCCGTCGTTCTTACATTCCTTACCCCATTCCTCCTTACCCCTTTCTTACCCCATTCCTCTTCCTTCCATACCTTACATCTTTGGTTTACCATTATTTCTCCTTCCATTATTTACATCTCTCATATATCACAATTCATCCTTTCGCTATTTATTACATCCTCCCAACACCACCATTCGTCCTTGCACTATTTACTACACATCCTTCTTACCACAATTCCTCCTTCCATCGCTGCATCTCATCCTTTCTACACCATCCCTCCTGCACTATTTATTCCTTGCCTCCTACACCACCATTGCTCCTTGCTCCACCACGTCTTCTCCTCCCCACATGGCCCTGTCGCCGTCGGCCCCCGAGGGCCCCCGGGGGCCCCGAGCGTCGCCGAGCTCCGCGGGCGCCTCCTTCGCGCGCGCGCTAATTCCTACGCCGAAGCACGTAATCAGTCGGCTCCTGGGACTGCGGCTTATCTGGTGGCAGCCTCGTCCTGCATTGTGGGCGCGGCGCGGCGCTGAGCGACACGACGCCTCGCCACGCGACGCCACGCCACGCCGCCCCGCGCCGCGCCGCAGCCTCCCCTAGGACCGGCGCCCGCAACGTAAGAGAGGGGAGCGGGCGGGGGAGAACCCAGGGCGAAATTGTGCAGAGGAATTCAGTGGATGGTGTTGCTGTTACGTAAATAAACGAGGCTTCGTTAATCGTGAGTTAAATATTTCTTGGGATTCCTCGAGTTATTTGTGGGAGCGAGTGTCCATTTTTTAGACTGGGGGTGGGAAAGGACTTGACCTTACAAAGTTGAAGACAACTAAAGAATTTTGAAAACATTTGGAAAACAGATTCCAGATGCCAATAAGTTGAAAAATGATAAATGTATATTGTCTTTTTTAATTCGAAGTATTTTGTATTTTGCTGATGAAGTAAAATCATTGAAAAACATATACGCATGTTTCTCTCTTACTTGGGTTATTTGCCATGAGCATCGATGCACCATCCTCGTTCTGCCATTATTATTCCTATGCTGTGCCGAGAGAAGTCGTAGTATCCTTCTCTGCGATACCATCTAACAACTTCTCTCCTGGGTTTCTTCCATTTCCCAATAATACTCCCCGAAAACAGCAATCGTTTCCAGGAACAGGGGTACCAGTGTCGGAATCATCCTTTATGTCTGTAGATAAGGGAATAGCAGCGAGGCAGCCGATACCGCAAAGTGGATGCGATGCGGCCTGTGGAGCCTTTGCCGCCGCCGCCGTACCCTCAACCGCACCCTATGACGCGTCTGCGTTCTCTGTAATCCCTATCCGTTCCTGCTTTGATTTCGCAGCTCCCACTCCCGTCGCCATTCCACATATCTCGCATCGCCACGCGTGCCATTGCACCGCTCGCTGACGTGCCTACAGGCTCCTTTTGCCTCCCCTCATCACCAGATTCCCCCCTTGCTGGTGCCTCTATCGTGCAATTTAGTTCTTCTCCTTCCTCTTTGCCTCCACTCCATCTATCCACCAGTTTCCTAAGTCCCTCTTTAGTCACTTCTATCCACACCGTCTTCCTGTGTGACATTCATCTCACAACCTCACCTTTCAGCCTACCTGCACGTTCCATACGCTGTTATTGGTGCCCAGTCCACCTTGCAGGTCATTCTGCTTGTCCAATCTGCCCTCAACCTGTTTACTCAAACCTCCCTCGCCCAACCTACCTGATCAACGTACTCACAATGAATTACTATAAATAATTACAATTTGTTTAAAAATTATATTACTCTGTCAAGAAAATGTGATTGGATTTGCAAACTTCATCAATAAGTGAATAAAAAGGTCTGCCACATCGACCCGTTCTGTCGTCGTCCTTCCCTTCTTCCTTGGGCGACCGTCTCGGAAGCGCGGCTGCGCCCGTCCTGCTAGTGGCCTTGCTCCTCCCCCACTGCCATCGCCTGCGCCTGCCGCCGCCGCTGGTGCCGCCGCCGCCGACCGCACTTTGCGCCGTCTAGAAGCCGTGCAACAATTGGGCGCTGATGCAAGCGGCGGCGCTTTATTGTTCGGCGCCGATGCGAAGTGCGGGCGGGGGCGGGGCGGGGGCGGGGCGGGGCGCGCAGAAACAAGCAGAATGCGGCGGGCGGGGGCGGAGGAAGGGGCCTTTTCGAAAGCGCGTTCTATTCTCGCGCCCGTTCTGACAGTTTAATATCTCCGCGCTTCGAGCGGCGGCGGCGGCGGCGGCGGCGGCGGCGGCGGCGGCGGAGTCAGGCGTGTCTTAGCCGCAGCCCGGGTCGCCGGCTGGCGGGGGCGGGGCGGGCCTACAAAGCGAACGCTGGCATACCACACCCCCCTCTCCGCGCCCCTCGCCCCGCCACCGCCGCGCGCGCGTTCCGCTTCGCAATTTATCGGGCCCTATCCATCACCCCTTCAAATTGAAACTGCATACACGGGAACCTATCGGCGCTCGCAGAGAACACAACCCAAACCTCGGCGGCCGTGTTTGCCGTAACTCCCCGTACTCGCCAGTTCTCCACGCCCCGCCTCACTGAGCGTTGCCTGGCCGTCCTCTCCTCCTGTCCTCCCCGGCTCTTCTTTCCTTATACTTTCTTATGCGTTTTACTCATTCTTGTATTCCTTTTGTATGCGTGTGCGTCTCTCTCGCTCTCTCGGGGCGTTCCGTTCGCTCGTCGGTCGCGTGGCATCCACTCGCGCCTTTCACCCCCTTGACCTTTATTTGCCAAGTTTATGCGGCGGGCCATAACCGTTCATAGCCATACAGACGCGTAAGGAGCGTATAGGAAGCGCGGAGAATAGAAACGAGGCAGTGGAGCAGGGGCAGTAGCAGGAAGAGAAAGTCATATCCATCAGTCGCCTCTGCAGACGTCTCGACCACAACAAACCAGACTTTATGGAATAGAGATACGTACATTTTCCGCGAAGGCTTTAAAAAGCGCAATTTGTGAGATGCGACGGCGACGTTGACGAAGAGCCCGCCGTCCATCAGCGGAGGGGGGGGGGGGGCTTCGGGAGGATTTTTGCGAGCTCGCCGCCCTTCCCGCCGCCCCCGCCTCCCTCGTCCCCTCGTCCCCGTCCCCGCCCCTTCGCCGCCGCCTTCCAGCAAAAAGGGTCGCCGCTGTGGCCGCGTGACAGCGATGCCATGCTGTTTAATAAATAATGAAGGCGTAGCCGCGCATGGGGTTTCTTTCGTGGGGCGTTTCTTGCGAGGCGCGCAGGTTCCGGCGCGGTGCCGCCCCGAGGCTGCGCCGGTGGACTCTGGCGCCGCGGCGCCGGCCCGCTCCCCCCTCGCAGCGCCCTCGGCCACTTCCGCCGCCGCCGCCACTCCTCGCGTCGTTTCCTCCACTTCCGCTCTCGCGGCCACGCGGGGCCGATTTCTGAACACCTTTTCAGACATTTCGTTTATTGCGCTCTCTCTCTGTCTCTCTCTCTCCCTGTCTCGCTCTCTCCCTTTCACCGCGTTCTCGTATTGTCTTCTTCCTTACATTCTCTACCTGCTTTCTTCTTTTCATTTATTTCATTCCCATATTTTCGTTTCGTCAATTTGTTGCGTGAGTAAAATTACAACACTTAACCTTTTACTCTCTCTAAAATTTCTGCCTTCACGTATTTATTTTGCTGAAGTTTTAATGTATATTCCTCATTCGACAGATCAAGTTCAATATTTTCAGTATTTTACACGCTTTGTTATGACAAGTTAAGTGCTTATGTTACAGATTATAACATTACTACTCGTATAGTAACAAAATAATATGCGATTGTCCATATTTATGATTCCATGACTGATTATCCATTTCTACAACTAGTATTTTTCTTTTGCTTTGATTCCTTTCGTTGTGTTTTCTCCCGTTACGTCTTTCGTTTCTCTTGCACCTCGTGTGCCGCGCCGCGCCGGGGGGTGGGGGGGGGGAGGGAGCGGGTTGCCTTTGGCAGTGGCCCCGAAGGCGCCGCCGGCGGCGGAATTTTATCGGCGGCGGAGAGGGCATCCGAACGCGCGTTGCGGAGCACAATCCGCGCGCAGCCATGCGTCGTCGCGCGCCGCTTTGAGACCGCGCTGCGGGAGCATTGTGAACCATCGACACGAGGCACTAAGCGGGAATGGACGGCTAAACCAACCGCCGAGGAGGAGGAGGTCCCTGCAAATTTACTCTTTCTGGCCCGCCCCGCGATTGCGCATTCATTCGAGCGTGTTGTCGTTGTTGACGCAAGACGTAAGCAACTAGAAAATTAATATAAAAACAAATTTGGAGTTGGTTGAAAATAAACTCATTATTTACTCAGTGTTTATTGTATTCATGGCCTCCCAATAAAATCTTCTGGCATCATTTGAGAGTATTGACATGTTCCTCCTACTTTTTATTATTTTTCGGCTACATATCTCAAAATCTGCGGTCGTGGGAAACTCAGAATCGTATTAGTACCTAATTAATGTAATTCTGGTGATTTAAAAAAGTTAATATAACGATTTATAAATTACGTTAGGTATCATTTGCTTAATTAATCTACTCATATAAGAAAATTAAATGGGCTAGAATTCGGAAGGTGAATTAAGGATTGTGGTTTACAATGCATCAGTTATTTACCTACATATTTGAAAATTTATTCAAATCCCGTTTTGAAGTTTTTAGATGTTCCTTATTTGCGTGTGGGGACACACAAATGATAAAATTGATACTTGCTGAATTCCTGTGTTAAGACTTCCGGCTGGATTGTTGAATAACAGCGTTCCCGCTCACACATCTCGATTGTTAGTGGTTTTTCTGACATATTAATAATACTTATTAGTGCGAATTTGGAAAATAGTCGTGTAAATCATTCTGTTATGTATTTTTATGATCAAAGTTCATTAAACGTGAATACTCTTTCAGTAAATGAGAGACATTACATACACTTCTTAGCCAGGATAAAATATGAGTAGCTAAATTATTTATTTCATACAGGTACCAAAAGTTACATTCTCTTGATGCAAATGCGCGTGTGTGTGTGGGGGGGGAGGGGGGGCAGAGACGAAGAAATATAGTGATCACTCCGTATAGAGCATTCCGGCTGCAACTGAAGGCCCTTTGCGGCTCTTCTCATTCTTCGCCGGGATGTTTTCGCAAGTGCACCGCGCCCATCACGCGCGGGCAGCACGCGACCAGCAAAGCGCCCCCAGGCGCCAACTTCCTTCACGCGCCGCTGTCTCCTCCGCCGCTCGGGAATCCCGCCATTAGTTCCCTCTTGCGCGGAATCACCCCCACTCGAGCCTTTATCTCTCACTCGCGACTCCACTTTTCCCGATCTCTCCAGCACCCGCCCCAACCACCGCCGCCGCGAATTTCGAACCTCCGGCGCGGGGGGAGGATACAGGAGGGCGCCTTCTCGTGAGGCGATAACGCGGCGGGGATAACGCAGGAGAGGACGCTGGAGGGGAGGGGGCGAGGTCTTCGTTTGGAGACCGCTGCGGTCTGTTGTAAGCCACCTAATCACGCGGCGACGCCCTCCCGCGATTGCAGAACCCGCCCGCCCGCCCGCCCGCCCGCCCGCCCGCGTGCGTGCTCCTCCCGGCCGGGACGGGGCACGGGCGAGGGCGCGGGCGAGGGCGCGGGCGAGGGCGGGGACTGGGCGGGGGCGGTGCGGGCATTAGCATGGAGATCGCGGCGCGCCCCCGATCGACCGAAGCGGCGCCCGTTCAATGAGGCAGCGCGCATTGTTCCCTGCCCCGCCCCGCCACGCCCCGCCCCGCCCCGCCCCGCCCCGCCCCGCCCCGTCCCGCCCCGCGCCGGCCGGTCGCCGCCGTCCCGCTCGCGACCACCACCCGCATACGGGGCCTCCCGGAATTCGGCCGCTTCGATCGGGTGGTAGATAACGTGGTAGTTATTGTGAGATAGGTGGTATTTCTTTGAGGTAGATATGTTCAAATGTAGTTACGTTTAGAAAAGAAATACTGGACTTTAAGGTGATCTTCTATCCACCCGACGAAGTACGTGCAAGGTCCGGATAAAATGGTAGATTGTGTAATGTCAATTTATTAGAGTAATATGTTACGAAAAATACTTATTAATGCATTTAGGCTAGAGCAACTCTAAAATACTCCATTATAAATATAATGATTTCTCCAATACAAACCAAGACTGTGTAACTACTCAACGGTTTTCGTATCCGAGGTACTGTAATATCTTTCAGTATTTTCGCCATTATTATCCACCATTCCCTCAGATATTCTTACAGTACAGAGCAAACAAGTGTTTGATATCATTGAACTCAATTTTTTACCCTAGATTCTTTTGTAAAATGATTGTCCTCCGCTTTGCTCACGCCAATTGATTCAAAAAATTATCTGTAAATAAGTCGTATTAATTTGGTTAAATGACAGTCCTTTATATTTAACGTAGATATTGTATGTTTATAAAATTTTGCAAAGCATATCATCTTCTCTTTTCTACATCGAAATTATAAAAAAAATTCGTCGACATATCATTTTATTTGACATTTTCGTTAATTTCTTCTAGAGCATTCTTCCTTATTGCACGAGGTAATAATTGAAAACTTAGATGACAAAATATATTGTTTTGTGGAACTCAGTTTGAAAAAAACAAACAAATACTTTAATAAAAACTAACGTTACCAAACAAATAAATGTAAAATTATTTATTATTGAGGTATTTAAAATTCACCATAACTTCTTATAAAATTAATATTACTGTGTTACTTCTCCTCTAAGCCAACGGAGAAGTTATAGCAATTCGGTGCTAATCGTTTCAGATGAATTTCGCATTCCCTTTGAAGCGAGTAGCATAAAGAGACGCTTTCGAGCCTACCGATTGCCAGTCTTCATACGCCACGCTTGGAGCTTTTGACCACGTAATCATTTCGCTGCTCCCTTTGCCCGCACTTGCAAATGAAAGCGGCGCGGTTAGAGGAAGGCCGCTCCACTAGAAGCGCAGGGTGGGAACCTCGGTGGCTCTGCCCGCTCTACAAGAACTCTGCACTGGTTCGGTGGCTGCCCGCCAACCCTACACAGCCGCTACCATTGCCTGCACCCGCGCCCTTCCCGCCACGACTCACCATCACCTCCATTCATGCCCCCACTCCCGCCTCCGCCACCACCTCCGTCCCCGCAACCGCCCGCGCTCCCGCCTCCGCCCCCACCTCCGCCCCTACCTCCGTCCCCGCAACCGCCCCCGCCCCCACTCGCCTCCAGCCCACCTCCCCCCTCCGCCATGATCGCGTCCACCGCAGCTCCCAACCCATTCCCGCCATTGTCACCTGCTACCGCTAACGACAACCGCCCCTTTACCCCAGCAACCACCCATCGCCTCTCACATTCACCACGGGCAACCACCCACCACCTCTGCCGCGTTGCGCCCCGGCGTGCAGGCACCGCACTTGCGCCGCACGCTCTAGAAGAAGTCCGCGCCGGTTGGCTGGCTCTCCACGCGCCCTTGCCCCCGCCGCCGCTCCTCGGGAGGCTGCCCTTTCAATAACAATGACCGCAGCGGCCCCGCGGGGTCCGTCCCCGATCTGCCGTTTAATTAGCGAGCGTAATGGCCGCCCTGCCACTGGCCCGTTCGCCCGCCGCCGGCAGCGCTGCGCTGCGGCGTCTAAGAAGCCAATTCGCGCACAGGGGCGGGCAGCGGGTTCTAATCGGGCGCGGCCCCGGCTGCCGGCGATGCCTTCGCGGCCAATTCGCCGGCCGCCTCGTCGCGCCCCGCCCGCGACTTCCCGCCTCCCCCGCGCCCCGCGCGCGGAAGTGAGCGCCCCGCGTCTCCATCGGAAAGCTTTCTTGGCCGGCGTTGCGCTCCCGGACTGCCCCATCGCGGCCACGCGCTTTCGCGGGAGAAAATTAGACGGAGATCGCGATGTGTGCGAGACGTAATTAATGTCTATGTGTGTAAAAAAATTAATCTTAACTTTTTCTGTGTAGTTTCCTTTTAACACATGGCCAATGTTTGTTGTTCATAAATTTGACCACCTTGTTCTTAAATTTTTCTTTACGGCTGCAATGAAATTTAAGGTTCTACAAATAGTGTTAGACGCGTACAATAGATATCAGTCTGTCAGGGAACTTACACTTTTTTCACTTTAATATATGGTTAATGTGTCTTAAATATTATTTTTAACATTAGATACATGTGTTCCAAATACTTTATTTGGTACTGATTCTATTCTCGAGGATTAGTTACAGAATATGGTGTAAGTAAATATGAAAAATAATAATTTGGATAATAAACAATATGGTTTTGGAGAAAGGTAAGTATTGCACTGTTACGAGGGAAAATAGAATAAATGTTCTTGTTTTCTTCTTAACAGATGTGTATTAATTTTATTACATTTAATATATATTGTTATAATTTTGCGGTCATTTAATCTATTAATATTTATCATTTCACATTCCAAAGATAAATGCCATTACCTTACTGTATGAAATTAGGCTTGCGGTTCTGGAAATTGAGTAATTTCCGAGTAACCGTTTATTTTGTACCTACCGCTGTGCTATGGGGCCGCAGAAAGGACTCGAGACGTAAGGCAATAGCGTGGCCCATCGACCGCCCACGTGCGGTGGAGCATCCTCCTTCTGCAGGCGCTCGCGTGTGGCCTACGCCGAGGCGGCGCCCCGTCGCGTCTTTGTCGCGCCGCTGCAGCTGGCGCCGACGCGCGCACAAAAGCACACCGCGCGCGCCGCCGGGCGGCACCTGCGCCCGCCACGCCACGCCACGCCACGCCACGCGACGCGACGCCACGCGACGCCTTCGATGCTACCACCGCCACCGACCCCGCTGCCGCCACCACTGTAGCGACTGCTTGCCGCCACCGCCACCGCCACCGCCACCGCCACTGCCACTACCGCCAGCACCACTAATACTAATACTCGCAACACCAGCACCCCATTGACATTATCTCACTGCCACCAACCCACCATCGCCGCCACCACCACCACCACCATCAAAACCACCACGACCACCACGACCACCACCACCACCACCACCACCACCACCACCACCACGACCACCACGACCACCACCACCACCACCACCACGACCACCACGACCACGACCACCACCACCACGACCACCACCGCCACCACCACGACCACCACCACCACCGTCACCACTCCCCGTGCCTGATGACCCTACGCCTCACGCTGTCATTTTACCCGTTTTCTTTGTTACTTGCAGATCATATTCGTATTCAAATATCTCCTGTCAATATATTTATATTCATAATTTGTTTTTTCATATACAATTATTCTCCATTATCTCCTGCTTTTATGTATTCATTCTGCGTTTTGTTTTACATTACTTGTCCGGCATTTTTTCAAATAATATTTCACAGGTATTTTATTTGTAAGTTGATTGTAATTGATATTTATTGTACCAATAATTGTCGGCTTTTGTCGGGGGGGGGGATAATGTTCGGAAATGTTCATTTACAACTTTGGAACTCTGTAAAACATTGTTTTCTCGAGAACAGTGTTTCTTTAATTAACTGGTGTATAAAAAAATATACCCTATTCAAGAGTACGATTTGCTGTTAACATTCATAGTTATGATATTTCGTATTCATTCCCTTCGTAGAGTGTTACTTTCATCTGTGCTTAGCGCCTTTATCCTTTACAAGGACGATGTCCATTAAAACACGCCACCCTTTTTTTCTCGCGCTCCTGTCCGAACCACATGCGCTGACGCGTCGCATCAGATATCTGACGCCCCTACTTGCAGCTTAAACTTGTCTCCGCCAGTACAAGGCCAAATGCGATGCAACCCGCAACTCATTCTTGCCGTGCTGGAAGTAGCATGCGCCAGACCACGTTTGCCAACGCTACCTTTACGCAACGTTTCGTATCGCGCTACATTACTGATCTCTCTTGTCGAAGGAAATATCCAGCAGCTTTAAGAATAATTGAAGAAGAATTCGTGAAACAAATATGATTGAATTAAGAGTTTAGAAATCAATTGAAAGATAAGTGATTACTTTCATCCTAATAATAATAATAATAATAATAATAATAATAATAATAATAATAATAATAATAATAATAATAATAATAATAATAATAATAATAATAAAGAATATTTAAAATAGCTTTAGTTAAGGATTACGAAATTACATTAATGTAAGATACATGAGGTTTATAATTTCACCTTACCTTGTTCATTAGTTTATTTGAGCGTAATATTTTAATATTTTTTGTCGCATATTTCACTTAAAACAATTCTGGCATGTTGTCAACACTCATAATAAAGCGTTCTGTTTTACATAACTCTAATGGAGAATAATGATGAGTCTGTTAGACAAAGAGGATAAATGCTTGACACGTGAGTGACAACAGCGAGACAATTACGAGCCTGCAAGTATGTCGTGTCCCCCGTATGTTTCGGACAGCCCGGAGGCCATCATGGGGGGGGGGGGGGCTGTTGTGGGGTCATCCGGCTGTAACAGGGCATACCGCGATTTTGTTTTTGCGGCAGCGAAGAAGATAAACAAAATGCAAATTGACGGTAATAAATGCCGTTCGCCTCTTGTCAACACATTTGCATTTTGTTGAGCGTGGAGTACATACAATTGGGGTCGGCGGCCCACCTCCCAAAAAGCCTGTTCCGCCCACGTTCGTCTTCCGTCCCGCATGTCCCTCTTCTGCTGGCGAGCGTTAATGCAGAGCTGCTCAGATTCGCGCACTGCGTGTTACATCGCGATAGACACAGGAAGACATAATCACTACGTAATCCACTGTGTCGCGTGTATGTTAAAAACGTCGATACTTTTGAAAGCGAGCATTAAAATCAAATGTGACATTTATTTTTTACGTGAATTAAACGAGTTTCAATGAAGTGCATGCGAAGTTTTAAAATATTAATGAGAAACAAATAAATTTAGTTGGAATTGCACATCATATAGCTCTGTATTACGTCAAAACTGTAATTTGTGTTACATTTACTTTTTCGATCAGTCATAGACATTTTAAAACAGTTTATGATACGTTTATAGACGCGAATAATGTAAATCAAATAATTGATTTGAGTGTATGAATTAAAATTTAGATGTGATAATGGTTATTCAAAAACCATCGATATTAATAATAATTCAAAGAGAATTTGCGTTAGGTGATGAAAATTAAAAATACTTTCTGTGTGAATAATTCTATATTCTTCAGTGTATATAGTATATATAATACGTATTCAATATTTTCCTGTAATTAATTCGCAACCATATCATTATCATGAAGCATTATGTTTATCAGCTCGTTAACTTTTTTAAAATGTCGGCGGCAATCTAAGAGACTATCGGAATTTCATGATACTAATGAGGATACACTATTAATTAATTATCTTGTATTTTCAATATTGTTAGTGTATGGTGAGGGCATAATTTAATATGGAAGATGGGGATAGCTGATTAAATTGAAGGGGATATCTCTGAATCATTCAGAAGCGTTTCACTGCTTACGAGAACTGTTTTTTAAAATACTGTTATATCAGTTTTATACTTTCAACGCTCTCCACAGTTGTAAAAGAATGAACGAAATTCGATCCTTGAATTTCGATGGAGGTCGCCCCGTGCTATCCCGCAAGTTGTCTAGTACCTTCACCTTCGGAGGCACAGAGCGAAAGCAAAAGTCAGGTGAAGTGCAGTGCGGCGCAAGCGATAAGCAGAGCTTCGACTGTTTTTTCGTCGCCCGCCCTCCTCCCCTCTCCCCGCTCTCTTTCTGCGCACGCGTAAAAACGAGAGCGAAAACCGCCCCGAGTGTCCCGTTCGCTGTCCGCTGCGAGCGGGCAGTAATCCTGTTATTCCATTCGCGGCGTTGTTTGGCCGTCGGCGCGGCGGGCAAGGGCTGCGTGCGGTGGTGGAGGGTGGGGCGCAAGGACGAAGTCTGCGCCCACAGGTAGACTTGCGAGTGTGTTGAAGAATCCTCATGTTATGGAGGAGGGCAGGAACAGACAGGGACAATTGAAGGTAAGGGTTATGCTTGCGTGTAACGCTCTAATTATAGACGCTGCATTTTACTTGAGAGTTCATGGATGTTCGTGTTTCTGCAACTCTACAGGTATTAGCAAATGCTAATGAAGAGAGAAGTGAACAACAGAAATGACTGGCGTTTACGTTAACGGCGCTGTTGTTGCGTATTGATGGTAAAGATTAATTCAAATTTTCATTCTATATTATACTTTATTTTGCAACGATCCTATTTGCTCGGCGATCCTGTTAACGTAACTTATTATGTTCTGATTGGACAAGTGAGTTCGTATTTCACTTTCACAGCCTGACACTTTTTCCTTATCTTTCTTCTTACGTCACTTCTTCCCACTCGGTGTTTTGATTTGTCTCATCTAATGGCTGAGGAAGAGGACGTGAATACAGACGTCGTAGGTAAGGAGATGTAAATGATATGAGTTCACACGTCCCTTCAGTTTTTCATTCCGGCATATTCTATTCCCTGATCACATCTCTCCTTTTCAGTCCCTAAAACACAGGTCGAAAATAGACATGTCTTACTAAATACTTGTGGATCCAATCATTTCAATGAATCCTCCGAATGTCCCCTTTTCGTTCTCTCCAGACTTCCCTTCACCCCACCTCCCCGCACACCATCCGATGCCTCATATCCCACCCTCTGCGGAAGTCCTTTTCCGCCCTCTGCCTCCAATAACACTCGCCGGCAGCGAGGGGGTGTTAGCAGGTGTCCCGTGTCCGGCGGAGCGTCGCCGCAGGGCTTATTTCCTTATCGCGGTCCGCGCGCGGGCCGGAGGTGGCCTGGGGGCGGGGCGCGTGGCTGCCAGCGCGGCTTTTATGTAATTAACACTCGCGCGGCCAGTTAAGTCGCGCGCGCCCCGCTCTCCGTCACGAGGGGCCCGGCTCACCTGCCGCCCTCACCACGCCCCGCCGCTAATTAATTAATTATTTTAATTTGACAGAAATGGAGCGTACCCCGACGTGGTTTTAGTTGTATGCGGGTGGTGTAATACACTCTATCAGACTAAATATATGCGTGTTTATATTATGTACTTACACGCATGCACGTGGATCAATTCGTTGATTATGTATTAGCAGCTTCTGGGCGTTTTTAAGTGATGGTACGCATCAGGGTATAGATGACGACAGGTTATCTTCCGAAGCATTAAATTAATAAAGAATACCATACTTGTTATATGAGAAAGTAGTGAATGATTAATAGTGATCACAATTGAATAAATATTGAAAGAATTTTACACTTTTAAAAATCGAAATAACGAAAAAAAGAGAAAATTAAATTTAAAGAAGTACACATATATATTCTCAGGTGTGAAGGCACGTAATCATTCATTTTACTAATAATAACAGCAACGCGTGTTTCGTAAAATCTAATTATACACAACACTGAATATCGGAATGTTTACCACTCTCTTTTACTTACAGATTTTGAATCTGCGATGGACGATTCATTTTCTTATTCACATTAGACCAGTACTAAGATAATCAAATTTAATGAGTAATAATCTAAATGAACATGAACCACAGAGACTTATTTTTTCTTGATGCGAACTATTGTAATTGCGTATATTAAACGAAATGAATGAAACTGTTGAAGTGTTCCAACAGCTTCGAGTAGTTGCAGACCCTACACCTGCCATGATTTTGGAAGTGGACCGCTGCTTCCATGTAAAGTGAAAGCTCTAATAGAGCGAGAATGTTATCGAATACAGTAAACCTCTTTTACCTCCTCGTTAACAACCTCCTCATTGCACGCACCGGATCTCCTAAAAAAAAAATATTCAAAATACCCTTTTATCATCTCGCGTGTTCGGCGATTCGTGAGAAGGTAGCCAATAATAAAATGCTGAAAGATTTCACCTCGATAGGGAAACACGTGAGCCTTCCTAAACGACTGTGCAGCTTTCCATAGCAATTTTAGGTCTAAGTACTCAGCTGTCACATTTATACATGGGTACAACTCACGTCACTGAAAAAGATGCCAATATTTTTTTTAGAAAGAAGGTTAGGAAATGTCACTCGCACCAGGAAGGGAAGTCATTCCTGGAATACAAAACATCGAGAGGTGCGGTGCGGGAATTTTTGCTCTCAATTTACAGCCTAATTACCCCTTCTCTCTGAACGCTCCGACGACCCCCCGAGAACTACATCATGTTGCTGCAAAAGAGCATGTAGGGTCGACTGGCACAACGGAGTCGCTTGGAAAACGAGTGAGATTTTTTCTCCTTTTTTCGCCCTTCTCCAAAAACGGACAAAATTGGTACGAGAGAGAGAGAGAGCGCGCTGGGGGGTGCGGCCTATTTTTAAAGGGAATATTACATAGAAAGAGCAAGTTAATAGGGTTCTATATTATCTTCAACGCGATATGGGGTTGTTCGTGCGAGTACGATATGGGCGCAAAGGGTCTAGGCTTGTGAGCGTGGGCCGTTTTCATTCCCCCCTGGTAGCGTTTGTGTATGAGTGAGTTTGTGGGTGTGAGAGGAGGGTAACGAGGGTACAAGTGTGTGGGGAGAAAATGAGAGGAGGGCGTCTGCACTACGTTCTGGGGTCAAGTTGATTTGCAACTGTTGCTCGAGGTCTTGCATACAAATTATCTTTTTAAGATGAGAGGGAAACGGCCATTAGAACTGAATGGTTGTCTTTTGTCCTCAATGAGAATACGATAGGGAGAGGTGTAGGAAAATGGAATAGTAAAAGATAATTATCACATAAGTACTTTTTATAAATAACTTTTAAAGTAAATGTGAAAATATAAATTGATGAAACTAGTTTCAAACATTTGTAAAAACTTACGTTTTTTTTAAAAAAATATTAATATTAATAAGCGTTTCTTTACATTACCACATACTTCTACATTTTCTCTAATATATCTGCTCTTCGATGATACTGTACAACACATGGTTGCTAAGGAACATTCAGAATTTAAATTAAACTTGGCTATGATGTCAGTTGATTCATTTGTATTTTGAATTTTTTGAAATGGTACGCAGCACTGATACCAAATGTTATAATCGTGTTTGTAATATTATTTTTCATGGAATACACATTTGAAATTTTCAATTGATGTAGCAGTTTAATCGAGATCGGTATACAGAAAATAGTAGTACGTACCTCGACCAAAAAGTAAGGTGTTCAGATCCACGTTGCAAATCGCTTTTTCAAAATAAATGTTTGTCCTTTATACATACCTGTGTGTGTATGTGTATGTTTTTGGCATTTGAGGGATGGAATAATCTGACTTTTGCCCGCTACCAGTACTTCAAGTCCTGGACCCTGTTTTTTTATTTTTTATTTATTATCTATCCCGAGAGGTTGAGGGAGACGGGTGGCAAAAACATGACGTCTTCCCATCGAACAATCGTTCTTGGCCTTCCTGATCTTTTCTTTCGTCACTCAGCTGTAGAAAAGGAGACCGTTGTAAAGGAAAGTTACAGATATATTTTCTTCAGACTGGGAATCGAAACTGGGTTTGCACCACGGGAATATAGCACGCAGTCCATTTGCCATACGATGGAATTTTTCTCCTTTATGCATTAATACCTATTTTGATCCGTGTAAATGATATGTTGGTTTTGCTTCCTGCAGGACGAGTCGCTAGTTTCTGAGTAAAAATCCGTTTGTTTTCGAGCGTTATACGCCGTCCACAGTATTCTTTCCCGGAGTCTTGAGTCCGAACCGGACGAAGCGAGGGTTCGCCCCAGAATACCTGCCCTTTAACCCCCGGCGCGTCCCCCGTGGATGCTTGGCGTTATACGGGCGAACGTGTTACGAGGCAGGGGCGGCGCGGGGGCGGGGGCGGGTGGGGGTGGGGGCGCTGGCGACCTCCTCCGGGCGGCCGTCGCGGCTCCGGTTCTCGCCCGGGCCCCAGCTCATAAATAAATAATTAGTGCGCTAATTGTAGAGTTTCCTTCTGGCGCGAGGGCGGAGATAAGGAGCGGCTGGGGGGCTCCCAAAAATCTTCGCGGGGGCTCCCTCTCGCCAAGTTTGTAATCGATCTCGCTAATGAGGAAGTTGCGGCGAGACCGGCGCGCGTCTCTCGGCAGTCTGTCTCGCCTCGTCTCGTCTCGCTCCCCGCCACCCGCGTCGTCCTCTTCGTCCACCTCATCACCGTTGCCTCGGTCTCGCTGTCGCGCGCCACCGCCGTCTGGTGCTGAGTGCTCCGTCACCGCGCCTCCTTGCTGGTGCACTCTCCGCGCCCGGCTCCGTCCCGGGCGACCCTACCCCAATCTGCGGTGCGCTCTCCCCCCCCAGCCCCACTCG
This sequence comes from Gryllus longicercus, assembly GCA_038098605.1. Lineage (NCBI taxonomy): Eukaryota > Metazoa > Arthropoda > Insecta > Orthoptera > Gryllidae > Gryllus > Gryllus longicercus. The sequence continues at coordinate 295,571 of JAZDUA010000662.1, forward strand.
CCGCCACCACCTCCTGCAACAGCTTATGACAAACCTCGCAGCGGCGGGGGGCTGCGTGTCTCTTGTTACCGTGTGGTAGCAGCGAAGAGGAAGGAGCGAGGCGTGGAGCGAGACAGGCGGGGGCGGGGGACGGGTCGGCGACGGCGACGGCGGCTCTAGAGACTTGGGGCTTAGGGTGTATTAACGCACAGTTTGCCGAGCGCAGCGTTTCTCGTAAGCATGTAATTACCCTACTTCCCGGAGGAGGCGCGGGCGCGCGTAGGGGCGTGGGTGGGCGAGGTGAGTTGGTGTGTGTGGGGGGGAGGGGGAGGTGTGGAAGGGGCGTGGGCGAGTGATGAAAGTGAGGGCATTTGGGAGATCGAGTGACCGCTTCACTTTGTTTTTGTTCGCTCGCTGGCCAGCTCGTTTGTGAACTTGTATGTAACTTTCCTTTCTCCAACGTGGATTCTACCAGGACGTGCGCCGGGAATTTACGGCGGGTGGCGCGATATTGTAATGTGGTGGCGATAATGGAACGTGCGTAGTAGCGTGGGCTGTTGGCGAACTTACGACCTTCTGGAAATTACGTAGTATCAAATTATATTATTGCCTAGAAACTCTCTCTTCTGATTCCATAACTGATACAAATTTTCTCAAAACAGTATGCCATAATTTCAATGAAGATGCTTTATTTTATAAAAATATTTTTATCAGTAATGCTTGCCAAATTACGTAGGGGATCACATTCTCGTTCAGGGTTTAGTTGTGAAAAAGTATTTACACGAGATAGCGACATTCATTTGTGTGTTTTTTTTTTTTTTTTTTTTTTGTAATGATTCAAGTAGTTTGAATCTATAAACATTACGTGGATGTTCTCTCGGGACACAATTTGTAGGTTTACGTGAAAACTGAAATGTGATCATCTCGTATTATTTTTATAGTGTGCACGGTTAAATTCAATAGAGCGCATGGGACTGAGAGCTATATCGTCACCTGAGAGCATTCCCAACCAGATATTTTGCATAGTGGGGGCCTTCACAAATCGGAAATAAATAAATATGTAGAATAATACTTATGTTTGAGAAATTCAATGAATTAAGAAATAATCAAACCACAAAAATTCAAAGTTTTAATATTTATTAAAACATCCCAAAGTCACCTTTGGGGAACACTTTTCCCTTCTTCAGTGCAATTCAGCTGAAAGAAAGTGAATTACACCAAAAGAAAACAACAGCTGGCAATGTGCTAGAAACAGCGAGGAGGCCGTCATTTTGTGGAATCACATTCAAACATTTTTCCAGAAACTTGACTTCGGGTACTAAATGTTTTAATAAATAAAACTTTGAACCGTCGTGTTTTGAGCATTTATTAATTATTATCATGGGGATTGAAAATATTTAGAACTGGCTGGATGTCTTGATGCCCTATCCTTTTCTGAGTATTTCATTAATCTAATTCTTAAGTAAAAATCACGATACCTATTACATCCTTATCAAAATAGTTTGTAAAAGTTTCTTTGTCAAATCTTATTGACGGTTTCTTAAGTAAATTGGGGTGGTATAATAATGAATTTTGTGTTTATTTTTTGTGCATATAGAAATAGTTACGTGTATTACATCGGTATGCAAAAGAATAAAAATATATTCTTCGAGGATGCTAGTAATTACTTATTTTAGTGGTAGAAGGTCATTATTTTAGTTGACATTAATTAAAATGTACTAACTGTAATATTTTACTTCTTCCAATATATTTCGTTCTTATATACGTATTATTCTATAGTTCTAATATAGTTCTATATTTTGTTCTTAAGGACAACCATTTAACTCGTAACTGATGTAAATGCCACCGTGTCAGAATTCTTCTTCATAAGTAATATATAAATATATTTTATTTGAATTGCAAATGGGCATAACCCGGTGGCAACTATAGGCAGCCTTATGATTGCAATGGCAATATTAAAAATAATTTGTTTACTTGGCACTTTGCATTATTAACTTTTAATTTAAAAATACACTTTTTCAAACATTCTTAGGTCACTATAGAATTTTCAGCATTCTAAGACACATCTGAATTGCAGTCGTCTAAACTTTCTTCATCAGGAATTGAAAGGAACTAACCGATTAGTTCCTCACCAAAAGGTCAGTTGTAGTGTGGGTGTGAAGCAGTAAATATCACAGTAATTTTAAGACAACCATTTCTTTTTCTGAATTCAGTGAGAATCCAGCGTACCAGAATGTAATAATGTCGTTTCATTTAAAAGACATGTATTAAGGTTCATTTTAAAAAGTAATTTTATATTAAAATGGTTTTGTAATTATGTATTGTTTTTCTCAAAGAAAAACAGCCTCATGCAGATGTACTCAAGTTCTGTTTTTACCTTTTGTTTCAGGTGAGTGTTACGTACCAAGTAACAGTTTGCAGCCCATGTCACTGCATCAACAAAGGTAAAACAAGCTCACCCTAACTGCATTACGACGCTCTTCTTCGTCGGAGAGGCCGGCGGCAGAGGGGGAGGGACACATTTTTCGCGTCGATTTGAAAGTGAAATCGTACGTGGACAACGAGGCTCGAGGGCGGCTCACCCTTGTTCCGCTGCTCCGGTCCGCTGCTGTACCCGAAGGCCGTTGCATAAAACATGGCGGCGGCGGCGACGCGGAGCGAGCGACGACCACGCTCCTGGTGGCCGCCGAGCGAACCACCGCGGCGGCGGCTGCGCGGCGGTAGCCGGGGGATCCCCGAAGATTACCGGCCCCGATTGCGTTGCTTCATTTGCGCGAGTCGCGCGTTTTAATTAGAGCCCCCCCCCCCCCCGTCGCCGCTGGCTGCGGGCCAGCCGGGCGGGGCCCCGAGCGCACACATGGCTCACGCGGCCCCCCGAGGCCGGTTTTATCAAGTTCGGCGATAGGTGTCTGCGTGACGGCGTGAAACGGGCGTTGTTGCGGCCTCGTTGTTCTCATTGGCGCGCTGAGGTATTGTCTCTGGGCCGCGATCGCCCCCTGAGAGCGAATGGACGCGTTTGCGGGCGCGCAGTGAACGTGCTAACTGAAACTATTTCCTTTGGGAGTTATTCATTCGGCAGTGCTTGGTTTCTATTTTGTATCCGATTAAGGAATTACGTTTTTGAATGATTTTTTAAAGTCTTAAGACATTAAGGGATGACATAACAAAAAAAATTGAAGAAAAATGTTATATTTCTCATTTTTTCTTCAAAGACAAAACCAAACTGTGTAAAGGCATATACGTGTTATCACCATTGTTTCTAGATAGCTCAGTAAACTAAAAGTTCCAAAAATATGATCAAAGATTAATTCACACAAAATTATATTTTTATTGCTTGTTAATGACTTGATACGCGATGGGTAAAATAAATATAAATCTTGTAAATAAATATTTCCTGAAAAATTATGTGCGGTGATATAAAGTATCAGGAAGTTCAATATGAAAAGTCGATCTGGACCATTTTATCATTTTGCTCCCAACCAGAAATGTTTTATGTTTACGTACTCCCAACGATATTTTTCTCTCGTCTCTATTATTTTTTCTTTCCGTTCTTCTCGTCCATATTGATTTTTCGTGATCCCTGCTCCTATTTGCCCGTTCATCCGGTCACTCGTTCGCCGCCTGCCCATTAGTTCCCCCCCCCCCTTCCCCCTCCCCCACGCGCTCCCACTCATTCCATTCAGTCGGTCGCTTTCTTCTCCCCCGCGTATTCCCGTTGTGTCGCCGCCTCGTTTACAAGCTCCATTATCCAACGGCGGCGCTTGTCCCGTCCGCAATGCCCCTTGTTTACCGCGTCGGGTTTCCGTGCTTGGCCAATTTGCAACCATTAGACTGGGGCCCGCCGCGGTGTTGCGGCGAGCGCCCATCCCCCCTCACCCCCCCAACTCCCCCAACACCCCCCCTCCGCCCGTTTTACCCCGTTCCACCCCGTTTCTCCCCGTTCCACCCTGTGTCGTCTCGCCCTATCCCCACCTTGTCCTACCCCGCCACACCCAATCTTTCCCTGCCTCGAGCCGCTCCGCTCTGCTCAGAGTCTCTCTTCTCCCCTCCCCTCTTTCCCCTCCGTGCTCCATTCCTACACGACCCACCCCTTCGAGCTCTTCCCCCCCTCTACCCGCCCTGCCCCCCCCCCCCTCGACCCGCTCCGCCACATCCCTCCTCGTGCTCTTCCGCTTTGCTCCATGCCGCCCTGCTCCCTGTGCAGTGGACCAAGACGGCGTTCTCGGGGGACAGCGCACCCGGAATATAGGGGCCAAGACGTCTAGACTCTTTTGTATGTCCAGAGTGGGGATCGTGAAGTGTGGGACCCCTACTATGAATATAGTAGCCAAGATGCATGTCTAGAATCGGGAACCCGTGGAATTTGTATTCCCCAAAGGAGGGACAGAGGAGCGGCAGGGCATGCGATAAAGGAAATAGGAGGACGATGAGCTGGCTATTAGAGATCACTCTACTTAGCTGCTCTTTATAAAATAATTCCTTCCTCCGAGAGAGCAGTGAGTCATTGAGTACACCTTTCTCCCGGCACTATCTTCGATGCCCACTAAACTGAATTTGTTTTATTTATATAAATAAAATATTTACACCAATTTGCTGTCGTGAAAATATTGTTGTACTTATCTTCTGCGTGACAAATCTATGGGAGTATCTTGTGTATCTACTACTCAAATTAAGCAGTACTATTTTTTTTAATTGATCAAAATATCGAAGTACACATTTTCCACGGCAGGTTTTTGTTCTGAAGACAAAATAAGAAACAGAGACAATAGAGACAAACTTCGTATACACAATAAGCTATTTTAGGTTGAAAATGTGTCTCAAAAATGTAATATGTGAATATTTTCAGTAAGTTAATTGATGCATGGCAAACGCAGTGAGAACCATCGTTACTACATGTAAGACAGTTTGCTGCCATAACGGGGAACCTGATTTTTAAAGTAGTGAGTGAAGATTGAGGCAATTGTAGCAGATATGATAGGAATTAATTCAAAATAATAAACTTGTATAATAATTAAACATTGCAATGATAATTTTTTTTAAGATACGAGGAGCAAAAACATGACCACAGTTAGTTTTGTGTTGCATTTGCTTCGCTCTCCGTCGATTTCCGCGCCTACCGACCACTGTGCCGCAACTTCCCGCCCCCGCGGCAGCGGCCTGCAATACTCTTCGCCCCCGGTGCTCTCTTCCCCACCCCCAGCCCCCACCCCCTCCCCCGACACGCCCCCACCCGCGGTCGCGAGCTCATGAAATTTTTTTGCATGGCGGTTGCAGCTGGAGCCGAGTCCGCGCCGTCGGCCCCGGTGTTTACTCTCGCCGTAACAGCGCGGAGACGGGGCGCGGTTGTCATTTGGTCGACACCTGTTCGGAATATCGGCGGCGACTGCCGCCGGGCGCCCCTTTTATGTCGTTTTCTCCATTTGCGGCGAGGGCGCGGATGGCGCGTGTTGTCGCGGACTGTGTGGTGACCGGCGCTTTTATGGCGGAGGCGCATTGAACAGCTGCTCTTCGGGCCTGATTAACTGGCTCGTGGCGAACCACGGTTGTGTTGTGATTTTGCGAGGACAAAAGCATTTTAACAACACATTGTCCCTCATTATTTATGAAAGTTTCTCAAACGTTCCATCTGGCTATTAATTTAATATGAATTGCAATGGTTGTCTCTTAGGGTTCCGATATTTCTTCAGAAATAATGCACAGCATTTTATAGTAATTGTTCCAAATTTATATTATGGTCCTTATTAAAAGTTGTTCTAAAATATTGTTCATTTATTGTTGAATTCTAAATATCACTTATATTTTGTTTGCGGGAGTAATGTGACTGCATACGATTGACGCAGCGCTGTTCTGTAATAAACTATAAGCGGAATTTAGATTTCAATAATCGAATATTTAAAAGAAATTTTGTTTCGAACGAATAATGCTTTAAGATTTGAAACTTTTCGATTGCCAACATTTACTTCAATAAGAGAAATATCCAATTGAATATAAAATACGAAGACCAGTGTTGATTTTCACACAATAAAGAACGTGAAGACGAATTAAAAAATGAATTTCCACGTGTTTCAGTTGTATTTACAGATTGTTTCATGCGTTTTCATTTCTTCAATGAGAAACAACAACAAAAAAACAACTTTGTGCAGTTATTTGATATATTTCTGTGGGTTCGTGGACAAACAAAACCTATAAATATCAACAACCGCTTCTAGTTGGCCAGCAATCATTTTGACGTACTTTTGCGGTGGAGAGGTGTCCAATCGGAGTTCGCAGGCTATATCCACTCAGTCAATGGCCGTTTGACCCGAACTGGCTTCAGCTTTGCGCCGCCGGCGCCGCCACCGTCGCAGTGCTTCCGTGCGAAGTTGAGTGGCGGCGAAACCTTAGAACCGGCGCCGGTCGGCCGTGCGGCCGCTGTGCGATTGAACCGCGGTCGGGGAGCGCGGTCGCCGGCGCGAAAGGTGGGGCGCCGGGGGAGGGGAGTGGTGAGTGGAGGGGAGGGGAGGGGGCGAGTGGCGGTGGAGGGGGGGCGAGCGACGCGCGGTGACGGATGGCGGTCGCTAATGATGAGCGATAGCGGCCGACGCCTGCGGCACGCGGCCGGGGTGGGGTGGGGGTGGGGGGCGACGCGTCGGGGCGCAGGTGACTGTGGACCGAACGTCGGTGGGCGGGGCGGCGCGCGTGAGGCCGGAGGATGCGTTTCTCGTCTGTGCGCTTTCGATCTCCTCACGGAACCCCGCTGATGTTGGATTTGTTGCGTGGGCAGATATTTCAAGCCAGCGTGTAATTTTTGCTCGGTTAAATTGAAATTGGGCATTGATTTTAGTGTTTCACTCATTGATTAATTGCCCTCTCTTTTATGCATGCTCCAGAACGTTGAGGCGGGTGTGTCTATACGAATCAACAACGCGATCATAAATTTCTCTATTGATATCAAATGTTTCATTTTTGATTATCTAACCAGAAAGTTAGCATTGTTTTATATGTAATACGCAAATCTAGTTAGTTTTAAATATTAATGTTCTGCAATCTAAAAACGGAACATTATCAAGGGTCATTCACAATATTGCAAATGAAAAATATTGGTTTTTCTCTGTTCCTTCACAATCAGAATATTTGACCGCAGAGTACGTCTAAAATTATCGTTACAATTACCATTTGGTATTTTTGATTTTGCTCATTAACAGAATTGTACCCGTAGTTCGTGTATTGAAAACCTATTGTTTTTTTCAGCCAACGAAATTCAATTTCATTATTGAGTGGCTGTTTCAAGCCAATTGTGCCCATCGCATTGTCGAGCACGTCTTACTCAGGGCCTCATCGCATCCCGTCTGGTTGAGTGTTTTATATGATCTGACCAGCTCGTTCCTGACTACGCTAGCCTTCGTGATTTGTGCATTTTTACTTTTCATCCTCCCACTTGTATTACCGTATTACATTTCTTTGTCTGTTCCCCTACCTCAATATCTCGTTTTTCCACATAGTACTGAACTGTCATCAATCCATTTCCTGTATCAATATCCCTTCACACATAATTTCGCTCCTTCTTCCTCATCTTGCCTCTTGAAAACAGCGATTCACATTTTCAGTTCATATTCATTTCACCTGAGCTCAACACCAACTTCTCTTGCTCCTTCTCCTGCTCCATGTCTGTTTGTGAGTTTTTACCCCAACTTCCCCACTCTCGACATCTGCCGCAACACCTGCCTTGCCAACCGCCTCTCCAAACCTCGCCCCCTCCCCCCGCACACACGCACCATCCCTTCTCGCCCACCATGCCCGCCCCAACCCGTGCGCCTGCCATTTCCCTCTACCGCGCCTCACCAGTCCGCCTCCTATTCAGCCTCTCCCGAGCCTCTAGTAAACAAAGGCCGGCTGCAACTTCGCTGCACCCGAAATAACAGGCGCTGGCGGCGGCGGTGGCGGCGGCTGTGGTGCGCCGGTGAGACGGAGTGGGGTGGGCGGCGGGGGCGGGGGCGGGGAGTTGAGGGCAGTGGGGGCGGCGGGGACTAATCCGGGCGGCCGTAATGAGACGCCCTCCGCCGCCGCCCTGATTTAGTGAAGCGGGCAGAGATGTGCATCTCGTTAAACTGCTCGAGTAAAAATAGCTCCTGGGCGTCGGCAGCGCGCGGCGCGGGAGGCGGAGGCGGAGGCGGCGCGAGCAGCGAATGCAATGGGGCGCCGCCGTGCGTGCTCAGATAAGCGGACATCCGAATGCAGCCGGATGAATCTGGATAAGAGACGATAAGAAGTGATACGTTGTATTTATAGCATCGTTATAATGTTTCGTTTATTTACTTTTGTTTACTCTACTACTAGCGTAGAAATTCTAGGAGATAGTAGAGTTTTGTTTCGTAAGAATCAGATACAAACCTGTCCATTATAAAGGTGTTTTGGTACTATTTCTGATTAGTTCATCATAACATACTCTTAAAGACAGTAGGCACATTTTTTAAATATATCAATTACGTATTAGTCATTTTCAGGAAGCTTTTAGAACGATCTGAGAACCTTCGTCTAATCTTTTCTCATTTTTCAATTTTTTATCTGATTAGTCGGAATATATTCTAGTAATCATTTTACACATTAATGGTTAGTGTATCGTAAATTCAGAGACGTTTGAAAGTAAACCCTAAGCGGCATTGGATAGTAACTCTGTTAAAGGCTGACACATGTTCATCATAGGGATATTCTTTATTATGGTATCCCACGCAAAGCCTTAGATTTAAGAGGGTGAACGATTGATGTAAAAATGATAATGAGGTTATGATACGAATGAAAAAGGGGCACTGATTGAATGAAAGGCAGGGAAATGGGAGAACCGTGAGAAAATCTCCTGTCAACCAGCTTTGTTCATTACAAATTACTTAAGAAGCCTTTGAACCCCTAACTCAGCAATTGAAGGCGAGAGGTGTAACCGTTGCATCATGGGTCACCACTTATCTGAGCAAGTGGCAAACAATATTTATTGTTTGTGTAGCAACAATAATGCTCTGACATAAGAGGAGGGGTATCTGGGCGTTGTCCCCTCGTCACTTTGCAGAAGAATGAAATGTGGTTTCTCCGGTCAACACCAGACGAATCACGGAGAAAAAGTCCTAACAGGCTACGAATCGCGCGCGATTTTTCCTTCCTGTACAGAGAAGGGGGAAGAATACCTGGAACGGGGAGGGGGGCGGTAGCAGACTGAAAGGCCCTTCTCTATACAAAGTAAATTGTACACCGCACCGGGCCGTGAGGTGCCCGGGGGGGGGGAGAGGGATGGCGCTGGTTAAGAAGGGAGGCGGAGGATGACGAATTTACAAGAATTTCATTGCACATACGTTTATTTATCTGAAATACTATTCTACGTTGATGGGATGATATGACCAATGAAATGTATTAATTGTACAGAAATGAAATGTTAATTTACAGAAATGAAATTGAATGAATGATATAAAATGGATGTTCGTTGTTACATCTGTTAATTATCACCGTGAAGGTGACGTCGTGAAGGGTTGTCGAACTACCCTTCCATGGGCACACGGAGTTGCCGAATACCTTATGCTGGGTGGCTGCGGCATGCGTGGACCCGCGGTGCTCCTCTCCCGGGCGAAGCTGGAATTCAGGCGTCCCACACAGTTCGCTCGTTGCGGGGAGTGTGTGTCCAGCAGTTTGGCCACGGACCTGGTCGTAGGTGGGCCCTGACAGCAGGAGTATGTGTTGGCGGCACACACAGTCTCTCGCCAGCAGGTGACTGACGGTGTGAGTCGGGTCTGTCCGTACCGCTCTGTAGTACCCGCCGATGGCAGGTTTACATGTACACGTGACGAAGGCAGCGGGTTTACGTGCGCGAAGCGCAAAACATGAATATGCGTTCGTGAGCGCGGAGACTGCTCAACGAAACGGCCATGGATAGGCGGTGTGACCTGTGCCTCTCGCGGTGGCTCTCTCGGTGGCTCTCCTGGCACAAGTGAAAGTGGCGTTGCAAGCCAGAAGGCTGCAGCCCTTCGGGAAAGCAGGGGGGGGGCGCCGTTCGGGGGAGGGGACGGCGGCGCGGGTGCGGCGTGGGTGCGGCGGGCGCACCCTGCGGGAGCGGCCGCCTCCGGAGGGAGGGAGCGACCACCCGCCTTTGGGCGAGGGCTTTGTGTCGTGGACGGAACACTTCCTCTTCCTCGTCCTTTTTTCATCCCTTACTTACACGTACCTGTATGCACTACACTACCAGCCGGAAGCTTGGAGCTAGTCACGGCTGGAGCGTTGCCTCACTCGTGGGAAATCTCTGGTTCGAGAAACTCCGCGAGCGGACGTGTAGGACTGCTCCGAATCTCTTCGTCCAGCGGGGAAAGACCACCGCCACCGCCCGCGATAAAACATACACTACCTCTTAAGGTAATGCTAACGAATCTTACCGAGGTGGCGAGTAGCATTCCACTGCTGAGCGTGTGTGGCCTGTGGTGTCGGCGTGGCCGTCTTCCGGGTGCGGCGCGGGCCGGTGCTGACTGCAATCCGTCGGAGTGCGGCAATAAGGTGCGCTGGGCCACGCCCTCTCCTCCGCTGCCCCATAAAGCGCGCCGGCCCGCTCCGTCGCGGTCTCCGGTTTACGCCCCGGCGCCGCCGCTTTACGAGGCGGCTGCCCAGCCCCGCGCCGGCCACCCGTGCTTATTTCCTGCCTTCTCACTCGTCTCCTTTAATGTTCTCTCTCCTTTTCTATTCTCGTTCCTCTCTTTTTTATCCTTTATCCTCTCCATTTTGTGTGTCTCTCTCTGTCGCTCTCTCCCTCCCTTTTTCTCCCATTCTCTTTCCGTCCGCCGTCCTCTTTCCCTCCGCCGTTCTCTTTCCGTCCGCCGTCCTCTTTCCGTCCGCCGTCCTGTTTCCGTCAAATACCTCTTTTGATTCACTCAGACCTCTGTCTAGTTTTATATTTTCTATTCTCTCCATGTTTGCGTTTTCAACTATTTCCTAACTTCTTTATATTACTTATTTTCCCTCCCCCTTTTGATATTCCTTTTCACTTTGAGTTATCCTCTCGTCTTTGTCCACTTTTCATTTCTATTTTCTTTCTGGGTCTCGGTCCTCCTCTTCCTCTCAAATTACTCTTGTGGTTCTCTGTAATATTTCCCAAATACTATTTTTATATCTATATAAGTATATGAATTTTCCCAATAGCACACATCCTTCGAAGTCTTCTCTTTAATTCCTCCCATGCCCCCCTTTTTATCGCATATGCTTCTCCTTTGCCCTTTTTTCTCATCGCCACCTTTCTCCTGACGAAAGGTCAATATTATTTCCGTCATTGAAACATTTAATTCGACGACATTTTGGTTATTACGCTCGCCCAAAATTGTGTGAGTATATCCTCACCAGTTTCGTTGTTGTTGTTGCAAAGAAAAGGTGAGCTCCATCTCTCTTTTGTCCTAACAGTAGAAGTAGTCCATGGCTTCTTTGTCGATCATTGTCAGGATAAAAGCCGGTTCGTTTAAAAGTCAGCCGCGTGTTAACACTGACTAAAGTAGCAGAAACAATAGATATATCTCTTTACAAATGTAATATACTTCTAGATATTACCAGTTATCAATTGGCCATAAGGTGGACAGAGACATGCGCCACAACTGTTGTATTTCCTTGAGGTCAATGAGGGAGAATTATTACTTCTCTACTAAATTAAACCACTAAAGTATAACCATCGCTTTACTTACCCCCACTAGTTTTCCAACTCCTACCATTCTAAAAATTCAAAAAGAGGGTTTGTACCTAATGACTATAATTAATTAAATGAATACTGTTTGAACTGTTTTCGGATATAGTGACACTATTATTCGATGTTTTGCAATCCCATATTTAACGTCGAACTTTTTTTGTATTCACTGCAGCGTGAAATACTTTTTTTCCGCATTATGTTATTTTTCTTCAAACATTTAAAAAATCCATGGGTACCCTCGTCTGTCCTGTGCAGTATCAACGCACATAATTTCTAAGAGTCTATTACGTTGCGAATGAAAAACGCGGTGGAGTGATCGCAAGTTAGTGCGATAGAAAGTTAGGTGAAACCGAACGTCCCCCGCAAGGGGTCGCTGCTGATGGCTGTGTTCACGCGGAATTCTTGAGAGGACCGGCTCAGGAGACGAGGCCCCGGGAACCTCAAGTGGCAGAGATCTTCGATCGAGCCAACAGCGTCCAAGTGGGCGGCCAGCGGTGCGGGCGCGGGATGGAGGTCGATGGGAGAGCTGCCGTACAGGGGCCAAGAATACCAGACGACGCGACACCACCCGACCCCACCCGACCCCACCCGACGCGACCCGACGTGACCCGACGTGACGCGACGCGGTGCGATGCGACCCGACGCGAGGCGATGCTACCCGACCCGACCCGACCCGACCCGACGCGACGCGACGCGACGCGACGCGGAGGCCCGGCCGGCACTTGCCGTTCGGGGGCCTCTATCGAAGGCTCCGCTTCGGAGAAGAGGGCGAAAGCGGCCCGTCCGGCCCGCACTTCGGGGAGCATTGGTCGTGAGGTTTGGACATCCGCCAGATAATTGGGCGATTGTTTTAATTGCCTCGTGAGCGGAGAGTGTTATTCCCGGCGTTGCGCTGTGACGAAATTTTGCCGAGTTGTCGAGAAGTTTCGCTGAGAAGTTCAAACTACATCGTCAACGAGTGCTCTTGCCAAACGCAGTTTCACCAAAATACTTCATTTGAGACCATGAATGTGGTCTTTTATGCGTTTTGGGAATTGTTTTTAGATGCGAGGCGCTTGTGTGCGTTCTTGAGAACTCTTAATTCAGAAAGTGTCCTCCTCAAACACCATGACGTCGCGTACCTCGGGAGGCGTGGCTAAGCCATCCCGCCCTGCTCCCTAGGGAAGTTCAATTGAACTCAAGGAACGATCACGTCCTATCCTCTACCCTTATACGCTTACACTTTCACTCCCTACGCTATCACACATGTCTGGCGACCAATCGGGAGCTTAGAGCTTGGCCCGACTGGCGTGTTGCCCCGGTGGGGGAGCAACCTGGAAGGGGAATCTTCTGCAAGCCGACGTGTAGGTTGGCGCCTGATCCGACCGTCCAGCGGGGAAGAAAATACCGCCATCACTCGCGAAGAACCCTCACTACACTAACGGGAGTAATGGCATTAGCATGTGGCATGGTTCGAAAAAGACAAGGAAGGAATGAAGGAATCAATTAATTACTCAAAATGTTCCTGTTTCGAAACCGAGCAGGAACTTCTAACATATGTTAACTCTTTTGGAATTTCAGCTGCCGGTAGTAGCAAGGCCAGTGTTTCCACAGTGCGGGAGAGCCCTGGGAGCTCTGTTTCCCCTCCTCCTCCTCCTCCTCCGTCCCCCGCCACCGCGCGCCTAATCCGTGGCCCGGGGCGGCGCGCGGCCATCGTCCTCGCACGCTGCGGGGGCGGCTGCAGCGAAGCCGTCGCCGCCCCGCCGCCTCAGTCCACCGGGCGCATAACGGCCGATATAATGACTGATCGATGACGGCGGCAATGACACGTAATTGACTGAGTGGCAAATTGATTGCGTAATGGGCTGTTAAGCCCGAGACTATGAGCGTCGGCGAGGTAATTGGTCCTGGATAAGCAGGGGCCCGCTGCCCAAGGGCGCGGGGGCGCGCTGCCGTGGAGACGAGCCCGCGCTGAACTGCGCGTTTCACGGTACAGTCGGAGCAGTGTGGGAGCTCTCCCGTTGCTTGACCAGCCGAACACGGCGATGTTCGCTTGAATCGTTTAGAATTGGTTTTAGTTATAAATTGGTTGAATTTCATTTTAAATCCCGGGCTTATTTTTCAATGCACACTACATTTCAACGAAAGTCACCAGTGATTCCCAAACCGTATTTTAGCCCTTTTTAAGGGAATCTACCAGTTTTGAAAAAAAAATTCCAATGCATTTGGTTTAAATTCTTTCGTACTTATGCTAGATCTGTCTCCCGTGGGTGTCGACTTGAACAATAATGAAAAATCGACGTTTGAATTTCATATATGTTTGAGTTTATCCGTTCGTAACGGATGATCTTTTACGTCGCTTATACTTTGGAAGAATTCGAATTAAAGAGCATTCCGAAAACAAATAGTGCCACAAACTAGCACAGAATATCTCATATGAATTGTAACGGTTACATAAAATTGTAATAATGTAATTTCAATTTGTATACCACAAACTTTTAAGCATCACTTCTTAAACTATTTCATCAAAACGTGCGTAAAACGTTTGAGCTGTTTTGACTTCGGCTCAAAAGTGTTCAAGATTTCGAGAAACTTCATTACAGATTAAACTATGGTCGAAAACATTCCATTTTTGTATTTTTTTAATGCTTGAAATTAGAAAGAATGTAGCACTGGTACCACGTTATTATTTTTGTCCAAAAAAGTAAAAGAAAAAATGGAGTTTTCAGAAATTCTTCTTTAACTTTTTTTTAAGATATCGACGAAGTTTCAGTTAAACCTACGCGAAAAATATAATTTCTTTAAAAAACATGCGCGTGACATCATAGTGGGCGGTAATTCTAGTACTAAAAAGCAGTAGTTATTCAATGAAATATAAGCAGAGACGATTAATTTTCCATAGTAATGCGTAACTATTTATCTGTAAATCATTCCATTTATCATATTGCCTCGTCTTCATTTTGAAGTAAGTGGAATAGTTATGAAGATATTTTACTCAAAAACCTAATTATCTATGATCTACAAAAAGTTTAAATATTGGGATTGCAGGGCCTTATTTGTGCTCGCGTATTCCCCCCTTGAAACTATAATAGTGAAATACAAAATTCCAAGCGGTAGTGAGTTCCCCATCTCGCGAGCAAAAGTTGTAAGTAGCTTTCACCAAACCACGCATCCCCAGGATGCGCATCGCCAAAACTTCTTGTACGCGACTAACAGCGACGCGTTCGATAGACTCGAGCATAAAATCCATACAGGATACAGCCTTTATGGAGGATTCGCGGTATCTGGGAGAGCGAGGGAGGAAGGGAAAAATTGAGCATATGGGAGCGCTTTGCAGGCGTTATTGCGAGATAGAAACGCGGAACAGAGGGTGAACGCTTCGAGACAATATTCCGTCTGACATTACTTCACGTTTTATGGGGGCGGGCGGGCCTCGCCTCGCGAAGAGGTGAGAGGTAGGGGGGCCGGGGCGGGGGTGAGCGGGTGGCGGGGGCAAGGACCCAGTAAATCCCTCGCACATTAATAGCGTTCAAACCCTTGCTACCGCCCCCGCCCCCGCCCCCGCCGGCGGCACGGCGAGCGTGGCTCCGCGGGCCCTTCGCCCTACGCGCCCGCCCGCCCGCCCGAGGGCCCCTCCTCACGGGTATATGGCGGCTATAAACGTAAAATTTAATGGCTTTAAAGTGTGCCGTGAAAACTATCGTACATCTAGAGCGGTAGTCCTCTCTAGCACCTACCCGCGCACGCGTGTCTCTGCTTTGCCCCCCCCCCCCTCCGCGCTCCGACGCTGCCGCGTTTCCGGAGTTTTCCTCTCGTTTCCGTTTTTGCTTGCCCTCCCCCATTATTCGCACTGCCCTTCTGTCGTTTCCTTCTTCTCTTGCATACTTTTACCTCACTCTGTCAATCTTGTCGGGCCTTCAGTCCATACTTTTATGGCTTCCCCTTCAACTTACCCCCGTTCTCTTCTTTTCTATCTTTATACTATTCTATCTTCCTACTTTTGTATCTTTATTCCTCCTTTTTTCTTTACTGTTCCCGTTGTTTATTTTTCTCCTCTGTTTGAAAAAAATCCCCTCGACTTTTACTATGCTCTTCATTCTCATTTCTTATTACTCTTTGTTTCCTATTGTATTAGTTTTTTTCTTTACCTCTCCTCTTTTTCACTTATCATCCATTTCTTACATATTCCAACATGTATTCTTTATTACTCCCACAAAAATTCGTCACATTCTTTCCTTCTTCATACTCTCTTCTTTCCACGTCCTCCATCCTTCCTTCCCTCCCTTCCCCCCCTTCCCCCCACTCTTCCTCGGGTGGCGCAACCCTCCGCGACCCGTTGCCGGAGTGGGGTGAAAACGCGGCATTTCCGTAAAAATACGCTATACGACGCACTTTCAGTAATTGTATTGCGCAGTTTGCAGGAGCGGCCGCCCCTCCGCCGCCCACGGCGCGCACCGCCCGCGCGTTGTGACGGCGGACGCCAGAGTGCGCTGGGCGTGCGTTGTGTGGACGCATGGACGCCTCGCCGCGAGGGCCAACGCACGCACACAGCGTGGCCGACTCCGCTGAGATGGCTGAGCAATAAATTTGTTAGTGAAATGAAAGTCTTCGTAACAATTATGAGATGCGGTAATTCATATTGAGCGGACACATAAAGTATTTAGTGGTCACCGCAGGCCTGTGTGTGGGTCGTGAAAAAGTGGATTTTGCTTTAATTAAATACTTCAATGAAGAATCTCGTTACAATTTAATATCTTCTGTTGATCTGAACAATCTATACTTATCTTATTGCCCAGGTTCCAACTCATGGGTCCGAACGAAGATTTCATTAAAAATTTACAAATTCTTACAATAGTAAGAATAATTAATAATGCATCTCAGTATCAAAACGATTGGTAAAAAAACACTTTCTTGGCATTTGTTATTCTACAATTAAGACTTCAAAAAAAATATCACATACTTAAGAGTTGACTTATCGACGAAGATTGATTCATCTCTCAAAAGGTTTATGGAAGGAAAGGCATTTTTTAGACATTGGTGCTGCTTTAGTAGCTGTTGTGTGGGTATGGTGAATTGATACATTTACTCTTGTGGTTTTCATTTAGACGAAAGCTGACGATTAATAACAGCGTTTCTCCCTCATGAAACAGGAGGAGCACCGCCTCTGCAGCGATTCTGCAACGAAAACTGAGAGAACTCTGCAGTTCCGTAAACTCCACCTCGCGCCCAGCCACAACATCAGTTGCCAAAACATTCTGCGTTGCCGAAACAAAGGCATGAGCCATTTCTCTGCACGTCAGCTCTGCACCGCGCAGTGAGAGTCACTCTGCGCATTGTTTGGTTACGAAAGTCCCTTCCAGCTTCATGGCTTTTATTATCCTCATACGAGCTCTGCTTCCATAAATACACCACTATATTACTCGTTGTCGCTACAAACTAATAGAGATAAAAATGTAGAATTAGTGTACCAAAGAATACATTAAAGTCATTAAAGTAGGTTTTGCTTTCTTGTCTATGCTATTTTATTTTTGATCGAATATTTTCTGCGGTTCATTTACCAACTTTTTAAATGTAATAATAAAAATATGTATATGAGGGAATATTCCGTAAAATCATTTTTTTCATTTAATATTTAATTTAAATAAGAGCATTCATTTTTATCTACGACAGAGTGATTAAAGTTAATTAGTAGATATCTTTAAAACAGTTTAAAAGACTATGGATTTTCAATGCAAATAAAGTAGGTACCATAAGCAGTCGCATATTTGCCTTTCTGTTTTGTTTTGTTTTTTTAATGACAATGACACCAAACATGTTTAAGATTTACCCTCTTACTTTTCGACTATTCTATCCAACTAATTTTAAAGCATATATTTTCGAAATATTGCTTCAACTAAAAGCGTAGTTATGCTTTAGAATGATATTTCAAAGTTGTTTGCGTTTCACCATGAAATATCATTGAAAAGTTCGCACCCTGATGCAAGGGTCAGGGTTTGTAGCACATACGTATCACTCCAGTCTGAGACCAATGTTTCTCACAGACTCTTCATTCAGTTATTCTCTCTTGGATCCGATTCGCTAAATACGCCTATAATATTGTTTGCCATCTCCTTAATTGGGAAGCAATGCGAAAACACCCCCCTTTTCTCGTACTACATGGGCGCTCGTTTCGATGGCTAGTTTCCATTAGTGGTGACACGCTGTCCGGGCGCTGCCCCCCCGACCCCCCCCACCCCTCCCCCTCCCCCTCCCGCGTTCGCGCGGCCCCGCGTCCAGTCTTCGAAACTGACGCGCCCGGGGGGGGGACCCTGCTGACTGATATTGTATATTAAAATGTAAAGCAGCGTACGACATAATTAAATGTGTAATTAAATTAACCGACGGTTTAATATTTAAATGGCTGTTAGCTGATTAGACCGTGCAGTTTACGCTCCAACGAGGACGCGAGTGCTTTCCCGTCCCCCCGCCCTGCGGCGCGGCTGCGCCACCGTCGCTGCCAGCAACAAATTAAATAACAGCGCGAATTGAATTAATTGCTAATGATTTATCGCTGGTCCGCCGGCGCGTCTACCCCCGCCGCGCGTGGCGGGCGTCTCGTCACGGGGTCGTCACTACAGGGTCCGTCGCTGCCTACGTCACGACACGTCCTTCCCTCGTGCTCTTCCTGCCCGTCGTTCCGTGCGAGCATCGTCTCCGCCAGCGTTCTGGCGCATTCGCTCTGAATAACGCCTCTCTGCTTTTTTCCTCTTCAGCCCCCTCCCTTTCTACTTACGCCTTCCTTTTCCCCTTCTTCCATACTTTCCGTCTTCTGATATGATTGCTGTTGTGTCTCATTTGTTGTTTTTTTCTTTTCAGGTACCTGTTATTTCTTTTCCGCCCTTCATTGTATTTCATATCAATTTTATTTTTGCGGGTTTTCTATTTCCACATATCATTTTTTTCTCTATATTGATCATCTTACCCGTCTCACTTGATACCTTTTCTTACATTTTTGTTTTTCATTGTGTCTCCCACCATCACCGAGCCGCGAATTCTCCTTTCATACTTCTTCAAATTGTGCTTGTTTATTTAGCCTTAATTATATCATATGCACACGTAAGCTTCCGCGGCTCGAATCCATGAATTCTGATAGCCCAGAATTTAATTATATCATAGCCTACATCATATCATCAACTATATTCGTTCTGTCGTTTTTTTTAATGATCACTATCTTTGTTTTTTTCCCAAGAGGAAGATGTTTCTCTTCATTCGTTCTGTTCATTCCAATCGTGTTCACCCATGCAGTTCAAGGTTCTCGTGCATCCTGCCATCGTCTTGTTCTGCCCCCCCTCCCGCCCCCTCCGACTGCCGACCGCACTGCGCCTGGGGGCTCGCTGCCGAGCAGTGGTCGCTCACGGAGTTGGCCGAGTTTGTGCAGAGCGTGACGAGATGCTCTTGAAAATTTTACTGACTTGCAGAGCAGTTATAACTTTTATTTTAGTCCTTAACGCCGAAACTTTCTCATTTCCTCTCGAATAATACAATTACTGAACATTAAAAAAGGGTTGTTTCGAATAGAATAATGTAATGAGAGCTGATGCAGATATTACCGTTAATTGCTTCCCCTCCAACAGATGCATTAAAAACAAATGGTCAATGTAGAGGAACGTTGCAACGTTTTATTAAAACATGATAGAAAATAATCTAATAAAATGTAATGAATACCCTTGTTTACTGAAATGTTTGATGCTCCAGGTCGCGTAGTTTGGAAAATAATGCGTGAACAGAATATCGATTTAAAAGATGCGTCTGTTTTTTAGGCAATCCATTTGTAGCATGATATGAGGGTTTTTTTTGTACGTTCTTCTGTTGAAGCAGCGAAATTATAAAATATGCATGCCTTTCTTCCGTTCTATTTTTAAATCGGAAAGACAAATCAAAAACTCTCCACTGAGGAAATGAGTTGTGACCCAAAATACACACAAAAATAAATTAAAATATGTATCTTGTTTGCTTGAAATTTGAATGTTTTTGTCAAAGTACAACTATTTCGCTTGAATCTGATAACTTTTCAACATAATGTAACCCTACTTTGTATAGTTTTTTTCAATTACTAGTAAATCATAAAAAAATGGTAGTGTGATCTTTCTGCTGGAATTAAAATAGGAAAATTATGTTGAATTATACCAATACCTAGTGTTATGGTATTCAGTTTTAAACCATATACTCAAAGTTCTGAATTAAATGCTCGAGAAATGCGACTTATCCAGTGACAGTCCCAATCAGAGA
Organism: Gryllus longicercus; assembly: GCA_038098605.1. Classification (NCBI taxonomy): domain Eukaryota; kingdom Metazoa; phylum Arthropoda; class Insecta; order Orthoptera; family Gryllidae; genus Gryllus; species Gryllus longicercus. The sequence continues at coordinate 315,474 of JAZDUA010000662.1, forward strand.
CGCTGTTTGACAAGACAAATGACGAACTGATATACAAATATCATGCGCGTTTTCGCCCGCACGGAGAAGGCAAATGCGGGGGGAGGACGGTTGCTACGGGCGGGCGCTGCGGTTTCCAATCAAGTGAGCCATTTTTATTGCAGGTTTTAATTTACATTTTAATTAATATCCTCGCACATATTACTGGCTGATGCTTGCGGTGAGGCACGCTCCGTTCCTACGATGGATGCTTTGGAATGTGCCGGGGGTCTGTAGTACAGCCACAAGCAGTGGTGTGCAAATGTGTGGTTTGGTGATATGTGGATTCGGTTGATGACATTCAGAAAGATATTTTTTCTGCGCACTATATGCTTGTCAACATTATACAACATTGTATTCCGCATTCAGAACCCATTACATTTTTGAACCATATTAATTTTCTTTCTTGGTGATTTTATTGCTTATGTTTGTTTTTCGTTGTTTCACATCAAATGATGTGAAACAATATCGAATGATTTAAAATATTCTTGAAACGTATTAAGATAATGTTCAAATATTCTCTGTTAATTGGAAACTATTACATTTAACGAAGCCATTTTATATGATGTACTCTATGCATTCGCTGGGAATACTTAGAATTCACTACGTTTGAATATTCGATTTATGTTTTATAATACTCATAAACATTTCAGAACAAAATTTTATAGAACATTTTAATTATATTGTGATTCCTCCTGATGTTAAACATTTCGCATTGTTGTACACCGTAATTATTTATATGTGTTACAAGAAAAATAATTCAGTGAAATGTCGCCGAAGAACAATTTATTGCTATATTGGAGCGTGTTTATAAACCGTGTTTATTTTTATGTAGAACAGAAGTGCTCATACATTTTCAACCTCTTTGCATCAGCATTCGAATACTGTTCTCCCTTCTCCCTTTTGAAAAATACTTCTATCCCGCGTAAACATTTCATCGTCAATTTATCTGTACGTGTTCTTTCGCACATTGTCACGCGTTCTCAAGACCACCATCATCTTCCTGAATTTGAATGCCCTTGTGTGTCTTCTTCGCTCCAAGCCCCTGTCTGCAGGTCAGCGGTTCGTCGGGCATGCACCAGCAGCGGTGTGCCTCTGAACTGTAAACGACCGTAACGAGGCGGGCGACTTTAACGACGTTGATCCCGCCCAAACTCTTCCTCCTCCTCCTCCTTGTCCTCGAAGCTTGTTCTCTCTTTCCTCCTTTGCCCTCGGACCTGCTCTTCTTTCCGACTCCGTATAATTAGCCTCTCAGAGCCAACTATCGCAGGGCGGGCGCAGCGTTCGAGGTCACTTTCGGATCCACGCGCGCGTGAAGATCGGCGAGCCGCGGGGCGTGGGCGGGCGGCGGGAGTGGGCGGGGGCGGAGACGGCGGGGCGGCGCCGGCGGGCGACGGCGGCGGCGCGGCCGGGGGCGGCCCTGGGGACGCGACTCGTCCCCGCCCAGGGTCCGGAGAGGGCGGAGGCGGCGCGGGAGGGGACGGTGAAGGAGGAGGCGACAGCGAGGCGGGGGTGGGCGGAGGTGCCCGGAGTGTTGGGGGAGGCAGTGGTTTTGGCACGTGGAGGCGGATCCAACGCGACGCCTTCAGCTCGGACAGAGGTGACGACGGCGGCGCCGACGACTGCGCAGGGGGAGGGGGAATGCACGTGATTCGAGACAGCGGGGGTATCGGGGACGTGTCCTGCGCTGGGCGGTCGACGCGCACCACCCACAGACCGACGGGCGGGTGGGGCGGGGGTGGGGGCGGGGCCAGGCCCGGGCGGGGAGACAGCCCGCGCGGCGGCAGGGGTAGCAGGGGTGAGTCCGATGGCGGCGGCGGCTGCGGAGGCGGCGGTGGGTGATCCAATCGCTGTGGGGACGATTTCTCTGCCGGCGGTAGCTGCAGCAGGGGCGTGGGCGGCGGCGGCGGTGGCGGCGGAGGTGGTGGAGATGGCAGCAGGGGCGGTGGCGAGGAGGGCTTGGCGGGAGGCTGCGGCAAGCGCGGGGGCGCGGTCGTAGTTCGGAGCGGCCTCGCCTTGGAAGGCGCGGCGCGTGGACTTGGACGCCGGCGGGCGGGGGGAGGCAGTATCGTGACTAACGTGTGCTCGGCGTTCGCGCCCTGCTGCCGCGCCTTCGCCTTCGCCTTCGCCTTCGTCTTCCGCTTGGCGGCGCGCGGGGGCGGGCGCGCGCGGGCGCCCGGGGCGCGGGGCCGCGAGAGGGGCGGCGGGGGTGGGGGCGGGCGCGGCGGCGGGCGCAGGCGGGGCCGCGGCTGCGACGCCGAGCCGAGGCCCGGGGTGCGGCGCACGCGCGGCGCGGGCGGCGGGGGCGGCGGGGGCGGCAGCGGCGGCGGGCGCGGCTTCGGCGGGGTGAGGTAGGCGGGCCGCGGCCGGGCCGAGGCCGGGAGCTGGGCCGGGGCCGGGGGCGGGGCCGGGGCGCGGGCGGCGGCGCCCGACTTGTGGGAAGAAGCCCTCGCTTCTACCGCCGCCGCCGCCGCCGCTGGCTTTGCTCTTGTTTGCGGAATTTCCGGGCGCGCGGTCATGGACCACGAGTGGGAGCCGACGAGACTCCCTCGCAGCCCTCAGGGATGCATCGTGGCTCGCCACGGCAGCGAGGGGGGCAAGCGCGCTGTCTTTCGCAGAGTTGAACTCGTCTGTTGAATGTCCATCGATGACGTGCTGTTATTGGAGTTAGAGATACAGCGGACTCGTGCGGGATTTTTAGAATACGTTTTGATGTTTTTCAGCTAAACAGTTTCTTTTCTGGGTTGAGAGACCGCATTCTCCATTTCATTGTATACATGTTTTACTGAGGCCCAGATGGGATCGTAGTTAGTTGCGGTTACGTCACTGGAAAATATATTGAACATTGCCCACCTGGTACGTAGAGTACGATTTCACTTGGTAACATCTTCATGTGACAGAGAATGCTGTATTAGATGGAAGATACTCCACTTGCTCAAAATGTTGAACGTATATATTTTCCAGTGTTGCAGATTTTTTTACAAGAACTTTATAAAATGTCAGAATGCAAGGAAACTAAAAGTATTATTCTATTGTTTCTCTGCATTATTACACTAATGTATGATGTTCCATCCAAGAGTTTGTTTCAAAGATGGAATTGAATGTTATCATATTTTGAAACTGAAGCTTGGAGTTAGTCCTTATTTATTTTGCATCAGCGGCCATGGTGTGTTAATGTTTCTTTAAATTCCCTATTTTATATTTTCTTTAAATAAAGCATTGCTCTTGAAGTCGTTTGTGCCATACAGATAACTTGATGTGAGCAGTATTTCTAAAGTTCGTGAAGAAAGCACCTGCTTTTACATAATGTGTATTCAGTAATTTTTCTGAAATAGAAAAATAAATTTATAACAATGAACAAATCCAAAGTGCACATAGTTTAACACAACTAATCATTATTGGTTTTTATTACTTACTGCTTGTATTTAGTTGCTTTGGAAGCATTTCCACAGAGTCATGTCACTGATTGCAGTAAGGTATTGGAAGATCTAACCTTCGTAGAACATCTTTAACTTCTTCGTTTTTTGAAGATTGGGAATTGCTGAGTCTTGTAAAAGAGCATTATTTCCCAAATTCATTCTGATGTAGTAGTAACCCACTAAATCTCCGTGCAGGTTACGTGTGTAGTGAAGTGCCAGCTGGGAACTGTACCAAAGAGTAAATTTTGCTACATCTTGAAGTGTTTTGTTGCCGTCTTCTGTCTTCGTGCTGGGGTTCTGATTTTGACGACAGGTGTCACCAGGGGAGTTAAAAACTAATGACAAAGGCCAGGAAACACGGCCGACTGAAAATACCCACGGAGATATAGTAAATATAAACTCACTTGCACCATTTAGAAAAGCAGTGTTTTGTTTCTCAATTTTTTTAGTACTTTCGCATACTTTCCGAGGCACCTCTCTTTTATTATACACAGTTTAATTATTAATAAATTATAGCAATGAAAGTTGTTGGCAGCTTTTTATAATGTCAAATCTTCACCCCTGTGTAACAAACCAAAAGGCATATGATCTGCAGATTGAATTTAATAGAATTAATGAAAAACGATTTGTATTACGCACTCTTTTCTCGCATACAGTAAAATAAAGGCTTAGGTTGTTCCTTATCTTTTATTTTCTCCATGAAGTGGAATCAAAATTATATATCTTGTGCATCTTATTTTATGTCTTATCATGTCATCTAAATATTATGATACGGTAACGCGGGTCTAAATGCCAGCGTTTCTTGCAAATTACGTGTAATTACGTAGCTAATTACGTGTACGTTTTTGTTTCTTTCTTTTGTTGTTGTTTACGACTAATATATAAAGTGCAGTCAAATAAAAAAATAATTCACAGACATTTCTTCACAATTAGCATGTCATGAAAAGTAAAATAATTACGACAACTATTAGATGCATAACGGTTATTTGAAAGAAAATAGTAAATTAATAATTCTATTTTTTCTCTCGTGATGTATCTCATGCACTAAAATTGTAATGAAACGAAGTAGCAACACCACAGTTTATTTTCTGATAAGACGTAGAAATTCGGAGTAGCGAAAGTTATTATTCAGAAGCTTGTTTACAAATATACGAATAGATTTTGGCGAAAGACTTAGTACTGCTCCTACGAAATATATCTCTCCGGGGATTCGAATGTCCTAATCTCTGGCAATGCGAGAAGTTCAGTTTTGCACATGAGTTTCCCCTAGAACTTCCGATTTCCCTACGGTTCATCGTAATCCAACGTTATTTTCGCCCCAACCTGCCCTAGTATAATTACTCGGTCAGCATAGAATGTATTGTATCTACCACGGAATTTGAACGAAGTTGCAAACTAAGAAAAATGACTTCCACGCTTTGAGGGAAACAATAATTCAGAAATATCACTTTGCCTTGCCTCTCTCTCCTCCACTCTTTCATCAAACTACATACCATCCCTTCTTAGGTCGATATTTAGTTCATTGCACATCCCTTTCAGTGGGAAAAAGAATGTTGAAAAAACATATGCCGTAAAAAGTATTTTACGTTTTTATGATTTTTTTATCCAATATTCTTAGTTACTATTATTATTATTATTATTATTATTATTATTATTATTATTATTATTATTATTATTATCATTTTTACTCTACTTCACAAGTAAAGATGTAATGAGTCGTTAAAATTCCAAAGCCTACTTCGGGTTGCAACCAACTTCCTTAGGAACAGAACTAGGGACTGTCAGTACTTCTACACTACTACGTAGGATAACTTTGAATATGTTGGCCGTACAATATTGTACACAGTTCAACAGTAATCTCCGATTTTGGCTAGTGTTCGCAACTCTTTGAGCTTACAGTAGTTTGGAACTTCGATGACGAATGTAATGCCATGGGAAGTATGTAAGGAAGGAAGTGTGTATACGAGGAAGGGGAACAGGTGGCACACGCAGCGTCCTCCACGAATCCCATGGTTAGGGGCCCCGCACTAGCAACACCGCGTAAGGGCGCCCTTAGGGCGCCTTCCCACGCCGCCACTTAGGCCGCGCCCACCTTCCCACGCCGCCCTTAGGGCGCCTTCCCATGGCCGCGCGCGTACGTCAATCAGCAGGGCTCTTCGGCGACTCTCCGGCGACGTCGAACACAGGGACCGCAGCAGGTAGAACGCAGCGGCCGGCGGCCGCAGTGGGAAGGCTCCCATTTAAAGATGTGTTCTGCTAGCGGTGGCGCGTGGCCCCTCCTCCGCTTCGCGTAGCGCGAGTCTTGAAAGCGCGCTGCCGCCGCGACGTGGGAAGGCGCTCTAAGTGCGGGAGCGGGTGGGCGTGGCTGCGCGGTGGCCGCCGACCCCGCCGCGCGCGTGCCCGTCTGCCGAAGAGCGCGGCGGTGCTATCGGTATCACGGGCTATTCTGGGCGGTCGCGCCGCTCGGCCCGTCCTGGCGCACGCGTGCCGCTCCGACGCGCGCAGACGCAACAGCCCACGCACGCAGCGTCGGCCTGCGCGCCGCGAATCGTGGGGAACGTGACTCGCACGATGTGCGTGGTGTAAGCTGTTCGCGTGATTGCAAAGCCACGCGGGTAGTTCGCTGGTCGGCGTGGTCACTTGCCATGACGTTCGATTCCCGGTCGGGACAGATTATAGCGTGCGCTTCCCTTCTGATGTCCCTCATCTGCTGCTCTGTGACGATGAGAATGCTTACTTCCCGGGTTGAGAAGACCAGAATACGGCATAGGGATGGCTATGTGCTGACCACACATGTCTAGTGGCCACAGTCTAAGAAGGTACCAGTTTGACAGGTCGTAAAAAAAATCCATATCTTGCTGGATGACAGTAATACAAGTGATTGTATCTACGGTACCTACAAGCGAGCCAACTGCAAAATGAATGCATTAGCAAATTAAGTACATGGGCATAACTTGCAGTTACGCTGCCAGTGGTAGCCAATCAGTAGCTGACAAAGCAGACCCAGAGTAATCTGACTTAATATAATTATGTATACCATAGTAAAGACATTAAATTCCCTCATAAGCACTTAAGTGAAATCGTAAATTGTGTTTAGTCATTGGTGAATTCCACATATATTTCCGTAACTTTCGCTATCACTTCTCTTGATTTCTATTGTTTGGTGCACTGCCGATTTTTCCTCTTGATTTTCTTGTAGCTATAGTGCTGCTTCGAGGCGCAATAGTTCCCTATTGCGTGGGGGGGCCGAATGGTATGGACGCCCCACAGAACCCTCGCCGCCTCGACCCTCGTGCCATATATTAGCATTGCCTTCACGAGAACACGCCCCACCCCGCCCCGCCCCGCCCCGCCCCGCCCCGCCCCGCCCCGCCCCGCCCCGCCCCGCGCCGCCCCACCCCACCCCACCCCACCCCACCCCGCCTTGTCCCGCCCTGCCCCGTCCCGCCCTGCCCCACCCCGACCCGCCCCACACCCCCCCGCCCTCGCCACTCTCCGCGCCGCTTCCCTCCAGCCCTGCTCCGCTCCCGTTCTGCCTCCCCTCCACCCTTACGACCGCCCCCGCCCTCCTCCCACGACCTCCTCTCCTCGTTCTCCGCCCCGCCCCTACCCTGCGCTCGCGCACTGCCTGAATGCTCGCCGCGTTCTGTCCCCGCGCCGCGCCGCCCCGCCGCTTCACCCCTGCCTCGCGCCGGCCGGGAAGTGCTGCCCGCGCCGCGCCCCGCCCCGCCCTCCGATGCTCCCCTTCGGTGCCGCGCTCCTATAATGGATTCCGCAATCGTCGTGCGCGCAGGGGTCGCCTTTCAGGCGGCCACTCCTGAGGTATCTGCAGGCTGCCGGCGCCGCGACTGGCCAGCGTTAGTTCCACAAGATTACAGCTTAAGGAGCTCTGCAACATTCCGCCGAGTGCTTTCCTGCAAATTCTTCTTTGACAGTTCGCTCCAAATGGATGTTTTATTTTTATGACTCAAACTGAAATATTAGGTGTAAATATCGTATATTACCTCGGCGGTTGTTTGTTTCATGATTTACTAATGTATAATTTTTGCACTTAAGAATAGAGTAAAACGTCTTGTGAAGTGGAAGCATTGCGTTGACTGTTGTGAGCGGTTTAAAGTCTTCAAATTCATTCAGTTATTTATTTAAAAATATATTTCCCACCAAGTAAAATGCACGCGGTATTTGAGTGTAGAATTATCTCAATTTGTAACATTCAATGAACTCTCATTAGTAAGATCTCATGTCAGTTACTAGTTTTAAATAAGGGCGTCAGTATTAAGTTCGAATACTTGAGTAAAATAATTTTACACATCACATGCTTTCTGTGAGATGTTTCAAAAAAAAATTTACATTCCCTCAACTAACCAGGCTTTTGAATAGCGAACAGCAAAAAACTGCTTTTTATAGGTTGTCGAGCATGAAATCTGTATGGAGTTAGTCGTTTCCCCCTTCTCGTATGTTTTCCTTTCTCTAAATGTAGCGTTAAAAACGACCCACATCAGTTTTCACGATAAATCACTTTTATATTGCTGTGAGTCAAATGCACTGCACAAATCTGATTGTGACGCTGGCAGTCACAGCGTGACGTCTGCATGCAAGTCGTCACGTCGTGGAAGGAAGCACACACTCATCAGGCTGCGTGGCCTCCCGCGGCACCGGGCGTCGATCGAGGCATTTGCCTCTCATCGAAGGGGCTATCACTCGTCTGGAGGGGCATTCCGAGCTCGCACTCCTTAAGTTCCTGCTCCACCCCCTCCCAAGCCATCTCGCGGCACCCGCGCCCACGCTGGCGCCTCACCACGCCCCCGCCCTCCCAACATTCCCATAGCGCGCCCGTGCTTCGCCTCGCCTCTATAACCCCGTCCTTGCACTGCTCAGTCCCCATCTCACCACTATGTCCCCGCCCTTGCACTGCTCACTCACCATCTCACCACTATGTCCCCGCCCTTGCACTCCTCACTATCTCACCACTATGTCCCCATCTTTGCACTGCTCACTGACCATTTCGCCACTATGTCCTCACCCTTGCACTGCTCACTCACCATCTCACCACTATGTTCTCACCCATGCACTGCCCATCGGCTACATCGCCACAACGCCCTAGGCCTCTTCCCACCACTCCACTCCCCAGCCCACGCCTGCCAACTCCCATCCTGCCCCCTCTCCCCTCACACCCGCTCTCCCCCCTTCCCGCCTTCGCTCTTGGCGCGTCATTCCCTCGCCACGCCCTGTCCCCATCCACCATCTCCCCGCGGCTCACGTCCTTGCCACCAGCCAGCCCTTCACTACCCCCCCGGGGGGGGGGAGACGGACGGCGCCGCCCAAGCTTCGTTGTATCGCGCTTTTTGGCAGCGGCTGCTGCGTGTTCCTCGCCGGCTCCTTCCGGTTCCGTCTTCTGGCATCGCCCCGCCCACAAAGGCCTCGATTTCCATCTCCTCTTCTTCTCTGCGCTTTCTCTTACGTGGGCGCGGTCGCATCGCTCTTCCGTGGAAGTGCCTCATTTTCATTCAGAGTCTTCGCTGAGCGCTATTCACTCGTCACTACTTCCGTCCTAATCTCCATTGCCCTTCACTCAATTCCACTTTCAAATTTCTTGCTGCACACCTCCCTCACATTCCTCGCTTTCCCTACCTATTCTTCTCTCTCCTCATTAAATCCTCATTCCAATATTCTCACCCTCTCTTATCCTTATCCTTATCCTTATCCCGTCGTCCATTAGTGACACCCTCTACTTAGGATTATTTATCCGACTCCCAGTGCCCTTTCTTTTGACTGCCGTCCAGACCGCTTCGCCCTTTCCATTCTCTTATTCGGTCCTCTTCCAGTGTGGAACCCCTTCCGAACTCCGTCCCGTAAACCTACCGAGTATACTATCCTCTTCACGGACATGTTACGTGTTTTCTAACCGCCTTTATCCTGATTTCTAGTTCAACCTACTCTGTCTAACCGCTTTCATCATGATGACGTGTCTCGGGCTTCCGTCACCGCTCGCCGCAGCCCGCGGCGCTGGCGTCCACCCTCGGTTGCCGTTCCCTCTTCGCGACTTCTCCGCGGCGCCGTCGCCGATGGCAAAAACACGCTCATAATGGCCTTCGCAAATTGTTTTATAGCTGTCATTTCGTGTTTTGTGCTCGCTATTTAATCATGTTTTTTTTTTCTTCTTCTTCTTCCCTTTATCCGTCTGGGAGGCCGCGCGGCGCCCTTGGGCCCGCCGCCGTCCCTCGGGGGGTGATTTAGGGTTATCTTTCGCATGCCTCTCGCCCTCGCGCAGTGCGGCGCGGCGCCCGCCCCGGCGGAGAGGGGTGGCCAACACTCGAGCCGTCGGCGCAGATTTTCCCTTCAACTTGGAATTGTTCGCCTTTTTTAGTTTCTTTCCGATTTCGTAAAACCTGTTTTCTCCTGTTTACAATTCTCTTAAATGACGTAATGTGTTAGAGATGCAACATTTTGACGTTTGAGTTTAAAATTAAACAATTTTTTCTGTAGATTCAATTTACATCATTTTTTAAAATTTCTATTGGAACGTTTTGGCTGAATGTAATGTTCTTTAATCATTTTTTAATTCGTATTTTACGAATATTTACGTTAAATTGCTATAATGATTAGTTTGATATCCTGCTCTACGTCTCACTCAAATAGAGCGAATGGTATCAAGAGCAGTATAATCTAAGTTGAATCCATAACGTTTGTTTGTTTGTGTTTTGGGGAAGAAATATTTGAATGCATGTGGTCCCGAAATAATTTCAAATTAAGTGTCACCTGTGGTGATGGTGGTACGTAGAGTATCAAAATTGGCATAGTTTTCAAGAGGTGAAAATCTGGTGAAGGTTCCAAAACACAACTTGGAATCTCTAACTAATAAAATATGTTTAACTTCTTTCATAAAAAATAATTATGTTCACTTTGCTGTTATATTACAAATGCAGCAATATTTTTATATACACACACGTTCGACGACAATGAGATGGTACATAAAAATATAAAAATATTAATAGTTGTTGGAGTAAAGAAACCACTCATGACTTATTTACATACTGTTTCAAGTGTCTATTACATTCGTCAATCATCATTAACAAATTTGTATGGTCTGTTTTACACATCCAAATTTACAAAAATATTGTTATAATGTCCCGGAGGCACTGTACTGAAACTGTTTGTCTTTTCTTTAATTTAGAGTCAGACTTTATGCTTTTAGCATTATTCATTAATACTGCTTTTGCTACCACCAGAATTGTAAAGCGAATATCAACGACTATGCTCATCCTCTCTCACTTCAAGGTTGGTAATGAAATATGTGCATAAGTGATCAATACTCATATGAAAGGAAAATACATTTGGCCATTTCAAATATCGGTGTGTTTTAAATTACTGTAATGTGCCACTTTCATCATGCTGTCGGCCTCCCTCGTACAACTTTCCTTTTTTCTTTGCATAATACATTGTAATTCGTGCGTATTCCGTACCGATGTAAACATTGAAGCATACAGAGTTTCTGTTGGTCAGGGGAGAGATTTTTTGCCACTGCTCAGAAGGCGCACCGACGAGCTGTTTGGCTCATATTTGTCGACGCTGCTCATGTAGCAGCATTCATCTCTCCAGTTTGCATTCTCGAATTTGCTTCTTTCGTTTCCGTTTCTCTTAGACGGAACTCGATTTCGATTCCAGATTCGATGATTTTAATTCCTTCTTTTACATCTTTTTTGATTTACTTAAAAAAGTCTTATCTAATCCTATTGTATCGTATTTTAGACTCACAATGGTTCGCGCTTATCTAGTTCATCATCATAATTGAAGTTGTTTTTTCATCATACTCTTCTTTCCTGACCGCTAAGACCTTATAGTCTTTGCTTCTTGCACTTCTTATACAGACCGTTCAATTCCAATACAAGGAACTGTCTTATCGTTCGCTCTAAATCCCTTTGGGAAACTGAACATTAAATGCCAATATTTGCTGCAACATACGAGAAAAAATACAATTTCTGGAATGTTAAAAATATACAATATTAATTAAACTATACATTTAGATTGGTTTTCAAATATGTGAAAATTTAATAGCAATAGAATGTATTAATTTGCTTTCCGTAATAATTTTCAACGCAATGCACGTTACATGATACTGTTTAATTTGTGCGGTTAAAGTCTTTTACACATTATGTCAGTTAAAGTATGATAAATTGTCGCCTTATTATTCAACCTAGTTTCATCACGTTTGCAATATTCGATTTCATTGCCAATGTGGATATGGATGCCACGAACTTTTTTAGGGTGTCAGACTTTACCAGGCTCTGCTTGTAAAGCATTGCATTGAAATGTTGCACTTACACATTTCCTCATACTTCCTCCTGACTAAGCAAATGCTCATTGCCATTTCAACCAGCTTCCACCGTTACACTTTGAGACTAACAGCAAAAGAGCTTGCATACCTTTAGACATTTATAGATTTCCCTACAAAACTACGCAGAAAAGTGTATAATACGAATAAAATGGTTTCGAAACATATATAAATGTTTTAATGTCACGGTAGCATAGCGAATCCTTACTCGTGATGTACAGTAAAGTGAAATGGAATTTATCAGTATTAAAATCAATGGCTGGACTCAGTATAACTTCTTGTGTAGCTAAGTAGTTGATGGAAGATGATGTTTGGTGCTCATATTCACTGACTATTCTAATCAATTTGACTGCTTTTCACTGTAACTAGTTAGGAAGCGTTCGTTTTATTCCGCTTCTAATTACATTGTGATGGACGACTTATAGTACCTACCTCTAGAATGTTATTTACCGAAAATTTATGAACGTAAATATAAATGTGCCCCGTACTTCTACAGGAAATACGTCAAAAACCCGCTTCGAAAGCACGTTTTGGTGGGCAAAGTAAACACCGAAGGCCCAGGAAGGTCGGCAGCGAGAGCGAGTGGCCGCAGGAGGGATCGAGGAGGGCCGCTCTGCGCCGTCGCCCCGGGGCCCGCGTCGCCCTCGCGTCGCCCTGATCCGCACGCGGCCGCCCACAGGGAGGTTAATATGCGTGAAATGGAGCTGCGGGAGCGGGGGCGGGCGCGAGGGAGCGGGCTGGGCGTGGGTGTGGGCGAGGGCAACGACGAAGGCGGAGGCGAGCTCAGAGGCGAAGCGCGGTAGGTGAAGGCGGAGTCAAAGGCGAAGGAGGAGGCGGAGGTGAAGGCGGAAGCGACGGAGAAGGCGGGGGCGGAGGTGAAGGAGAAGATGAAGGCGGAAGTGGAGGTGGAGGCGACGGGGAAAGGCGGAGGCGAATACAAAGTCAGAGTCAAAAGAGAACGCGAAGGCGAAGATGAGGGGAAGCCCAAGATAGAGGTGAAGGCGGAAGCGACGGAGAAGGCGGGGGCGGAGGTGAAGGAGAAGATGAAGGGGGAAGCGGAGGTGGAGGCGTGGGCAAACGCGGGGGTGATGGCCTGGGCGTGAGGGAGCGGACGCAAGTGTGATCGTATGGGCGGGCACGCGTCTGCCGGTGGGACCCACGCCTTCTCATTTCAAGGTCGCCTCACGCGCCGACACCCAAGCGGAGCCACCTTCCTACGTCTGACTGTGCTCCGTGCGTGTTTTCAGCCGTCACTTGTACTCCATCCTTGAACATTTGGACCGAGACATTTTTGTCTGCCTTCGAGACTATCAAGTGATTAAAGTAATTTTTTTGGGGGGGGCTCTGCAATCGGTGAAGTGAGTTAATTTTTCAACTTCGAATTCTGGCGTTCAAATCTCCATTGTAACATGCTGGGTCGAATGTACTTACGGAAAATGTTTTTGGAGTTGTTGAATTTTTTCACTCCATTTGTTATTGTTCTATGATTCATTTCATCTTCGTTATTGTTTACTCAAAAAAAGTGGTCTCTTGCATGCACAAACGCTAGGGACAACGAAGTCTTCTTCGTAATGAACACCAACGTCATTGTTGTTGCAAATCTTGAAGAGTAAGTACTCTTGTGATAATTGAGTAGTGTTGACGTTCTTTTGTTAATTTCTGCTCAATTTAGAACGCTTAGAATATTATTTTGGGCCTTCTTTAGGATTTATAACTCGTACACAATTCTAAAACCTTGTTAATTATCTCGTATGTATAACAATCGCAAAAACAAAAATCATACAGTAATATAAGGAGAAAAAAGAGGATATTTCTATAAGTGCCGAACTGATTACAAGAGTTTTATCAATCAATTTTCAGTAATACATAAAACTCGCAATGTGCATGGACGAGTCGCCTGTATCTTCAAGAAAATCACACTTCGATACATAAAAATATACATTGTGCTTCATATTCAGGGTAGTTTGCTTCTCATGAATTGCAAAATATCAGATAATTATGTATTTAATCAACACACAGTTAATGAAATCAGTTGTATTGTTGTTACTCGTTTGCTCAAAAACAATTTTATTCTGTAAATGATGATTATTTCAAGTTTCGAGCCTCTCATTTCCCGCACACCACATTTCCTTTCCCTCGAAACACTTTATTCTTTGAACTAACAAACGGTTCAGCCGCAATTGAGCGATCCTCGCATGGTCCGCAACTAGATTGTGGTTACTTTCTGTAGACGCAATTGATATTATTGTATCATGTGGTGTGCACAGTCATTGTTGTCATCCAAACCATTGGAAGGCAAATTACCGACAGATAAACAAACATGCAAACAAACAAACAAACAAACAAATGCACAAAAACAAGCGCGTGCGCGGCCGTGAGCGTGAGCGTGCGCGGGCGTGCCTGGCGCCACACTGCGTCGCGTGTTGTCGCGGCCGCCGTTTATTTATTGGCTCATTTCGCAGCCCAAACACGGGCGGCTCATTCCATACGAAATATTTTGCACGGTTGCGCCCGCGAATAAAGAAATATGCTAAATGTATGAATGAGTACTTCCAAATGTATTTCCGCCATTCGAAATGAAAATTAAATCTGGCCAATTAAATTAACCTCCCTGTCTAATGGAATTCGTTTATTTCTGCATCAGGGAGCCACTTGTGCATGAGATTTACCTGTACGCTCGCTTCGTTAACGAGAGTTTCTGGTTACAAATACATTGTGCGTTCCAAACGAAAAGAACAAAACTGACATTGGTTGTTTGAAATGTTCATAGTTCTCGCGAAGCTAATGTGGGAGCATCTCTCTTGTATTTCCGTAGCAAGTAAATCTCTGAATGTCATTCTAGCGTAATAAGAATCAACATTTTGAACAATTTCCAAAATTTGTTTTGAAATGTAAAAAAGCAAATATTGTTCTGTGCAGTGGTGATTTCTTAAATTTTACGTATTTGCTTCTTGCTTAGCACATTCACAAAAAATGTACTATCTTCACCCTGCTTTGAAGATTTACAGAATGGTTGAATATATTTTGATATTTTTTGCCAAGTATTGACAAGGGAGGTATTTTATTATCAATATTAATAGCATTTTTTTTTTCATAAGACACTTCCATTCACCGAAGTACATTATTCTCTTTGACTGCCGTTGTCCACTTCTACGTACAAAGGTCTTTCACGAAATCTCAATTGGTGGTTCTACCTTCTTTGAACGTACAATTTCAGATAATGACATATGCAGCTATGTACGTTTTTACTATTTCATCGAAATTTCTTTTCCTGTCTGGCGGGTTTCTACGTTCCACAATGGTTATCAATTAGTAGTCCTTGATTCGCCTTTGAGAGCTCTCTCTCGAAACACGATCTTCTCTTGTCAGTGGCTGCTCGGGATCGCGGCAACAGCCGACGCTCGTCAGGGGGGAAAATACCCAAAGTGCGGGTTTCCATGGCTTCCACTTGATGAAGAAAGCTCATAATCACATTCCCCACTATCAATCTCAATCCGTCAATACACGGTAAACAACGATCACGCTCCAGCTGTCCCCTCACCCAAACCCTTTACCTTCCCTCCACAGCTCTCTCCCCCCCTCTCTCTCTCTCTTGCCTCATCGCTCCATTCTCTCCTCCTCCCTCTCTTCTTGCTACCTTGGAGCGTATATCGGGGACCCGCCATTCCTCTCCCTCTTCCTGCCTAATGACCGCCCACGCGTATTATGTTCGTGGTTAATTAAAAATCGATATTTACGATTCTTCGGTTGGTTCGCGTATGGCAGCGGCGGCGGCGACGGTAGCGGCGGCCGGTATGGTACAGTGCGACGAAAAAGTGGCGTCGCGGACTTTTTTAATTAAAGCGAAAGCGAATCGTTTCCGCCGCCCCGTAAATTGAGACACGGTCTCCCGCGGGCTGATTACCGGGCGCGGTTGGCTGCACTGGCGCCGTTGGGGGAGCCAACGAGCCAGGGGCTGGCTCTTGGCAGGCGCGGATTGAGGCATGGGCTTTGGGTCGCCCGGTCGAGGAACCTCGGCCAGTTGGGGTCGCCAGCGAGGAGAAGGAAAAAAATCTGAAAGGTCTAGAAAAATAAGAGAGTGGATATTTTTGAAATGTTTTTATTGATGACGCTGAACGTCGTTGATCACATAACCAATGAGTGTGGAGAAGAAACTTGAGGATAAAATCAAGAATAAAATGCAGTGAAAACAATTCTAGTGTACAGCAGCCTACGGTTGTGAGGAAACTTGTGTCTGATTTCATTTTGGCCACTTACAACCCACGGTTCAGTGATCAAGGCACTAACCATTTACTTACGGTTCCGTGGATAATGCCAAGTAACTCATCGTGGAAAGTGTTATTCGGGGGATTCCTATGAAGTAATGTTTTTTCATTCCTCCTTCATTCTATTTACCTTAGCTACTGATGTTTGCTGTATACATCCTGTATACATCACTGAGTGCCCCGTGAGCATATCACCGAAAGCTCAGGTACATAGAATTAACATAAATTAAAATAATTACTCCGTATACTTGCCTCTGAACTGGGAATTAGACCTGCCCAACGGTCATCGTACGATCACACCCATGATAATCTTTGAGGGATTATTTTCTCACTCTGCGGTTTGGCGGAAGGGACTGCAACAATGATGACGATCGAGGAGGATCTGCAGGCTTTGTTCCCGATGCTTTCCCGGAACCGGCAGCTCCGAAGTTAGCGATGTGTCCGCTCGGCCCTTGCCCTCTCGAAATGCTCGTTGGCCCGCCTCGTTCTTCGCTCGAACGAAAATCTCATTTTGGGAGCACTTCGGGCTTATGAGGTTGAGACTTGTGACCGGTCACGTGGATAGTCATTTTGAGGCCCCTTAGACAAAATTGGAAACCAACATTTGACCCCCCACACACACACACACATACTCACTTTAAAGAATATTCACGATTATAAAATTTTAACATTCCGTTGATTCGGTTGGCTATTGAATGTCACATCGTTCATCTCTTTATTGTTTTGCAATTTTTCATATTTTCCTTACTGTTTTGTCTACAAGTGATATAGCCTTAAGTATAAGTTGTGTACAGTAAATTTTGTAATTTTGGTTTTTGTATGTTTGACATATTAACTGAAGTTCCTAAATTCACTCTAAATACACAAGAATTTCAGGATGGGCCGATTTATTACACAATCGAAATGGCAAAACAATCGTAGTCAAGATAGTGAAATGAGGAGATTGGATCGACTTTTGACTTTGTTCTTTCTTGCACTGAAAGAAGGGGCTTTAAAGCACACATTGCTTACACAAACTAAAAAACTGACATTGGCATTGGTCCTTCCTGTACCAAGCCACAGATGTATTATATATCGTTTCTTAATTAATCATTCTGAATCGTAAAATTTTCAATTAATAATTTACATTTTCACAGTGCGTTTCAATACAACATTGCCTGTATTAAGGGCATAATGAATTTTCCCCATTTTCCTTATTTATTATCAAATTATCGTCACTGCTTAACATTTCTCATCACTTCAGAATATAATGTCTTAATAAATTAACACACGTGTTACACACATACACTCACAACACATACTTGACACTTCATTTCTTATTTTTCTTTGAGCATAAGTTCTGTTCAAAAAACACCCATGGTTTTTGACGTATAGAATGTAACGAAGGTATTGTTTAATGAACGAAATTATTACTTCTATTTGCCGATCACTTGAAGTTCTGATGGAAACAGCCAGCATTTATTCGTGCGGACTGAGGGTTATTTTTATCGCGTAGTGAAGCAACCGCCCGAGCCACCTGGGTCGGCGCCTGGCGTCGCTCCATCGAGGCGTGGGGCGCGCTGGAGAGGCCCTCCAGATACTCGCTATCTGCCCCGCGCACGCTCAGCACTTGGGTGGGCGCGCGCGTGTTTTACGCGCGAGCGTGATGCGCTCTGAACGGCTCAACGATGGCTGCTTTGACACGAAAGATCCCTACGTAGTCGGTAATTTAAGCTTCGTACGAAGACGTGGCATTTCAAAACAAAGTGATAAAATATTTATAAATCAGATCAGGCCAATTTCGTTCTCTTGAAATTATAACAAATATGCAACAAATCAGAAAATGTATTCCATAAAATATGCTTATAAAATGTGTTTTTACTGGTTTATAGTTCAGCGATAATTTTTGCTTCTATGTGCGAATACTCGAGAATACATTGAAGTGATATAACAACGAAAGATATTACTTTCTGAACACACTTCTTACGAACCTAATAGCACTTCTGTAAGTACGCTAATCCTAAAAAGTAAAAACTCTATTAAACACAGATACTGTGTATGAAACTGTAAAATATTCCGCACGCTGCTGGAAATAGAATGCTTTACTTTATTACGATTCTAGTTCTAGTGTCTGATTTCACACCTAAGATTGAGAGATTCGATGGATAGTTAATAATGACGACAATATCATATGAGGGAAGTCGAAGCAATAATGGAATGAAGGGAAGGTAAATGGCAGAACTCCGAGAAAATCTACCGGCAAACCCTTGTTCGCTACAAAATTCTATGTAGAGTTGCCGGAATTTGAAGCGCAGTACCCACAGAGGAAAGCGAGCCCCTTGGCCGCTACTATAGTGATATCTCAGAAGCTGAAACTAGAAGCCGGGGCCTGGGAGCCATCCCGCAGCGCTGCGCGGCCGCGGCGTGAACCATTGGCGTATTTGCCGTCGCAAAAAATCCGCGAGGGCGTCTGCAACTTTTTCAATTTCACTCGACGCTCCGGAGTTGACCGTCGCCGGGCGGTTAGGATCTCCCCCCCCCCCCCCCCCCCACTGCGCCTCGTTGAGCTACTTACTTCTTGCCTCTGCTGGCTCTTTTAACGACACGCTCTATTTCATCCGTAGTGCCACTGAAGGGTTTAAAAATCAACCTCAAAAGTACGGAAGTCAGTATGCGATGATGTATCTATAACTAGTCTAAAAATTCCTTTAGCAAATTCATCATTAACGATATTAATTTCAGGTCGTATCTAAAATAAAACTTTCGAAAAAACTCACTATGATGTTTTTAGCAAAATGTGTGTCAGCTAGTATTTATCTCGCAATCGTGCCATTCTACAAAAAAGAATGTTCAGCTACAACTTTTGTAGGACGAGTATTTATGTCACGCATTTATTTTATTTCTACCTAATGTCGCAACAAGCAGCCATTATTACATTTACTTTTCCGTTACGCGTATCTCTACGACAGGTGTTCCTACATCACAAAAACCTTGCGTTCTGATACTCGTATTTACCAAGGTTATAGCATGTCACTGTGGCATCTCCTTGAAGCGTAACCTGTATTTATCTTCTGCGCGCGTAATATCGGCGAAGCGGCTTTCCTTTCAGGTAATCTCCGTGTTGACGTCCCGTTGCGCGGCGAATCGTCGCCGGCGGCGAGCGGCTGTCGGTGCGAGGGGCCTCCCAGCAGCGGCCCGCTCCGGCAAAGAGCGATTCCACGCTGCGCTCCATTCATCACTCCACGCACCCGTCACGGCACTGCTTCCGGCCCCGCCCCCTGGCGCCAGCACCCGCTCGCGCCGGCCCCTCTGGCCTGCGTCGCCGACACCCTGCCCTGCCCCGCCGGTGGCGGATCCGGGGGAGGCCTTGGAAGTCATACACCCCTCCACCCCAAAAAGGAACTAGAGTTTTCGTTTGTTACCTACCTTTTTTGGAAAAATTGATATAAATATTTATGTTAGAGTTATTCATTTTTTTAAGTATTGTACAGAATCGTGCATGTCAGTCAGTATTAGGCCAGGGCCTACCAACAACGTCCCGAACTCGCGGCCATGGGTTAAGGGGGAACGTGTGGTTAGCACGAAGACATCACCACGCCGTATTCTGATCTTCTCAACCTGAGAAGTGAGTTTTCTCATCGCCACACAGCAACATATACTGGGACATAGCAAGGAAAACGCACACTTTAATTTTGCCCGGCCAGGAGTCGAACCTGGGGTCGCGTCATGGAAAGCGAGAAAGCTGACCAATGAGATAAACCGCGAAGACCGTATCGGATGTACACCACAAAAATAATATACAAAAAATTATAAATATGTTTATTATTTATCAAAAATCTAATAAGCCCCCCTCCCCCTAAAAATGAACGGTTGGATCCGACCCCGCCCACTGTGAACATTTTAGTGGTCTTCGCACAATATTACGTGCAATATAGTTTTGATGTTTGTCTGATCAACACCAGACCAATGCTGGAGAATTATCTTAACTAATTGGTGCAGAAGTGCATGCGATTATTCCTTCTTATTTATCCTTTTATCTCTTACACTCACACACACACCCTTACATTTACTACACCACACGTCTGGAGAAGCGCGAGAGATTAGAGCTTGTCCCGCTGGAGCGGGTGTCACTGTCGGAGATACCTGCAGGAGGAAATACTCACACGTCGATATGTAGGTCGGAGCTGAAGTACAGCAAATGTAATGCATATTATATCCCGCATTTAGCAATGTTCCTTTCTGCTGAATCCAGGAGGGAGAGGACGGACAGCGGAGAGCGAGACGAATTACCTCGGTACTTGACTCGTCCCTTTCTGCACATAATGTCGTCTTTTCTCATTCATCGTTGTGTTCTTTAATTTTGTCATACCTCTGCCTGCACCTCCTGCCTCTGCCTCCTTAGTCTCGCCACGTAAAATAAGACATTAATTCAATTCAATTCAATTCCATGGCTATTCTCGCTTCATCTTTGACTCTTGATGCCCCTCGATTCGATATCGCAAATCCCACCCTCAATATTCTTTCATCCTTACACATCTCTAGTAGTTTCTTGATCCGCCATTCCTTATTAGTTCATTGACACACATCCGAGTTTCCTGCTGCCTTGTACATGAACATCTCTCTCCTGAAGGTCTTCACCACTTGTGGCTTCCTTTCCCGTGAACGTCTTCCTTCGTCTTAACTTGATAGACCTCTTCGGATGCATCTCCCTAACGTTCTACGGCGCCTCTCTTCGCCTCCTCCACCTTCCTGTTCTTACAGTCTCCGTGGCGGCCGTGCCGTGTCCCAGCACACTCTGGCCGAGAGCCTCTCTTGGCTGCCGCCCGCGGCGCCGCGGCACACGCTTTAATCCGCGCGCGCCGACGCGCGATCTGTCATCGTCAAGCGCCGCACGCGCCGCCCTCCAGCCCCTCCTTCCAGCCCCTCCTTCCAGCCCCTCCTTCCAGCCCCTCCTTCCAGCCCCTCCTTCCAGCCCCTCCTTCCAGCCCCTCCTTCCAGCCCCTCCTTCCAGCCCCTCCTTCCTGACCCTCCTTCCAGCCCCTCCTTCCAGCCCCTCCTTCCAGCCCCTCCTTCCAGCCCCTCCTTCCAGCCCCTCCTTCCAGCCCCTCCTTCCAGCCCCTCCTTCCAGCCCCTCCTTCCAGCCCCTCCTTCCTGACCCTCCTTCCAGCCCCTCCTTCCAGCCCCTCCTTCCAGCCCCTCCTTCCAGCCCCTCCTTCCAGCCCCTCCTTCCAGCCCCTCCTTCCAGCCCCTCCTTCCAGCCCCTCCTTCCAGCCCCTCCTTCCAGCCCCTCCTTCCAGCCCCTCCTTCCAGCGCCTCCCTCTTCCGTTCCTGCTGACTCTGGCTCCGCAGCGCCTCTGACCGCGAGGGCCTACGGTTCGGGTCTCGACGGGTCGCGGATTTCGACACTAGCTAGACAACTAGGTCGAATTCAGCTGTTGTCAGAAGGAGAACTCAAGGGGCCGGTTGAGTTCTGATTAATTGTTGTTCGTGGCATCTCCACTCAGTATAAGGCAAATGCCAGAGCAGTACCCGAACAAACGGGCCACGGTACGCCCGCGACCTTTCCTTACACACGCGCACACCTGTGTTCACTTCAGTACCCCACATGACGGGAGACGTGTCTTCAGCCTAGAGCCTTTCTCGGCTGCAGGTAGGGAAATACCTGGAGATGAAATT
This sequence comes from Gryllus longicercus, assembly GCA_038098605.1. Lineage (NCBI taxonomy): Eukaryota > Metazoa > Arthropoda > Insecta > Orthoptera > Gryllidae > Gryllus > Gryllus longicercus. The sequence continues at coordinate 337,163 of JAZDUA010000662.1, forward strand.
CTCCGTAAAGTGACGTGCAAGTTGGCACCGGATATCACCATCCATGTGGGTTGGAACACCGCCACCTCGAGGTAACGGGGGACTAATAACTGCACGTAGGGGACTAATAACTGCAGCTGTTGATGTGCCCGCTAACATCAATTACTCAAATAATTGTTTCTTTTCAAGGAGTCAACAACACTGGAGCATTGGGCAGAGCGAAATTTGTATTAGAAACTTATGGTAGATGTAGTGTTCATTCTGATTTGTATCTAACTGTTTTTCTATTTAAGAAAATGCAAATGTCTTAAACTCTAGTTTGCGTGAAATAAAAATTAAATTAAACATTGTGGTGGGAAACGATCCAATAATGTCATAATGGGCGTTGCGTTGCCAGCGATGGATTCAGCGATTTCAATATACCAGTTTCCTTATTAGCACAGTTTATTTTAAGTTCTTTTATTCAGATTACACACATATTTAATTGGTATGGTTTTTGTTACAGTTCATCAAAACGAACATCAAACGTGGTTACTCCTTAGTTTTTAGTTCTCTCCTCCATGATAGTCTTCTCAACTGAATTTCATTTGTTATTCATATTATTTAATATCTGGTCGTATTATTGGTCAATTCAATGGTTTTATCTTGTATTTGTTCAAATTGTTAAAGGCACATCATAAAAATCTGTGCAATTTCAAAATATAAATAATATAATCTCAATAATATTTCCGTTTAATTATCAAGATAATTTAAATCATTCTAATAAAATGGGCAACATTGATTTTGTGCTTATTAGGCATTAATTTTTGTAAGTAATAAAATCATTTATCACTACTATATTTTCTTCAATAAATGAGGCATTTTTTCGTCCCTGTGCTTCATTGATGTCCGTTGCTGGCGGCCACAAAGTGCGTGCGACAGCGTGACGGCGACGTGTGTCCGTCTTGCAGCGCAGAGGAATTCATAAGAGGGCCGACGCGAGCGGCTGCCCGTCACAGACTCACCTCCGTTTAATATCCGCGCGGCGCGGCGCGGCGCGGCGTGGAGCGGTGCTCGTTTCATCAGCAACCCTTGTGCGGCGCCGCCCCGCCTTGTGTGCACACACTCATAGGGCGCACAGGCCGGCAACAGCTACCTCCCGTCAGACACCGCCGCGCCCTTCCCTCCCTCCCTCACCCTCCCTCCCGCTCCCTCCTCCTCCCTCCTTCCGTCCCTCTCCCTCCCTCTCCCCCCTCTCTCTCCCTCCCTCTCCCTCCTAATCCCCCTCTCCCTTCCTCTATGTCCCTCCCTCTCAAACACTCCCTCCCTCCCTCAAACACTTCCTCCCTCCCTAACACTCCCTCCCCGCCGCATCGCTCCGGCCCCCACTGTTCCTCTCTGCCCCGCATCTCACTCTGTCCTCTCTTCCTAGCCTCTCCTCACCTCTCCCCGTCGTTTCCCGCCCCTCCCCCGCACCTCTCCGCCCCACCCCCGCCACAATCTCTCCTCCCCCACCTTCCCCTCCCCGCCCCCTCCGGCCTTCTTTGCCCCTCTGCGACCCTCCCCGCCCCTCCTCATCACTCCCGCACCTTCCCACAACTTCCACACATCACCATCACCCCATAGCACCGCGCCACAGCGCCCCCCACCGCCGCGCAACTCACCTCCCATCCAACACGCTTGGACCCGACAGTCCGCTCCGTTCCCACTCTTTCCATCCTCTTTCATCGCCCTCTGCACTTCTCTCTGGAACCGGCCAACGCCTCGCGTTAACACTTCTAGTCATTTTTCCTGTATCCTGGTTCCTGTTTAAAACCACTCATTATGCGCCACAACCCCAACCTTGCAGGCTCCCAACCTTCTGTCTGCACTTTGCTTCTCGTCACTAGGTTACTGACCGTTTGGCTTTCGTCTTGTAGAGAAATTACAATATTTTTTTATCTTCATATTCTTACACCTTCACTCTTTTAAGATATCTCCATTAGTTTCACTATGAATATTTTATTTCTGCACGTTTTCTGACTTTGTACAAACAATTAAACTAACAAGATCGACTAGTATTGCAATCTTTGTTCTTTCTGGATTGTATCAAGCAATATTTCAACAACACTATTCCCAACTAAAATGGGAAAAAGTGTTTAATATTGGAAAATAAATTAATGCCCGAATTTTGTTTATATCTGGATATTTTCAGTAGGATATTGCAGCTCAAATCGTTGGGCAACAAAACTACTCGTTAATAAAAAAAATATCGCGCATGCTTTTAATACATAATGCATGTTTCTTCATTGAAGATGTTATCAGCTTAGATAACAATATCATTGCTGTCCTGCTCGTAATACTTACTCGCCGTGACATGTGGCGGCTGCACGTGATATAACACATTGCGCAAACACTGCCACTTCACTCGCTTGCACGGGATAATGTATGATATTGACTGTGAGGACAGAGTCATGGCGTTGTCGTGAGAGCCAACATTACGATGAAGCTATCGCCTTACGCTCTGCTTTCCAACGCAAACGCTACCATTCACGATCTACAGTTAACTGAGACACGCCCTTAGACCTAGCAATGCTCCATGTACGTGGTCACTCAACCGTGTAATGTCCTCTCTCCAAGAAAGTGTGTCTATGTAATGTGATGTGATGTATTGTGTTTTTTTAACATGAGCATTATTGTAGATAGAACAGTTAAACTTTGATATTTTGCTACGTCCCGCTTTTATTATTATTACTTGAAAATATGAAACTGACCCGTAAATAATAATGTAATTGTTGATGATAAGAATAAAGTACTGTATGAACATTGATTTGAAAGAATATTGTTGAAGAATTATGAGTTAATGTTGAATAATTGTGGTTCTACTGGCGCTCTCTTTTTATAAATTGTTTATATTACATTTTTTCAATTTCATTTAGGCATTAAACTATTTAATTCTTACACACAGTCGTTGAAATTCGTTCACTTAAATTTTCTAATAATTAAAAGTTTCAAAAAAATAAGAAATGAAATATTTCCTGTTATCACCATAATTGAATTGCAATATATTTAAGTTTTTCACAACCTAATACTAGTTTCACAGTCGAATCACACAAAAGTGTGGCCAAATACATGACGTCCACGTCAACCAAGGCGGTGAAGTAGAAGCTAGCCTGCGACGCCTCTGTTAAAACGGAGTATCGAGGCGTTGGGACTATGTCTCTTTTAAAATCATCACCTGGCGACACAAAAACACGCGTTTTCGAAACAAATCAGGAGATAGGTGGAAAGCTTCCCCCCTAAGAGGGTGCCACCGGCATCTGGCGCTTCACGACACCTGCCCACCCCCCCTCTCTCTCGATGGCATGTCGTGTCGCTGCCACCCACGCCCTATCTCCAGTTTCGCCGCCGCCACTACCGCCGCCGCCGCCGCCGCCACCGACGTCACTGTTGTTGTTGCCGCCGCCGCCGCCGCCCGACTGGCGCCGTGCAGCCGTCTCTTGTTAGTTGCCACGCGCACGTGCTGCCGGCGGTGGAGCAGGTCGACGGGGGATGAAAGACGAGGCCAGGATTCTCGCCGTCGCGTCGCGTCGTCGTGCCCCGCCCCCCTCGTCCTGTTGTCGACCCGTTCGCGACGCGCCCCCTTTCTCGCATCCGACGGCGCCTCAACCCCGCCCCCGCCCCCGGCCCACCCCCTTTCGGCCGCCGCCGCCGCGCCGCTCAGTCGCCGGCGGGTCGTTTTTCACCGGTGAAGCCGCAGCCCTGCTTCTGCCGGGTGAACGAAGGGCGCCTGCGGACCGCCCGCGTCGGAAGACTCGCCCAAGGCCACCCGACGGACTGCTCTCTAGAGCGCCCCCCCCCCCCCCCCCCGCCCAACTCTTGGTGGCGGAGTTTATATCCCGTGGGAAATATGTGCGGGCGAAATTGTTTTCCTCGGGTTTCGCTTGTCATTCATTTCGCAGTTGCTCTAATTTTTATTTTGCTAATTGTGCCGCACTCCTTTTGTTCATGGCAGAACAATACGTTTACCACGTCTACATCAGCTTTTTTTCAGTTTTCTCCTTAGCCGCTGGTTAACGTGGACCAATTACACATTACACAAATGTTGAATTCTGTTTCCTTTCATGCACGTTGGTCTTTTGGGGATATAAATTAAGTAATATTGAATATGTGCATATATTTTATGCGGATAAAAATGTACATATACAGTAATTGCACTATTTGAAACTTATTCGGAGTATGAATCATGAAATAGCATCGGTACAATTGGAGGCAAGCTTTCAGCGGAAATGAAATATGTTTTCAAATATGGTTCAACTACTCGTATTGTGCATGCATATAAGTACTAACAAATCTTCCGTAAATTTACATTGACATCTGTGAGACTCCACTGCAAGTGGAGATGATCGTCACCAGAGGTGCCACCGTCACCGAACCAACGTCGCCCACCGAGGTAAGAGCCCGCGGAATCCAATTCCTCCCTCGTTTCGATTCTTGATGATGCGCCGCACGGCGACAATTCTCTCTCTCTCTCTCTCTCTCTCTCTCCTCTCTCTCTCTCTCTCTCTCTCTCTCTCTCTCTCTCTCTCTCTCTCTCTATCTCTATCTCTATCTCTCTGTATCTCTCTCTATATCTCTCTCTATCTCTCTCTATCTCTCTCTCTATCTCTCTCTCTATCTCTCTATCTCTCTCTCTATCTCTTTCTATCTCTCTGTATCTCTCTCTCTATCTCTTTCTCTATATCTCTCTCTATATCTCTCTATATCTCTCTCTATCTCTCTCTATCTCTCTATCTCTCTATCTCTCTCTATCTCTCTCTATCTCTCTCTATCTCTCTCTATCTCTCTATCTCTCTCTATCTCTCTATCTCTCTCTATCTCTCTATCTCTCTCTATCTCTCTCTATCTCTCTATCTCTCTCTATCTCTCTCTATCTCTCTCTATCTCTCTCTATCTCTCTATCTCTCTCTCTCTCTATCTCTCTATCTCTCTCTCTATCTCTCTCTATCTCTATCTCTCTCTTCACCCGCTTTGACGGCGCCGCGCCGCGGCGCACCCGCCGAGTGACAGATACGTCAGGGAGAGAGCATGGAGTTGACACTGCTACTATAACAGTGTGTTTAGTTAGAAGGGTTCGATAAGAAAGCAAAATGTTTAGAAGTTCGTTGCTTTTGCATTCGTTTGCCGTTCTCAAGAACATTATATAAATATATTCTAGGGCTTTTAGCAGCAGACAGACGGTTACCCCTTACATCCGGACGAGACTCATTTTCGACCATACACTAGACACCAACTCACTTTGCGGGCTCCTCTGATCTGTGGTGGGCAAACTGTGGCCCTCCGCGACAACACATACATGAGAGACAAATAACGATGCCCAATGCGGTACTGGAACCTGCGACCTTCGCACCGAAGCGCTGAGTCGGCACACGCTCTTAGACACCTCGGCCATCCAGGTTGGCCGCTATATATTAACTTATGATTTTATGTGATCGGGGAGATGGGATACTTGCCCTTAATTAATGAAGATATGAACCTTCTAGTGGTCTGGAGCAGCATAAAGGCTGCCTAGCAAAGAGTAGCACTTTCACAAAGTAGAACACACCTTTCTCAAGAACAAATTGAATACTCTGGTATAACACTGCAATACATTCGTTTTTTTTAACAGAATAAGTTTTCACGAATACTGCACTTAGGGAAAGTATATCTACTGCACATAACTACTTCTCGAACCAAGATTTTCAAAGAAGGTGTTGATTTATAACTTAATACGTGAAAAGCAACTATTTAATGGCGGGTGGCCTCCTTTGTGAAGCTATACGGCCCCTTCACAATGCAGTGGAGCACTCAGTATGAGACATCACTGTACCCTCAGACTGAGAATAAACGCAATAACACAATCAAATTTTTGAATTCGTTTCTCTCAAGTTTCTGAGTATTCTATAAAGAAACCATAAACTCTTCTCGCATGGCCGGAAGCTACATGGTTTTCTTTCCATTATTGAGCACATTGAAAATTATTTATATTCATAATACTGGCTGTATGTGTATGTATTGCTCACGTGCCATAGGGACAAGATAAATCTAAAAGCTCTTATTTATATTTTTTTAAACTGAAGAATTTTGTGTAATGTCTTGTGCGATGGGATAAAATTGCTTTCTTTACTCGGCGTTTTCGTCAATGCCTGAAACTATCCCTCTTTCTCATCCTTTCTCCAGCTCTTTGTATCATATTCCTCTCTTCATCTCTCTCCTCATTTGCTTGTGCTGCATGAGTTGTGCGAGGATCAATTCACTTACCTTGCGAGTTTTTCTCCGTTTAAAAAGTTAATTATTTCGAAAAAAAGTATGACGAAAAGTAACCTAATTTCGACTGATAATATATACGGCTTAATTTAACTACTCTACAAAGCAATAACGGCCACCACAATAATAATGACACACGTGTATTGACATGGGACGTAACACGTAACCGTATTTTCGCCGCAATTTGTCCAGCGGGCTGCAGCGTTGTGCGGCCAGGGGCGAAGCGGGGGGAGGGGGCGAGTGTTATCGGCGGCGCGCAGCAGACGGATGTGGCGCGCTTGGCTGCTGTCAGCGGCCGTCGGGGACACGCCGCGCTCCGTCGCCCCGCCCCCGCCCTTCGCCCCCGCCCTCCACGGCGCGGCCCGAGCTAAACGGCGACAAATTTCCTATCGGGCCTCGCTGGGCGGAGGGTGAAGGTCTCGTCTATAAAATGGATCGTCACTTCGAGAAGAAACTCTCATCAATTTGGAGAATGGGATGGGACTTGGTTTTTGGATGGATTTGGAATTTTCTGTTGATTCATTAATATGTAATGTGCAGTTAAATAAATGGAAATCTACATTTACAATAATTAAATAAAAGATAAATTATTAAATATTAAATATTTGTAATATCTTTGTGATATTCGCCGACATCCCCGCTGTTTTCGTGTTGTAGCTTGGATCGAATAAAATTAAATATTTTTCAGCGTATTAAATAACTGTTTACGTTGAGTCTACGTTGATAATCTCATCTGTAAGGAACAATTCTGAATCGTATAGTTCTAGTGATTGAACTGATTTTTCATTTGTTTATTGATATTTTGTAAATAATGTTTTCCGATTTGCAAGTAATGGCATTGTAGGAGAACGGTAGACTCCAAAGTAAGTCCACAGAAATATGTTTTTTTTTATAGTGTGGAAACACAGGAATTATCTTATCACCTTCCTAACAACGTTAATAATGCTAATAAATACGAGTATTACATCTAATCATGCCAATCATTTGACCATAATTTGTTCATATTTTCTAGTTCATATCATGTGTAGAAGGCCTATCGATAGGGTAATAGGGGTACACGAGATCCCGCAGAAATGAGGCAAGGGCGACAGTTCACTCGGCTTCTAAACGCGCTTTCAATTATTCATCAACGTTCCCCTCCTTCCTCGCCCGCCGCGGCACGCTTACGTCTCGCGGCGCTGTTTCAGCTGCATGGCGGCGCGCGCTCGGCGTTTGTTTGTATCGCGGGCGCTCAACTCCTCCCGCAACTTTCGCCACGCGCGCAGTTGTTTCGCTCGGGCCCGCGGGGGTGGGGGGTGGCAGGGAGGGGGAAGTGGAGGTGGGGGGGAGCACTCGCGTCACCCTGCGTCATCCCGCGCCGCCGCCGCCGCCGCTGCAACAAATCTTTCTTCGTCTTGTGCTCTTCTTCCGCGCCGCGCGTCGCCTCGCGCCACGCGCTCATTTCATTAGCCCGCGAGCGGCGAGGTGCTAATTCGCGGAGCAGCCGCTCGAGGGCGCCCGCGCTGCTCGCTGTGCCACCCCCACCCCCACCCGCACCCCCAACGCGCGTATTGCGTGTTCCGCGTCGAGGCGGAGCGAATGCAGGATGCTTCGCAGCTTCCCAGGCCTTTTCCAGCCCACGCGTTTGGGCGCTTCCGCCTCTTTCCGCCCTCTTCGCGTGAGACGTGCTAACTCCTTCTCGTTCGTTGATTGCGTTCTTGACCTTTTCGTTTTGGCAGCTTTACCTTTGTCCTTTATATCTCGCTCTCGATTTGATCTGTTCCGAAGTGGATATTGTGCCTTCTGTTATTATGGCTTCCAATGGCGCCGAATCCATACTCGCTTCTTACTCTCGTCCTCTCGGACCAGTTTTCTTACTTCAGCTCCCCTTCTGGCGCTTTTTTCGTCATCCGCTCTTCTACCTGTTCTCTCTATTGCACTTCGCTGCCTCAGGTATTGATTTCCTTCTTCACCCTTCTGTACTCATTTTCACACTTCATTCCTATCTACATTATTGTCATATTTGTGGCTACAGTTCGCGTCCACAACTCAGCCTCTGTTTGAAAGAGTATTCTAATACTGTCGAGCTGCTCTGTAAAGTAGCTTTTCCGTGGTTTCTCTGATTAATACCAGGTGAATGCCGGTGTACAACCTAAAAAAAACTGTTTATGAGCCACACGCGATCATTCCTTCTTGATATTTGTCCTATCCTCTCTCTTTACTTCTCGCACTACACTCCCACGCATGTTGGGGACCAGTCGAGAGTTAAGAGCTAGTGTCGGTTTCGGAAATACTCCGTGGGGTAGATCTCCCGCATAGCGATGTGTATGTCGGCCCCGGATCTCCCATTCAGTGGGTAGGAATACCGCCTCCTACAGGGATAAAAATGTTCACTATACTAACGGTACGGATGATCGAAGAAGTTGACACACCGTAAAACATCAATTAATCGGCCTACTCGACTCTCAACTTGTTTAATTCCGTCACCAGTCCTTCTCAATTTTCCTCCATGTCGCACGAGCCATTCCTACTCTACTTCCGCTTTCCACTCCTCTTGTGCCGTTCGCATGTGCTGCCTCTTCTCTTCCGTGGCGACCTCTCCTTCGCCGTCCTCGCCTGTGCCAGCCTTCACGGCCCTTCTGCTCTTCCTCCCGCGAATGTGCCGCTGGCGGCGGTGGCGTGGCGCCGCGGCGCCTGGCGCGTTGGGTCGCGTCGCGTCGCAGCGCGCCGCCCGCGCCCCCGCCCCCGCTCCCGCTCGCGAAGGCGCTCACTTCCGCGCCCGCCGCCTTGCGCCACGAGGCGTCTCCACGGAATGTATAAATAAACATCGCGAGGCGACGCGACGCGACGGCGGTTCAAGGCGCGAGTGCGCGCCCTCCCGACCTCCGCCCTCCTCCCGCGCCACGCACGTCTTCGGAGGAGACACTGCGTTTCTTAAATTGAACGTGGTTGTACTGATGTTGCACGTTTCATACCTGTTGGCTTAATACATTTAGTTGGTTGGTATTGAACCAGGATAATGTCTTACAATAAATGATACGAACTTCTAGGCCTTGTAGGGATTTCGATGAAGCCATTCCCACTACATATTCGTTATTGCCAATGAATATGTAGAGGGAAATTTCGTGTAACGAAGTTATACATGTGACATTTCACACTAATTGATAAGGAACCCATCTTGCAGCTACATGAAATCTCTCTCCGTCAAAACATGTACCTGCCTAATGACGTGTGCGATGAGTAGCCTACCTAACACAAGCGAATGTGACATTATAATTTCCTTGGAAATATCTCACTTGTTCATTGGCGAAACGTGATCACCTTTGTCATTTCTGCGTGCCCCACAAATTGGTTACATTTATTATGTGACTTCATGGATAAAAATCAAAAACTTAGTTCTAATATCATGATTTTAAGAGTTACTGATATACATGAGCTAAATTTTGCTATTTTGAGTGATCATAAGAATTAACTGACAAAGAATAAGAATTATCAAATATCAATGTGAAGATGAAACTATGCCTTTCTAGCAAAAAAATAGTTACAAATATTTTTGAATCTAGAATTATTTAAATCTTTGTTTGTCTCCCGAATGAACAAAAGTGAAGTAAGATTGTTTCTTCCAGTCTTAACCTTCGTTGTATGCTAGTCGCTTTTACGAGCTCTTCTTAAAAGACTTCACTGTTTACTTCTCTTCGAATTTGGTTATGTGACGTAGAAGAAAACAATGAAGCAAATGAGCTATTCAGTTTGTCACAACAGATGCAACTTCGTGCCTAAAATATACATCCAAAGGAATTCAACTGCCTCATTGCTACGAGTGAACATGTAAGCCAAGCTTTCATCGAAGGTCGATGCGTGGTGACTGATTACTTGCATCTAGGCGGATGTCTTCTCCACATGAAGCTCAACTTCTCCTTCTGAGATCGAAGATCAAAATTAGTGTTCTTACAAATGACAACGCACCGGAAGAACAGTAAAAGTTTGTAATGCAATAAATACGACGTACCGTTATGAACTTAGCGCACAGCTTCCTGGTTAATTGTCATTATACTCTCGATTCTTCTCTATTTCGATCTTCCCCTTGCGGTTCACTTCGGTACTTTGCAACTGAATACAAACGCCATTCGGCCAGGCCCGTAGTTTCTGCTTGTGATGCCATCTGCTAATGAAGCCCCGACCGATGGCGAATCCCCAGATGAGGTTGGTGCGCGGCGGCCGCAGCTTTTCCAAGACGCGGCGAAGACAAACAGTCGCTCAGCCACCAGCCGCCTGCGCCGCCCCCAGACGCGGCACAGACGCTCAGCCTAATCTCCCGCTGATAGTGTTTTGTCAGCCCCTGCGCAAACAGACGCGAGGTATTAATTCGTCTCCCCGATAATCACGTTAATTATTCCACCAGACGTCGCCGCTCGCTTATCGGTCGGCGGGGGCGGAGGAGGAGGAGGCGTAGGCGGCGGCAGGGGGGGTTGTGGGGGCTGGCGCACCCACGCGGGGGCGATGGTGACGGCGGTGGCCGCGAGGGTGGAGTAAAGGATTGGGTGGAGGCGGAGGCGATAGCGGCAATGGCCAGGAGGCGGAGGCCGCGTCAGTGCAGGTGACGCTGGGAGACAGTCGCCGCAAAGGTGGCGGTGGCGGTGGAGGGATGACGGAGACGTACGCCACGGCAATGGTTGCGGCGAGATGACGGAGGCGGAGGCCGCTGTATAGGCAATAACGTGGGGATTGATTACTAGTGAACCTGGGCTCATCAACTGCAAAGGTCATTAGTCCCGTAAGCGTAGATCATTTTGTATGGCAGGAGGTGGCGGTAATTTTCTCCTGCTGGCTGGCAAGAGCCGGCGCCGACCTACCTTTCCCCCAACCCGGTACGAGTATTTATCATCAGCAGGGCCTGTCCAGACGGAACTAGTTCAAAGCTCCGATCTCCCTTCATGCGTAGTTGTGTAGAGAGCACATAAATGTAAGTATGTGTAACGAATAGGAAAGGACAAGGAACGGGAACAAATGATTCGCGCGCGGTCTGTGGCCCGTTTTGTAGGTGATTGATCGGAGTAACCACGGAAAACAACCGATTACAGCAGCCGGCCGCTAGAAATCTCTTTCAGACAGCTACAGAACTAAACCTTGTTATCTGGCTAGTGTCGAAAATCATGCCGTTGCGTCTAGAACCTCCCGGTCAGAGGCACTGCAGAGACATCAGTTGATGCCCTGAGCCATCTCCGTAGGTAACTTCGTGGCGAAGTGAAGTGTCCGGGACGATGGCGGAGACACCAGTGAACAGTGGCTGGCGACGCAGATGGCGACGGCGGCGGACGTGATAGCGGGTGTGGCGACGGCGCCAGGGTGGGTGGCGGACACGGTAGTACGCTGGCGCCGTCGTCGGCGTCGTTGCCGCCGCAGCCACTGCCAGATTACAGCGAAGCGTTCGCTCGGTTTGCGCTATTTAGCCGAGATAGGCATCGCTCTCGATGCGCTACGACAAAGTTCCGTTGCGACGTGGAGCATCTGCGGCGGCTGCGAAGAGAGGGAGAGCGAGGCCAAAGCGACTCTCCACTCGCCTCCGAAACACACGGAGGCGGCTCTCTGGCATTTCGAAGGCGGAATATCTCAGATGACTCGCGAACGAGAAGATGCTAGGAAAACACGCCTCCGTTTCACAACGTCGTTGCTGTCAAGGAGTTTGCTAACCTCCATTTGCGGTTCTCCTCTGCGGACTGAAATGAATAGGCACTTACTTTCGGCTATTTTGAAACAATATTGACTTGCTTCAGCCGTTTGAAGGTTTCGTTAATTGTATGACACGATGTAGTAGGCCCTCTCGTGTGTGACAAGGTGTAAGAGGGTAGGTAATGTAGCACCAGTCATATTATCATGGGCGTCTCGATGTAAAAGGTGGGGGGAGGTACTAAAGGAAGTGTGTCCCAGAGCAGAATTTTAGTTTAAGTCTTTTTTTTTTGTTTATTGAAGGTTATTTATTATTAAGGTATTAAGGAACTCTTCAGTTATATTTTCAGTAAACTTAAAGAAAAAAGTAATGTTAAGGAAAATATGCAATTATATTACAACTGCTAGATGCAGGCCTACTTGAAAATATTTGGAGTGCGTGTTCCCATGACCCATCCCGACGCCTCCACCCCCACCCAGAGACACTTGTGCATATAAAAGCGAAAGGAGGCAGGACAGCAGACACGAAGCCTTTCAAAAAGAAGACTAGTTCTCGTTGCTATGCGAGATTAAACAAAGACATAATGAGTCGGTGCATCGTTAGTACGAATCTTTGCCAAATGCAGTGTATGTTGGGCGCCAGAGAGAGAGGAAAAACGCATTCCCTGGCGCCGCGGAGAGATGTGTGTCGGCAGCAGATCGAAACGCTTCGTGCTGAAACGAGGCTCTGGCTCCGAATGACGAGAGCGCAGCGGGGGGGGGGGGGGGCGCCGGCGTCGTCTCTGTTATCGCGTTTGTCTCTCCTCCCGCATCGTTTGCCCGTCTCCGCGGAGGGCCCGAGAAGGGGAGCGTCATTAGCACACGAAGAAGTTTCGCGGCTTCGCGCGGGCGTTCCTCGGCGGAGATATTCTTTCGCGAAACGATAAGTGGAAAGTAAGTAAATAAAATAAATCTATTGAAATTGTCGGCTAGCGGCGGCGTGTTGTTGTTGCTGCTGCTACTGCTGCTTCAGCCGCCGCTTCTGCTTAGGGGGGAAATGATGAGTGGGCTGCATTAAGAAAGTTGGGCCAAGTTGCGACCTGGAGTTATCTCGCTCGTAGCTCTCTCAAACCGGAGAGTTGAGGTATCTTCTCAGCAGTTTGTTCTAGCGCGCAGATTGAAGGAACCCAAGGGCAATGATCTTGAGAGGAGGTACTTCAGGACCCCTATATTTGAACAGGAAAGAAAGCCTCCTCGGCTTCTAGAATTTCCTGTTAGCAAGCCAACTTCAGCGCACATTTCTGTTGTAAATACTGCCGTATTGTCACGAAGAGTATTCCTTGTACCAATATTATTTCCGAGTAAAAATTATTCTCAATTTTAGAGGCTATATGTCGTGACTAAACAAAGATATTTCATTCAGTCTTCTCTCTTGTACACATGAAATCGCGCTTTTCATATACTTGAATTTTTTATCGCCAGAACAATTCTATTATTTCTTGTTGGCCATTAATCTATAAGGGAGAGACTTATGATTTTATAATAAGTAGTAAAACACTACTGATAAATTTACCCACGTCAACAGATATAAAAAAGAATGATTAATCAGTATCTGAGTATGGCAGGGACAAAAGAGCCATTATTGTAGGTAATACTACTAGTGCTTTGGATATTGGCGGTAAATTCCCAACTCGCGAAGGGTAGAGGGGGTTTATCTGGCAAATTCCAGAGTACGAGTGGTATTTATTAGGACTATTCCACGAATGAAATTATGTCCAACAGAGTTCTAAAGTGCGCCAAATATTGAAAATAACTGAAAGCTATGTTAAAATCAAAGAGGTTATGTTATAGCACATGTGCGGTTTATTGGATATTGACATAACAATCGATGTATATTGCCTCCTAAGATAGATGATTCAGAGTTCATGATTGTCCAGTAGGGATAAGTGGTAAGAAAAATAGGATAAAAAAGCAATGATGTTTTTGAAATATACCGCTCTCATTGTGACATATTGTTCCACAACAGAATTTTAGTTCAAGTCTAATTTTGTTTGTTTATTGAGGGTTATAGGTATTATTATAGTTAAACACTATTGATTTTAATTTCACGCGTAGAATGGTCGATCAAAACGTGTATAGTATTGAAATCAAGGAACCGTTTATGACAAGTAAATACTAAGAAGAAGGTAAGTTCGAGCAGGCAGGGAATATAAAAATTGTCAGATAAATAATATGAAATATGACTCACAGTATAGCTAAAACGTCATAACAGCAAGGGTAAAGCCCTAGAAAGAGGAAAGTGTTCACGTTCCCTGTTACATCCGAAATGTTTGTTTTTTTATTAAGAGAGGACAGTAGTATATAAAAAACAATAAACAGCGTAGTATGTAAATAGAAACCTGTAAAGAGAATATGATCAGAATAGTGCAATTATTATAAAAGATTGTTGGAAGAAGAGACATTTCAAGTATAAACATTAATTATTGTGGCGTAGATCAGTACGTGAATAAAATCCCACTTAAGAATAGTAATTCGAAAGTAGGAAAGTTATTTCTCATTTATAGAGAAAGAGCTTTACTACATTTTAAAAAATATTTTTACTAATTTCCTCTAATCAATTCTTAATTATCCAATTCTCTCCCGTATACATTCTAAACACTATTACGTAAAAGAAGAGGTACTTTTTTACACACCAATCCTTCAACCTGCGTAGAAGCCTACTTGTGGCGGCGAAAGAATGAACTCCAAAAAGCCGTCGTCGTCTGTCGTCGAACTCCAAAAAACCCGATTAGCAAGTGTGATTCTTCGAACCGCCGCTTGCCGCGTTGCGCGCTGGCGGCGCGGTGATGCAGATGCACCGCGCTGCACTAATGGAGCAGATGGATGGCCGGCGCCGCTGGAGAGTCGCTGTCCTTCGTCACTCAGGCGGTTCGCGGAAACACGATCGCGTCAGCGGGCTGTGGTGCTGACGCGGGGCGGGGAGGAAGGGATTGGCGTGGGCGGTGGGCGGGAGGGGAGGGACTGGCGTGGATGAATGGCCGGAGGGGAAGGGAGGAGCAACACGGTAGGTGGGCGGGGGGTGATATAGAGGCTCGCGTGGAGATGAGCGGATGCAACGAATGGAGGTGGTGCACACTGGTGGTGCACACTGGTGGTGCACACTGGTGGTGCACACTGGTGGTGCACACTGGTGGTGCACACTGGTGGTGCAGACTGGTGGGGCGGGGAGGGATGGACTTGTTTAGAATGAGGGAGGGCGTGGCGACGACGGCGAAAGGTGGAATAAAGCTTGCTACGAAAGGAGTTTGCACAAGGCGGACTAGGCGACGTCGATTTTGCGGCTTCATTTAGTTCACTGCCACTGTCTCTGCAGTGGCTCTGGGAGGCCTTGGGGTTTCACTCACGACGCTGGTGGATTTGCGATTGGAACGTAGAGCTGGGTCCAATTGCAACATTGGGGGAGAATTCTAGCGGCCGGCTGCTTAAATCGGTAGTTTCCATGGATTTTCTGATCAACACAGCAACAACTGACAGCTGTACCCTAGCTCTCGAAACACGAGCGATTGTTTCTTCCTCTTTGTAAACCTAACATTTCCCCTTAGTGGCACACCTACCCTGTCTAGGATTACACTACCACACACTCGGGAGCGCAGAGCTTGTCCTGGCTGGGGCGGTGTCACACTGGGGAGATACATGGAGGGATAAATCCTCGGCAAGTCGTCTTGTAGGTCGGTGCCTTATTTCGCCATCAACGGGGGAGGAACACTGGCACGCCCCTCGAAAAACATTCACCCTGCTAACGGGACTGATGATCACAGCATCTGACGTACATCAACTGAACTGCCCAGGTTCAACGGAGGAGAGGAGGAGTGAGTCGACCAGATGGAGATGAGAGGGTGGTGCAGTCGAGGAGAGCGGGTCGAGGTGAAGGTTGTCGGATAAGGCAGTGTAATGTTACAGATTTTTTGTAAGCAACTTTTGAGAGTGTAACTAGACAGAACACGCCTGGGCAGCAGGTTTTGGTTTCATAAAACAATAAGCTATGGTATGATGCGGCGCATTGTTTTACTTATCTGCTTAGGAAGAGGGAGCAAAACTCTGTTGAATGGGAACGTTTTGTGTATTGGGGCAAAGAGGCCTTATTGTTTACTAACACGATGTGAACGCGGAGGTAAAATGATAATAAATGTTTATTATCAGTTAATAACACCCTACAACGTCTTTGAAAGTTTCATCTAAATGAAAAAAAAAATGAATAAAATGCAAATTGCAATTCGTAGATGGTAACTAAAGTGAATTGTGGAATTCCGTGAAACCTTCCGGAGGGCATGGCGATGTGGACGGTTACGGGCAGAGATGAGACGCATGGAAGGCGATCAGATCGGTCCGGCCTAAACAGTCCCGGGATGACCGGTCGAAGCGCGCGTGGAGGCAGGGAGACTCGCACGTGCCGTGAGAGTGCTGTGCGGGGGGGGGAGGAGGGGGAGGGCGCGGCGCGGCGCGCCCTCTCGCCGCTCCATCTGTGTCAGAGTCGGCGTGACGAGCGAGTGGGCGCGGGGCGGGGCGGGGCGGTGCGGGGCGGCCGATGCGCTTCCCGTGTCGCGGCCCCGCGGGGCGCCGCGCCCCGTCACTATCCACCCCCATCCACCCCCCACACCCTCGCCTCGAACTCGTGGCCTTCGGTTGGCGCCGGCCGCGCTGGGTGCTCCGCTGGGTGCTGACTCTCGCTTCGGAGGCAATTGACACTCCCACTTCTATTGGTGGAGCTGAACTTTCTTTTTATTTTGTCTTCTCTCTTCAATAATTCTGTACTGTAATTCCAACCTTGTATTCACCTCATATCTCCCCCCTCTCTCTCCCTCTTTCTCTCCCTCTTTCTCTCCCTCTTTCTCTCCCTCTTTCTCTTCCTCTTTCTCTTCCTCTTTCTCTTCCTCTTTCTCTCCCTCTTTCTCTCCCTCTTTCTCTCCCTCTCTTTCCCTCTCTTTCCCTCACTCTCTCTCTCCCTCTCTCTCCCTCTCTCCCCCTCTCCACCTCTCACTCCCCCTCTCTCTCCGTCTCCCCCTCTCTCTCCCTCTCCCCTCTCTCTCCCTCTCTCTCCCCTCTCTCTCCCTCTCTCTCCCCCTCTCTCCCTCTCCCCCTCTCTCCCTCTCCCCCTCTCTCCCTCTCCCCCTCTCTCCCTCTCCCCCTCTCTCTCCCTCTCCCCCTCTCTCTCCCTCTCCCCCTCTCTCTCCCTCTCCCCCTCTCTCCCCCTCTCCCCCTCTCTCTCCCTCTCCCCCTCTCTCTCCCTCTCCCCCTCTCTCTCCCTCTCCCCCTCTCTCTCCCTCTCCCCCTCTCCCTCTCTCTCTCCCTCTTTCTCTCCTCCCTCCTTGTCTCGTTTTTCAATCTCTTCATAAGACCGTTTGTCAACAACTGCATATGTTGTTGCTAAAATATATTAACACTCGATATTATTATAAAATCACCTGTGTTGCCTTTTGCACGTTAACTTTCCATTTCGCTTGTGGCTAGCGTTTCTGATTGTTCCACATCTTTTCTTTTTCATATTAGTCTCTATTTACTAACTATTTCTGACTCGCTCAAATCTGTTTTTCTGATAGTCTCTCTGCCGCCACTTGGTGCATTCCGGTGTGCTGTTTTGGGAGCGGAGTCGCTTGTCACTTCCACACAATGACGTGGAGCTCGAGACTTCTTTCCTCATTAAAATTTAAGTACGCTATTCAGAGCTGTCAGAATTCTCAGTCAGCAAATTGCGTTTTATAACGCAGCATTTCTGATTGCATAAAATATATTTAAAATGTAAATTCCCGACAATATTGTGAATAGTATTTTTACACTCTTGACAATTCGTAGAACACTCCAAATGTCCACAAAGTACTAGGGTTTGGACTGGCAACTATCCCTTCTAGGAAACTGTCAAAAATTATATATGTTTACTTCGCTTATAAAATAATGGCAAGACGTACTGAAAACAATGTTAAATTCCTAAGTGGCAAATGAATTTCAAGTACATACGAGTATATTATTAGTAGTACGAGTATATTATTTTAATGGGTTATTGTACTTAAAACAAACTAGTATGAATACCATTGTATATTCCACACAAGCATTCAAAATTTAAAATTTCCTTAGAAAGCATAAATTTCCATTCGACTTAGCAAGTGTCACAATAAATATTCTGTTCAAAATACTTAGTAAACAACCACCTGAATTTAGAATACACAGTTCCTCTCTACTCACCTTACGTCAAACTTCACTAAATTGAGATAATTTCCATTTAAGAGTTATTAGAACACAAGGGTTCTAAGAAACCTCATTACAACGCGCCTATTATTATAACCAAGTGTTCTAATAATTCGTGGCCCACTATTAGCAGCTAATTAGTTTCGAACTAAGTATTATTATCTCACAAATGTTCCAATAATAATTGATGACTTCCTAATAAGTAATACCAGTCTATTACCTTTCGCACAGGATCAATAGTGATATCTGAACAAAATATTATAACATTGGAATTATAACCAAGTGGATGAATTATATCACGTTATTCGTATCTTAACATCTCATTACAATCCTCGTTTAGTTACCATAAAAAGTCTAACAGCCTCCTGTGATATTTTCGACTCTCGTTTAAGATGACTTCCGATACTTATTCCGTAATTAGCTTTTGATGAGTTCAGCGCCAGCGTGAAATTCTAATTCTCGGGACCCTTGGCGCTCGCGGCGTCTGGAAAGCAGTGGCGTCGGCGGGCGCAAGGCTCGTCTCAGTCACCCGTCGCCCACGCCACGTGACAGGCTCATCCCGTCCCCAGGGGCGGCGGAGCTGGGCGGGGCGGGGCGGAGCTGGGCGGGGCGGAGCTGGACGGGGCGGGGCAAGGCGAGACCGGACGAGGTGGTGCCGGACGGGGCGGGGCGGGCAGGGCAGGGCGGGGCGGGGCGGAGCAGGGCAAGGAAGAGCGGGGCGTGGCGTGGCGTGGAATGACGTGACGGGGCACGGCGTGGAGGGGCAGGGCGGGGCGGGGCAGGGCCGGGCGGGGCAGGGCCGAGCGGGGCAGAGCTGGGCGGAGCGGGGAAGGGTGGGGCGAGGCAGGGCCGGGCGGCGCTGGGCAGGGGCGGCGCTGGGCCGGGCGGGGCGGGGTAGGGCAGGGCGCTGTGGGAAGGGGCGGGGCGGCGGCCGCGGGCGCGCGCGGCGCCCGTGTCGCAAATCCGGGCCCGCGCGCGCTTATTAGCGCGTGCTGATTGGACAAAGCCCAAAAATTACGGAGGCTGCTCCAGAAATCCGGCGCGCGCCGAGCCCGGGGCTTTGAGCGGCACGGCGCACGTCTCGGGCCCGGCTCGGAAGCGACCGGTGCCGCGCGGCGCCGCGCACAGTGGGCGGAAACACGCCGAAGAGAGCGCCTTGGAAGAGAAAACGTAATCCGTGCTAATCACGAAACGTGTAAATATATATGCTTTGTGTGCGTGAGTGAGAGAGCATTTAGCTTTTATGGGCATTTCAACTACGGTGATTCATTCCGTAATTGTCATGATGGTTATATCACGAAAGGTGGCAGTGTTCGTTCACTGCTGTAACACGATTTCTAGCGTTGATCTACATGTTGAGTTGAGGGCTTTCTTCCTTAAGGTGTTTCCCTCTGTTTCAATTTTTTTGGAGAACTTTATGTTTTATGTCATATTTTCATCTCGTATTTTATGAAAATAGCGCACCCAGTATTAAGGAAAAATTATCTTCGAGTAACTTCAATGAGAAATTCCATCTCACTTAAATGTGGCTCCAGTTTCTTATACCTGGGATTGTCACGGTGATATTTTTATTCATCATTGAGTACCATTTTGGAAATTATTGAACACGTATTTTTTAATGTTCTCGATTTGATGTGTAATAGTCTAAAAAATTCGCTTTTTAGATTTTTTTCATTTTAGACAGCGCTATCACGAAACGGAAAAAACTTAAACACAAAAGTTACTTATTTTTTTCGGAGAATCCAAATCTGCAATAAAAATGGAGGTTCCCGTTTAACTTGTTTTTGTTTTCCCCACCCCCACCCCCGGGCTCTACAATGCCATACATGTCGGGATCTTAGAACTTGTTCCGACTAGGGTGGTGCCCCGGTGATGAGAGATACGTGGTTGGGGAAAACTCCGCAAGCCGACGTTCAGGCTTCTTCCGGATGTCACCCTGCATAGGGGGAAGTCACCTCCCGTGTTAAAAAAGCATGCCCTATATGTACCGGTTTAATGATCATAGTAGTTAGCATGTCCGAATACACGAAATAATAAATCGAGTGTTTTAGATCTATTGAAATGGTGTGCGCGCGCACTGTGCGGCGTGGCGCGCGCTGTCAGCGCCACGTGCGCGTCGAGCGGAGCAGGGCTGCCCAAGCGGGGCGGCCGCGCGCGGCCTTCGCATCGCGCGATGGTTTTGTCCTGGCTATGTTCGCCCCACTTGGCTGTCTCGCTTTGCCTCTTCATCGCACGTTTATATCACGTGTGATGTCGTTTTCACCCCCGCCGACTTCCGGGTCCGTTGTTGAGGATTAACCTTGCCGGTAAGAAAGACTTTTCAACACAACGTTAAGAGCACATCCATTCAATCAACCTTATTTAATACAACACATTTTTTGACTTGTGTATGTATTTCTCAACATTTAATGGACGTCTTTCTTTCAAATAATATATTTATTTATTTTATTTAAAATATCATTAATTTCTGAAAATAAGCAGTTTTAAAAAGGGTAAAAATGTGCCTTTCTTTGGCACTTCCAGCACATTGTAATCCCGTTTAACTTTATTCCACTTCATTGTATCTTCATTATTTCACTTCATTGTATCTGAGCGTTTCGCCACATTCATCCCTCTTTTTCCCGCAGGTATTTTTATTCTCCGTTCCGTCTTGTATTTTCTTCTCTCACTTTGTTTCACTTTGCGAAACCCCGTGCTTCTGTAGCTTCAATCAATTTAGTCACCTGTAGTCACATTGTTCCAGTATGTTCCTGTTAGTCCATGACAATTAGAACAAATATTGTATGAGGAACTCGATTACCCATTCACTCAAGACACACATTCTATGATAACAAGCAAGTTCAAAATCATAAACTTTAAGATTGAGTTAGTAGTAGCTCTAATGAAATTACGAGTAAAAATATTAATTTAATTTATAAGAAAAACAATTCTTTGGTTTGCTGAAAGATACAGCGTCAGGATGTCATCAGGAAACAGATTTAGAACAATGAAATTGTTTTTGCGTGGAATGATTATATTATAGGATTATTAGGTTCATTTTCTTGTAAATGAGGTTTTTCGTGTTTATAATGATTAAATACTTATGAAGTTATTTTTAAAATGATCTTTTAATTCTTTATTTGCAGAAGCAAACTGTGTATAAATGTTCTTTAGCTGATAGTATTTGATTTCATTGAAGATACCAAGACCAGTCAGCTATACGAATGTTTTGAGATTCCACCCTGCGTGCCACCCCTGCGTCGTCCATCGCTGCGCCCCCTTGCACCCTCTACCTCCCCATCCCCACCCCCACCCCGATTCCCTCCCGACAGGTCGCGCGGCTGGCTCGCAAACTGACTGAAAGCCGCATTAAGGACCGGATCACAAAACGCTGTTCGTCGCAACACTCCACGCGAAAATTCATAACCTCTCTTCCGATTTAACTTAATCTACCTAAAAGATAAAATATAAAATAAAGGAGTATTATAGGCATCCGCGTATTTCACGGTATTACTGTACGTGTATTTTTTAATTTTTCAAAATAGTTGAGAAGCAGATGCCTCGTTTATTTTTCCGTGCAAAAAGAACAATTGTTCCGCGGCCTCCTGGAACGCGGGCAGCCCGCCCGCGCCGCCCGCCCGCCCGCCCGATAGGCCTCGTCGGTGATTTATTGCCGTCATTATTAATGTATATGGGTATATTCGTTTCCAAGCAACATCAGCGCGCTGGGAGCGGCCCTGCAGCCGCGGCTGCTGCGGAGGGGGCGGGTCGCAGCTATCTTGGAGCGTGTCACGGTGTGCCGTTGTGTTTATAAATGGTTTTTAAGAGTAATTAAGATGGGCTTTTGATAATATTTTTGACAGATTACAGCGCGGGGTTTGGCTCGTAATGATGAATGCTGCTGGGGGGAGGGGTCGAGGGGGCGGGGGAGGGTATTCGAAATGCATTGCGGCGCCTCTTCGCGTGGGGGCTCCATCAGGAGGGGGAGCTTCCTGTCCGCGGACGCATTGGGCTGGAGGTGCGCTGGGGCGCGCCCCGCCCCGCCCCGCCTCGCGGCGCTCCGCGCAATGGAGGTAGCAGTTAAATTGCTTCGCGTGCCACGAAACCTAAATAGCCGATTAAGTCTTGAATCGTTTGCATGTGTTGCAGCTCAAACAAGCGGAACTACGGAAATCAGAAACTTTTGAAACATATATTCAAATTAACTCCAATTAGGTAATGCTTTTTCTCAGAGGGTTTGGATAAACATGCCGTTTGTAAAGATACAGTAGTTAAAGTGCTGTTTGATAACATAAAATTATTTTAATATGCAAGTTTCTTTATTTTGTTTTTACCTTAAAACGTCTGATAGTTTTTAATGTCATTATATTCAAATAAAGTAAGTAAAGGCCGCGGTTAAAATTTGTAAACCAAGGTGACGGTCGAGTAATTTGTGATATTTGTTATATCGATCGTTATTTGCCGCGTCGTCCAATACTTTCCATAATACCTCCTTTTTAATAAATAATAATATAAATAAGAACTAACATTTTTAGTAGAAATATTCATCCGTAAACTAAAGCTACAATTTTTTTAAAATTTGTTTTTAATGGACGGCGGACTGCAGAATTATTAACGCTGCAGATTCTGGCTGTTAGGAGTGGCTTTTCATTTCTCTGTTTGGTTCAGTCGATATAACACCACAGTTTACCAAATGTCACAAGCTCTCATTGAATTCTAATTGTTTGATATTCCGGATCAATTGACTGGTCTACATAGAAATTTTTTTTTTCTAGACCCAGCTGTTTGAACTGATTTTATGTAATTTGAGGTCACTTATTACAAATATGCGGTCAGAAATTATTCATCACGTCACAATTTTTCACAACACACAGTTAAAAAATTATCATTTTCATGTGTTGCTGCAGGATCCTACTAAGTAGCTCTTCATGCAAGAAAGGAAAATTGTGGTTTATAAGTAGTTTTAATTGTGTTTTTTTTGTCTGGATTTATAAATAAATTGCGAAATATACAAACTTAAACACCAAGCATAATCAAGATGATAGGATTTTTGCTTCTTTGATTTTCTGGAATACCTGGAATCCGGGATGTCATGCTGCAAGCACCAACAGCAAACTGCTATCATATTTTTGTTCCATGTTCCTTAATATACCTTCGATTGCCATGCCATGTACCTTCGATTGTTTTTGTATCTCAACTTACTTAACCACTTTACTTTACAATTCAATCTTACGTTTTAACCATGGTCATGATCTGCTGTCTGGTAGCCAGAAATTGTACTAAAACAGACAAAATTTAAAGCAAAAATTAAGTTGCATTTCTGACTTTGAGATATGGGATCGATTAATGATGGCTAAGGCATTGGAAGGTGCTCATGAAACAAATGAAGCCGGTAAAGTGAACACCTTTTAATCAAACAGATTTTCGTCGTCGCGTGTCGTATACATTTTCCACAAGTGTGTGCACTTGAACGTGGAGTGTAGACGCAAACTGGCAGATGCGGCACGCGCCGCGCACGCACAGCGCAACCCTTCCGCCCTCCGCGTGCGCGCGCGCGCGCGCGTGCGTGCGTGCGTGCGTGCGTGCGCGCCCACTGGAAGGGCGGCCGGCAGACAAAAGCCTCGCGGGAGGCGGGCGGGCGGGCGGGCGGGCGGGTGTTCTCCTGTCTGCGCCACAGGAGCCTCTGGGAAATCTCAGTGATGAAGATAATAGTTGGGCTCCACGCAATCCATCTCTGGAGGAGCGCCGCGACGCTCCGCCTCCGCCTAGCCTCGCACCCACCCCCGAGCGCCCCCGGGCGCGCCCCCACCGCTGCCCCGCCGCCGGCGGAAATTGAAAATCGGAGCTTTCCACGAATATGAGAGGCGGTTCAAAGTAAACAGATACTTCTTCATGCCGAAGAGATGAATTGGTTCGTCAGGTCGGCAAGAAGTAGGCGATCGCCCCGCCACTTCCGCCGAAGTGCGCCAGACTGCGATCTCGAGCGAGGCAGAAATGTTAATTCGAGATATTTGATGTGTTCGTGAACTCTGGAGGAGAATTAGCGGAATTTTGATGGGTTGGAAGACGGTCTTTCCGAGCCTTTTTAAATAATCCGACGTCTCGAAGGGGAAATTCGATGTAATTCATGAATTGAATGGACTTGGTCGGAGGAAAGACTTTCCGACGTTCCGTTGTTCTGCCTTCCTCCGCCTTTTCTGGCCCCGCGACTTAGAAACGTGGGGTCTGGACGTGCTGCAGGCGGAATATTCGGACTGCGGTTTTGGGCACGGAAGTGATAATCGGTCTTTGTAACTGCTTCATGCTTTCGCAAATATACATGGTAGATGATCTGTCATTTATTCTGCCTAGGATATTTGGAGAAATATATAGCAGAAACTTGTCAATATAGAACTTTCCAGCACGTCATATTTCAGTATTTCATAATCGTGACTTAAACGTTTGCGTTAATCTACAAACCAATCACAATTACGACTCTACTAACTCTCAAAGAGTTTCTCCGAGAAGTGCAATTTATACATGTAATTCCATGTCACAAATAAGTATGATTTGTGTGTGACAGTCACGTAATTTTCATCATAAGTATATATACAGAAATATACTTCTCTATAATCATGATATTAGTTCGATTAGCGCAAGACTTTATTTGTATTAGTGAAAGTATTTGCTAGTACATATTTTCATTAAATCCAAATGTACTTGTGGCCACAAAGAAATTTGCTTTTTAAAGATGATACAAAGATACACAATGATTACCTTCTTACGGAATCTACAGCTCAGTAGGCAATGCTTTTGTGAGAACTGAAAATAAGGAAAGAAACGTTTACTTGCTTCTTGAGATTTACTTTTCCACGTTTCAGCGCTCCGTACCATGCACTTTCTGTCAGCTTTAACAGTTCCTTTTCACGTTTCTTCATTTTATGATCGTTTCTTTTTTCATTATAGAGGAAATGAAAAAGACTAGTTCCTGAAAACAAAATCTATGTTCTGATGTCTAAGCACTATTTTCCAATAGACATTCTCGTTGATTTAAGGTTCGCCGGAGAAATATTATTTCAACCGCGAGACTATATTTCATTCTCTTTCTATTGAATGGGAGCAATTCGTCAGATCGTGAAACAGTCTTATAACCGAAATAGATATACGTTTATACTAGTTTCAGTTTCCTTAACATTATGTGATGATATATACAGATAATAAACGTACATTTACGTAAGTGGTATTTCTGTGTATACCCTAAATATAATTAGTTTTTAGAACCTAAAAACCCGCCACAAGAAGTGCATAAAGGAAAATTAAATTTGTTCATATAAGATGTTCGAGGTAGCTGTTGTATCATTAAATATATAAAACAGTATATATCAGAAAATTTCAGAACTTTCAAAAGGGCAATTAATATTATTAACATTCCAACTCTCCAACGGACATGTTCTTTTGTTTGTTACGTACATCAGTATTTACTAGAACCCAAATTTTTGAAACGACGAAGGCGTTTTCTATTTCAGCCCGCGGCGTGAAGCCGATCTCACTCGTTCCTCAGTTACCGTCATAATTTTCTTTTCTTTGCTGTTAGGAACTGTTCTTTGTGTTCTCTTTCTTTTCTGCCTTTCCCCAGACGCTTTCGCATCGCTTTTGCCTCCCACGTCGGCAGTCGTTCGTCGAAATGACGTCCCCATACATCATCACCCTCCCGAGGCCTCCATCTACTCCAATCTTTCTTCGTCTGTAAGACGATTCTTCAACCCCGGATACCTCCTCGGCGAGCGATATATCGAGAAACACGCAGATTGGCTTTCTAAATCAATCGATGAAACATCGTATGGCAGTGGTGTACAAAGTGTGAGTGATATATCTGACTTTGCTATTCTATTACTAGTTCATAGAACTGAAGACGTTCTTTCAAAATAATATTTGTACTCTTTAAATAATACTACTGTTTATTATTTACAGGCGTACGTGTTTTAAAATTAAAACATAGGATCTGGTGTTTGTTATATATTGTCGGTTGCAGTTTCGAACAGCCAAAGCTTCCTTTCATTTATTCCCATTAAGTGGAATTTCATTTTCATTTGTGTACGCCGGATTTACAGATGCAACTGCAGCCATCTACTCAGTGTACAACGCACCGTTCAACGGAATGCTGATAAATTATACAAATTAATGTACTTTGTTATATAATTTCTATGTAATCTAGAAATGTTGTAGGTCTGTTAATCATAATATTGTTTATAAGGACTGAAGGATGTATTCAAAGTGAAATTTAATTTCCATTCCTCAGATGTAAACGACTATAAATTCGTTTTTGAAAACAAAGAAAAAACATAACAAAGCTGCAAATACTATACGGAAGAGTATTGTACGAAATATTTCCTATGAAATTTTTTTCTTTGAGGAGACGTTGTTATCTAACAATCAGTTTCATCGTAGTTCAGAAAAATGACGTACTCTCCCTTATAGATTTTCTTTAAAGTTTCAAAACAAAGAAATCCATCAGTAAAACGTTCTGCTCCATTTCGCCTCGCAGCACTGCGTCGGGAATCGAACCGAATGCCGATGTTAGTATCGGTAAATAGATACATCAACGTCGAACGCGAGCCCGCTCCCCATAACTGCCATATTGCGAGGTTTGTGATTGACAAATTGGAGCCGTACTGACCGAGGCCGAGTGATCCATCGACTCTGCGGGTTGACGCCGCGCCGCCTCCGTCTTTTTGAGCGAGCCTGCGGGCGGCGGCGCTAGGTCGCGCCAGCGCGTGCTCCTTGTTTTTCTCGTGGCTCTGAAGCAGCACTTGCCGGCGCGTTAGGGAGACCGAAGGGCGAAAGGAAGAATTTGGCAACACTGCGGTGACGCTGGGGTGGAGATGGTCCCCGTTTTAACGACTATTTCTGCTATGCCGTTCAAATATACATAATAGCTAAGTTGTAAATGATCACTCCGAACTGACTGTTCAACTAAATTTTTCAAGTCTCCATCAATATATGTATTGTATGACTTTATATATTTATCCTCTTAAATATATAAATTATTAAAATAGTTTTAAAATAAACGAAGAAATGGGTATTTATAACGCCATAAGATCGTGGTATTATTTGCCATTCCGTCTTGTCAATTTGTTTAACTTTCAACGTCATCTAATCTTTTAGGCATATTGATTATCGTTTCTGATTCGTTAATGATATAATTTTAATTACGTTCAAGAGAAATTCGAGGGACACAACTCACACAATTCAAAAAGAACATAATAAACTTTTCTGAAATAGTTTGTCATTGATATCTATAATCGTGTACATATTTCCGATAGTTTTCTTATTATTGCATTATTGCAACAAAATAATTCTCGGGGAAAAAATATATCTTAATTTTTTCAACTTTTTATTTTTTATGTGTGTATTAATAAGGCAAATTTTCCTGTAAAATAAATATGCTGTCATTGTTATAGTAATGGGAAATGTGTGTACAGTTCTATGGGAAAAACGTAAAATGTCGTGTGGTAAAATGTGTCAGTTGATGAAGCCATCTCTTTGACGCAGGGTGCAGAATCTTGCCTCCGTCGACTCGCAGCGAGCTCCCGCCTGGTTTCTCGCCACTCCGCCCTGCCCTTCATCGTCCCGGCGGGTCCCGCGTCGCCCACCCCAGTCCCCATCGCGCCCCGCCCAACCCCGCCCCGTCTCTCTCCACCTTGTCTGGGCTACCCGCCCCTGTCTCGCTCCGGCCAGCCCCACCTCGTTGCCGCTGCGCTCCGCCCTCGCCTCGTCCCCGCCTTGCCCCCGCCTCGCCCTCGCCTCGCCCTCGCCCCCGCCCCCGCCCCGATCCACCCCACCACTTTTCGCCTCGCCCCCCTCCCCGCCCCGTCGCGCCCTCGCCCAGCCCCGCCCCGCCCCGATCCACCCCGCCACGTTTCGCCCCGTACCGCCCCGCCCCGTACCTCTCCCCCCGCCATCGCCACGCCATTGCCCCGCCCCCGCCCTGCCTCACAGTCTCCGCGGACGTCGTTTGTCACGCGAAGGGGGCGGCGGCCGGGAAGGAAGTGTGCGCAGAGCGTGCGCGGATGCGCCGGCAGACAGGGGGCGGGGCGGGGCGGGGCGGGGCGGGGCGGGGCGGGGCGGGGCGGGGCGGGGCGGGGCGGGGCGGGGCGGGGCGGGGCGGGGCTGGGCTGGGCTGGGCTGGGCTGGGCTGGGCTGGGCTGGGCGAGGCGAGGCGAGGCGAGGCGAGCGCGGACGCAAGCGAGGGCGAGAACCCTTGGGCGGAGGCGGATCATTAGGCGTTCGTCTGGTGTTTTTCTTGTCGCCTGTCGCTCGTGACGTCCCTGCGCCGCCCCCGGCGATTGTTTGAGATTCGCTCGGAGCCTCGGCCGGCGCAAAAGAAAACGGAGCTGACACACTGCTTGAGTGGGAGGCGCACGATAGCGCTCTGTAGCTACACAATAGTGCATTGTGCTACGATGACGCGATGCACAGTAGTTTGAAACAGCGTTAAAGTGGCCGGTAAGTTTACTGAAATTGCTTTTGTTTTCTTCGACGTGCTTGCATTAAATATGTAGGTTTTAACGAAACCTGTGTTCGTTACATGGCGACATTGGTAATTTACAGGAATTCATTTGCCAAAAATCTTCGTAAGTCACGAAATGTCATTCGTAATATTGTGCCTCCAGTTTAATGTTTATCCTTTGTTTACTAGTCAAAACCTCGCAGGAGTTTTTGATAAAAATAAAATTTGAAGGAAACTTACTTCCAAATTTCAAGGTGATTTCCCATTATGGGAAGAAAAACAAATTGAAAACACAGGCCGAAGTGTGTACTACTCTTCATGTTTCTAACTTTTTATTTTACATTATTACTACTTTTTCGTGTTGTAAGCTTAGTTATTGTTAAGTACTACACACGTATTCATTTTGGAGGAAAACATCTCTGCACTTGGAACCTGTGTTTCAAGTCACATCAAGTGGGACCTCTAAATTTGTTGGACAGGACGCACATACCATGGCTTTAAAGTGATTCTTTTTAATTACTATTAACATATTCAACATTATCAAATATTTTAATCTGATGACTTGAAACTTTCGTATGTACTAGCCTAGTTCGTACAAATCCGTTGTTTTCTCTCGTCAGGAACATACTGCCAATGAAATAATTACCCATGAACTTGTGTGCAAAAATGATGAAGAATACATTTTATTAAAGGAGCAGTTTTGAAGGAATAGGAAACATTCAGTCTATGTAAATTAATTCATCAGAGAAAAAAACGCATTTCTCAAAACTTATTCATCGCAGAGAACCGTTTTCGTGATTGTTATCCTCTGGGGGAAACATTGCTCCGGAGAGACATTTTTCGAAGCCGTAAATCAACCTATCTGACGAGTATTTAATGAGATGATATTCTGGCTTGGATTGCAGAATGCCATCACTTTGAATTTAGAATGCACCCAGAGTCCTGCAAAATAACGGAACATTTCCTAACCGCAATAGATCTTTCGTGGCATGTGGTTCAACGACACGTGTTGCCTACGTCACCCGCTTAGAGCTACGTCACCACTCGAAGATTCCAGTGCGATTCGGCGCTCTCGGCCAGAAAGATACGAGCGCCGGGAATGTTGGCAATGGTGGCCGCGGCCAAGTTTTTGTCTACTGTGACATAAATTCATAAAAGCGTGCGAGCCGTTCTCCGTCGTTTGAACCAGAAAACCCTACGAGTTCCTCCACAGTTCTCTCTCGTACAAAGATTAAACCAACGCGAGCACTTCAACTTTTGAAATATCTGTACCCCGAGCGACAATGTTGGCGGGGATCCAAGCCCAGAAACACTCCATATTTCACGGCTGCATTATTACATTGTTACGCGAAACGACAGGGTGTGAAAAACGGCGGCCATGTTTGGGAACGGTAAATAAAAACAGCAGAGCGCTGCTCAAAGGCCACGTGACGACTTTCGGAGGCGCTGCCAACATTGTTTTGTTCGCGGGCGAGGCAGGTCGAAGCAGCGTCGACTCCGCGGGCAAACGATCTCACTTTGCTGCGGTCTCTCTCCCACGCTCCTCTCCCCTCCTCGCCGTCTCTTTCGCTCTCTTTCCGCCGAAAGTGTGAATCGCGGCTAGCCTTTTCTCTCCGCGACGTGCAACCGGGCGTAGAGAAGAGCAAAGAGAAATTACTCATTGTAACCGCGGAGGAAATAAATGAGAGCTTTCAATCTTGCATTGCTCGTGGCGCATTCTGCGTCAGGCCTTTGCAGTGAAATATGGAAACTGTGGTGTTTTGTTGCAATGCACTCGAGGATGGCCGGAATTTAAGGAAAGCTGTGTCACTATTGAAATATATAAAATGTTTTATTGTTACTTTTCAAATGTGCGAACAAAAATAATTTTGTGTTATATTTCCCTATGTTCAAATTCTTTTTAAATTGAAAACTTAAATATTGCGGGGTTTACTTCTCGGTCGAATGATATAGATGTCTTGAATAATTTGATTTGTTCATTTCAGTGGACTTTTTTACTTTCTTGTGAATTTGATCCATAATAAAATTGTTTTTGCTTCTCCCGTCAATAAAATGCTTTGTATAATATAATTACAGAGTTTATAGCTTTCCATATTGCATTTTTTTGCCATAGAAACTAATTACAAATTAAGTTTTCTATGAAATAATGCAAGTCCGTTCCAATTACGTTCTACATAAATATCGTTGGTGAACATCATTTGTCGTTGAAATTTAAGACTATCTTTGTGTGATTGAGATATCTGCGGCGGTGTCTCTCCGTATGCTTGTTGCGTAGCGCCAGGGATGCCGAAAAAATACCTCCCATTCATCGATGTCTCCGTGTCGCCGCGTAGGTCGCAGCCCAGACGCAGGTTCCTACATCATTCGCTCAGTCCGCGGACAGCTGTGTGCTCTGCTGTCCGAAGGCCTGCGCCCCCGCAGCAGCGGACACGTGGGGGTGGATGTGCGGAGAAAAATAGAAACACGAACGAGAAGGCCGCTGGCAGAGAGGGAGGGAGGGAGGGACGGAGAGAGGGAGAGGCGGCGGCGGGAGAGGCCAGCGTGGGCGTCGTGTCGACGGGCGAGCTGAGCATTCATCAGGCTGTCTGCGCAAGAAACGCGGCAGCGGGGAGGGGGGTCGGAGGGGCGGTGGAGCAGGGCCTAATGGCCGTCCGCCCCGCGCAGAAATTGAAACTCCCCCGCCATCCCTTCCCGCCCCGCCCCGCCCCGCCCCCGAAAAAGACAGAACAAAGTTTTACACTCTCCCCACCGCCGCGGTGTCTTACCGCTGAGGAGCATCCCGCAAGAAACGCCCTCTCTGCTCAGAGGATGAACCGTCTGTGAGCGAGTTCGATTCTTCTTGGTCGGGCCGTTGACTCGCGTTTTACTAGTTGCTGTCTTTCTACAGTACAGATATCATTCTCTCTGTAGAAACGGGTCTAGGGAGAGAATGAGGGTCATGCACCTAATTATTGTACATATCTTCGCGACCCAGAGAAACCATGCAACTGGCTGGAATTATTTGCAATCAGTAGCTCATTTTCCTTGAATACTAGTAAGAGTAATGTATGAGCCCAAAAATTAGATAAATTTATTTTTAATATTGCTAATGATGCAAGGATTTCCGAACTTATAAAATAATGTCCAAAAATATGCTGATTCCATTATCTTTCACTCAAATAAATTTCACTAACAAATCTAGGTAGGTAATACTACACTGTATACATAATATTTTTATTTAAAACAAGTTCAAGTACCAAGTTATTTGTCAATATTTAATCATATTACGCTATCGATTTCTCCCACAATTTACAAATTAGCACTCTTGGAGACAATTGGGCGGTTCAATTAGATCACAGAGATGATGTCCGAAATTATATCAAATACCACTTAAATTCTCCCAATTTGTTCTTCCAAATTCGAACACCTTGCGACTTCTCGCGGGTCGCTCCGCGTAAGTGAAACAAACGGCCTAATTCCGCCAGCCCAACGCCTCGTCGGCGTTGCACCTGGCGCTCCCATTGCGTTGCGTCACGGGCACATGCGACCGTACATCTCCACCCTCCGCTCCCTCTGCGCCGCTCTGGTCCTCTCCTCGCCCTGCACGGCAGCCGATCGCGTTATCGTCTTCGGCACGCCTTTCCACCGCCTCTTCCGACTACCTCCTCGAACAAAGTACTCGCGTCCCACTCGGTCTCCGCCACTGCCGCTTTCGTTGGCACCGTTTACGGCACAGTCACCGCTACCGTCACGGTTACCATCTCCGCCTCCGCATCCCTCCAACTCCAGCACCACATCCGCCACTATGTCCTCCTCCACCTCCGCTACCGTCGCCCTCTCCCATCGGCCACTGTGTCCTCCGCTACTGTCTCCCTCTCCCATCCTCCACTGTCTCCTCCGCTACCGTCTCCCTCTCCCATCCGCCACCGTGTCGTCCGCTACTGTCTCCCTCTCCCATCCTCCACTGTCTCCTCCGCTACCGTCTCCCTCTCCCATCCGCCACCGTGTCGTCCGCTACTGTCTCCCTCTCCCATCCTCCACTGTCTCCTCCTCCACAGCCGCTAGCGTGTCCCTCTCCCATCCGCCTCAGTCTCCTCTTCCACCTCTTCTACCATCTCCCTCTCCCATCCGCCACTCCATTCCCCAATACCTCCGCTCCCGCCTCCCTCTCCCAACCACCACCGCCGCGACCTCCGCCTTCCTCCAACCCCGCGACCGGCATCGCCTCCGCCAGTCCGGCGGCGGCCCGACCCACCTGCAAAGAGGAGGAGGAGGAGCAACGTGCAGGCGTCCTAATTTAGAGCGGGATTTACGCGGCTTTACCTGCTGCAGGGTGGCAACCCTGAGTCTGCGCTGGGTGCGGCCCGGGCGCTGCCGAAGAAGTTGGTATCAGTTAATTAAATGTCAGAACGCTGGCGCCGCCCGCGCCGAGAGGGCGCGGCGCCGCAGCGGCGTCCAGACCGCTGCTTGTTAGTAAATATACGGCGGCGCGGCGCCGAGTTCATCCAGCTGTGCAGAGGTGATAAAGAGGAAACCGGAGTTTCGTCTGCTTCTTCTGGAGGAGGCGCGGCGCGGGGCGGCGCCCGCCCGCCCGCTGCGCGCGAGATCGCCCCTGGGGGCGACGCCCGCCCAAGGGCGATGGGGGGCGCCAGCCAGCGAAATCGTCCTTGGGGCGAGGAGAGTCTCGGGTCGACGGGAGTTCAGAGCCCACGCGCCTGGTCTGCAGCTTACAGTATTCTTCGCACGGGCTGCATTTACTCGGCTGCAACGCCGGAGCGTCCGCTGCAGGTTCTAGGGTTAGAGTTCCGTGATCGCCGATTTCCGGCACTACATAGTTGAAGTCAACCTCTGACTGGAATAGAATTCTGTCAGCCGGCTGTTGTGATCAGTATATTCAAAATATTTACTAGCAAGTGCCAGTCTCCTGACACGCTAGTCACGTACCACTTGCGATCTTCTCTTCCTCAGTCACAAATGCTCAACAGTCTACGCCATCACGTCCATTGAGACTCCGGTCAGGAGCTTAGAGCTCGTCCCAGAGAGGGCAATATCCTTGCTTGGGGAGATACCTTCGAAGAAGATACCCTCAAGTCGACGTGTAGATCGGCGCCGCATCTCATCCCCCAGCCAGAGAAGAACACTGCCACTTCCTCAGTGTATAATGCATACGTAAGCATTTATTATGTGATAGTTAAGAGCTGTATTAAACGTATAAATGTAAATATTATTACTTTCGTTTCTCGAAAGATCGTTGAGAGTGCGTCAACGGCTTGAGCCGTCGGGATCGGATGTGTGGTTCTCCGGCCACAGGCGCGGGGTGTCGAGCGGCGCGGGTCGGCGCTTCGCTCCGGGGCGCAGTAGTCCTCTGGCGCCGTTCTTTGGCCCCGGGGCCGGCGCGGTGGCCCTCGTCCGCGACTTAGGGAGACAAATAGGGCCACATTTCACGGGACCTTAGGCGGCGGCGACCGGTTCAATTGCGCCTTATTTATCGCGGGGTTAAAAGCCCGCTGGCCGCGCCCGCCCCGCCACCGCGGCCCCGCTCCGCCCCGCCGCGCCTCACCCCACTCCGTCCCGCCCCGTCTCACCCGTCCCACCCCACCCCGCCCCTCCCCGCCCCGCCCCACCCCGCCCACGCCTCCCATGCCCCCACGCGCCGCCCCGCCCCTCCCCGCCCCGCCCTCCATCCTATCCCGCTTGCCCCCACCTCTCCCCGATGCCGCTCCTG
The DNA here is from genome assembly GCA_038098605.1 of Gryllus longicercus. Classification (NCBI taxonomy): domain Eukaryota; kingdom Metazoa; phylum Arthropoda; class Insecta; order Orthoptera; family Gryllidae; genus Gryllus; species Gryllus longicercus. The sequence goes on from JAZDUA010000662.1 coordinate 371,443, forward strand.
TTGTCAGCCCCAGCGGGCCGGGGGGCTGGCCTTTTGTGAATGCAACGCCGTCGGGCTAAGCGCTGGGATAACATTTACAGCCCAGTGTCCACACTGCGACTTTCGCCGCAACGAGACTTGCAACTCGCTTGATGAATAAGCATTGGTTTTTAGGCGTCTGGCTTTTTCCAGGTTTATAAATGTGCGGCAATGCACATTTATCACAAAAGGCTTACTTTTATTTTTTTTTCTATTTACGGCGTGCGCTATGGTATATTCCCAGTAATTAAATGTTTTCTTTAAAATTGAACTTTACTTCTCGAGGAGCCTTTTTATTGCCAGAGAAACTTACACTTGTGAACATTATTAAATCAAAAATTTAATGTCATACGAACTTTCAAATGTTTCTTATTGAAACGAACTATTGACTGAGAAAAATATTAATTGACCTAAAGTTTCACACAAAAAATATCTCGCATTTTGCATTTCTTATTTGCTGTACTGTGAAGTATCTTTTATATTTTTTTTTCTTCATTCATGTTCATTTTGGTTTAATATATTTCAAAAGAAATTGTAAACTAATTCCTTTGAATGATCTGAATCTGCTTGGTGCCTTGCAAATTTGACATGCTTTGAGATTTTCTAGAAGAAGGAACAACCCTTTCCAGTCTCTTCTTTGTCCTCTTAGGGGCTCCATTTTTATAAAGACGTTCTTCCTTTTGCGGTGTCGTTTTCTTTTTAATTTTCAGTGTCTTAATTTACAGAATTCTTCTTATCTGTCCAATTAAGAAAAAATCTCTCTTCCTTCGCCTGTTTCCAAGAGGTGACAAAGAGTTCAACAAACTTGGCAAGCGGTGTGTACAACTTGAGAATTAAGAGTCGTTGCCTCTATTACTTCATTAAATTAAAACGAATTACAAGGAAGTAATGTCATTTTCAAAATCATGTAAGACAATTACGCAGTGAAATAGAGGATTTTGTGTTACAAACATTGTATTCTTGTTTTCCAGAAGTCCTCTCAGAAGCAATTTGTGTTTTATCGTCCGTGCTCTTTAAATCCTTACGGCAAATATTAATGTACATGTTTGTCTGCACTCATTAATTTTATTCTGCGCCACGTGTCCCTTTGAAGTCGAGTTTTGTTGCAGTGTTCAAATATGCAAACTTTTATTTTCTGTGTGTTCTGGAACTTATTAACTGAGTTTCGACTTTGTTGTCCGTTTGCAAACCTTGATACGTAAAAACATTCTTTGCGATTTTTTTTCGTATACATCTGTACATTTAAAACGAAAGTCACAAATCGTCCTACGCGGAGTGTAACATATATTCGTATAGAATGTCATCCCTTATTTAAGAGAATATAGGAAGCCAGAACAATTATCATTACGTTAGCGTTTTAAAAAAAGTATTCAAATATTCGACTTTTATTCTTCTTTTGACATCTAATTTCAAGTAGAGTTAATATTAGTATAATATTAGGAATGCTTAGATTAATTCTAGAAAATTGCGTGTAAATTATTTATGTATTCAGTGCAATATTCATGCTTTTTACGTTCCACTTAACTAAAGATGAACTAGTGCATTTCCACGAGAGGCGCTTGAATGCAAACGCGAGGTGAAGAGCGCAACGTTTTTTTAAGGCGCGAAGGAATCGCTTCGCACTTTGAAGCATCGCTGGCTCGGGGGCGTGTCCGCCATGGTGCGTGGGAACGGTGGCAGTTCCGGCAGGCGAGCAGGGAACGATGGCTGCTTTGTAACACAACGCGCCCGCCCCCGCGTGCCACCCAGGTCCCTGCGTCCCCTCGCCCGCGCTGTCGCTAATTAACCTCCGCGCCCTCATCGCCCCCGGGCCCCGCCCCGCTTCAGCCCGCTCGCCCCATCCCACCCCACCTCACCCTACCCACTCCCCGCTCCGCACCCGCTCCTCTCTGCGGTCTCGTTACTCGAGGCAGCCCTCGCGAAGCGACAGGCGACGGGCAGGCACGTTCACACCTGCCGCCTACCCCCTCGCCCTGCCTCTTCGGCTTCCCTCCGGCCTCCCTTCGGCCTCCCTTCGGCCTCCCTACGGCCTCCCTTCGGCCTCCCTTCGGCCTCCCTTCGGCCTCCCTTCGGCCTCCCTTCGGCCTCCCTCCGGCCTCCCTCCGGCCTCCCTCCGGCCTCCCTCCGGCCTCCCTCCGGCCTCCCTCCGGCCTCCCTCCGGCCTCCCTCCGGCCTCCCTCCGGCCTCCCTCCGGCCTCCCTCCGGCCTCCCTCCGGCGTCCTTTCGGCCTCCCTTCGTCCTGCGAGACGTTTTATTTAAAGATTCTGACGAAGCAACATGATGTCAAATTTTCCTAATGGAATCTGCGCAACATGGCAAAATAAAATTCGTGGATCACTACTTAGCTATGTTGCACACCTTATTTTTAGACTATGTGACTGCGTGTGGTAATTCACTAAACCAGATGAAGTATAATCGCCAGGCTCCGTGTAAACGTAACAAAGTCTACATTGTTCATCAGAATTTCAGCATGGAGCGACCGAAGTTAAAGTTGATCCTTTTATGTGGAAGGTGATGGATTTGTGCGCTACAACTGAAGTCACGGGTAGAGTTTGCAACAGCGTGTAGATGAATTTATTTTGAACAGCAAACGGTGTTACTAAAAAGAAAGAATGGATAAAGTGATGACAGGGAAAAGACAAAACTAGCAAGGCGATATGGGTAGGAAATGTGTGTTTATTGTATATATGTGTGTATATGTTTGGTGATAAGTATTTTTGAGTGTGTGCAGTGATAATTTTATGTCAATTGTTATCAACTTAAAGAACACAGTCATCGAACCTGTTTTTCACTATCGTAATCACTCCATTTCAATGATATATACCTTATTGTTTGTAAACCATTTCCATCCAAAAAAACTCAATATTTTGACATAGCTTGTTTCTGTAACTTTTTAATCGTGCATAGCGTAGTGTTTAATTCTGTCAACGTCAATTCGTTCATCTTTGATGATCCAATTGCTCGTTTTAGAATTTTGTTTTCTTTATTGAATAGGAATTTTGTTTCCTATGTACATTGAAACTCCAATTATCTACAGGTGCTCTTACTGATAATTTGTGGCTGTAATCACGGCATAGTATCGTAAATGTGTTTAGAACAACTATTTTGAAATATACTACAATTATTGCAGAATTGAAAATAAATAAAATTTGGATGTCACTCATCAAAATATGTATAATTCTCCGTACTTTTCTAGATTTTGATAGATTGGATGCCTCATAAATCTGGAAATAATTATAATACATTCGATGATCTTTGCACCATTTTTATTCTAAATACAGCTTTTAAATGAGATGTGAGAGATAAGTGAGATGCGAACTATTGAGACAAAACGTTTTCCCTCATGACGTAAATATAATTTAGGAAATTATATGACTAACAGTCTTTCAGTATTCTTTGTGACAATTTTATAAAACTAGGTCTTTCATACTGTTTGTAATTTCTGCTGTTCCACCTTGATATTAATTTTCTAATGCGGATAACTATTTGGTTTCAGGTACGTGGATCACATTTAATATTTGATGCTGCTTTTCCATGATTCACGGACACGGTTCTGCATCATTCAAAAGGTAACACATACGAGCACTGTTACGAAATGCTTGCGCCCGATATTGACCAAAATGTTATCTGAGCATTACTCCCTTGACAGGTGATTAGTGATTTATCACAAATGTCAGAAAGTGGTAAATGGTGATATATCCGCTATCGTATAATTTAGGGACTGTATTTCATCTTATTTTCTAAAATATGGTATGGATGCCGTAACAGGATGTGTTCGGGAATATGTGTCACCGTAATATATTTTTAGAAATGCTTCCTGACAAAACAAAATGTATACTGTTAATAAATATTCCATAATATTTTTTTCAAATTTTTGTTTCTAACTTGAGTAGTGTAATAACGCACGTTACAAAAGAATAGCCAGTATATCATAATTCGCATTAATTCTTTAACAATCATATACTTCTTTTTAAGATAGACCCTCAGTAAACTTTCAAATACCTAGGATTTTTAAACAAAAATAACTTTTCTTCATCACACACAAATGTTTCTACTCAATTCTCAATTGCACAACGTAGCCTCAACAGTGTGATTTTTTCTGGACATTTCATTGAACCTCAAAACCGTTATTTTGAGTTTTGCGCTACGAAAACTTATAGAAGAAAAAAAATTGCTTGTAGTCTCGCGTCCTTGCAAAGCGTGCACCACTCGTATTCGTATCCCGTCGATATCAGCCTCTGCGTTACTCCGTCTTATCAGGTCAAGACCATACAGGAGTGTGGTTTGCGGCAAGTTTGTAGAATGACGGTTCAACCAGTAAAAGTTTATGATATTTTACGTTGGAACAAAATTTTCTTTTGGAAACTTCTTTCTTCTCGAAACTCTGTCGCATTATCAAATCGTATTATAGGAATTTATGAAATTAAATTAATTATGTAATTGAAATTTGTAAATAGAAGTGTTTAGTTTTACCAAAAGGATACCACAGTCAGTTTCACTCTTGAAAATGTCGAAATTTTTATTATATTTTTCAGTCTCTTCATTGTAGTTAGGTCGAAATATTGAAAAACGTAATACTTATTCTGACCCATTTTAAACATACTATTTGACGTTCCTCTTGGAAACATAAAGTGCTGTGATCTATAGTACACTGCAATTTACTTATCCACAATTTAATAAGTAGTGAAAATCATAATTTTCATTGTTCACTGTGTTTTTACATTTATTTAAAACTTGACATCATCCTTCGTTTAATTATTGCACCCAGTTACATGCACATTAAACGTTATAATTGTAATATATGTTCAAACGGTGTACTTCCACACCCATTATTGTCGGTATAAAGTTAAATTTTTGGCGACAGTTCTAAGTCGGTTCTTTACGACTCCCAGAGAGCGTCACCTGCAGTGTTAAAAATTAAGTTAACTATGCACTAAGGTGCCACTGAAGCCTCTAAATACTCGCGGATACGTGCTCAACCTCACCCAGTTCCTTCTGCAAGAGAGGTTGAATTAAATGAAGTATCGCCCGCAAACGTATTAAGCTTATTTCTCCGTCGAGCCGCGCTCTTTTCCTCCATTTCGTCTTTTTCTCTCGCTCTTCGGGGCGGAGAGGGCGGTGCGGGGGAGGGGGGAGGTGCAGTTCGCGCGTGTTAGTTCGCTTCGTTCCCTCGCGGCCGCCGAATAACAGAGCGATAACTTAGTGATAATGCGGCAAATGTCGCGAAAGCGTCTGCAGTTCCCTCGGCCGCCGCCAGAGCGTCGACTGGGATTCCCCGTCTCGTCCCGTGCCCGCCCTCCGCCTTCCGGCACCCGCAACTAACGCGGGAGCAACTGAACCGAATAAAGTTGGCCAAGTTTTATATAACGTCGGAGGCGCGTCGTCGACACAGTCTCTCCCTCCCCTCCTCCTCCTCCTTCGGCGGAACATGCACTAACGTTCTCTCCGCATAGCTGAGCACCCTCAAAAGAGGGACTACTACATCGAGACATTATACAACTTTTAGTTCTTCATCTCTGGGATGCTGCTTTCCCATAGTGTGCTACACGATAAAAAAGCGTTATTATGCTTCGCTTTTGTAAGCTTAAATTTATATAAGTTTATCAGCAGTAATGTTTTTGTTCGTGTTTCGTTTTTGCTTTGATGTCGTGTTTGTAAAGTTCGGTGGAAAGAATGCAGACAGATAAAAAAGTTTAATAAAAGAAGTTTTGAAATAAATTATCGACAATAATTCTAAGGTTCATGGTATATCGGAATAAGTAGCAACGACGTCTTTAGGAAGCTCAAGGCTTGTGATTCTGTAATAGTAGTTGATGCTTGTTTTCCCATTCATTGATCCGGAATACAAGCTCTATGAAGGGTGAGCTGTAAAACATTAATGTGTACACATTACAAAAACTTGGTTGTTCGTTACGAGGGAAACATTGATTTTATATGCGATAATGAGTATTTGAAGATTATTTTGAAACTAAATATTTATGATCATCATGTTTAAGACGTTGTGCAAACTCAAATTCATTAAATGGGAATAAGAGTTGTTTTTTTTAATTTATCATACTAATAAAAAATTCACATTTCAATTTTCCACAATTTCTACTTAACGAAATGTAAATTTATAAATGAAGCGAGCTTCTAAAAAAAAACGTTAGTTTTGACGAAAACGCAACTGAAAGTTTCTACCACTTTCATTTAATATCACTGTCGAGTTAAACATCAAATTGAAATAAGTGTTGATATAATAAACACATTCACAAAGTATGTATTAAGGCCTTCTTGCGACACATATATATATTTCAATACAATACAACAAAATGTATACTAAAGTATCCTTCTTCCAAATAATACAAAATGCTTTTCACAAAAAAATTGAAAAATAATAGTACGATGCAATATTACAGGTATACGAAAATAAATTAATTCAAAGATCAGAAACTTGAGAGTTTAAAACACATTACAAGGAATTCATTTGAATTTCTTTCATAATACATTCAAACCATTTCTGTCTCGATAACATCATTTACTTTTTGCTTGTTTAATACCATTATAAGGGGTGTCATTCAATTTCATGTCATATGAAACAGTACAAATCAAATCAAAGTCATATGAAACAGTACAATATTTTAAAGAAGAGATTACTATTCATACCGAGTCCCATGAACCTGCCGACCCTGTGTCAGGTGATATCCTCGATTCATTCCAGAATTATTTTTTTTCTGAATGATTCAAAAATGAATTTAACCTTTTATTTTTAATCTCTGTTCATTACATTACTGGCTCCATTTTCATTAAAAATATAATTTTCTCAAGATATTTGATTAAATATCATAGATTTGAATATTTTGTGCAATAGATTTTATTCATCTCATCCATTCACATACCTCATTTAGTATATTCTGGTATTCTCCTTTATTATATTTTAACTCGTTCTCAGCAAATTGTTATCGGCATGAATGCTTTCGAGTAGTGCTTGTCTGTTCCTTTCCAAGAAATCTTTTCCCACCTGTTCTCCTTGTTATACTCCCTAAAGTTCGTGTCAGTTCCTTCCAAGTCTGCGTCAGGCCCTTCGCAAAGTTGCCTGCGTTTTGGACTCGGCTGATCCCTTACAACTGCGCCCCGCCTCTTTCCAATCCCTTCCCCTCCCCTCCCCTCCCCGCCCCGCCCCGCCTCCTCTTGACCTCCATCCTGGTAACCGAGTCCCTCCCCTTTTCCTCGCCCTGCGGTCTTGTCAGAAAGTGCTCCCACGACGACCGCCTGGTCAGCGGGCTCAGTAGGCAGTTTTGCGAAGCGAGCACTTGGTCGCCTGTTCTTCACGGAAGGCCACCTCACGCCTCTGCTCCCAATTTCGCAGAAATTCTTCTCGCATCCTTCTCCTTCTTTCGGTCATTCCCGTTTACCGATCGTTCCCGTTTATATTTGAACTTGTTCCCAGCAAACTAAGGCCATCGGCATGAATGCCTTTGAGTAGTGCTAGTCTGTTCCTTTCTAATAAATCATTTCCAGTCTGTTCTCCTTGCTTTTAATCTCTCGCGCTCTCCTCTAAGCTGTCTCCTCTCCTCGCCATCCTCTAACCCCTGTCATCTCATACCCTTTCCTTTATTTTTCAAGTTCGCCCTCTCCGTCACCAAACTTTCCCGTGTCTCGCATTCACTTGTATTCTGTCACCGTTGCCAATATTTCTTATTCTCCATTAACTCTCTCCATTTCTCTCTTTCCCTCTATTTATCATCCTCTGTCCGCTCTCCTTTCTCTCTCACTCCGATCGCGAACTGCCTCCGCCGCCGGAGACAAACCGCCACTCCGCTCCGCTCTGCCAGGCGACATCTTCGCCCCGTTCCCGCTGGACCGGGGCGCAACACGCGCGGTCGTCTGTCCTCGCCCCTCCCCCGCTCCCCCCACCCCACCCTGTGTCGCCGCAGACTGAAGTTAGCGCCCGCGCGCGCGGTCTCCTGGGAGTCTGCGACGGCGTCAACCCGAAACGAACCGGGCCCGCTAACCGCCTCGTTTAGGGCGGCGCCCGGGCGGCACTTTGCGTGGCGGCGGAACCGATGGTGGCGACGAAGTTGGGCCGGAAACGAGCTGCGCTCGGGGAGTTGGGTATTGGGAGCGCTGTTAATAGGCGAGCCCCAACGCCTGGCAATGCGTGGAAAGGATTCAGATGGAGATTAGCAGTCGCTATATATTAATCTTATTTTTTTCGATTTTAGATTACTCTTGTTTATTTATAATTTATTATGGTATATAGTTGAGAAGCAGATTTTTCTCTCATTCGAACAGGATTTAGTTGACGAACTGTCCTCATATAAGTAGTCTTTGTAAAATTTCAAAATTTGAATATTTCTTTTGATTTCCCTATCGAAAATGCTAAGGAGAAAATTATATTCTGTTTATTCCTAAGTGTAAAGGGCGCAATAGAGAAAAATATTATTATTATTATTATTATTATTATTATTATTATTCTCAGTACCTAAGCGTTTCCAAGATAAGTGTTTCAATGAATGGGTGATGATATATTATTTCAAAAATTGAGCTGTAGAGGAAAATGAAGCAGGGAAAACAGAGAACTGTAAGGATCCTTAAAAAACAAAATTCTTCACGAGAATTTCCCCTATGATCGAACAGAATATAAACCCCGGTTGTCAGGGCCTTATTTGTAGTAGTGCACTGAATTGCAAGGACTCGTTTTAATCTGATTATTATGATACAGTTGAGCGTGTGCATGTCAGAATTTCTTCGGTACGAAATGTAATTAATTTTCGATTGTTAACAATTATGACACATCACTCTGCACGAAAACTATCGAAAATAATCTTCGAATAAACGCTGCTATTTTTTCAACATATTTATATTACATTAAATGTTCACCAGTTAAAATATGTTCGTAATGATAAACAGAAAAAAACTGCTTGTTATGTTTGCAAATTTCTCTTCCTATTATAAATACTAGAATTTATGTATCATTATTAACAGTGTCTGCAATGTAATCTCAATCCCCTACATGCATTCTTTCCATTTCTATCATTTTTCTGATTGTCATCTTGAGGAAATTGTTCTGAAATAGTGACCAACTTTTCTTCGAAAAAATGAAAGCTTTGGCTCAAGTACAATTATTCAACTTATATTTCTAATGACATAAAATAATCAAATGTTTTCCTAATGAAGAATTTAGCCTTAAAACTATTCAAAATTTAATCATTCCCTGTGTACTAAAACATTTAAACTTTAAAAAATTGCATCTAATAATAGTTGCGTCGTAATTAATAACTGTGACGCAATTACACCATCTATCCTGTGTAGTTTTCAGCTCCAAGTTTTACTGGATCCTCAATAGATCACCAGGGAATAGCACAACTGAGCGGTAGCAAGTGCGCATGGATTAGTTCTTTACGATAGGGTCAGACACGTAACAACACATACGAAATGTTTGGAGGTAGACAAATGTGACCCCTTTTACGTTCCTTTCGTTCTTAATAAGATAAATAAATTAGTAAATACGTAAAGTCCTAACTTTTATACCTAGCGATCTTGGTTTGCCCGTAAGATGCAGAAATAAATTCTGATTCTGGTAATGCTTGAAAAAAAAATTTATTATTTAATAGGTAATTATTACAAACAAATTAGCTTACTTGATCCTATGTGGCTAGGCCGAAGGCCTTTAAGCCATTACAATACCTACATCCTTTCGCGTTGTAATCTTTCGAATTCTGGTACTCACCCCAATTGGTCTCTCCATCGCATCAAAGCCGCGGAAAAGAGACCATAAGGTACGGCTCGGGAAAAAACCACTGAAGGGGGAAAAACCTGCCGACAGAAGCCGAGTACATACTAATCTATCCGACGTTTATTTTAACTATTTATTTTCTGGCGCGGGCGTCCCGCCGTCTCCTTCCAGTGCTTGGCCTCCTCAGCACCTGAAATCAAACAGCGCCACAGAAGATCGTCCGCACCAACGCCTCTACCATTATATTTTCGATCCCCCCTTACCTTCACCCCCTAATGTACTTATTACTATAACATTTTTATTTTATTTATTATATAGACCTGTTACTTACCAATTGACTACGACTTATGACTTAACTGTTTACTAACTTAACATAAAATTACTGATTAACTTACTTATTGTTAGCTTATTGACTTATTTATTTCTCTCCAGTCTAGGCTCCGCTCAAGCTAACCGGTGCTGTTTTCCCACTCCCTAATTTCAGTTTCCCTAATGGTCCGAACCTTTCCTAAAAATGTTCCTAATTCTTTCATTAATTTAGACCTTTCATCACCTAAAATGTTTTGGGCGAGCGTTACGTTCCTGTTTAGGAAGTAGTAGTTTCAAAAACAAAAATTGAAAACAAAAATTGTAGTCACGTCAGTCTGCGGTAAAGAGTTGCCAGAACATAATTTTGTTGGCAGCGCCGTGTCGTGACGTCAGGGTGCGCAACCCGCCGCACAGCGCTGCGCCAGGCGGAGGCCGCAGCCCCTTCGCAGCCGCTCGGTGTGTGGCCTTCATGTGCCCCAGCAATATGCACCAACCGAGAGAAAGAAAGAAAAGAAAAGAAATTTTTCTTTTCTTTCTTTTCTTTCTTTCTTTCTTTCTTTCTTTCTTTCTCTTTCTTTCTTTCTTTCTTTCTTTCTCTCTTTCTTTCTTTATTTCCATCTTTCTTTCTTTCTTAATTAACGAGAAAATAAACGCAGCTTTTTTTCTTGCGGGTGTTTTCCAGCTTCAGAGGATGCCGATTTTGACTATCAATGCCGGGTACCCACTATCCCCCTATGGGGACACATATTAACCTTTACACTAGACACTGACAAACTTGTGGGCTCCTCGGTCTGTGTGGTGAGTAAACTCGCAAAGCCTTCCGCGACACACATACGTGAAAGATAAGGGACAAACAACCATTCCCAGGGCGGGACTCGAACCCTCGACCCTTCCGACCGAGGCGCTGAGTCGGCACGCGCTGTAGACATCTCGGTTATTCAGGTCGGCAGAAAATAAAGGCAGATGCACTAAATTTCACTGAAATGCTCGGGATTGTGTCTTTTTGAAGTCCTGCTGTAGAAACAGATTTATTATGGGCTTTTGTTTTTGATTAATGTAGTGTTGGCGGTATGTGCATTTACAAAGTTACGCAACAAAGGACACAAAGGTTAATCAACTTCTAACGGTTAAATGGTGATTCAACATACCAACGAAAAATAATTGTTTTGATTTTAAGATTATGTTGCTGGAGTGTGTAGAATAAACCAATCTTAGAAACGTATGGTATGATAATTGTATCTTACATTGCAATATACTAATGAAATTATGGAATTAGTAAACGTGTAAAAGTTATTGAGAATACTGTTTAAATTTTCAGTAATTTTAATTGACATTTCGGAAATGCACTTATTATTCCAAATAATCACTGCATTTAAGTTCGTTCGAAAAGCACGCCTTGTAAGTTTAGGTATATTTCTTTGGATCTTCCAACCTCAGTCATGATTAAAAATTAATAATAGACAGTTGCCTACCCAAGAGACAGGGCATACAAGATATTAAGCATTACTAATAGACAGTGTGTCGCGTCATGGATATTCAGATCCTCAGAAGCCGTTGATATATTCCCAATTATGACATGTTATCTCGATTTTTTTTAAAGAAATTAAATATTTAAGTTGTAGTAGTTATCAATAAACAATATAACAAAATAGATATCCAGCGTTAGCGGTAGCCTCCCCCTATCCCCACAAACATACGGACATAAAAATCCTGTTTGCACCAGGGTAGAAGAACGAGATTATCAGCGTGTGTGTTACCAGGAAGGCTTCAAACACTTTTTCCTGGACTAACTTGAGCTGCAGACGGCTGCCCTCGACTTCTCCGAGCCCGAGGCGGGAAAGCGTGGTGCTGCTCCGCCACCCCGCACCCGCAGCCTCGTCGTCCTCGACCAGATCCTCGGAGCTCACCGCCAAGAGCCCCCACGCGCGCTGCACTGTCCCCCACCCACCCGCTTAAATCCCCGAAACAGTTTCCGTAACTCAACGCATCCGATCCCGCAATAAACACCGCCCTAATGAAGTCTCTTCGAGTACCTTAGAACCCGCTCCTCCCGTAAAGTCTTTTCATTGCCGGAATTTAGAAAGAAAAGGCTCGGGAAGGATTTTATTCCTACATAATTTGCTGAGGGTTTAAAAGCAGAAATAAAAAAACGGGAGTGGGGGCACAAAGAATTTAATGAGTAAAACATATTTTAATTAGAAGAATTTCGAGTATAAACCGGGGGAAGTTCCTTTTCGGCGTGGTAGGAACAAAGGAGAGAAAGAGATTCGTGTTCTTTATTTCATTAGTGCGTCTGGGAAGGAGTGAAGAAAGGGGTGAGGGGGAGGAGGGAGGGTGTACGACGGAGGAACCGGAACTTTTTGCGAGCCCCGTAGTCCAGAAACGATCCGTCGGCGGCGCTGTTTGCGACGTGGTCACATAAGGGCGGCGCCGTGGCACACTGAGGGCGCTCGAGAGGAGAAGTGAGTTCCCCCTCCACTCGGCCGCGCAGCGCAGTTCCGCTCGCCGTCTCGCGCGCTCGGCTTGGGACGTTGAATAGCGACCGCGCGGCAGCGACTGCGGTTACGCGGCCCCACCGCCGCCGCATGTCTGGAGTGCACAGCAGCTTCGGAGGCCACTCGAAGCGGCGCGTCTTGTGCAAATGATGGCCTTTATGGTCTAGAGTGGGCCTCGCTTAGGTACGGCTAAACTAGTGCGTTGTCAATGGAATGGTTGATTTCCTTAACGAGGAGGAAAGTGGGAGATTTCGGGAGTATAAAAATATAACTATTACGCTAATTACATAAATACTCGTCAACAAAGATAGTAAAATATATTAAATGAAAATTACAGAGAAGAGAGGTCTTGTATTGTCTTGTCTTACATGCTTGGCCGTCCCATCCGTGACTTATGAGACTTGACGTTTCATGTGATTTGAAGTGCATCTTCGTAGACTTCAACTACAGTAGACATTCGCATGATAATTTGCTTCTGCCGCTTATTTTATTTGCACATTCAGAGTCTACGTTTGTTCACACAGAGTGGTTTCTGTCATACATTTTACTTTTGCAATAAAAGAGAAAGGGATTGTGTTTATGTCATTATATTAGGTGCACGAGTAAGTAAACTGTTCAGTTTAATTCACTTCATGTTACAAAGTAACAAGAATTAACAAAAACTAAAAACAATAAAAATCATGGTTATTTAATCGATATTACTGATATTGTGTTAAATAGTCACATGAAAAAAAGTTTCTAGTAATATGTTAAGTGATTTAGTGAAACGAATTGACAAGTGTTTTGCCTATGTGAACTTGTAGTACAATTTGAATGTTATTGGTAAATTTAAACTTATTCGAGTTTTCATTTTCACCTTCATGTTCATCATTATTGCTTAGAATCATAATAAATATTTTGTTAACATCTAATAACATCAACCTCCCATTATTGTTCTATTACGTTTCGCTAACGCTTTCGTTACCAGAAATAGTATCTTTCGGAAATTGATTGATGAACAAATCGCAAATAAAAAATGAACGTGTGTGTCTCTAAGTTTGGGCCGTGTCCAAGACAAGCAACTGCCTAAGGAGGGTAGATCTACTGTCCCTATAGGTTAGCAAGGCGCTTCCAAGGCTGCACTCGCCTGCCCTTTCGTCGCTACACGCGCTGTGAACCCGCGGCGCCTTCTCTCCGGCGAGCGTCCGCCACTACAGCCCGCCGCCGCCCCCGCCGCCGCCCCCGCCGCCCCGCCGCCCCGCCGCCCCGCCGCCCCGCCGCCCCGCCGCCCCGCCGCCCCGCCGCCCCGCCGCCCCGCCGCCCCGCGCCCCGCCGCCCCGCGCCCCGCCACCCGCCGCCGCTCATCTATTCCTCCTCCTGCTGCTCCTCGTCCGCCCGCGGAGGCGGCGCCCGCCGGCTCGCAAATCTCCTCCCTTGGGCGCCTGCCAATGCGCCGGCCCTCCCTGGTGCTCAGCGCCCCGCGCTTTTTCTGCCCCGCCTTATGTGCAGCCCTTAGCCCTCCCCCCCCCGATTGGCGTCTTCTCTATCTGGAACACTCTCTCTCTCTCTTTCTTTCTTTCCTTGTCTCTCCCCTTCTCTCTCCCCCCTTCTCTCTCCCCCCTTCTCTCTCTCTCCCTTTCTCTCTCTCCCCCCTTCTCTTTCTCCCCCCTTCTCTCTCTTCCCTTCTCTCTCCCCTTCTCTCTCTCTCTCTCTCTCTGTCTCTCTCTCTTTGCCCCATCGTGTTTCCACCTGCTGAGATTGAATTGAATTGAATTGAATTGAATTTGCCTTATTTTACGTGGCGAGACTCGGGCCATCAGGCCCGCTCTTCCGTCTGACCACGCAAATTTCGCTACGCTCCTATCAACTAGCAGAGAAAGGAGGTATTTCTTGGGCGAGAAACAGACGATTTTGAATTTAGCTCAGAGGCGTCATTTAGGCTTGAGGATCTTTACATGCAAGTAAATCTACTAACATGGGACAGCCGGCTTTACTTCCCCTCCGAAGGAAGGCGTGCGAAGGATTTTGTCGACCTAAAAATCCACGGCTTCGATCGGGTTTGAACCCGCGAGCTTGGGTATAACAGTCCGGTACGCTAACCGTCATACCATCGCCGCCGCCAAAATGACTTAGAGAAAGCATTCGTTGCCACTACAGCACTCTGAAGGAGAGGTCGGAAAGTTCGAGTCCAAAGTGTGACATGTTTTTGATACTAGCTACATAACTAGATCGAACTCAGTCACTGTGTGGAGAAAAATTCCAGCTGCCGACTGCTCTGGACAGACGTTTTCCGTGGTTTCTCCGACTAATACCATTTCAATGTCATAACGGTTACCTAACTTACCTAACGAAGGGGGGATTAAATACGCTCAGTTTTTTTCTTGCCCAACCTTGTCCCTTTACTTGCATGCAGCACTGGTGTTGGGAGTCCCGAGCGTATCCCGGCTGGGGGGGGGGGGGGGGCACTGGGGAAGATACGCCGACCGTCAGCGCGTCTGAGCCGAATCTCGCCTTCAATCGAATGAAGATCACCGCTACAACATGTACTATACTCGCATCTAATGAACGGACGCACTACACACATGAAATACTCTCTCGTCATTTCCCATTCCGGTAGGTAGAAGATTCAGATACGGATACCATTGTTCGCCGATAGTGAAGACAAGAGCGGAGCCAGGAAATGAACATATTTTAAGAATTGTTTTTCCACTAAAACAAAGTGCAATGCCGATTAGTTAATGATACTTATGGTCGCGTTATCGATTTCTTTCATAAATTCTGCGTGGAGAAATGTCAGTGTGCGTGCGCACTACCATGCATTGTCAGGAGCTTAGAGCTTGTCTCGGCTGTTGCGGTATCCCGCAGTGGGAGATACTCTTCAACGGTAATCCTCCAGCTCATCGCGTAGGTCGGCGCCGGATCTCACGCTCCCGTGCTGAAAACCGCTATCTCGCAGTATATAACACGCACTACATTTACGGGACTGACGATCTTAGTGGTTGTGATATCCGGAAACAAATTCTCACTCAATGCGCGTTGCTTATTCGACAGCCACCGACGCGCCTTTCCGTGTTCGACAGCGCTCGGCAGAGCGCGCGCGCGTTAAGAGCCGTAGCAGCGCCAACAGCGGCCACCGGGCGAACTACCAACTAATTCCCAGACTAACGACGCGGCGATATCTTAACTGCCGTCGCGTCCTGTTGGCTGCATCTGATAGCGGCCCCGGAAGCGGCACCCCGCCCCTCGGCCGCACGCCCCTCACCGCTGCGCCCCCTCAGCCCCGACCAACCCCCTTCCCTTCCCCTCGAGTTGCCTCTCCCTTCAACCCTTACGATCGCACGCGAGCAGCCCAGACTCGGGCAACTTGATACAAATTGATTAGTAGATGAAACATGAAGTGAATTATGATTCAAAAACATTTTGTCCATAGCGGTTTGGATTGTACTCTAATTATTATCTTGATATCTACTATCAATTCGTTACCCATGATAACGATTAAAACATTAAAACTTGCTAACCGATTATTCGTGAGTTATTGAATTACCGAATCGTAAGAGTTAAATATCATATTGTGTTCGAAAACTTTCACAAGTGGTTCAATTAT
Source organism: Gryllus longicercus (assembly GCA_038098605.1). Lineage (NCBI taxonomy): Eukaryota > Metazoa > Arthropoda > Insecta > Orthoptera > Gryllidae > Gryllus > Gryllus longicercus. Next base: position 387,566 of record JAZDUA010000662.1, read on the forward strand.
CGGTAAAATAGCATTGCACTAAACGCCAATCATCGAAATTACCCCCAAAAGCTGATATTACGGCAACAATGTACTCACCCAATGATGACAAAACTAATTATAGTGACAGAATTAGACGGTTATGCACCACGTTAGTTAATGATGCTGCTAGGTATTTAAATTGAAAACTAAACGTTTTAAAATTGCAATTTTAATTGCTCACGTACTGTTATTAATGTCATGTAGAAATTGAATTATAATTCCGCCTTCAGCCTTTGCTTGCATTTTGGATTCTGCTTTTCTTCCCGGGCTCTCCCCTCGTTTCTTGCTTTCCCCTAAAAGTTCTCAGTTTTTCCAAAGAATTTTAATAAATTCTAATAAGTAAACTTCGTTGTGACCCCCAAGAGGAAGCTCCGTGTTTTCCTTAAAAATCTAACATGCTTATTTTTTACATCTAACAAAAATTAATTAATGTTTTGTAGCGTAACAGAAAGTGGAGGTAGTTGACAAGGATTCTATTTAAATAAAATTACAGATGTGGAACCAATTTCAAGTTTGATATTAGTACTTCATAATAATCTAGAGTTTATCTTTTCTCTCCGATTGCAGTGTCAGAGAAGTCAAATGCTTCAGAAATATCAAGATTGCTCACTTTGGATCGAAATATTGACATTTCTATCACGTCGAACGATTCGAAACTGAAATCAGCGCGCATTCTCTATTCTTCAGCGCCACCCGCAATGAGCTCAAAAGCGTCGATAGATAATTCTGCTTTGTCATACCAGTACGCTCCTCCACCCCTCCCCCGGACCACGCATGTGATGGGTGCAATATACTGGCTCTGTAGGCACAAAATAAATCATAAACTTCACTCTCTATTCTGTGTTTGCCTAGCGGTCGTTGTTAAACAGACGTGCGTTTGTTTTGGAGGCGCTGTATAATATTGTGCGCCCCGTTCCGCCTGTAAGTGAGTATGAAGCAATGGCATATTGATTGGTCAACTGTAATATATGTCCGCTATTAAACACAGCGTGAGCATTAAACGCAGAATAAACAGGGCCAGGAGGTGCTTCATGGCGCCGTAAACCTCCTGCACGCTCGATAGCTCGACGCCGCGCAGATCGTCTTGGGCGCTGGTTGTAGGGAAGGTAAGTGTTCCCAGAGAAGTATCATTTCAGAGTAACTTTCCGTTAGTGGCGGCAGCAAGTACAAATTTCATCGGATTCGTGTTTTCAAATCACATGTCATGATTCAACATTTCGAATGTGTTTTGCCTTATCCTAACATTGTTTAATTAGTGGCGTCCACAGATGCCATCTGGTGAATGTTCAAAGAGTTACTGGTTAAAAATAGTGTGGTTGGCACAAGATAGAAATGCAACTAGTTTGTAGTTAATGTCATGAAACGTTATAAGGAGGAGGATTGGTGTTTTACTTTTGTGAGTTTATAACTATTATCGCGTTATTGTACGAAATCAATTCCAAAATATTGAAAAATAGAAAAAATGTAAAGAAAAAGCTCAAGTAAATGAATCTGCATCAACGAAAAACCTTTGAGCTTTTGGTCGATAGTAGTATGTAACTACTAAACAAAAATCACTTCGGTTAAAAAAAATGATTGAAATGGTTAGTAATTCAATACCTATTCACCATTTCTCTCCCATCATATTTAATATAGATGATTTGTATGACTTTAAATTAAGTTTTGCTGTAAGCATCAATATTGCAAAGTTATTCTGAATCTGAATGGATTCAAGATAATTCTAATTGATCGGGAAAAATAAAAATTTAGCATTCCTTGAGTGTACTAGATGACCGTGAAACAATAAAATCGTTGGAAAATAAGTTACTGCAAGAAATCGGGAATCTAAAAATAACACAATAGGGTGTCATCCGATAAACATAGACATATATGTCACCATTCTTACGAAATAATGAACAAAGATTTCTCTTAAATATCGTTGATAATTATGATTAATACGTTCAGCTGAGTGTCACTTCTATCTTTTTGTGAGAAATTGTGTAGTCATTCATATTTTCTAAAAATATTTGTTACCAATGGAAGTCTAACGTTCTAACTGAACATTTAGACAACACAAGTAATGTCACTGTTCTATACAAATTGCTTTCTTTAGTTAAAGTAAAGAATATAAATGTTTGGCTGAACATCCTATTTTAAGTTCATTCTTCAATTGTCAGCAAATATTTACGTTTGATACCAGTTTCAACAACTTCGACATAATCACAAAATAGGGAGAGTCTAGAGAAAGAATGCACTGTAATTTGCAAAGCATTCACACACATTTGAGCAAAAGTTAGATATATACTCAATTTTCTCTAAACAATTTAAACAACGTAAAACAGTGTATATTTCCTTTCCTTTATTACTTAAAATAAAAGCGGTAGATGGTCAATGCATTAGCATTTCCTGTAAGAATTCCCGATATATATTTTTTAAGATTATAAATATGCGTATTCCATCAGTTCATTTGTTTCTATGTGGAGTGTATACTTTAAGTGGTTTAACGTAACAAGAGATTATACCTTTGCTTCATAGTTATATCAGCGTACACCAGGTGTCACTATGCAGACCAAATGTGCAGAAACACCTCTGTGCTTCGTTGGCTTTTATGATAACCTTCACTGCCGCTGCTATGCCATTCACTGTTATTTCGCTCTCTACATGGAGAGTCTATAAAACGAAATGTCTCCTCTAATACGACGTGGGTAGGAAACTCCACATTGTTTGAGTGAAAATTAGCCATTGTCGTAGACTGCAACTTGCAAGTTATCTCTTGCATTGCTATGTAATTACAAGGATTTCGCAACGTGAATTCGGATACAGTACAGTATTTCATGTTTGGACAAGTTCATATTCCAATTTTTAATCTTGAACGTATTCCATTCTGATATACATTAATGTATCATTGCGTTTTTCCACCTGTGGATATTATTCGTCAGAATTTTACTTGTAAAAAGATAACATAACCAAAAGTTACGCGGAAAGCTGTCACCGAGAAATTGATCTTTCTGCAATGGCGAGTGTTGAGGTGATTTAAGACATGCAAAGTAAGATTTTCTACACTGTTACGTGTACCATTTGTTGCAAAATCAAACCAAAACTTTCAATGGATTTAAGTATTTATAATAATATGATTTTGTTCTCGATAAATAATGTGGGCAGATAAATTTTACAAATGATGGATTTTGTCTGAAGAGTTTGTTAAGGATTTATTTTAGACGTATTAATTTTAAATTCTTCAATTCATGAAGAAAATAAATTTGACGCTGAGAATAAAAGTGTTGGTAAATGATTTTATAAAACGTATTATATTACAAATAAAATAAATTATATTTTTATTCCATAACTAGGATTAATTAAGAACCTATTATTATTACCAAAGCTTCGTGAACTGTACTATTTGTTGAATGTGTAGTTAAATTTGAGGTTTTAAAATGTTTTTGTAATGATTTATATTTTTTAATTATTTATTAAATTACATACTGTATTTGAAACTTTTAATACTGTTCAATTCAATTCAATTTCTGTTCAAATTCAATTTCTGTTCGCGAAAATTCAACATCTTTCAGAAAAATGTGTTTGTTGTATTTAACCAAAAACTTTTCAACAATGCTACGAAAAGTGCATTACAGAGAATATTATACACAAGTAAAATTCTTAGTAGGCATTTTTGGACTTCTGAATCTTTCATAAACATGATTATCTACAGACTCTTTTATCATTTTTCGGATGATATAATCTGATTAAGTATTCAACAACACTTCGAAAACGATGTCTTAGCTTATTTTAATAAATCGTAGTATTTTACCTTGCCCTTGCTTCACGCTTGTCCATGAACGAAATAATTTTGTGTTATTATTACGAAAGTCCGTCAGTTCTTTAATGAAGAATTTATCTTCCAAAATATTGCATTATTATTTAATTTCTCAAGTCTTTTGTTGCTTTCCTTGTTATCCAGCCTTTTTTTCAAAATCACTGTTGCGCAGTCTTGCAAAAATAAAAGATACCGGGCAACGTCCTCTTTTCTTCTCTTCTCTTCTAAGAATCTGTTTGTGTTTCAATCTTTCCGGTGTAGGTTCCTTTCAAACCGAGTAATTCAATTTCTCAAAGAAAATCGAATTACCCAATGATAGGATGTCCCAGTTTTCATTCCGGTGGTGTGATTGAAACAAATTGTAATATTTTCAGGTATTGCAGGAGTTTGTAAAATTGGTTTGATACGATACAAAAGAACGTAAACTGTATGTCTGGAATTGTAATTATTTCTAAACCCTTTGATTCACATTCATTTGTAAAACAGTTTTATAAGTTTTGTATCATTTAAAATTCTAAAAAATATTTTAATCACGAAATCCTTTAGCCTCTTTTAAATTAAAAAAAATCGATTTCATGGGAATTTCAAGCACATTTGCGTAATACCTCTCAGCCATTCGCCGTTGTCTTAGAATGGTATATTCCAATCAGGTATCTGTTAAACATGAAACAACCCGAATTTATCAGTTGTTAGCGGACGTATGAGTCACAACTGTTAATATGCATCTCATTGATCTTATTCGGGAATTGCTTATGTAGATTCAATATTACATGTGCGACAAAGGCTCGTCGGATGATTTCCGCTGCGCTAATCCCTTTAGGGATTTCTCATAAGCGAAATGGAGCGTAAAAAGAATTCCAGCCAGTTCGGCCCGAGGCTCCCTTGCGACCCTCCCCCCCCCTTCCCCCGGCACCGGGCGCACGCCCGGAGCGCGTTCCCACGTCTGGCGCCCCACCGGCAGCCCCCGCCCCCGCCCCCCGCCCCCGCCCCCGCCCCCGCTCCCGCCAGCCCACGCCCTGACGCTTCCCCAGCACACGCACCATTGCCGGCGCCGCCTCATCCACGCCCCCACCTGCTCCGCCCTGGCCGCTTCCATCCCGCCCCCTCCGTCCTCGCCACTCTCTCCCCCGACTTTTCGTCCTCCCTCCGCCTCCCATCTCAGCACTTGAATTCTTCGCCCCCGCGCCGCCGCCTCCCGTGTGTGTGCTCGCCACTTCCGCTGCGCCCTCGCCGCCGTCTCCTGCCTCGCCACCGCCCCCCCCCCCTCCGGGCCGCCCTCGCAGACGGCGCGGCCGGCGGCGGCGGGAACGCGGGCCGAAATTCGGGAAGCCCAGCTGTCGGAGCGACGATAATGCGTCCCTGGGGCCCCGCGCGACACGCTTCGTAATTAACTGCAGGGCCGGGCCGAGGGGGGCGGGGCGGGGCCGGGGCCGGGCCGGGCCGGGGCCAGCGCGGTCGGGCGGCGATTGGCGGGGCCCCTCCGCCCCCCAACCGCCCCCTCGGTCTCGGCGGACGCCCGCAGAGGGGCTCGATAGAGCCGTCGAAAGTGACGCGGCCCTAGCCTAATAGAAAACGCGTTCGGCTGGCCTGCAGGGCGGGACGTGACGCGGCCTGCACTCTGCTGCGTTTCAAAGCAAATGTTGGCAGGGAAGCAAACAATTTGGTTGCCCCGAAACAAACTAATGTATTCGTGTGTCCACAAACGAATGTAATGTTTAATTGTTTCGTTGTCTGCTTCTATGAAAACATGATCTGTTTGATCTTGGGCGCCGACTTTTTCTTTTGAACAGACGTGTATACGAGGCGAAATTTTAACAAAGTATGCATAATTATAGTAATCTATAACAGGATCAAAATTCACCTTTAAAGAGAAACTTAATACGTCCGGTATTAAATAATAGAATTCTTATCACTAGCGTTATCCTCAGATGTATTTACCAGTCAAACTATTTATGAATTGTATTTGTGTACTGTATGAAAGAAAGTATACGATCATTCCTATATTATCATTCCCCAATAAATTAATTTTCCAGATTTTGCATGTAATACTGTGAATGTAAATTGTACGTAATAATTTGCTTGTAGTCACTTATAAATATTAAAATACTTGGCTTTCCTGCATAATAAAAATGTCTAATTTAAACTTTTTGCATATAGTTGATGTCAGAAACAAAAATATCCACGTCTAATGATTTTTAAATGCCTTGTTTAAACATTTTGAAACATATTAAGTGCCTGAACACATTTTTGTGTCTAGAATTCCGATTTTTGGTTATTATGTATAATTTAATTCCGTCGCTGATTGTTATGACTTAGAAGAACCCATGACTTTCAAGAATATATTTCAATAAAAAACTCATCAATAGAAGCATGAGTAAAACTGATACTTATTGGCAAAATTCTACTTTTAGCGTTTGCAATGTATTAAATACAGTGTCACAGCATTGAAAACATTTCCGAACCACGGATAGTTAATATGAAAAGATCCAAAATTGTTCTTTCTATTAACTCGTAACTTTTAGAATCATATCATTATTGCAGGAAGAAAGCAATTTTTGCCATATAACGTTGATAACAAAGCATTGCCTGCTACCTTAACTATTTTTGTGTGCATTTTTCAAAAACAAAAGATGCTTTGCTGCATTCGCATATGAAGGTGAAGAAAATCTCTCTTAATAGGCGCTTAAGGTGTGACGCATATCCTTCGTTTGAATCCATCCACTTCGGGGCTATTTCCGCCATCCGTCACCAAAATGTGCTTCTTTTGAGAAGTGAGCGAGTGCTTTCGCTCTCTGGTCCAGCGCCTGGATTCTCTGCTCTGCTCTGTGCCGCGGCACGCCGCACGAGGGACGTCATTGGCCCAGCGGAAGGAGCCAAATGAAATGGAAAATTCGTTATTCCCGAACATCTCCCCGATTTCCATTCTCCTCCGGGCGTCGTCGACGCTTCTGACGCAACCCCCCTCCCTCCGTGCGTCGCCCCGCCCGCGCCGCCTGCGTCGTCGCTCTCACCGCCGCCCTCGCCGCCGCCCTCGCCGCCGCCCTCGCCGCCGCCCTCGCCGCCGCCCTCGCCGCCGCCCTCGCCGCCGCCCTCGCCCCCCGCCCTCGCCGCCGCCCTCGCCGCCGGCCTCGCCGCCGCCCTCGCCGCCGCCCTCGCCGCCGCCCTCGCCGCCGCCCTCGCCGCCGCTCTCGCCGCCGCTCTCGCCGCCGCCCTCGCCACCGCCCTCGCTGCCGCCCTCCCTGCCGCCCTCGCTGCCGCCCTCCCTGCCGCCCTCGCCGCCGCCCTCGCCGCCGCCCTTGCCGCCGCCCTCGCCGCCGCCCTTGCCGCCGCCCTTGCCGCCGCCTTCGTCACGCCGACACCCTCTCCATTCCCGCTGCGACCTCCGCCCTCAGGTCCACTTTGCCCGTTTGGCCACTCCGCCCTCGTCACTCCTGACACCCTCACAGCCCCCTCCGCAGGCCCCACCGCCATCGTCACCGCATCGGCACCCACACTGACGCGTCACCGTTTATTCTCCAGTGTCAGCTTCATCACCATCACCACCCTCGCCCTTTCATATGCTACATCCTCTCCACTCGCACTTCCCTCCTTTGACTTCACCCTTCAACGACCTGCTGTCTTCCCGTGCTCACATCCTCAACACACTTCTCTCAGCCGCTTCCAGTCACGATTCTCCTCGATATTCTCGAACCCATCCACTATTCTTTCCAGCGCTCCCAGCCTCTCCGCCCCGTGCTCTCGTTCCGTTGCTCCCCTTTCCTTCCGTCCCCCCAGGACCCCCCTCGCTTCCCTCCCCGCAGTCGGCATTGCCTCGCCACGCGGCGAGGGGCGCGGGAACACAATCTGCGGCGCGGAAGCGACGGCTGGCGAGGAAGGCGACGCGCGCGCCGCAGACCGCGATTCCTCCGCCGCCGCCTGGCCTCGGACGCCGCGCCGAACGCCTCCGATCGAGTGCGAGGAGAGCGGCCGCAAGCGCTGCTTCAACACTCTCGGCCTCGATCGACTGACGCCTTCGAAACATTTATGGACTTCCTAAATCAGTAGGTAGAGTATATTCTTATACAGAAAAACGTGCTCAATGGGGAACGTGAAAAATGCGGACGTCTGTCAAATGTGAACATAAATCGCGATCCTGCCAGACATAATTTCTACATTGGTACTGGTCTCTTGAGATTCGACACTGATCAAGTTTCACTGTTTTAAGATTTTTGTATGAAATTGGGGGGAGGGCTCGGGGCAAGTGCTAGGAAGTTATATATCTTTGAATTATTATTTTTGATACAGTTTTATTCGATATTATTTATCCACGTTAGCAATAACAAATCGAAAAAAGTGCTGAAATCAAAAAAATACAATCAATCTAAATTTGCATCAAATCACAATTTCATGAGGAGAAACAGGATTTTAAAAAAATTGCTTTTTAGGTTTTCGAACACGTTTTCACAACTTTCCACAAACACAGACATTGTAAGCGCAATTTGAAAATGTTAATGTTAATGTTATAGATTATTTTGAAATTGGAATTAAAACACATAAACTTATTTTTCACGTACTTCACGCCACAAAAAAATATAAACAAACCATTTTTTCTATCTACAATATTCTTGGAAGAAACTTCATTCCAGAACTACATCGCGGTTCTGCAATACGATTGTTCTTGAAAATTAATTGCTTTGCAATTAATGTGTACGCAAACAAGTCCCTCGAATAAACGAAGACGGCGCTCCTAATGTGACAAAAGGCCCGCGCTTCTCGGGAATACCCAGCATCTGCGATGAAGACCGCGTTCATTCTCTTCTCTGTTGAAATGCAGCTTAATTGTCTCGTGTGCCCCCATGACACTCGCTCATGTTTTAGTTCGAGAGCGTCTGAAAAAAATGTTAATAAAATCCGTCCTTTTGACATGCGTCCTGAAATTAGTTCCTCTTCTCGTCTCTCTAGTTTACACCGAAGCCAAAGCCGCCGACGACTAATTCATTAGCGCGCAGCGAAAAGGGAATAAAACATACAAAGAGCTAGGACTAGGGCTGCAGGAATCAGAGGAGGCCATTCAGAAGCCCTGAAAAGGCGATAGGCATCGCGCACTTCGCTCACGACCCTGCCGCCGCCGCCCACTCCGCCTCCGCCGCCGCCGCCGCCCACTCCGCCTCCGCCGCCGCCGCCTCCGCCGCCGCCGCCGCCGCCGCCGCCGCTGCCGCCTCCTCGTCCTCCTCCTCCTCCTCCTCCTCCTCCTCCCTCGCCCTCCCTCCCACGTAGCTGAAGGCCCCGCGTCGCTTCTCCCGCCACAGTTTCCACAGCCGCCGCCCCCGCCACTGCCCCTCATCGGCGTCGGGTCGTCGGTGCGACACCGTCCAGCCCCTCTGCCTGCCGCTCCTCCGTTTGCCATCACAAAGGCCATTTCCATCTCTTCCACCTTTACTTCTGGCTCTTTCTCTTGTTCCACGACTGCTGCGAAGTCTTGTTTTCACGGCTACCTTCACGTCTAGCTCCACGTCATGCTCATCTAACTCCACATGTAAGCTCTACGTCCAGCTCTTCGAGCTGTCCCTGCGTCTTCACTTTTACTTCCACAGCCACCTCCATTATCACGCTCCGTCTTCACGTAGAACAGACATCTCATCGCGTCCTCGCTGCTCTGACTCCTTCCACGTTGTGTCTCGCTTGCCACCATTGTCCTTCTTTCCTTTGATTATCTCCTTTCTTACACGCGACGGCCTTCTGCTTCCTGCTGCGACTAGCTCGCTGTATTTTCCATCTCTCCCCACCACGTTTATCATTCATTCCTCAATTTCCAGTTTATTTCCCGTCCCTTCATTCATATCCCCTTCAAACTCTCCCCCGTGCGTTGCATCGGCACTTGCTTCGCCCCTGTAATGAGACGCCCAATGCCGTTGCCTGCCGCCTCCCGAAAGTCACTGCCTCCATCTCCGCCTCTGGTGCTATTTTCGTGGTTCCGAGGCAGCCGCAATTGTTCTGCTCTTCCCACATCATTACACCCGTCCATCGCCCCCACCACACACACACTTCACACCCCCGCGTTACGTGACCCTCACCCAGGCACAACGGACCCTCATTATCCTCACGCTGAAGTTGACGCCGCTCACCGCCGATGCGACTCCGTCCTCGATTTGCTCCCTTTCTCCTGTCGCCCGCTGCAGCGTGCCGGACAAAGATGTCACCGGCGCGAGCAGTGCCTTTTCGATTGCCGATGTCATTCAGGTACGTGACATGCCATTTTCGGCAGACGCTCGTACACAAGGCATGTTTTCCGAAGTGGGGTGAAATCCTGATCACTAGAGAGATATGTGGAGAAAGCAAAATAATGTTTTGAAGATATGAAGATAATGCAAGAAGGCGATGGTGCGTTGAAAATGTTGTATTGGTATCATTTACGTCTCAATAACTTAAAAAAAATTTCTTGCTCGACTGTACAGTCTTTCAAAGGTTGTAATAACACATAAGATTAGTAAATTACATTTTTTGATTGACCATTCATAAGATATGAGCGGTTTGTACTCTGAACTAACCGTTGATTTAATTTAATTGTTAAATAAAAAGAGGAGGGTTAGCCGGAGATGTTAAGGAGCTGAGGTTGTAATAGTTTACGGTGGTTTGAATATATCTTTGGGAAATCTTGACTTTATGCGTGGATAGTAAATGCATTACATATGCTTCCACTCCGCAGATAAACTATTGGAAACGACGAGACATCCATAGCAGTCAGCATGATAAGAGCAACTTGAGCAAGCACTACTAAAGGAAAGCTTGTGGCTGATTATTCGTGCCTCCGGGCGCCTCAACTAAGATCATTTTTCACATAACTGTATTTTATTTGTAGATCATTATTCCCGAAAGTGTAGGTAACGGGAGGTGGCGGAATCTTAATGTAGAGCGTGTAAATAAGGAAAAGATAGACGAAGGAAGACGGTGCGCGGTTTGTGCCCCGATGGTCGGGTGACTGATCCGGCAATTCGCCTGGTTTTGATCGAAGAACCCTGGGAAAACTACCGATCAGAGCATCTGGCAGCGATAATACTTCCCCGGACAGCGTCTTATTTTCACGTAGCTATGAATATTCCAAATCCTGTGACCGTCGGGACTCGAACCTTACAATTTCCCGGTCAGAGCACTAGAATGAAAGCGTTTGCTGCCCTGAGCCACCTCCGCCGGTAAGGGAGAGCTAATGAAAGCTCAGTGGAAGAGGTGACAGAAGACGTGGCAGACGGCCGCTGTGTGGGCGGTGCCCGGGATTTTTGCTCGGAGCGCGGGCGGGCCGTTCCGGCGCGCAGTCACAGGCGCGCAGACACAGGCGCAGACAGCAGCAGCAGGCGGAGCGCGGCGCAGCGGCCTCTGACGACCCGAGCGTGAACTGCGGCTAAGTGCTGCCCGCGGGCGAGGGGGGGGGGGCGGGGGCACAGTGGCGCTTTCCCTCTGCGGGGGCGGGGGCGGGCGGACGCGCAGACGTGTGCTCTCTGCGGGGCGGGGCTGGAATGGACGCAGATGGGGCGCTGGGGGAATGCGGAGCGAGCACGAAGCAGGACGTTGGGTTGCTGCGAGGTGTGTGTCGGACGTACAAGAGAAGGCCGCGAGGGTACGCGCCAATACATGCTAGTCAGGCGATAGTCGGGCGATAGTCGGGCGATAGTCGTGCGAGAGTCGTGCGAGAGTCGTGCGAGAGTCGTGCGAGAGTCGTGCGAGAGTCGTGCGAGAGTCGTGCGAGAGTCGTGCGAGAGTCGTGCGAGAGGCGGGCGAGAGGCGGGCGAGAGGCGGGCGCGCGTCGGGCGCGAGTCGGGCGCGAGTCGGCTTAATATCGGGCTAGAGTAGGGCTAGATTCCACCTGGAGTTGGACTGTGATAACATACTCGCGGAGCGGCTGTAGCGGAATAAGGGGAAGATGGAGCGACGGTCATGGGGTGGGGGCCGGCAATACGCGGGAGAGTGTAGACTGTGAGTGTGACGAACACGGAACGAATGCGAGCAGGGCCGCGTTCAGTTTCCGAAGAGGCGGGGGTAGAGGGTTGGGGGCGATAAGTCACGCTCTCTCCAGCAGGGGATGGGATGGCGTCCAGAGGGGTGAGATGGAACAGCGTGGCTCTGAGCTCACTGGCCACCTCGCAGCTCGAACGCTCCACCACGCAAGGCGCCTATTAGCTGCTGCTCGTTTTTGTTTCGACATCTCGAAACGGAATACGCCTGACACAGACACCTTGCTTTATGCGTAACGCAGCGTGCGTAGTGATGTGATCTGCCTTACTATAAAAAGTGTAGGAACCATTAAGTCACAGTACGAGGTTTTGATGATGAGAACTGTGGACAAAAATGACATCGATACTTTTTTTACCGTAGGCTACCCTGACAAAACCGACACAGTTCCTGATAAAACCCTTAATGAGTCAAAAGTAATTGTGTTGGATTGTTGTTAATCACTCTATAAACATTTCAGGAAATGATAATTTTATGTGAAGATAGAAAATAAATGACGTGCTGCATTAGATATAATTTTGAATCATAATAATTCATTACTCATAACGTTAACAGATTTACAATATTTTATGAATAATTCTTTCTTGGAACATTCCGAATGGCATTTTTGTTTTCTTTACTTGCGTTAAAGAGATTCTAAAAGTTTGTGAAGCGGTTTTTGAATTTCAAATTTTGTGATTTAATTTTCTAGTTATATCACGTAGCTTTGTTACCTGTGACAGCCCTCATGCGTACCAACATTGTATGTTGGCCCTTCGCCAGCTCAAGAGCAGAGTAACATGAAAAAAAAAGAATTACATTACCTCTGACAAATTATTGTCACTGATTCATTTCATTTCAGAATGCTATTTGCTTTAGCATAGCGGCTCACGTCAACGAAAGGCAGTGGTAATCTTCGTGTCAAATGTAAAGTATCGAAATTAAAGAAGCCTGTTCTTCGTTATTGTTATTGGGCGGTTGGTTCAAAGGCGGTACGCGCATAGTCTTAGTGAATGAGTCATTTTAGAAAGCCCTAATTTAATTAGCTATTGAATATGATGGTGAAAACTTTGATCAAATTTATATATTTGAATCGATTAATTGGGATTACTGAAAAATAGTGACTTTCATATCCGATACTTTACAGTTGACACGATTATTGTCTAATTGTAAAATATGATTCCCAGACCGCATTTCGAGTCATTGTAATTCCAAAGAGCGTCTTGGAAACTTCAATTCACCTCCTGAAAAACCCTTACATTCCCTTAACGCTTTGCGTTTTATCTCTTCCTCTGTAACAGCCAGTTCCCGAAAGTTGGGTCGCCCAAAAGTGACAATTTAATTACGTTGTTTTTCGTGATTTACTCGTACACTGTGTTCCTCCTCCTCCCCCTTCTCTTTCTCTTCCCTCTCCATCCCTCTCCACCCCGCGCTTCCAACAAGTTTTATCTTATCCATTTAGCGTCGTAAACAAATTGTCCTCTCAACTAGATGACGTTAGGTATTACGGAAACGACATCTCGCAAAGTTTCTTCCAGTCGACCCCTTTGCTCACCCTGCCCTCACCATACTCCTCTTTACCTCCCACGCTCCGCCGCAAATGGCACCTCCCAGCAGCCGCTTGATCTTTCATAAAGTCCAAATTGCGATTGACGAGGCGCTACGTCGCGTTAAGGCGGAGAACGCGGGTCTTGAGAGCTTTCGATCTCGCTTCCATCGCACTCCTTAAAGAGCACGTTCGTCTGCCTCACGGATGCAGCCAATGGAGAGTAAGATTCACGCGTAATGAAGTGTTTTTTATCTATGGAAGTTATTATTCTGAAGATATGAATTACAATAAAGGTGTTAAAGTTTATCTGCTTGTTTTGCGAGGGGCATCCAGAAAGTAGAGTCCGTTCTGGAATTTAAAAAAAAATAGTACATTTGAACAAATATTAATGTTTTATTTCTAAATAACATACTTTGAACTACTTCTCCACATAGTCTTCTAAGCATTTGCCATAACGTGTGAAGAGGTTTTGTATCCCAGATTCGTAGTCTTATGCCGCCAGTATATAGAGATATGTAATCACAACCGCTTTCAGTTCATTACTTTCAAATTTCTTTCCTGCCGAAAAGTCGAGTTTTATAAACAGATGAAAATCTGAAGGTGCCGAGTCAAGAAAAAGTGTTCTTGACGAGAATAACGTTCCAAAAACGTCAGTGCTGTAGCCATACAAGTGGTTTTGTATTCGTCAGCAAGCATGCGAAAAACTCACCTTGCACAAATCTTCGCATAATGAAGGCGGTCCTTAACAATTTCATAACTGTTCGTGAAACATTTCGGAAACTTTCACTGATCTCATCAATTCTTATGCGTCGATTGGCCCTTACGAATTTGTTAATTGAACACAGCAGTTCGTCCGCAATGACTGATGGCCGACCGGAACACTCGTCGTCGCTCTGCCCAAGCTGAAATTACGCCACCAACGGCGACCAGATGACACATCCATAACATTGTCTCCATACACCTCCTTCAGTTGACGATGAATATCGCAAGGTTCACATTTCTTGCGCTGAAATCTAATCTCAGTCCTAAGTTCTCTATTTTTTTGAACATCATAAACACTCCCAGAAAGAACACAGTCAGTACCAGAGAGGCCTAACTTTGCCCGCAGGCAGCTGAAATATAACGGAACCTGTTAGAACGTGTCCGGCGGCTATTCTGCTCAGCAACGCTCCATACGGCATAAACGTGTACTACTTTCCGGTCTATCTACGTACTCTGGTTTTTTGAAATTCTAAACGGTTTAAAGGAACTAATAAACGCATTTCTCTTGAATATTTGAGAAATTAACTTCAAAAAAAAAAAAACATCGATCAGGAAATTTTACTTCAGCTGTGATCAGTAAAGACAATAAGAATTTTAAAGTTTTTCTTGCACGTAATTGTATTTCACTATTCCTGAGACCTAACAAATGCACAAATACACCAAATTTTAGTATAACAATTATCGAAGATGCAACTAGATTTCTTCTCTTAGTAAAGAACTAGGCTCTAGATAAACTGTCCAGTAGACTTGGAGGTTTTCTTACAACAAAAATAATTTAGAGTGAATTTAAAATTTATTTTTTTAATGTGTCGACTTCTGAGAAACGCTCAAGTCACACACCCAGATGCGTCACTGATTATTACATGATAAACTGAATACAATGGGGCAGCGTTGTCAGAAATATTTTTTTACGCTTGGGTGTTTGCTATAATTCTCAATTGTCATGTACAAACGAAGGCATGAGTAGCTAAAACCAAGTATGACTAAAAATCGCTAACGCGTGTAGTGATAATAATGAAGATTTTCATCAAAATGTATTACAGTAGAAAATTTTGAATTTAACGCTGTAATGACGCATTACGTGTTCAGTAACTATTACGATCAAAGTAACACCACATATAGGAAAGAAATTTTGATTAAAATCTGAACCTTTCGCTCCTGGAGCACTCTCGCAGCATCTCATCGCGCAACCGTACCCCGAGTCCTTCAGCACCTCCAGACTGTCGCCCTCGAGCAAAGGGCCCCGTCTCTCGTTTCACCTGTTTGTGATACGACCGGCCTGCCGTCACAAGAGGGGCACCTGCTGCCTGCTTCAAGCGAGCGGTGTAAACTTACCATAGAAATAGCTGTCTTTATCTCGCGCGATGAGCCCGCCCTTAACCAAGGGCTGTTAGCGCGCGCGTTGTAAAACTCCGATAAGGAACGGCGCCGGGTTGTTGGTGCCCTTATGGGCCGTTCTTTCTCTTCCTTGGTTTGTGGAGGCGCGAGGAATCTCTTTTTATTGTCGCGTCGTTTTCGCGGGGAGAGCGTTAACCATTCGTTTGCTACCCTCGCCCTCCGGGAATTTGAAATCACAGTTTCGCTTAAGAACTCGTGTAAATCAGGAGACATCCGTACTGACGTGCAGTAGTTAGTTCTATCTGGCATTACGCTAGCTATTCACATTCTGGAATCATTCTCGATTCACTTCATTTTGATTGTATTTATATCAAGTTGCAAAGGGTTGTTAGAATCGAGTCTTGCATCAGCATTTTATTCCTGACTTATTGACTTCCTCTGCATATTATTTATTATTGCTTAACTCCATGACAATGAAAAAATATATAATATGCAAAAAAAATATACACAATTTTCTTGATTTTTTAATGATTTTCTTATATAAAACCAGATGTTATGAACATTATCTCATTCAGATTGGTGTGAGGCGGAGTCTCTTGAAACTGTTTACCTCAACGTTATTTAAACATGCTTAGTTGACGCAGATCTCATTTGACTGCAAGCCTGACCATGAGATATGTCCAGCTGTTAGCGATAAGAGAGTGATCTTTGTCACATAACGTTGTTGAGTCAGAATAAAGAAATCCGGGACTGCTGTTACCGTCTAGTAGAATTTATGAAATTCAAAAGGCACTCACCCATTGTGCGAGATAATTTATGCGAAATCGCGCAACCCATGAAACTCAACCACTCGACGTCAACGTCCCGCATCCCCGCTAGCATCTGCGCCGCCGACGTGCCTCCGAGCTACGATCAGTCACGATCGCGATGCCGTCTCCTCTATATTATAATGCCCCAGGCTCTCCTACGCCCGCTCCGCCCCCCTCCACCCCCGGCCCGTGCCCCTCGCTCAGGCACCCCCCTGGGCGACAGCGCCGCTTGACGACGAGATAACGTATCTGCGGACGCGTGGGACGTGACGGACGAGACACGTGTCGGCCGTCGGTCGCGAGGCGGCGACCCCCCCGGGGCGGATAACGCGTGCGCCCCCCTGCCCCCGCCCCGCCCCCAACTTCAGGCGCACGTGAGCGGCTCGTTTGAATTAGACGCGCATTAAGGAAAGGAGCGGGGCCGCCCGCTTGACCGAGGGCGCTGGCGGCCGGCACGTGCGCGCGCGACGCATCGGGTTACGCACGCGATTGTTTGCGTTTCGTTCCGTGTCCGTGTGGGCGCTGTCGTCCTCGGTATTGTTGCTGCTGTTTGCTTTGTTGCGTGGAGTGGGATGAGAATGAGGACAGACAGCAAAAGAGCAACAAACTCTTTGAGCGGTAAAATTAGTTTTCGTTATCCGCTGGTGAAAGAAGAATAAAGTGTTATGACGTGGCGTAATAAGTAATCGCATCTATTATTTTGT
Source organism: Gryllus longicercus (assembly GCA_038098605.1). Taxonomy (NCBI): domain Eukaryota; kingdom Metazoa; phylum Arthropoda; class Insecta; order Orthoptera; family Gryllidae; genus Gryllus; species Gryllus longicercus. Next base: position 404,504 of record JAZDUA010000662.1, read on the forward strand.
CTGTTTATTCAATTTGAAATGTATTTTAAATTTTTTTCCTGATAAGTACTACTATAAAGCTGCACACGCAACGAGCTAACAAAAGACAGCGGAGAGTGCATTCTAATTGAAATCATTTACTCGCTACAATATTGCTTGCATGTTATTGTTTTCCATTGATTTGTTTCTCTCTGTGTTCTTTCAGTTTTCTTGTACTGTTTTCTTGTGTGGGCCATGAGTTCTTAAACATTCATAAATTTGAGCTTACATTATTTAATATTTTTCATTGGTATCAGTTTAAAAAACGAAACAAAACTTCATCATCATGTTGAATTGTTGAAACAAACACATTAGACATTCCCTCATGTGTTCCTCAAATTGTCGCTATTCCCGAAAGTAAATATTATTTCCCACCAACAAAGATTGAGTGAAGTGGTACCCACAAACATTTACAATGTGTACAATAAGTAATTGTTGTATGGTAAACAAGACAAAGTTTCATTTATTATTATTTTTCCTCACTTATACTCTGTTTTCTTTTAATAAGTATTGGTAACTGCGGAAATGAAATCTTCTTTAAATCCTCATTTTGTAATTTTCATTTACTCTATACTTCTCTGCCGCACAGCTTACTAATCGCGAATCCGATGTAGTTCAGATCTTCAGTCTCTTGAAAACATTTCAAGTTAGTTTTGTTTCTGAACAGTGGCTTGTCCCCAACAATCAGTTCTTTTGCATCCTATTTTTGCATAATTTTTGTTGTCCCTCTTACCAACGCGGAGTTCTGTTTTTGAAGGAACTAGAGAATGCCTCTTCCGCAACATGCAGGATTTACAAATAATTTTACGATCAAATAAATCCTCCTTTTTCTAAAGTAATTAATTACATCATCCAACTGTAACAAAATGATTCTATTTTCGGAGAAGATATTCATAGATGAAATAAAACGGAATGAGAAATGAAACAAATTGCATATTTTAGTAATGAAATTTTAATTTTTAGCATTGAAACGCCATTGTAATCGACAAATTTATTTTACTAGTATCTAAAAAAGTTCTCTCAGCTGTAATTCTGCCGCCACACATTCCAGAAACCTAGATCTGACGTGATGCCGGAGATATTCTCACTCTAGTTTGTGCTCCCACACTGACTTTCTGTTATTTTCATTGTTAAGCCATTGGATGTTATTCAAAAGAAATCCTTAAATAATTGAAATATTAAAAAACTGACAATTTTAATGTGCCAAATAGAATTAATTAAAGGCATCATATGTTCACTTACGTATTGTATCCAATCGCTTTAATTATACTGAAAACTTGACGGAAATTGAATCCACACCTAAAGATTTATTTTCCTTTCCATCAACTTTATTATATCTGTAAAATGTCAAATTCTATTTTTGTAGTTCCGATAACACACATCCCAACTGAAAAAACCTGAGGCAAGAGAACTTTCCCAGTCCGTTTCTTTACTTGCTGTCCAAGTTGTCTTCTTTCTTTCCCCTCTCGCAGTCTTCCTATCTCTGCGTATTTGATTCAAGTGAATGCGAAGTAAACGAAATCTTCGCATATTGGCAATTGCTAAAAAGGAAATACGGTAAATTAAATCAAATGTATTCCACTTCCTAAAATATATGTTATCACATTAACTCGATTACATCTGGGAAAAGGCAAATCTTATACTTGTTCCTGTTGCCACATAACGCACACAGCTAGTTGAGAACACCTGCGACCTGAGATATTACCCAGCCCGTTTCTTTGCTCGCCGCCCGCGCCGTTGCTTACTCACCCTCCTGTCACTTTCATTCTTCGCCTTATCTCCGCGCGCGTTATTCCTTTGGAGGAATCCGGGACGTCTCGCGTCGCGGCGCCCGCAGCGTCGCGCCGCCGCCGCCTCCCGCCTCCCGCCTCCCGCCGCCCGCCGCCCGCCGCCCGCCGCCCGCCGCCACCGCCGCCCGCAGCCACCGCCGGCCGCCGGCCGCCGCCACCGCCGCCCGCCGCCGGCATCCGGCGCCACCGCCACCGCCACCGCCACCGCCACCACCACCACCACCGCCGCCGCCGCCACCGCCGCCGCTGCTCACCGTTGCTGCCGTTACCACCACCACCACTACTGCCGCCGCCGCCTGCCGCTGCCTGCCGTCTTCTTCCTACGCATGCGCCGGCGGGCCGGCGCCAAGACGGGGGTGGGGGCGCCAGGAGATAACCGCCGCGTCGACTGACGATATCCATCTCCGCGGGGAAGGTCCTTTGTGGTTCCCCTATCGCAAAAGTGAGGACGTATTGTTTTAAGCCGAACCGTAACTCTGTTTGGGAAAACTTGCGCGGAAATGGGGCGTCGTCGCGGGTCCTATCTCTTTTGCCTCCCGCGAAGCGACCCGCCCGCCCTCTCGCGGGCGTCTTGGCGGTGAAAAAGGTTCCCGCGCGAACGGAGTTATTTTAGGGGGGGCTGGGTTGCGACGTTGTTTTCGTTTCGTATCTGCGCGAGGGAAATTAATTTATTTGCGTCTTTTCGTAAACTCCGTCGTTTTGCTGAATTTTAATTTTTGTTGTGAAGACAGTATAAATTGTAGCGAAACTAGACGCACAGTAGAATGTCTGTAATAAAGAAGACCGTCGTGCTAAGGTGGAGGTGCTGAGTACAAAAATCTTTAGAGATCAGGCTAACTATTCTTCGAACGTCGGCTTACCCCTTCATTTTGATCATCTTTTCACAACTTAGGCCTACTTCCTCTCCAACTCTCATGTTCTTAATCCGCACTAGACACTATTCGTGGTTCGTAGATAAAGTAAAGTAGTTCTCGACTCCATGCCATATTTCGATTGTACTCGTAAATGACGTTTGTTTTATGCCAAATTTTTTGATTAGAAATCGTTCTTTGAACACTTTCTTCCCCCTCGCTCGTAGCGCGAAAATACGTTTATCAAGTTATTTTTAGGTTTTCTGTCTGCTTGTTTTGACTAAACAGGGAATTTATCTTGTTTCTTGCATTATCTCTACTCTTAGCTACTTTTTTCAACCTGTGTATAATGGTTGTTCATTATCTATTGTGGTTTAGTAGCATTCTCATTTAACGGTATCATTCCTTTCTTCTCATACTCTATTGATCATTATCTTTATTGCCTCTCTTTCTTCCTACGATATCTCTAAATTTAATTTCTTCCCATACCATCCCTCCTCTCTTTCTTTTCCTATTCACTTATTTGCTCACAGATTCTTTCCGCAATCGCCTCACATTGAAGACTTATCCTCGCCTTTCATGATAAACGTTCCCTCACTCATTGACCTGTAACCTTTCTTATCTCTCCAGAATATCCCCAATGTTCTTTCGCCGTTTCTTCTATTCTCATCCTATCGCACTCCTACTTTCGTCTCATCTCTCTCATTAACCACCTCCGATACTCCTCTCCCTTTACTGTCCATTGGTCCTCATCCTCATCAGATGATGTCCTCTTCCTCCTCATCCCTTTCTCTCCTCCCATACACACACACACACTCACACACACAAGCACTCTCTCTTCCTTGTATCCCTCGCCGTAGCTCCCCCTGTATTGTGTCCTCATCCACTTCCTGGTCCCTCTCCTCTCGCGTCCTCGCCGGCCGGGCGGCTGCCCTGGCGCCGGTGAAATATTAACGAGTGCGCTCCCCTGGGGCCGGCCGGCGGGTGGGCAGCGGCGCGACGCGGCGCGTCTCGGCTCGCGATCCGTCTCCTCCCGCCGGCGCTTCTCTCACTCGCCCCCACCCCTGCCCCCACACGCCCTCCGTAATGCGATTTGAATGCCTAGGCGTCCGCGCCGGGCTCTGCCTGTCCCTGGGGCTGCCCTCGCCCGCGCTCCCACAACGCCCCGCCCCGCTCCGCCCGCCCACTCGCTCGCCCCACGCCCCGAGGCGCGTCCTCGCCCGCCGGAGAGACGTCCTCAACACTTTCTTACACCCCCATCGACGTGCTGTCGCCGAGAGGACGCGGAGCGGAAATGTCTTCTGTTTGCGTCTTTGGAGATATCTCACTCGGCGTGCGGTTTTCTTTTGAGAGCTTATTTTTGTCATTATTTCAGTTGTTGATGTCAACCCAAAAGAATGTTGATTGCCGAAGGAATCGATAATCTTTGGGAAGTAATTGGAAAGACACGATTGACAGTCAGTCATGGGAAACCTACATGTACAGGGAAAATGTGAATGAGAATGTCAAATATATTAATCTTACGTGATGTGAACCCTGTTCAATTTATTTGCTCTCCTTTACAGTTAACCATCATTGGTAGTGGAGATAAAAATGTTGTAAATAGTCCCTAGAATTTAACTTTTGTGAAATAAAGCACTACCTAAATTGTTGCCATTCATTCAAAGCTATTTTTTTTTCTTTTGCGATTCATTTAAATTTTAAGCATAAAACATGAATTTCTTACTTTATTTTTGTTTTAAATAAACCGCATTTAGGTGATGTGATTTTATAGTGCCCATAAACATCCAATGTGACAAAATGACAATTCTTTCAGTGTTTGATGGAGTAAACTTTTGATTAACGCATTAAGATGAACTCATAACACGTGCATTTTCTTGCGCGAATAGGCCTTAACTCTCGAGGCCTTTTCACATACTCTCTCGGTCGCATTTGCCTCGCGAGACGTGAAATGTTAGGATTCATTAAGGCAGGGATGCCCAACACTTCGACTTCACGTGGATGCGTGTGGATGTCTGCGTGGATATTAATCGAAAAATTTATAGTGTGAAATAAAAACGTAACGGGAGGCGAGGAGTTATTAATTCAGCCATTAAAATATAATAATTACTCATCACAGTTGATATCTCGGCAGTTTTGAAAATATCTGGATGATCAGATAGGTTCGGGGAGATCTTTCCAATCCAACATTATCTGAATCTCTGTAACGCAATTAATAGATTGCATAATAGGATTTCATTGCTTAATTTGGCCCTGTCTTACAGAGTTTGTGTACGATAATGGTAGTCCATATGCTCAGCCGAATTTCAAAGCTGCAAGCTGTCTGTGAAGGCGTAAAATCATTATAGAATTATCTCCTTCGTTTTATCGTTTTATTTTTAAACTTTTATTAGTCAATAGCATCAATTACTTGTCAATAGCGTCTCATTGCCGTCTAGTTAGATCTGCACACGAGCACATTTATATTCCATCTGTAGGATTAAATAGTTTCCAACACCCTTTGCGACTTGGAACATTTACTCAAATGGCAACATGGCAAAATGATCGAAGAGTACCTACCTTCACACAATGACGCTAGGAGCCTTTTAAGGAAATTGCTTACTCTAGAACTGCCACTAATGCGAAGGAAGTAGCCGAATCTGTCTGGTACATTCTGTACGTTGTGGCGCCTCTATGAGTGGTGACACCTCTTTGCCACTACACATACAGTCACTTGCGAAATGAATATCCGAAGGTATGTGACACATACCCTGCGTTGTGGCACTGTTGGCACCCCTGGCGTGCGCTGTCGCCGGCGCCAGGGCGGCGAAGGGCGGGGGCGGGGCGGAAGGCGTTAGAAGCGCGAGATAGCAAGTGAGCGGGCGGGCGGGCGGGCGCGGGTGCGCGCCTGGCTGGGCGCAGCGGGGGCGGTCGTTAATTCAAATTTATTAAGACGCCGTGCCGCGTTCGGCGCCAGGGCAGAGGTCGATTCCTCCCACGGCGCGCGGCACCGCGCCCCGTCGGCCTCCGCCAGCTATTGTCTCTCTCCGCTCCGCTCCCTCGTTTCTTGCTCAGCGCGCCCGCTCGCCTCCTCTTTGCTTTCGGTGCCATCTCGTGCTTATCTTGGTGGTCTTTTTTCAGATTACTACATCGTCCGATTTCCCCTTGGCTTTTGTTTCCTCGCAGTTTTTCCCTCCTTTGTTGTCATTCTTTCAGCTTCCCTCATTAGCCACCACCTTTTCTAAGTTTTATTCTGGGCAGTGCTGAAATCCAATTACATAATAAGCTAAAAACGATAAGCTCCACAGGCAAACTTCCAACAAGTATTCATTGAATGTTTTCGAGACGTTTCATTATTAAATATTCTTCCCTGTGCTCCACCTAGTTAGATATCTGGCAGTGTTCACAATATTCTTACTAAACTAATAAATTGACTTGACTTTGCAACGGACTTCTTGCTGATACAGTTCTCTTATTCTTATGAATAGAAACAAAGCGGAGCTAATGGAGAGAAATACATTTAATTTTATGGGGGAAATGTATGTTCTTAGAACTTTTAGCTATTAATTTGTTTCTCATGAGTGTGGAGAGCGGAAAATGCATATTTTCCACCATCCTAATATAGCAGTGCCCTCGTAAAATGTCATCTCTTAGTTGTATCATGTTTGCAATAAATAATTTAGAAAAAAACATTTCGAATATTTGCTAATAAAAACCGAAGAGATCTCGAAATCACACATTATAAATGTTATTCTTCCTAAATGTATCGCGGCTACTGTTGATCATGGCTGTTTGTGGAAATCAAAATGTAGAATATCCCAATCAAATTAGCCTCCACAAGTAGTAAGTTTGGTGGCAACAGACCAGAACATCAACTTCACGAATTCAGTGAATCAATGCATATGTCTTGGAGCAGTACAATTTGCCTCATTATTTCAAGTCGTGTGTGGATCAGTGTTAATGCCTTGACCCGAAAGAAATCCGCGCCTCTTGTGTCTTCCGGCGGCGCGGCGCCTCGAAGGGCCGGTGTCAGCGGCGGAGGCGTCGCGCCGCGGCGGCCAGCTGTCGCTCCGTGCGGGGGGGAGGGGGAGGGAGCGGAGAGAAGCGAGGCGAGCGCCACTTGAGCGCTTCTCGAGCGGCGCAGGGCGCGGGGGGGGGGGGATCAGTCAGCGCGCGCGCCGCACCTGCTGCCGCCCCTCGACGCGCGCCCCGGGCGGCGACATTCGTCTGCCGCGCCGCTCCGCCCCCTGCCCATCGCAGGCTGCCTGCTGCCGCGTGCCGCCTCCGAAGCGACGCCCGGCTTGGAAACGGCACTGGACCACCCTCGCACCGTCTACGTACCGTGCCCGTTCCACCTCCGCACCCCCTCCGCCGGCACTTGGCAATACCTGTGCAGTCGCTCTACAGCTACTACACATCACCATCACATAACCACCATATCATCGTCACACCACCACCACCACCACTGCCACTACCACTACTACCACCTCCACCACTACCAATACCACCACCACCACTACCAATACCACCACCACCACTACCAATACCACCACCACCACTACCAATACCACCACCACCACTACCAATACCACCACCACCACTACCAATACCACCACCACCACTACCAATACCACCACCACCACTACCAATACCACCACCACCACTACCAATACCACCACCACCACTACCAATACCACCACCACCACTACCAATACCACCACCACCACTACCAATACCACCACCACCACTACCAATACCACCACCACCACTTCCAATACCACCACCACTACCAATACCACCACCACTTCCAATACCACCACCACTACCAATACCACCACCACTACCAATACCACCACCACTACCAATACCACCACCACTACCAATACCACCACCACTACCAATACCACCACCACTACCAATACCACCACCACCACTACCAATACCACCACCACCACTACCAATACCACCACCACCACCACTACCAATACCACCACTACCAATACCACCACTACCAATACCGCCACTACCAATACCACCACTACCAATACCACCACTACCAATACCACCATCACCACTACAACTACCACCATCATTACTACCAGCACCATGTCCACACCAAACCCACATTTAATCTCTGAATTACCTCATCACGATTTTTACATCCTCTCCATACCGCTTACCTCTCCGCTCCACCCAATTTACTAATTCTCTATTTCTATATGATGTCATTTATTGACATCAAATAAGTAGTTATCTTTTTAGTGAAACCAGATTACTGCAGACAAACATAGCTAGGATATATTGATGTTTGTAAAATTATTTTTTCACCAGTTATCAGTGTATATACTGGTGCAAAATATGTATTCGTCAGCTCAGTGTGAACGTGAGAATGTGGCGCACAGAAAATAGCTCAAAAGTCGGATTTACATTTTCCCTTTCCTTTCAGTATGTAATATTATGTATCTTTTTTGCAAGCTTTTGTGCACTGAGCAAGTATTTTTTTCAGTTACTGAAGAAGAACACATTTTGGAAGAATGATGTAATATAATCATTATTGGAAACGGCTGAAATGGTGAAATTATGTCATTGATCAAATTCTTCCTTTTTAATCTTATGTTACTCTTCCTACTCTCTTTTAAAGTTTTTATCAATACAAGTAAGTACTTTGAGGTATCTCCTTGCCGAACCGGTTGATGAATGAAGAGTACTTGGCAGCACTCGAATTTGAAGATTAATTATTATATCTCGATTTTCCAGCAGACATCTCCCTCCCTCTCCCTCTCCCTCTCCCTCTCCCTATATGTGTAATATGTATATATTGGATATACTTTTTAGTCGGCTTTTAACATACTTGGATAGTCGTTTTTAAAACATTTTTAAGTCCTAACTGAAAAAGCAAAACGACCAATGTAACCGTCCATTAACCATCGGATATACGTCTCGTTATGCAAGTTTTTTCCATTTGTAAACCAAAATAATCAGGGGCGATGTTCGTAATGCAGGAGGGGTCCTGGAAATTGGTCCCCAGCGTCAGTGGAAGCCGCCACGCGGCCCCCGGCGGGGAGCCGTCCGCTCCCGCGGCCCAGGCATGATTCACGGACCTCGCGACCGCATCTTGCCGGATCGCTCATAAACCAGCCAACGGGGTCGCGGCCCCTTTTTCTTCTTCGCCCCCCCCCCCCGCCTTGGCCCGAACCCACCCTCCGTAGGCAATCACAACCTCCAGTTAGGAGCCGCTCCCGCTGTTCATTGACAAACAATCCGATTAAGATTATAGGCGCACTTTATCTTTCGCGTGGAGACGCCACGCCCGCCCCGCGCCGCGCCGCCCCGCGCCGTCCTAATCCCGCGTCTCATCCCCTCCGCCCTCTTATAAATCCCCGCCGACCCTCCCGAGGAGCTGTTTGCCGTGCGCCGATCTGGGGAGACGGGCTGAAGCAGGGCCGGGCGAAGAGGGGCGGGGCGGGCGCAGGCCGCGCTGAGAGGGACGAGGCGAGCGTGGGGCGGGGCGGGCAGGCTGGGCGGGGACGGGATGGGCAGGGTGGGCACTGGTACCCTCGGCATCGCGCCGCGCCCAGCGCCCTCTGGGCCCCCCGCGCCCTCTGGGCCCCCCGCGCCGCGTGCGCCTCGTATTTGCTCATAGGGATCCGACTGAGAACAGCTTCAGCTGTTTGGGCGTCTTGTCGCCCGTGGACGGAGGGCGCCGGCGAGACAACAAGGCTGCCGAAGAGGGCTTGTATCACCTCTGTGTTTTCACTCGTTGACGAAGTGCTATTTTTAGCTACTGAATAGATCGCAATAATGAGTAAGAAAGACTGTTCTCTGTTTCAAGAGCAATGCGTTTCGGTCTTTCTATCTGGCCCTTTCTAGCATGTGTTATTTTGCTTAAAAGTTCTAAATGAGGTCATTGAACGTTTTCGTGATTTGAAATTATATAAAAGAGTTTGATCCGATAGCAAAATAATAATGAGGCCAAATGTGTTTTGTAGCATGCTTAAAATTTGATTAAATAATTGACAGGTCAAAATATGTAATTCTTTTATTTCATGTGTGTAATTACAGTTTTATGTTGTATGCAAGTTGTAAACGTAGATCACAATCAGCAGTAATGCACTACTTCGTCAAACGTTTAACTTACTGTTTATGAATGTAGTGTACGAGTTATAATGAAACGATAATGACACATTTGAAATGTACCTATGTTTGTATTTGCAATTTTAGGATTCGATTAATTCGGTTTTTGCCAGCTAGCGATGTTCCCAGGCCTGGGCTGTTTTTTTATGTACTATCCCCGCTTGAGAGTAAGGGAGAGATGTGCCGAGTATGACGCCATCACCATACCTAACTTACTCGGACTGCCTGAGCTTTTTCTTTCGTCGCAAAACTATGAGACTGTGATGATTTTCGATTGGAAATGTGCAGCTTCAATTTTGCCCCGGCCGGTAATTGAACCCAGAACTCCCTGACAGACGGCCAACCATATCAACCTCCATGAGTCTCCCGAGGGGCTTCTACTCGAAATAATACTGTTCGTAATTATTTTCCATTACTCTTTCAAAGAACAAGTAACACTTGTACGTTACTAATGGTCGATACCCGTTATTGTAATCACAAAAGTGTACCCCATTCATATTCGTACTGCTCGCCATATGTCGTTCTGTTAGACTGCGATTTATGTCTTACTTAAGCGCTACGGGCCAAGTCGGAGCTTTGAATAGCAGGGCGGGGTCTTCGCGTTCGAAAGAACCGGTGCCATTAAAGCGAACTCCGCGCTCCCGTCGGGGAGGGGGGAGGGTCACTCGCCCGGGGCGGAAGGCGCGCGCGACCGAGGAGAGGCGCCGAGCGGGGGATTAAAGCAATTAAAAACAATTGAGCGGCCGCACAATGCGATTCGCTCGCCCCGCGCCGGCTTCCTTGCGCCAGATCTCCGACGCGGGTGGGGTGGGGGTGGGGGGCGTCAGGTACCTCGTGTGGCGTCCGCGCGGGCCTCCAGCACAATGGCGCCGAGTGCGTGGGCAATTAACGCACGAGAGCGGGGATTTTCCGCCTCGCTTTCGCCTCCTTGCTCCAATTCTGGGCTGCGCGCTGGGTTTTCAATTCGGAACGAACCTTCGGAGTGTTATAATCGCCTATAGAATCTCGATAATAGTTTTTTTAAATATTAATATTAGTTTATGCAATTAGTTTATAATGTTATGTTTTATTGCACGTGTTGACAACGAGCGACATTAGTAGCGAGTTTTCAGAAAGTGTACGAATGCAATTAAGCAACATTATAAACGAGATGCATACGCTAATTTTTGTATAACAGCATTATAAATTTATAAGAGAACCAAACTTAATTTTGCGAAACAACTTTCTTGTGACGTCTCAGGTATTTGACGTCTATGCGAGGAACCGGTTGTCGGCTGTTAAGTTTACCGCTACTTCCCCACGATTCTTTCGCTGCGTTTGGCTGAATGCAATCATTCATATCGTAAAATGCTAATACGACATCCTTTGTGCCGTAAAATGCCTCTTTATGAACGGTTTCTTGCTACAGAAAAGGTCGTTTACAGTGCTAGTATACAAAAAAATATTTTTAAATCTATTACTGTTTATAAATTATAATACTATTTATAAGTTACAATATAATTATTTTCCTTTACCGCAGCCAGGTGCCTGCCGGGTGCCAGCTTATGACACGTCATTTTATTTTGCTTTGGTGCCAATGAGAAAAGTTTCCCAAAATTACAATACTTTATTTGAGATAACACGTAGATAAAAATTCATGTTTTTGTGTGCGAATTGCAAGTGTGACGAATTGTGTATTACAATAGGAAAATGTAGTGCGCCCGGGAAATGCGATGGTTATATATGTAGAAATGTGTTGAATGAGTATAAATGTTTTCTGTAACGCACTATGTGAGCGTTCATAAAATATAAAAGTTGTATTTATTATATTGAAATAATGGTTCGGTTCGAACATTTAGAATTACGTATTGTTCTCTGTTTGCAAACAATAATTTTGAACCAATTGCCTAGTAGTAATTATGTAAACAAAGGACGTCGGTAGTGCAGTTATAAATTACTTTAATAACATACACATCCGAAAGGTCAAATGTTAAAATGATCTGGCAATAGACCGAGATGACGAAAATATTAAATGGTTCCTCCTGCCTAGCGATTTGGACGTACCCTGTAGATTTGAGAACAATCAGTTTGAGGTGATCGAGTAAACGACAGTGTCAGTAACTATATGCTCTAAGTCATCAGTAACTATATGCTCTAAACAAACAGTGCACTATGAGGAAATAAGTGGCTGAATTACTTTCTTAACCATCACCCTATATTCTTTAACTCACTAAATGTTACGCAATTCTACAAAAAATCTTTAAATGTTGGCACTTCTCACGCGAAGAAAAATTGTTCGCGGAAACTGTCAGTTCTACTTCAAATTCTCCATAAACTCTAATATAACTGAATCGTCCTGAAGAATAGCAAACAAAAATATAATACGAAATTTATTCCCCAATGCATCTCCAAAATTGTAGTAAACAAGCGTAGATAAAAATAATACTGCATTGAAATCGATGTAAATTATATTTAAATAACAATGCCATATTTTATATCTTATGAATTGGGGATTGTGAGTATTTTTACCACAAAAATCAACAAAAACGAAATACTCTGCTTTTCACGTGTTGGTGTATGTTAGTTATTGTATATGAATTCCATTGAAACAATTTAAATCCTAATTTTATTTTCAATTTCAGCAATAATTCATAACATGGATTAATTTATCTTTTGATTGCCTAAAACCGGGAAAGGCGGCTCAGTGCATCAACTGATGTCACTGCAGTGCTTTGGCGAGGAGATCCTAGGTTCGAGTCCCGACGGCGGTAGTATATTCGACACTAGCTTGTCAGTAGGTCGAATTGAGTCACAGTTTTGAGGAGAATTCTAGCAATCGGCTGTCCTAGAAGTTAGTTTTCTGTGGTTTCTCAGATCAACAGGCGAATGCCGGAGCAGCACCCTAACAAACGAGCCACGGACGGCGTGCGATCTTTCCTTCACCTTTCTTGTCCTATCCTCACCCTTACACACACACACACACACACACACAACGTGTACTATACGACCACACACGCCGAGAGACCGGCCGGGAGCTTAGAGCTTGCCCCGCTTGTGGGAGACACCTGGTTGGGGGAAACCCCGCTTGGCGGCGGTAGGTCGAATCTCGCCATCCAGCAATGGAAGATCACCGTTCCCTCCAAATGAAAAACTGTGCACTACGCTTACAGGACTAGTGACCTCCGTTGTTGACGAGCCCGGAATCACTAACAATGAATCTTGCCGTGAGGACAAATCTTCATGAGTATCTGAACATGACTGAAAATCACCTTCATGACAACTAACCTTCAAATCGTCCTGTAAAATGCCGTCGTTGTCTTATCATCTCCTCAATGATTATTCTGTGTGTTTCAAATATAGTCTGGAAATCAACTGTGACGTCTGGTATATTATTAATAAGAATGAGTTCATTTGAACGAAAACATTTGGTTACGAATTCAAAAACATCTATGAAATAATGGAATATTAATTTCATTGCTGTTAAAAAAAATATGTCTGTAAATTGAATACGCAACCGCCAATGACGCATGATAACTTCAGTTCTCCGGCCTCCGAGTGCCCCTCCGAAGAGACACCGAAGCAGTCGTCGATTTGCAGATCCGCACATCGACTCTTCGACGCCCTCGCCCCGCGTCCATCGTCCCTCGCCCCGCCCCTCTCCCGCCCCCGCCCCCGCCCGGCTCCTTGCTGGCTCGCGTGCCTGGCGCGCCGCCTCCGCCGAGCCATGAATAATAGATCCAGCTTATTGAATCGTCCCCGGCGCCTCCGCTAACTCCGGACGCCTGGAATCCGTCCTCGGGGCTCGGCCTCGTCTTGGAGCAGGCAGCTGCGCGCGCAGGTGGCGCTCGCGTCCACGCGCCCTTCCGAGGGCCGCTGGGCCCCACCCCGCCCCCGCTCTACCCCGCCCTTTCTCGTCTTCTCTCGCACCACCCCGCCCTGCCCACTGCAGACACGATCTGACCCTCCCTTTCCCTCCCCTACTTCCTTTCTCCCCATCCACTCCACAGCCACCTTGTTCTGCCTCGCGTCACTCCGCCCAGCCCCTCCCCTCCCCGCCCCGCCCTTTATGTCTCCACCCAGCATCACCTGCTCCCGATCCGTCTCCACCTGTCTGGTCTGCTCCCACCCCTCCGACTCCCGTCCAGCTCATCCCCGCCCCACTCAATACATTCCCACCTGATTCATTCCAGCCCCCATTCATTCCGATTCATTCTCACCATTCAATGATCTCCATGTCCCTTTCAGTCACTCCTCACTTTCTTCCTTTCCTCTACTCTCCGTCTCTTCTCTTCTTCTTCCTTCCTACTCCATTGTTGTGCTTCTTCTTTCCTCAGTACCTGTACGTCTCCTCTCCTCCTCGTCCCCTTACTCCACCCTTCCCTATTTCTCTCGCTCGCTTGCTCGCTCGCTCGCGGCTTCGCCACCCTCCCCGGAGGGCCCCGCCCTCCCGGACACGCGCGCTCGCTGTCCGCATGCCAACGGCCAGCGGCCCTCGGCCCTCGGCCGCCGACGCGGCGCGTCGCGACGCGCCGGCTGGGAAGGCCTGGAAGGAAATCCGCGGCTTGCATTCAGCGCGAGCGAATGGGCCGACGAAACGCACAGCGCTGCACTGATTTTACAAAGCTCTTCTTCAAGTCAAAATGAGGTGCAGTTCTAACACTCCAAGATAATGTTTATGCCAATATTCCGATTATTAATCTAAACTTTAGAAACTGTAAAATGCAAATCATCTAATTATTTGTTATTATAAATTGGAGTGTGTAAACAACTTATTTGTGTACAACGTTTATATTATTCAGAAAATTATCTTTAAAAATTGTATTGTTGTATGAATATTCTTAAAGAATAAGATCGTTTAAAGTCCTTCCACTTATTTCTTACAAAACAGTGAGACTACATCAGCGAAGTGTGTTTAATAGAATGGGAATAGGTATTACTCGGGCAACTTTTCTTGAACGATGACCTTGCTTCCCTCTCTGTGGCACATTAACAGATGAAGGCAAAAACTCGCAGCGAGCACTGATGACAACATTCCAAACACATCTTCACTGGCGCGAAGTAGAAACAATTTTCTTTTGAAGACGAGAACTTCTATCGGTTATTTTCTCCAAAAATCTAAAGAAATGGCCGAAACAGGTACGAATCTATCACAGGAGATACCTCGAACTCCTGATAAAGTTAGAACGCAAATTATTGAGACGTATGATATAAAACTACTCTATTAGTGAATTGTTTTTCGAGTCATTGCAAATTTGCACTTAGGGAAATTGAAGATATACAGTAGTGTTTTGTTTAGAGTTAATCCACTTTTTTAAAGAAATGTACAACTAACCATATAGTTACCTAAATGAATACATAATTTAACAAATTGAGAAAAAAATGAATATAAGGTTTATAAATTGTATTAGTATAAATGGTTGACATTGCACCTTCTGCGGTCCTTTAACAGATGTGTTTGGCCTAACGATGTTCATTGCTCCTCATCGATAATGTTTACTGGCTCTCGATATACTGTGGTTGCTGAATCACTCGTAATCCTTTTCTCATACGTAGAAATGGTGACATTACACAGAACGCATGGTAGGAACAAGAGATTTGCCACTCGTTGCTTTCCTATCTACTTTTCGTTCGCCGTGACACGCCTTCCTGCTTGTACATCTCGTGTATGAAATTACGGTTTTCTGATATCAACACTATTCGACCGTGTTAAAGTAAGAAATATTCATGCTGTGCAGAATATTATCCTATGTTAGCTGGCTTGGAGCAGGCCTTCTAACACACTCTCTCTGAAAACCAGAGAGCTACGAGACGACAACTTGTGTTGACTTTTTTCTACTCCTCGGTTGTATTTCCTTTCCATGTTTGCGTATGTTTACCTTCCTGGATTTGCGAGAGGATAAAAATTTAAAAAGAGATGAGCTGCAAGGGGCTTTTCATTTTGCGCTTCTGCGAGACTGTTACTCCAGCCATTATAATGGACATGGTAGAAGCCAAGTGGAAGCACATAGAAATAATAGAACTAAAGCTTAATTCGTATTCAAGATACAGAATACAATGTAACATGCATAAATTGGGAACAATGCACATGTAAATATTCCGCAGCTAAATTAGTCCATTTAAATAACTTTCTTCTCGTTCGCACGAATAATCATACACGTACTTGTATTTGTTAAAATAACAAGTTGTGTGTCAATTTTACAGTAATTAATGTAAGATAGAAAACTCATGGACAATAGTTAATGATTATTTATTTTCATAATCCAGAGAATGTTTGCTGTGTTTATAAGCCGAAACGTATGTTTTAATGAATAGTGGTTGATTAAAACACTACTCACAATTTTAATTGTGAGTAGAAGGGATCCACTATAAAAATGTATAAGATGCAAATGAAGATGCGAAAATAGAGTGATAGTAACTAGTTGGTATGAGAAAGTACACCATTTCTGTTTTACTCGCCAAGTCTTGAAATTTCAGCTATCTCCTGCTCCCCCGTTTCTCACGTAATAAACCCATTGTAATAATAAAATAATTCTAATGTATGCATTTCCGTGCACTTGCGTCCCGGCGTGTCCGCTTTAAAAAGCTCCGCCTAAGTCCCTCAACTGTGCTCCGGAGTTAACGACCTCCAGAGATGCAAAAATCTGCGCGCGGCAGAACTTTCGCAGAAGTCGAAGCGTGGACCTCGGCCCTCCAGAGCGCGGCCGCTGCATTAGTAGCCCTCTCTTTGATATTAACTCTCGCTGCAATTTTCATGACCGGGGTTTCGTTGGGGGCGGGGAGGCACGGGGAGGTGCCCCTTCGCCCCGCCCCGTTCCCGTCGTCGGTTCCACCGCCGCCGCCGCCGCCGCTGCTGCCAACTTGCGAACAAGCGTATTTAAAATTTTAGCAGCGTCTACTTTGCTTCGCTGTAATGCGCCTTAATGAACCAGCACATGCACTCTCTACCCGCCCCCGCCCCCCGATGTCGTCTCCGCCCACCCCCGCCCTCTCCCCCGCCTCCAGCCACCGCGGGTCGCGTGCCAGACGGGTCAGAGGTCAGGTGGCGACTGCATTGCGCCAACCTGCACCCCACCGCCCAACCCCTCGAATTTGCGGCGACCTGTTCCTAGGATATTCCGTTTGGCGTCGCGGGGGCGATGTGAGGGAGGCGAGCTGTGATTTGCATGCCTTCGCCTGCTCACGGGATGAAATGGCCCTGAAAGTGTCCATTGCAAAAGTAGAATGATGTGGAAATTACATCAAGAACTACAATTTTATCACCCTGTTCTCATTTTATTCTGAGAAGAAACTTGTATCGTTATATACAAAACATTTAGAAGTAATATTTTGATTAATAATTTAAATGAAGATTTGTTATATTTTAATTTAATTACTCATACTACAATCACGGTATATTCCCTGCCAAATGTGTTAATTTTGAATTTTCAATGACAGACAGTCCAAATAGAACTTAGCTAAAATGCATGCTGTTTCAAGCCCTTGAATTCCTTACATAGTTCCAAATGCGTACGGTGGCGTGTTTACTGCAACCAAGTAGCACCTTTACTAAAGACTCATAGATGCCTTAAGTTATTGATTTTTATTTCCACTAGAATAATTAGAGAGTTCTAAATCTCCATATTTCCTTCATGGCAACTGCATACACGTCAACTGGGTACATCAACGTTTCTTGTCCATTAGTTTCAAAATTCGTCCCAAGTTTTTCCAAATATCAAAAATGTAAGCTGAGAAATGAAATTGCACGTGTTTTGCTTCCGAATACCTTGACCAAAATATTCTCAACTTAAGCGATATTCAGTAATATTTCCGGTCACAAGTGGGAGACCGAGGAACGATGCTGCCTTTCGACTAAAAAAACGTTATGACGAAATTCGTGCAAAACGTGGCTGGAATGAGACGACTCTTGGAACAGTCACGCTCCAATAACTTCTAGCCCCGTTGGACCTAGATCGCTCTCCTAGAGAACGTCTAGGCGCTTCTTGAGTAACGACCGTCTAGCGGAAGTCCTCCATCTGGGCTCGAACCGAGGCACTAAAAGCTTGGCAGCGGCCACTGCGGATCCAGGGATGTAATTTTTTAAAGGTCCGGTGCGGGTGCAGCGGAGCTGGAGGAGATCGTCGGCGGGGTATGAGGACCGGAACGAGCTGAAAGAGGAGGGGGAGGAGGAAGAGGGCGAAAAAGAGAGTTGGGAGTGGGAGAGGACGGAGGAAGAAGGCGGCGGTGGGAGCGCGGGAGGCGGGGGTGGAGGCGTCGGTGGGTGAGATGCGTTGGAGGCGGCAATATAGCAAAGTGCACGTCAAGTCTCGGCGGACGGAAAGTGAATTTGAAATTCGTCCCCTCTTCCCCGCCCCTGCCTCCTCGCCGCCGCCCACGCCAACTCCGCCCCCTCCCCCGTCGCGCTCTTCTTCCCCCGGCTCAGCCCTCGAGCGCCCCCCCCTCGCGGCGGAACCCTTCCCTCGCGCCCCCGCCCCCGCCCCCGCCCCCGCCCCCGCCCCTGCCCCTGCCCCCTGCGAACAAGCCGCTGTCGGCGCATGTGCGAAGCCGCCCTGCTGAAACAGCACTTGTCAGCTCGACGAAATGTAGGACACCGCGTGCCAGTGCTAGGAGCAGTGCTGTAGGGGAAATCTTTGCTTTCGGTATTTTACGTCTCTGTTGCTGTGACTGCGTCAGATTTTATTGTGTGCAGTTGCTATTTGCAATGCACACTAAAAATATTTGTATAACGCAGTTTGGGTGTAATTTCCATATGTATCACCGTCGATAAATGTTTTTCTGAATGCACTGATGGATTTTAAAAACATCTCAACACGTTGTCTGAAAGTAAAGAGCCGTGAAAGCTTGCCAAGTTTGCGAAACTTACTTCTTTCGAAGTACACAACATAGCCGAACAGTGAAGAACATAGATATTCTCAGACGCCTGCCATGGTACATTTGACACGCAGGGCCGGATTTATGCATGTGCTGACAGTGCTGCAGCACAGGGCACTCCACCAAAAAGGGGCCTCCACCAAATAAAAAATTATTTTTTTTTATTTTGGTCTATTTTTCTGCAAAAACTTTTTAATTTCATTGTTATGTAGTAATTTGTATTTTTTAAATTTAGATTTCATGATGCATTTTTAGTCTCAAGAATATCTACTTATTTAGTATGTATTCAAAGTTATTTATGATTTATTCAATATTAAACGCACATAATCTAACCGAATATCGTTTTTCAAACATGATCACCGGTTTCGACTTGCTCTTTAGGCTAAGCCGATCTGATTTTATACTATGAATAACGTAACTTTTATTTTGATTAGATATATTTGAATTTGAAAGTTTATAAATGCAATAAATTTATTGAAACTTTACTTTTACTGAGATCGTATTTTATCTGACTTCATTTACTAATATGTGCCGATTATTTATAGTCCGAAGTAATATATAATCGAATATGACTGTGTTTCAAGACTTCACCATAAATATACGATTGATAACTGTGAAATACATGTCTCCTATTTCATAAACAAATACCCTTTGTTCCTTTAAAAATTATTTCATAGTCGACAGTCGTATTTGATTGTCGATCGCATATGGAAGTGAGTTAACTATATTTTAATAAAGGTGAATAGTTACATAGTGTGCAAAATAGTTGTAACTAGTGTGCAATTTAAGGAAAAGGTATGTATTATACATAATATGTATAATTTGTATAGAAAAATGCATGAAAAACACATTGAATTTTACAATATTTTTTAACTATATATGAAATATAAATAATTATAGAAATACTAATTATATTATGTATATTTGGTGATACAATTTAGTTTTTTTATCCCTTGAAAATTTCATAAATTAAAGCCAAATTTGTAAGTTCATGAACTGTTTCATATAAAATTACTATTAAATGAAGTTTCTATAAAAATATTTATGTATTCTTTACTTGATCAACAAGTCGCTATAAACTACTAAAAGAACAAGCTTCAAAATCGCCTGAGTCTAGTGACAGTACAAACAATTTTTACATTTCTAAAAGAATAGATACAACGCAGTGGTCCTGTCGAGCGGATGCTTCTAAAGCTTTAGTTCGAGGATATTCTGAAATTAAAGCTGCACTTCTAAAAATCTTCGAAGATGATTCTCAAAATTCTAAAACTCGTAGTGAAGCACAAGCTTTATATAACAAAATGAATATGTTAGAAATCGCAATTTATGCAGTATTTTGAAATGATGTCTTGAGCAGAGTAAATGACACAAATAAAGTACTTCAGAATTCCAAGTTAGATTTGAATACTGCTGTTGCAGCTATTAAATCGTTGAGATTATTTATTCAAGAAAGGCGCGACAGTTTTGAATATTATGAAAAATTAGGAATGGAAAAATTTGGGACAACAGAGTATGTAATACGTAGAAAAGGACAACGGAACGTTCGTTTGGTTCCATTAGATTATGGAAATTCTGCAAACGTTCAGTTAACAGCTGCTGAAGAATTTCGAGTGAAAAGTTACCTTCCTGTAATTGACCAGTTTTTAGTTTCTTTAGATCAACGTGTCTCTCTGCGTATGAAATAATTTCTTCTCGGTCTGGTTTTTTATCAAAATTAGGCAACCTTAGTTCAGATGAAATAATCAAGCACGCAACAAACCTTAGTAAAATTTATGTAGACGACGTCGATGAAAATCTTGGAATTGAGTTGATCCAATTCAAAGAATTCATTAACCAATTCATACAAGATGAGGAATCTAAAAGCGCCTTAAGTCGGGAACATTTTATGTATAACTTAATAATTGAGAAGGGAATACAAGACGCGTTTCCGAATGTAGAAATTATTTTAAGAATTTATCTTGTGTTAATGATAACAAATTGTACAACGGAAAGATCATTTTCAAAATTAAAACTTCTAAAAAATAGATTGAGAACTAATATGACAGAAGAACGACTTAATTATCTTTCTATTTTGAACATCAATTTTGATATTCTAAAAGAATTATCTTTCGACGATGTAATTGAAGAGTTTGCTTACAGAAAAGCAAGAAAAGTTCCTGTAGTTTAGTTATTATAATTAAGTTGTAATGTGTTGTAAATATTCGGTTTATAAATAAAATATTGTACGCAAAAATTATTTGCAAAAATTTTTTTTTTAATTAAACATATTTGACACATAGATTTTATTTTGTCAGCCGCCAACTGCATATAATATATATGGGGGGGGCCTCCACCAAAAATCAGCACATGGGCACCCACCAAGTTAAATCCGGCCCTGTTGACACGTATTAATCAAGTATATTCATTTTTGTGTATAATATTTAGATATAAATAAATGTATTCGTAATATAAAATGTAATTACCTCTATAATGAGTTACAATCCGCAACCATTGGTCACTACACCAATTGAAGACGTCAACGATTTGACTGTTTCAAAGTGTGCGGTGGCTGTAAGATTTAAATCTATGTAATGTGAAATTTTATTTATACAATACCACGCCTTTTTTAAAAGATTTTTTTTTAAATTTTAAGTCATTGTCCTTCCTTCTTTAACTTAGATTTCAGAAAATTTATAATAATTCTTAGTTCAGAATATTGTATTTCATTTACTAAAACATCTACATTTTTTCAAGATTTATTGCCCCCTTCCTTCAAATTATTTTCTATTTTACACGTTATAATTCATTATCAATGAGAATATATGGAATATCTAACGCAATAAAACGTTTCTTTACCTACCTATAAAGATGAATTATGAAGGCAACTTTTCTCCTTTATTTTGTGTACTTTATTGTTCATTTTCATTCCCATCCCATTTCTACTCATTCTCTCTTTTCAGCGACTCATTTTCGAAAATTACACTCAAATACATAGACATTCTTCACAGCGTACGGCAGATCGTTCGCACTTTAATTTCCGTTTCCCCTCTCAATTTTAAAATGACTAAGAACATGGACGCAATTCACCGCACGAAATCTACGCGGCAGCTGCCTTAAAATGTATCCGGAAGCGAGGTCACACATAATTGAAATTCGCCGCGGGCGACCACGTGTTCGGCCGCAGGAACCGGCGGCGTAATGAACATATCGATCTGAACGGTGAAATATGCGCGGGGCTGATTGCCCAAGTTCGGCTTCTTATACGTCTCCCCTTGAGCCACCGCCCCCTCCCTCCCTCCCTCTCTCGCCCTTCGCGCAGCAACCCGAGTTTTTGCGGCGGCCACCCTCTCCATAAAGCGCAGATTACGCTTCGAGATATCGCCTTGGGTGATTGTGCTACACCTTTGCGGCAGCGATTGTGGGAGAGGTGGCGGCAGTGATGATAGTGGTTGCGGTAGCGGTAGCGGCAGCGGTGGCGGTGGCCACAGCGGTGGTGATGATTCGGTGGTGGCGGTTGTGGTAGTTGTGGCTGCGATAGTGTGACTGTGATAGTTTGTGGTGCTTATGGTGGTGGCGGTGGTTGTGGTGATGGCGGTGGTTGTGGTGGTGGTAAGGGCGATAGCGATGGGGTGAGCTAAGGTACTGTGGGTACACGCTCCTGCGACGGTCGAAGGAAGGATACAAATGGGACAAGTAATTGCAAATTCTTTGATTTCGTGCCTTGACTTCTGTGAATAAATTGTTATTAGAAGTGCTTAATTATCAGTGGTGTGAAAATTATGGTTTCTCCCTCTGCCACTTTGGGATAAAATACTGAATGAATTGCTCTTCATTTTAATGTGAATGATTAATGACAAAGAAACTTGATATCTAGATTGGGAAGTGTTTCGTACAAATGCCAACTATTTGTTTTTTCCCTTTGTTTAAACAAATGGTCATTAGGTCATCTAGGCAATGAGAAACTTCACGACAATAAAAATTTGAAAGAAAGAAGTATATTGTAATTATCTGTACGCAAACATTACTGTAATGACGACACACTCCGAAACTAACAAAGTTTAACTTATTAAATGCATATGTTTAATTTCTGAATGTTTCAAATTACATTGAATTATTTCTAATGCTTACGTTTTATCGTTTATATGGTCCGATTTTAATAATGTCAATGAAAGGTCAGCTGTTCTACAGTCAACTGAAGTAATCATTTTTTAAATGTAATAGCTTTATTTTTTGTTTAAACATTGTAATATGTTGCAATTCAAATATCTCTTTTTTTAATTTTTCTATTTTAATTATTAAGAAAGTTTCTCCATAAAATGATTAAAGTATGCTAATATTCTAAGTTGTTATAAAACTAGTTGACATTCACTTACAATTCTAATGATGCTTGTATCACAACACCGCTTTTTTTTAATATCACAATTTTCACACAAACAAAAGTATTTTTTAACTAATTCGTGAAAACCTCACGTGATTTAATTGCCAGGCTCTTTAGGCCCGCTGCAAAGCGATCTGTCAGGCGTTGCGCCTAAACACGCGTGGCGGGCGGGCGGGCGTGCGTTCGGGTGAGCGAGCGGTCCAGGCGAGGCCGGGGCACGGCCGAGCAGGGCGGACTAGGCGCCTCCACCGCTTCATTATACGTGGCATCCCGTAATTTAACCTCGTGTATTTTTAACGCTATATTTTTACATAATTTGTCCCCCTCTAGATCCCGGCGTGCCGCTCGCTTGCCGCACAACCCCGGGCGCGCCTCTTTATAAATTCTGGTTAGTCTTTGCAGACGTAGCGCTGCCGTAATTCATTCATAATGAACGTTAATAATTAATAGGCGAACTCTAATGAAATAATATCCGTCGTATCCAAAGGCATGTTTGTAGCTAGCGGTGGGATTACGTATACGCGACCCTACAAACTGGCTGGCAGGGTGGGTTTAGTCTTGATACACTGGTTGGTGGCGGTCGGAACTATACAGAGTTCTTCTGGAATTTCTACCATTACAAACACTTGATCTATGTTTGGAATGGTATGTGGACAGTATTGATCCATCGGTCGTTACCTCTAAACATTTCAATAATGTCAAATATTTGCTTCAAATGTTGGTTGGAATTTTGTGTGGGGGGTGTCCTCACAGTTACGTTTACTTCTGTGTTTTATTAAAAGAAACATTGTGGTGATTCAGAAGTCCACACAGCTGTAGCGAAATAAAGCACTCATCGATACAGAAAAACTTTAATAAACTTAACTTTATATGTGCAAATATATTTTAACTGAACCAGAGAAACGCAGTACTTTTTTTTGTTTAAAAACTTAATTATTTTGTCTTGTTCCAGGTAAGATGCCGATTCTTAAAGGGGACCTTGTAAACGGGTGAGTGTTATTTTCTGTTTATCTCTTTATTTTTTTTCAGTTTTCAGTAACTGTGGAGTCTAATAAAATTTGTGAATGAATGAAGAAGTGTTGAAGGAGAACTAGAATAAAAACTTTTTTTACAATATAAATATACTTCGTTAATTTAATTCATAACACATCTGAAAACAATTTCTTAGCTTTTCCCTTAACCTAAGGCCAAAGAAATGGCTTCGTTTTCATTTTCATATTATCAGAAATACTTATTTTACGACTTGAATATTCCCACCTCCTGTGGCTCGGTGCGAAAATGTCCGCGCACCCGACTAGTGGAGGTAATTGTGGCTTCCCCGAAGAAGCGGAGCGGGGCGAGGGGGGGAGGGAGGTAGCGGGGCGCAGGCGCTAGAGTAATTGGGAGCAGCGCACTCACATATATAATAAACAAGAACCAGGCAGTCCGTGGGCAGAGCGGAGATTGTGGCGAGCGTCCGCCACCAGCACTCCGTGTCCTGTTCTCGCCGACCCCTACTCCTCCTACACATCCAGCTCCCTCGGCGCCCTCAACTGCTGCTGCTGCTGCTTAAGCCAGCACTACTCTCAGCCCTCGCCTTCACCTCTACCTTTTGTCTTCGCCCTCGCCCCTCTCGCACTCACACGCTCTCGTCCCTTCCCTTTGCCCTCGCTCACGCCCACTCCCACCCCTTTGCTCACGCCCACGCAGTCGTCCTCTCCCACCCTCACGCTCTCACCCCCCCCCGCGCACACGCACACTCTCTCGCTCTCCGACTAGCACTTCCGGAATAAGTCGCTTGTAGTACAATTATTCCTTGCCTCTACTGCCATACAATTTCCGTGCTCTTCTTTCACCCTCATACGTTTGTGTATCGAACTTTGCTGGGACCATCTCTGAGCTAGATTCGATTACTTCCAACGATTCCTCTACTACCAAGATTTCATTTTGTAACTCCAGCCTTGCTTTGCGAATTTTCACCGGTAACATTATTACCTGTTTGCACCAATAGACATCATCACTACCGCCATCACTACTCACCGTAACTGCCCCTGATGTTATGGGCACAGTCTCTGCCAATGCAGACATCATAACGGCACTGCCAAGGTCGCGACATATTACTGCTATAATCATCACCACCGCCAATACCACAACCGCCCATCTCTACTATCACCACCGCCTCCACTACCACTACCACCGCCTTCACCACCATCGCCGCTGCTTACCAGCACCAGCATCACCACCGCCATCATCGTCAACACCACCGCAACTCCCAACCCCACCACTCCACCCCACCAGCGCCACCAGAACCACACCCACACCCCATCTTCTCAACTCCACTTCCTCTACTCCCACAACCCATGTCCCCCACCACGACCCCATCCCCAATCCCCCATCCCTCACCCTATCCCCACCTTCCAACCACCGCCACGTCCACCATCACCACCACCACTCTCACCGGTACCTCATCGACCACGGACATCACCAGCACCAGCACTTCCACACCGACAACAAAGAATCGTTGGAGTGTATCAGATCCATGATACTGTAAAAAGGAAACTTGTTACAGTATCATGAATCTGGTATAGTCCCACGGTTCTTTTTTTCCGTGCACAGCCCCCTCCGCCGAAGAGGCCACCCCCCACCCCACCCCCCGCCCTCACTGGTCTCATTGCGCCAGCGGTGCCTCCCAGCGGCCGTCCTCGTCCTCCCCTGCCGGCGCTCGGCCGCAGCGAGGGTGGCCTGGGTGTTGACTCGCCGCCGCCCGGGTTGCGCCGCTCGACCGGCCGATGCAACGCGATACTGTTGTGACTGCAAACGCATTAGCAGACTGTGATAGCTCTGTAAGCGCGCTTTGCTGAGTACTGATACGCTTGCGATTTGTGAATGCCGCGTGACGAACCTGCCCTGGCTCTCATCTTCTTCCTGCAGGGTGCCGTGTGAATGTCGAATGTGGGGCGCCGTATCGGAACTTTAGAGATATGATGTTCTGAATAGCAAATTGAAATTAATTTTGGAGGAGCCATTCAGGAATATTTATGATTCATCCTTTTTGAGAACTATCAGGATGTGTATGTGATTTATAGAATGGAAAATGAATTTCTAATAACATGAAATTGATTAACATTAATGGTGTTTTTTTATGATGAATTAATTTTTTAGTCACGCATTTCTTTGTACATGTAAATAATTTTGTTGACACCAAATATCGACATTAGAGAAGAAGGCAGGAGATCAAATAGCTTCGTATCCATTGCTTAATTCATAAGAAGAGAATATTGTTTCCATCTACGTACCTGCTCCAGGCCGTTTACGTATGGCTTGATACAGTGTCATATTATGTTACTTGTATATGAAGTTTGAATGCAGCGATTCAATTATTTCAATCAATGATCAAGTTTTTCTCAATAACTCTCACGACATTTCCTTGACCATGGAGGTGATTTTCGTCTGTGTGCGTCTATTCTTCGCCCTTGCCAGAAGGATAATGCAGCATTCCGATGCGCGCTGCGTGCGGGGAGGGCGCGTAGCAATTGCGCGGGAGGGGCACCACGCGCCGTCTGGGCGTTAGAGGCGCCGCGCCCTCTGTTGACTAGCGACGACGGCGGCGGGTAATTAGCCCTCGCCGCCACCCCGCCACGCCCTCGCCGCCCGCGCCACCGCACGCAGCCGCCGCCCTCACCTCCTCGCGTCACTTCCGCCACCGCCGCCCTCACCGCCGGTCCTCACCGCCACCGCCGCTCCTCGCCGCCACCTTCTCCACCGCCCTCGTCCTCTCTGCCACCCTCGTCACCATGGCCGGCCTCATCGCCGCCGCCTCTGCCGCCCACGCAGCCACCATCACCACCACCGCCGCCGCCGCCGCCGTCCCTTGTGTACTCTGGCGCGGTGCGGCGCGGTTCGCGGGGCGCCCGCATCTCTCGGCCGTATGGCGGCGCCACCGCCGCTCCCGCGCTCGCTAAGACAAGCGAAAGCGCGACCGCGAGGCCGGGAGAGGTCTGCCGCGCCGGGCGCTGCCGTCGCCCTACGACATTACTGCTGTTTCTGGCACTTGGAATTTCAACTTGCACGTACGTGTCCGCTTGGTTGACGTAGGTTTCTGTTTGACGCGAGGTGCTTCCGCTTCGACATGAAAGTGGCGACGAGTCAGTGGTCGGGTTCCACTGAGGCCTGTATGTTCAAAACTCTAGTCGAAGATTTGTTGTCCGGATGTTGCTACTAAATAAATACACATGGCTCATTGATTAAAATTCCATGACACTACATCAGCTCGGGAGATTGATGGCGATTTCAAAGCCGAATTCTATGTTCTTTAAAGTCTGACAATGTTACTGTAAAGTAAATAAATATACGGCACTGAAGCGAGTTTTGGATATTTGAAAATTTTAAATGTTGGATATTGGAGCAGGTTTGTTCTTTGAATCTTCTGAGAATAATTCTGGCGCATAGCAGCAAGTCCAAAAACATGATTTACTCAAGAACTATCTTCAATATGTGGGTATCCGCAATGCTTCGCCTCTTATATCGTCGTTGTGATGAACATTCGTCTCAGGATTTAAAAAAAAAATTAGATGAATAAAAATTAATAATGAAGTTGCAAAAATATGAAACGATCCGTAATCTACCTTTACATTGTCTAATTTTCATCCAACCGTAATTTGTCTCTGAATTTATTTTTGAACATTTATTTACACATTTCCATTCAAGACTTCATGTACATCATTATTTTCAATATTTTCGTGCATCTGCCTCATACAGCAAAATTTATACATTTCCAAACACATTCAATATACTTATTACTAACTATACATTCAAGTTACACTTTCCAAAATAAAAAGTATAATATTTTCGAAAATGGGGAACGTGGAAAAGAATTTCTGGCTAAGCGTAAAAAAGTACATTTATTTTAAATATTGATGTGAAAATGTGATGTAATCTTAATTTTTTGATATAATAGCCAATATCTGGGCATAGTAATTATGTTTTTAACAATACGTTTGAGTATTTATTAGTACCCAAGATTAATATTTGTTATATCGTTTTTATCGTTATATCGTAAAGAAATAAATATTCGTGTATACAAATTAAAAGCAATTGTTGAAGGACAACTATTGTAAGGGCGCGTCACGTTTTCGCACAGTGAAGGGCAAGACAAGTTGTTGCCGAGGAACGCCAAGACATCTATTGCGTCCGCAGCATGACACAGTTTAATTACACTGACATTCTTATTGTACTGTTCTCGCGCGTTCAAATCCTCTGTTGTCAGATCTACAACGTATTAAAATGAAACCCGTTGAAAACCTATTAACATAACAACCCCTCATTTTGCGTATCATTATTAGATACCAAACATTCAAAACGCTGTCCTGTAAATCTCCAAATCGGTTAGAACCGTGACGTTAAGAATTCGTGATATTTAAGATACGTACAACTCATTTTATCTGCTTGCTTTCTGTTCTTTCGAGTGTTCCATTCAGGATATCTGAATGCTCCACTGCACTCTAACGCAGTCGTCACTTCGCCTTCAGCGCGTACGAGTGTTTGCGAACCGTGCGCCGGGCGAGCGCGCCTCCGCGTGATGCATTCCGTCCCCGTCGCCCTCCATCGCCCCGCGCCGCCCCGCGCCGCCCCGCTCCAGTCGCCATTGCGACTGAACTCTCGGGCGTAAGCACTTGTGTTATTTAAAACGGAGAAATAATTCCGGGCCCCGTCCCCGCACCCTCCCGCTCCGTGGGCGCGGGGCTCCTCCGCGAGGCAATAATCTCCCTCTCTTTCTCTCTCTCGACGGGGGCGCGCGGGGGAGGGGCATGAATATTCACGCGGCGCCAGGGAGGGGGCGGTGGCGGGGAAGGGAGAGTCGCGCTGTTTTTAAACGGCGGCGCCGGCGCCAGGGCGGCGTTCGGCTCTTGGAGGGCAGTCCAAACACCGAGGCCGCTCGCTCGCTGGCGTATTTGCCCAGCGCCCCCGCCCCGCCCCCGCGCCTCTTTCCCTCCTCAGCCGCCCCGCCCCCGCGCCCTCGCCCCCGCGCCCGCTTCCCTGCCTTCTGTTCGCGAGTACATTTGCTAATCCCAGGGTCTTCTCTCCGTTGCACGATGCCCCTCGTGTCTCACTTGCCCACTCGTGCGCTTTGGCGCTTGCTTCTCGCCTCGCTCAATCACTTTCTTTGGCTTCGTTATTTTTTGTGCTTTTGGTTTGCTTGAATAGTTGGACTCCCGTACGCTTTCCCATCCCTTGTCCTGTGCTCCCTTACCTGAGAGTTCAACTTCCACTCTTCTTCATGCTATCGTTTCCGGTATCCCACGTGTCTGTTTGCTGTTCTTTTCATTGCTGTATATATCTCCTTGCCAACTTGTACGCTAACACAGTTGTAGCCTTATATCTGGTGTACTTTCTATTTTTACGTCAGACACCCCTCTCCTTGCTTGGCTGTTCCTTGCTTCCCCCTCCCAGTTATTACACTGGCCTCATATCCTAGAACCCCCGTACAGCCGTTTCCCCTCGCGCTCCCTGACACCAGCTTATTCCAGCTCGCACCATACCTCGTCGCCCCCTCGCGACCTTCCTCAGACGGTTTGCCCCCGGCCCGCCCCACGTTGCTTCGCTCGCCCGCCTCCCCCATCGCCGCCACGTTTTTGAAGGGGAGTGGTAATGGCAGATTAGTAGGGCGCGATTCAGATTCTCCTGGGTCCTTCGGATGAAGGGCGGCCTGCACTTCCACGCGCCGCGCTGAGTTTTGTGCGCGCTGCTGCAATATCACTAGCTCCCCTTGTCCCGGGTATTTTCCTCGGAAGCGTTCTTCAAGATCCGTAGGGAATAGATTACCTACGTACAACAGTATAAGATTTAATACTGCGCGTACATATAGTCAAAATAGTCGATAGTTTTGCGTTGGACATCAAATAAGTTTACTGTGGTACGTTCACTAACATTTGTTCGTATTACAATTGATGTGTTATATTTGTATAGACCTTTTTTTTCTTTCGCATGTAATATAGAGTGCGATAGTTACAACATTATTTCAATATTTTCACGGAAATATTCATTTTCCAAATGGGAATGGTTTTTAGCATCACGTACTGAAAGTACAAATAACTGTGGACCACCGTTATAGAATAATGATGCAATTTCAAAATTAATAGTAGGTAAAAAATCACTACTTATAATATACCTTCTCTCACTATAATGTTGTGCTTTTTTAATTATTGTTTAAGAAGCTAACGATGATTAATCATTTTTCTGTAGAATGTTCTCGTATTGCAATTACATACTTTAAACTTGCGAGATAACTTGAAAATTATAAAATTGTTTGAAATTTAAAAGTATGTGCGTCGAGGTGAATATAACGTATTCATGTAACTTAACGTACCACACTTTCAGTACGTGATGCTAAAAACCATTCCCATTTGGAAAATGAATATTTCCGTGAAAATATTGAAATAATGTTGTAACTATCGCACTCTATATTACATGCGAAATAAAAAAAAGGTCTATACAAATATAACACATCAATTGTAACGTAAAATGAGTTAGAAAAAACATAGGTTTAATGATCTCCTATACAGTTGTTGATGTATCCTCCATCAGAACAGAATTGTAAATTGTATTTCTTTCCCAAATTGATCTCTAAAATCTCTAGGTGTGTTTTCATAATACTCTTCATACATTTCATTAGTGTTTTAGTAATGCATTTTCAACGTATTCTTTGTTTTATTACTCCAAGGAACGCGTTCAGAAGTCACTTTCGCTAAACGAGTCGCATGGAACACCACATCAGTAGTCGCTGCTCGAAGTGAACCATTGCCCTCTCCGTCGTTCGGCTTCAGCCTCGAAGGGCTCCTTCGACCCTAAAGGGCATCTTCGCGGCGCATCCTGCTCGCCCGGGCTTGTAACGCCTTCCTCTCTCTCTCTCTCCCTTCCGTCTCCCACCGTCGCCCTTCTCTGTCCTTGCTCCCTCCCTCCGAGCTCAGGGCTCGCGAGTATTTGCTCGGGCGCCGATAGCTCGCAGGAGCCCCACAAGGATTATAATATTTTAATAAAATTATGATCTATCTTCCCCGGGGGCGGCGGTATCTGCGAGATAGCGCGGCGTCGGCATATGGGCGCCGGTGGCGCGGCGCGGCGCGGCGCGGCGCGGCGCGGCGCGGCGCACTGTGGGCCGTGGCGACACTGAAAGGCGCACTGCGTGTCTCCTATGACATTTCCGAGCATTATTGACAACCAACAAACAAACTGACAATGTGCAACATTCAAAAATAACTGTTTTCCATTCCGTTTTTTTTGTTGAGACACATCACCATATAGATTTTTTTGTTATAACTATACGATGATGTGCATTACAAAACATATTTATTGTGGTATTGTCTTTCATGTAGATTGACGATGGCCTAGTTCTGTAGATTTAGCTTTAACACTCCGTGAGCTACAATTGTAAATGAGGACAATACTTGTGCAGGTTTGATTGAACAGAAGACTGTACTAAATTTTCAGTATAAATTCCTTGTATGTAATTAAATCAGAGAGCCATCTAGAATCTAGAAAACGAAATTTAATACTATTATGTAATAATATTCCAAAACGTAGAAACTCATATTATTTAATTAACATTTTTTACAATGAACAAAGTAACTTACAAATTATTGCGTCAATGAAAATGATTGAAAATTAAACGTTTTTATAACTAAATAAATTTAAAACTTCTTCAAAATACCTGCACTCAACTTCCTTCTTAAGTTTTTCATTATCCTCAAAGGTTAAATAGTCCAAAATATGGAGCATATAGACAGGTGAAACCTAGCATACCCATTAATGTTTCAAATAATAATGTTCTTTTTACAAAAATGGAAAACAGTGTTATTTTTATAAAGTGTTCATTGAATATGCCTAACACATTGGTATTACAATTTTACTGTGATCAGTGCATGAATTGCAGACAGACATTATACGTCTGATCGAAATTGTAAAAAAAAATTCTTACAAACATGTTGATAAGTTTGTTAAAAAAATAGAAGGCCGAGTGGCAATATAAGTAAAGGCCTTTCGAGAGGAAATTAAACAGTGCCATTGAAGTAAGCGTTACATGTTGCAAAGAATTCATTATCTCATTCTTGAGATCCAAAAAATTGTAGTAACATGTACCCTTTCATCCAAAAAAAAGGAGTAAATAATGGAGAGGAATGATACATCCACTCTCCGCGCAGCGTGGATATATCTTCAATGATTGGAGTACATTCGCCCCTCAGTAGAGGCGGTCTGACCTTTTTCAAGACGCAGTGACAGTTCGTCCAAACTGTCGATGGCGGAAGCAACAGAGATCCTGTCAAGAGATCAGCTTGGGACGGCCATTTGCTGGAGGCCTGGGATAAAGTGGAGTGCGAGTTCTGAATCGTCTTTTAGGAAGACGCATTTGCCGCCACGACAGCGCTCCGGAGCTTCCGCGCACACCATTAGCGGCGCTGGGGACGGGATGTAACAGAAATTTCAGCTGAAAAGCTGACTGCTTTGGTCGATGGTTTTCTACGTTTTTTCTCTTCATTACTAGGTTAATACAGGAGCAGTACCGTCACAAACAGGTCACGAATCGCGTGGTTCCTTTCTCATTCTTGCCCCTCCTCTCCCTTCACAAATCCTTACATGCTGCCACGCTTGTCGGGAGACTAGAGCTTGCCCAAGCTGGGGCACTTCCCACTGGGGAGATACCAGGAGAGGGAAAATTCGGTTCGGTGTGTAGGTTGGAGCTGGATCTCACGTTCCATCTGGGAAGGAACACCGCCACCTCCCGCACCAAAACATGCACACCGCTTTCGGGAATAGTGACCTATGTAGTTGATGGGAGGAAACAACTTGATGTGGGAGAGGGGGCGGGGTTTGCCCGTCGTTTGCCCCGTTGCGGCCCAGTGCGCTGGCGGAGGGGGCGGGGGCGTGGCCGTCCCTGGGGGGCGGGGGGCGCGCGCACGCCGCCTTGGACGACGCAGACGTGCAACCGCCCGTGGCAACGCGCCGCGATGCAAATGAGCGCGGACGTGCTCTGCAAACGTCCCCCTCCGGCTGATTTCGTTTGCCGCGAGGAGGCAGATCTCTTCAATTGTGCGCGAGGAACAACGGCGCGCATTCGTCAGTTGGAGGCGGCGCGCCGGCAAGTGGCGCGGAAATCTGAGAGAAAAATGGGATTCAACGTTTCTTCCTTAGAAATACATTTATGAGCCATTAATGTTGTCATATTGTGAGTGGAATGGAGGGGGGGATTTTTTTTTCGGGAAATGTTCGTTTATAATAAAATACTAGTAGCCAAGCTGCAGCAAAAATGCTCCTGAACAAAATCATATATAGTGCTTTCCCAAAAGCAGCACTCACTCTGCACAAGAACCACAAATAAAATACTCGTGTATGAAATTGCAATAAATTAAAAGTTGCAACAAAAACAGCCTTCACGAAACAACAGGTTCATTGAATAGTTATTACAACTGGTCTACGTACACCAAGTTGCTATTCCATAGCGGAATACTGAATAAAAATATTTAATGATTGGCAGCGTCTTCCTTGAAGCCTTGCTGTCACATGAAGTCAGCTGTGTCGTAAGAAATGGTGCACGGAGTATGAGAACTCAGACGGTACGCGTAGTATGAGAATAACGCAATCAAATATTCTGTTTTTTCAGAGTTGTTTGGCATCTAACGAACCCAGAAACATCACATACGTAGATGGTCGGAGGCTGCATATTTTTCATTCAATTGCTGTTTGCGCTGTATATTAGTAATATATTTCTGTAATTTCTAGCCGATAAACTTAAAATATTGTTTATTGTAATGTTAGTGCAGAGTTCTAATGAATCTTTTGGAAACGTATTTCCTTAAAAATAGACGATTTTATGAATAAATGTACTTTCATTTTATGTTATTGAAATCTGTTGTCTTTTTCAATGCTCACGTTCGATTTCACAGAACGTTATTAAATTATCGTTGTAGTGTTTGCTTACAATATTATTTTTATTTTTTTTATTTGTCCACAGGAAGAGCGGGTTGATGCTTTGAATATTTGGATTTGTGACGTGCGTTTTTCTTCTCCTAATACACCTGTGTATCTCTTCATGAATTTAAGATGTAAACTATAGGAACAATATCACTACAATGTTACGTGAATGTTTTCGTAGAAGTTTCTATAGTAAATGTTCACATTTTAAAACTATATTTCTATAAAATGCAATTGTAAAACTATTATTGATATTATTGTGTTCATACTACTTGTTAAACTTCTTTAATGTGTACAAATAACTACAATTTATATTTGCATATTAATGCAGTTCTGGACGAGTTAGGAAAGAAAATACTTTAAGTATTACGAGAGCGAATTACTTACTGCTCAGTGTAACTATTTTAACATTCTAGATATAAACATTATAAGCCATTTATATTGCAACTATTTCACGTGAATATTCTCGCACAGTCGTCCCAGGTAATTGTTCACATTCAAGACTTTTTTCAAAAGCAGTAAAGGTGAAATATTTCGCATACTGCTGAAACTCCCGTAAGTATTTCGTATTATGTTTATAGAGATCTATGGAGCTCAAAATTCTAATTCCGTTGTGTCATATTACAAGCTCAAGTGGTCTCATAACGCATGATTGTTCTACTATATCTGAGTAATGTTGCAGTTTCCCCGAGACTGCGTCCCCTCAAACTAGATAACGAGCACATCTTCTCTTATCCCATCCCATATTGCCAGTGCCGTTTTTCTATTATTCATAGCAACACAGCGCCTCCAGCCTTTCCTCGTCTTGAGCATTCTCCGTTCTCTTTTCTGGTCTCATTTTGGATTCCTATTTCGAGGGGAAAGTATAAGTTTCACTTCGAATATTTCAGCCCGGAGTTAAAACGCCGTCTCTTACGGCTTAGATTTATCGAAATTGCGCGCTGGGCGGCGTTCTGGGGCGCCGTCACCCCAGCGGCGCTGCCTGGCGACGGGGCCGAGAACTAATAAGACAGCACGACGTTGCCCAAGGAAGTCGAGATTTACCGTGGCACGCTGTAGATTAAATGCGAGTCGCGGGGTCGCGTTGGGGGCGCAGGGAAGATATTCGGGCGGAGGGGCGGCGCGGGGCGGAGCGCAGCGGAGCACGCCGCGCAAAAACAAAAGCGTCGCGGCGAGCGCGCGCCATTAGGCGAAATTAAGGGCGACGGCCGCGCTTAGCGGAGCGAGTTCGAAGCGGCCGGGGGGGGGGGCGAGGGGGGCTGTAGTGGTGGGGATGGCGGGGGATGTGGAATAGTGGAGGCAAACGTGGTGAAAACGAGAGTGGAAGTTGAGGTGGAAACGGCCACGCGACGCAATGCGAACTTCGGCTATGGGCTACGGCAACGCAGGCCTTCCTGCGGGTGCGGAGGTATCTATTGGCTAACAAGGGGGAACTTGAAAAGGACATGAGCGGGTAACGGGAGTGGAGATTGCTGGGGGCGTGAAGGTGATCACTGCGTGTACTGGAGATGGAAGCGTTGGGGGAGGGGGAGTAAGCTTGATGAGGACAGCGAGTGCTACCGGGATTGTGGGGAAGGAGCAACTGATAAGAGCAATGAGGGGGGAGTTCAAGCGAGAGAAGGAGGGACGAGAAGACCGAATGAGTACAGAGAAGAGGCACACGCAGTACCTGACTACTGGAGGAACGAGAATGAGTTGGAGGAACCATTTCTGGATTTCGAGTAAGAGGAGGACAAAATCATTGACGGGGGTACGTGCAGGGAGGCCCTAGCGGCAGGAGAATGGCGCACTGTCGCTAAAAGGCTACATCCTCATTCATTCTCCTGCAAATCTGCAGCTGAATGCCGAGTGAAAATTAGCGAGATTGTCTCAGATTATAAACATTTGGCGTCCTGACTACGAGACAGGTTTCAACGAGATGGTACGAAATTTTACCGTAGGATAATTAAT
The DNA here is from genome assembly GCA_038098605.1 of Gryllus longicercus. Classification (NCBI taxonomy): domain Eukaryota; kingdom Metazoa; phylum Arthropoda; class Insecta; order Orthoptera; family Gryllidae; genus Gryllus; species Gryllus longicercus. Next base: position 440,374 of record JAZDUA010000662.1, read on the forward strand.
TATCTTTAATAACATTCACAATTATCCTCAATTATCGTGTATGAGTTAATGTGTGAGAGGTTCGTAAACTGAATGACGAATATTGAAGCCTGCTATTCTGAGAGCAAGTTTGCCCTATGAGAAACTGAAAATCAAACTAATTATTACAAATAATTATTTAAGGATTTGTTATTTTATTTAATGTGATTTGTATTATCGTCTCTATTTTTATTTCTACAATTTTCAACTGAACTTAGACAGTTACGAATATTACGTATTTATGCTATTTATTTATGACGATTTGCTGAATTAAAGATTTAGCTCTTCTCAGAAATGGATAGTTATATTTCAAGTTAATGATAATAATGGGAAATATGGAATGTGAAGCAAGAGAAATGAGGTAGAGGAACCATCCGTGGATGGTTCAAGGGCAGTGAGGTGGAAGCAGTGGAATGTGAAGTTGGTGGTGGCAGTGACGGCGGTTGTGAAGTGAAGGCGGTGGCTTGGTGAGGGGACGGAAGAGACGGCGGCGCTGGGTGGCGGCAGGGGGTGATTGGGCGGCGGCGGCGGCGGCGGCGAGTGGCGGCGGCAGCGGCGGCGGCGGAGGAGGCGGCGGCGGCGGCGGAGGCGGCGGCGGCGGCGGCGAGTGGCGCTGGCGCTGCTTGAGGAGGGCGCGAGGGGTTCGCACGCCCTTGTTTGCGCAGCGCGGCGCGGAGCGGCCTCGCCGCCGGCGACCACGTGCGCCGCACGTGTGCAGCGGAGCCCCAGACGAGGGCGCCCTCGCGCCCCCACGTCGTCTCCTAGCCGTGCAATGGGGCGTGGGATTTTTTTGTGCGCGAGATGGAACAATTGGGCATGAAATAAATTGCTGCTTCAAGTGGAATATATAAGCACTTTTTTAAGACCCAATTATGTTTCGTTGTTTGTTTTCAATAAGTATATAATTTTTATTGTAATATAAATAAGCTTATGATTTAAATAAGCTTATGAATCTGTTCTTAATTCAAAGTTTTTAAATGACTACAAACACCAATGAAAGATCATAAACCTAGAACACTTCACACACATCATAATTATTGCATGCTACTTATTATATACTATCATCATCGTAGCTTCCTTAAGCGTCCTTAAAATTGCAATATTCGTTATAATTGCCTCATATTTGCTGACTCAGTGTTGAGACTTACTGTCTCGAGAATCGCCCTCTCCTGCAAAATAATATTACCTGAAAGCAGTTTTTAAAATATGTGATTGTTTTTTCTTCTATTCGTCACATTTGTATCTTCTACTATTCGTCACACATATTGGTATTTATTATTCCATGCTTTTTTTGCGGAAAACGTTTATCAGCAGCTTCACTTTTCCAAACTTCTTTGTGGAACCTTTGTATTCAATTTATTCTTATACAGTATACTCCTTTTTTACTCTTCAGAGATTGTTCCTGTTTAAATTGGTTACACAATAACTTAGAATTTTGTCTGTGTTGTCGGTGTGGTTTATTTAACTTATCATCAAATATCGCAAATATGGTGTGATAGTGAAAATAACATTAACTCTCGAGGAATTTAATATTTCGGAATATTATACTATCTCGGATTCTTAGGATCATACTAATTAAAAAAAAAATAATGCTAACTTCAAATTGGTATCGTGGTAACTATCGTTACCATATGTTCTGTTCCAACTTGGTCCTGCAATTGTGATTGTAGCCCTGAAACAACCTACGCTCATTTCCGCCATGTGCGCTTTTTCAGACCTTCTCGCTGCCCAGATTAGATAAACACATTCCTTGACCCGATTCGGGTAGCGGTTCGTTTGGAAACATCACGTCAGCGCTCTCCGGCTCATTGGCGCCCGATCTCTGTTTACGGCCACCGGGAACAGAACACGCCTGCTCGCTTTGCAGACAGAGGCTCCCCTGTGGAGTCGTGTTTCGTTTCGTGTTTGTATCCAGAAACTCCAGCGATTTCACATCATCACTGGCCGCCACATGTGGATTTCCGTTACAAGAAACCCGCGAATCCTTGGAAGTACATGTCCTGTCTTGTTGACTTCACGTCTCCAAGAAATGTTCGTTGTTGCTATTGATCAAGTTGTTCCTAATGGAACTAGTATCCTATGTTCCTAATGGAAGTACTAATTGTATCTTCGATTTGTGTGGTCATTACTTGTATGACAAATAAGGTGAATTCTGTGACTAAAAAATAGCACTAATATCCGAAACGACCGTTCTGTTTCAGTGCTAATTGTCTACTGCTCGTTCTGATAGAGTAATAATTAGTTTCTAAAGGGTAAATTCGATTTTCCAAAGAGAGGAATAGATTCATAGATATCACATTGGCGATTCTGTGAGTGGCTGGAAACTTACGAAACTCTTGGCTAGTGGGAAAAAACAATTTGGTTAATATAGTCTGTTTAGCATGGATTAATCTTATGGAGTTTGTACATTTTCAGGATTGTATTGGTAAAATTATAATCAAAGTTTAATTTTACTATGTCTTATCACTGAAACAGTGTCTTTATCTCGTGTACCCATTTTGTCGCAATACAACTAAACGTAAATTAAGTAACTTACTGGTGCCTAGTCAGCTTGCCCCCACACGAATTACGAGTCACGAAGGCGGGCTACGCCTACGGCGAAGAACGCGCCGAGGCGCCATCCTCTTTGGTGAGACTCGCGATCTACAAAGGGGGGATGAGGGGGGGCAAGGGGAGCTCGAGTTCAGGAGGGCATGAATATGCGATGAATGCGACCGCTAGCTCGGTCGACATGTAAATGTCGTTATTCAAATGTTGCGCACACATCTTATTTTCTGCCGTGTAAGTACCTGCGGAAGGGACCGAATTTTTTTAGGCAAAGCGGCGAACCAGGAGTTTGGGACACAGCGGACGAAACACCATCCTCTTTTTTTTTCTCCTTCTGCTTTCTACTTAGCCGAGGTGCGGATTTAAAAACTTTTGTACAAGACGGCCATTTTCGAAATGCTGATTCTCGGTAAGTTGGGCGCGTAATTTTCAAAATTAATTCAAAGATGTAAATTTTCAATTGGCTGTGGGACGGCCTCAGAAGGACTTAGCATAATGCTGATGAGGTTGTTTGACATTCTAATGCCGAGAACATGTGTTGAGAGTATATAATCAACTAGCAACGTTAGAGGGGGGACTATGCGGTGCCCGTTGGTTCCCTGCGTCCTAATGCTGTGACAGTTGTGTCACCGCGTTCTATATTACCTTATACGCGCTTTAGGCGCTAACGCTAGGAACGGTACCCTAACTGCTTGCTGCTTCCGAAACGAATGTGAAATGCGATTCATTTTGTAAACAAGGTACTGGAATTTTAGGGATGCCAGAAACTTCTGCCTACTATTTTTTGCAAAGCAATGAAATACTTATGTTACCTACAAGTATTTCGGTTGTAATTTATTGTTTGTACTCTTATAATTTTATTTTCTTACTTAACATATGAAACGATTACTCCCGTACTAGCTAAATCATACGATTAGAATATTATCTAATATTTATTTCTGATTCTACTTTTAGTATTCAAAATGTTCGTTTCTATATTTTAAACGAAATTTTCAATCATATTTTTGGGGCATGAATAGAGGCAGCTCAACGCCATGTTCAACGCCAGCGCTCAACGCCAGCTTCATTAGATTTCCTTAGTGTCCACTTAAGCAGGTCTATTTGTTAGCTACACTAATATTAGCACTGTAAATTATGGCAAAAATTAACGTGGAGAACTGCTACATGCTTTTACTTTTCTGCATTTGTGTCGCATACAAATAAACACAAGTCTCTTCTTACTTGCATATACAGAATACTCTCCATGAGGCAGAAGAGGAATCGGAGGCACAAAGAGACAATAATTAATACAGTTTTCGTGAAATGTGCATTGAGAGAAAAAGTGGTTTGCAGGGGGGGGGGGCGTAGATGTGGAACACCGCTTCGCCGAAGCTTCCTCGCCCGCGGGCGTCAGCGCAATTTCTGGAGCAGCGCCGGAAAACGAGTCGGTTGTTCGCAGCCCCGTACCCCGGGGCCTCTGGGGGGGGGGGGGGGGGCGGGAACGCGCAGGGGGTCGGGGGACCCGCATAAGAAACATTATTGAATTTCCGAAGTTTCGCGTTAGCCTGTCGCCCCCGGGGGGGAAACGACTTATAATTTGCGATATCAATACGTCATCACATTTTTGCTTATCGAGTTTGCAACTCAAATTAGTCCCCATGCGTCCGATGACGCCGAGAGGAGGGCGACGAGACCCCGGCTTGCGCGCGCGCGCTCTGGGACGCGGGAAAAGAAAATTTGTGTAAAAACCCTAATTGTCTCCCGAAGGAGCAACTTTTTACGATCCACCCCTCCTTCGAACCCGCCCTTTGCTTCCTGAGGCCTAATAAGCAGGGGCGGCGGGAAATAAGACGAGCTGCGTGCCTGGGAAGAAGAATGGGCGGAATTAGGGAGCGGGAGGCCGTTTTCGTTTTCTGTTTGCTCCGAGTCGAGTGCTGCAATCGAGCTTGGCCCTTCCCGCGAGACGCGCGAGTGGCCGCCCCCTTCGGGAAGCACGCCCCCGATGTACAGCTGTTTGGATTGAGGAGGGTCAGTTTTCAAACAGGAGCTGCTTCCCTCTTGTTTAAACACGAGATCTTTCGGTAGGCCAGAGATAACTTAAGAATGTAGAAGGAAGGATTTTTTTTATTGGAAGTTCTTAAATGACTTTGCGAGAAGCCTCTTCTGAAGGAATGGATTAGTTTAGTGGACATTGGATTAAAGTTCTTATCTTGGTATTTGCTGAAACCTCCTATTCTTCAACAATTATATCTTATTGTTTATTTTCTACAAACTTTCAAACAACATGGCCATACATGAAGAATTAATAGATTCACTGTTTGAAGTTCGTAGGGAGGATTAATTCGGTTCCTTGCGCGTGCTCTTGCGCGTAACTAATTCGTGTGTTGGTATAGGGTCCGAGAGTGCGCCAAACTTTGTTGGTACCTCACCGCAGATAAATAATTCTGGATGGTTAGGTCTCACGAAAGTTGTCCGAACCGGTAGCGATCGCGTTCCTATTAATTTTAGGGTGACCTGTTGGCAAAGGGATTTGCTTTCGAAGGGTAAGATTTCCAAGGTAAACTTGCTTCAACTTCTCCGTTAGATGTTTAGTAATTTAATACAAACCAAACGGTGACATTTACACGTTATTGTAGACTTAAGCCATGATCCTTCGTATCATTATGCAAACATTAGTAAAAAATCATAATCAAGAAGAATTTTCTTCAATTCCAGTGTCACAATTTATAATACAATAATAAATGTAGAAATCATAAAACAGTTCAAATTAGTATGTATTGTTTTCATTTTCATTACAGATGCAGAGAAAAATATTGCATTTATTACGAATGTATTGTCTTTGTCTCGGAGCAATCATTGATCATGCACCCCAGTCACACTGCGCCAACACAGAATATAATGTAGAGATTGCTGTGGAAATTAATATATTTCCATCGTATCGGTTTTAAATGTTAAATCTTTCGTTTTAGTTTTAATGGTTCGACTCATTTACAATTACAAACACAAACACAATTACAAAACTGTGTGTCTCTATTTTGAACGTAACATTTTAGAAAAGTTACAGATTAATTGCGTTTTGTAAAGAAAATGATTGTTAGTTCTTATGAGCGCATATAGAGCTTATGAGCACTCGGGGCGACGCTGTGGAATGATTTGTTAAAGAAAAACAAATATTTTTCCCAGTAAAACGGTTGACATTCGTTGATCACTAATTGGATGATCCACGAACATTTGTAAAGCGTGCACTGAATCGTATAGTTATTTGTAGTGAATGTATAAGGCGAGACACAAAGGGTTATTGCTTCAAGTCCATTGTAATGCTCAAGGACGATTTGCGGATAACATTAACAGACTTTCAGAATATTAATCACTTTCATTAAGATTCGCACATAAGTAGAATCACACTAAAGGGAATCCACTTACGTGTGAGTCTTGATTGAAGCATATTATTTTTACTTCAGAATGACTTCCTATAACATTTGTGGTCACCCCGCCTAAAGCAGACATTTCTGTTCTGCTATTCATCCATAAAATTGATGTTTCTCGAACTAGACAGGTAAACATTTTTTACCGGCCTAGATTGGTAAACACGTACAGAAGTGATGCAGGGTGAAATGCTGATCACAGTGCCGTACTTTAAGACAACTAACGATTTTTGGTGACCATTGAACATGACAACAGTGGGAGTACCAACTTTTTCTAATAAAACAGATCGTGAGGAGGAAGAAAGTTTTTGTTTCGGTATTATATTACAGAACAGAAATTGCTACTTTAAGAGGTAAGAATACACGGAAGAAGTATGAACGATTTTCGACTCTTTCCCTACTTCAGTTCCAGTGCGCTCGACCATCTCATTCACTTTTATATGCCTGTCTTGTCACATCAACAACTATTACATTACACATTTACGTTTAAGAAAAGCCAAGTGAAAATGAATTGCGCGACGGAAATGTAGGCGCTTTAAAAAAAGGAAACCTTAGCACCATTTCAATTCCCTAAAGACGGTTCAAGGAGAGAGAGAGAGAGAGAGAGAGAGAGAGAGAGAGAGAGAGAGAGAGAGAGAGAGAGAGAGAGAGAGAGAGAGAGAAACATTTCCAATGACGGAAGATGGTCGTATCTCGGGGAAATCGACGGAGTCCGTGCGGGCTTGGTCGAGACCCTGGCAGGCAGCAGCGTGCACGACGTCGCTCTGTGGACAGAATTGTGGCTCCCAGATGTTCTTCTGTCTTCACCGGAGTTGTGGCTCCCTGGTTCCCATATTGTGCGAGAAACAATTAAGTCACGGGAGAAAGTAGATTGCCATGGTGGGCGGCGGGGACGGGGGGGGACAGAGAGGCCGGACTGGCGCCCAGGGCGACGCTGTGGAATGATTTCTTGAAGAAAAACAAATATTTTTCCCAGAAAAGGGGTTGAGAATCGATTGTCACGAATAATATATCCACGAACGTTTCCACAGAATGCACTGAAATGATTTAGTTATTTGTAGTATACCGCGAGAAACTAAGGATTGTTCGTTCACGTCCATTGTAATGCTTGGATGATTGACGGATGAGATTAACAGACTTTGAGAATTTAAGTAACCGTTATGATTCGAAATACATTTAAAATTGAATGTGTTTGTGTATTTGATGGGTCTCTGGACTAATATTGCACTCATATGATGACAAACAATGAACAGTTAAATTATTTTGTGTGGGGGAAATGGATCAAACATGAAGTTTCCCGAGAAAAAAGTGAATACAAGGGGTCAATTAGTTTCTTCGATCAATACTAGGGGAATGCAACAAACAACAAACTCGCCAGAAACTACGCGCTATATTTCCTTCCTCTTCCGTGATCTGTCCTCACTCTTACATCCACTACACTACCACACATATTGGGAGCTTAGAGCTTGTCTCGGCAGGGGTGGTACCCCGTTGGAGGTTAAACCTAGAGATTTATGCCTCAAGCTGACATGTAAGCCGGCGCCGGTTTCACCATTCAGCGAGAGAACACTACCACTTCTGGCTTAGAAACATACACTACGTAAACAGGACTAATGACCATAGCAATTGACGAACCCGAAAACATCAAATATGCTTCCTTTGTAGTGTCCTTTAACAGGTCATCAACTGTTACGGTGTCATTCAATCAGGAGCTTAAACACCACCGTAGTGAATCACTAGTGGCGTTCAAGTTCGCGATTGGCTGACACCATAACAGCTGATTTACGTCAAACGACTCTATGTTTAAATAGAAGTATAATCCAAGTATCAAATACCGACCGTTGGTTGGGAAACGTCCTGCAAGTAGAGGAGAGCCGGAGAGGGCAGGGGTCACGTGGGAGGCGAAGGCGGCCGGAGCGCCGTCACCCGGAAGAGCGTGCCATCGCTTCGCGCCGCCGACGTGATGCGGGCCGCTGAGGTCAGCGCTGCGCCCCCCCCCCCGCCCCCGCCCGCCCCCGCCCACTCGGGCGATCGCCTGCGGGCGCCCGAGACGGATGGGCGCCGCGCCCGCCCACCCGCGCCCCGGCCCACGCATCTCGGTCGACGGGCTGCGGGCGGCCACCCATCAGGAGAAGGAGACCTTCGCGAGGAGGGAAAGATCGGGGGTCATTGGTGTTTTTGCTTGACGTAATTTCTAAAGATGCATCATGACCGTCCCGACAACAGTAATGGCTTACGCTTTACGTGGTTTTTGCTGCAACCACCTCACACGAATTCGCCACTAAAATGCAATACTCGTAGGAAAAACGAAAAATGCAATATGTGTGACGGTAGCGTATCTTAACTTACGAGAATTCAAAGTTGTCGGGGAAAAACTAAGGTAGAAATTGTTTAGGATTTCGAGGTCATGTTCAAACTACATTGATTAACACAAAAAACTAATCAATTAAAGAAGAGCAGACTACATGTTACATACCTTAACTAAACTAGCAATAGTGTTTTATAATAAAATTGGGAAATTACCTACGACTATCTAGGTAGCTTTACTTTCTTTCAGTGTATACACGTAAATATTCCGTAATCGGATAAAACTATCAGATTTCTCGTGTTATATTTATATCATGCAATCCCCATTTATGAAAGCGAAAGTCAAGTCGGAATATGCAGCAAAGTTCAGTAACAGCGTTTCCATATTTTCTGTTGATTTTATCTAATTTATAATCTTGTGCATTTTTTCGTTTATATCACATGCAAAACTAATTTATCTGATAATATTATTTTCTGTAGTCGGCAGTACGTATGACGACATTAGATTTTCCGCGTTTGAAAAACTCAGGGTTTTTTCACTGCAGGATTTTTCCTTCCGTAACTTCCGAGAAGTGTCTTTTCATGTTGTCTTTTCTCTTCATTTTATTGTAATTATATGAAAATACTCATATTCGAATTCGGTACTCGAATTTGTTTTGAACTCGAAATTTTAGCAAGATTATTAGTGTACTACCGACGTGGTATTTTCGCTCGCATTGTAAATTGTCGCAAAATACATTTGTATTGAAATGTGATTTTGGATTCTTTGAACACACAAAATTGTCTTCAGTTGTTAGAGGCAAATCAGTGGAAAAATCTTGTGACGTGCAATGAACGTGCATCCGGTGCTCGGTGCTTTGATTGATGGAGGTGTCGCCGGCGAGGGGGCGTCATCCAGCCCGTGAGGATTTTCATAGAATTTTCGCCTTGGGCGGCGCCTCCTCCTCGGCCCTTCCTCGGTGCTCTTTGTCCAATCCTCTCAGGCAGTGTTGGAGGGGCTCTCGAAATCACTTCCTCGCCCTTCCTGCGGCTTGCTGTCACTCCTCCCTCGCTGCGATCCAGCTGTCACTGCTCCCTCGCCCTGGCGTGCCTGCCTGCCTGCCTGCGTGATCAGCCTTCGGTGAGCTGGGCCGCCCACCTCCATCCCCGTCTCTTGAGACCGCTTGGACGGTTCTCTCACCATCCTCTGCAAAGTCATGCATTGCCACATCTCGATGCTTTGGAAATTCTCCTCGCTTACCATCATCCTTTACGCAATGATATCGCATGTAACCATTTGCCTTTCTCCCTCCCTGATAATTGATCAGGTATTTACCAACATCAATAAGGGAGGAGGAAAATGTACGACCGTTATAGTTTTATCAAAGCTCTAAAGTCGAACACTACATCCGTATGCGACAATCTTCGCCGGTTCAGTATTGTTATACGTCTTGCCTCGTTTTCGCCGTGCACCGGCTTCCAAACCGTCCAACTCGCTCTCCTGAGCTTCAACGAGCCCAGCCACTTCGATATGTCACTTCGTCTCCGGCACGTTCCCCACACTCCGCGCACCCTCGCTGCTCGTGCCCTCTCCCTCTCCCTCACCCCGCGGCTGCTTCCCGCCGCCGTCAGGATTTCCGGAAGCCAGCCGCGCAGTAATTGCCGGCCTGGGCGGGAGCGGGGACGGAGGTAGAGGCGGGGACGGAAGCAGTGATGCGGGGTGGAGATGGTCCATAGGCGAGGACGGCAGCGAAGGGGCAGATGCGGGGGCGGCGGTGAGGGCGTTGGTGGGGGACGTGGGCGGTTGTGAGGGGGCAGAGAGGACGCTGCTCCGGCGAGAGCGGGGCAACGGCGGGGTCGTAGCAGGCGCTTCAGGGGCGGTGATCGGGGCGTTAATGATTCATTTTATGGCGGTTCCGAGCGCGCGCGCTCCCTTCAGCGCAATCTGGTAACACTGCACCTGTGACCGGCGCCGCCCCGCGCCCGCCCCCGCGCAGGTGTGCGTCCGCACCTGCCCCTGGGCCCCGCCGCCGGCGCCACGCCCCGCATGCCAGGCCCCTCGTCAGTCTTCGGGCGTGATTGTGTGGAAAATGTGCATATGCGTGCTCCCCTCAGATTTGCGTGTTCGATTTTTTACTTTCTGCATTTTCGTTCCGAAGTCATTTATTGGCTGTACGCCTTTGGGTGTCGCGAACTTAGACAATTCCGCACTTGGAGTTTCCGAATCTGTGGACAGCAGAAGGTGCCCCACGACACAAGACACACCTATGCCAAAGGGAAACCATACTTCCTTGGGACAGGATTCGAAATTGTCGAACTGAACTATACGCCCTCAAACCCCGTCAAATTTTTATAAGTCGAAACGAGAACATCCGGATGGATAGCGTACTAATTCGAATTACATATTTCTCTCTGTCATCTTAGTGATACAGATGTTTCTGAACAGGTGATGTGGTAGATAGGGTGATTTAGAGGATTGGTACTTACGTTTCAACTAATAATGTTTTCATTTTGTAGCAAGTTATGGCACTAGCTTTTTGCACATGTTCACTTTGATAATGGTGAAATTGTCAACAAAATGCACTGTATTATACATGCATTTTAGCTTATTCACAAGTCTTGTGTGACTTGCATGAAATTATAAAATGGTACATGAATAGAATGATTAACAGCCACACATGAACGAACTGATTTGGCGTTTAATCAGAGGAGTGAGAAATAATTCGCAATATAACCATCCACTATTAATCTAGATATTCAACCATTAGAGTATAGTGAAGAATGATTTTCACTAATTCAGATACCTTACAATTGTACAGTATCTAAGAGAAAATGTAAATCGACGTTTTTAGAATCGTCTATTTACCGCATGATACAAGTAACACAAAAATATCCACAACTCCCTTGGATTATGCTCGTCGCGAATATAAAATTTGATTTCACAAAGATTAATTTCGTGTGCCCATTACAACTGAAAGTATTCCTATCTTCACCTTAAACGAAATAAACTTCATTCGTTCCGCTTGTCAGAACTGTCATCTTAAGACTCTCTTCACATATGTTACAGTCAAAATTCTCCATCTTGTATTCCTTCAGCGTGAACCCCCTTCCCCCGCAAACTTTATTATCACTGTCTACTATTTTGTAGATAACAATTAGGACCACCAACACTACAACACCGCCACCCCAACCAACGAATCGCCGCCGCCACCGCCGCCGCCACCGCCACCGCCACCGCCACCGCCACCACCACCACCACCACCACCACCTTCATCACTATCATTATCACCTTCACCGCCCCTCGCCATTCCCGCTGTGTGCATCCACCGTCCCTCTAATCCTTCCCCATCATATCTCCTTCCACCCACGCAGCGCCCTGCGTTGGCAGCGCTGCAGGAGGACGCGCTCGGTCACGTGCTGGGGAAGTTGCCGGTCGCCTGCGCCTGCAGCTGCGGCGGCGGCGGGGTCGCAGCCATAACTCTGCACGCGGCGGCGGCGGTGGCGCGGGCGGCGCGGGCGGTTGGCGGTGGGCGGCGGCGGCGGGCGGCGCGCGGGCGGAAGGACGTGAGTGCTGACCCGCCCGCCTTCGCCGCGTGGGCGAAGATACGGCCGCTGCAGGAGGATAAAGTTGAGGTGTCCGACCCACGGAACCAATCTAGTTTATGGTGCCGTGCCCTTCGCGGCCGCCCCCGCCCGCGTCTTCTGCGCTCTCCCGCCCCGCCCTCGCTTGGACGCGCTTCAGCCGGCGTCCGCGGCGCGCGCCGCTGTCCCGGGCGCCGCGCTGTGGGATGGGGTCGCGGTCTGCTTGGGGCAAACGGGAACTCGACACCTTAAGGTCCTTTTAATATTCACGTTTCGACATTGATGGGTAACGAGTACGGAGAACATCGGAAGTCTTGGAATTACATAAAGTTATACTGCGTTAAATGAATGGTTAATCTGAATTATTAAACTTGTTTGCAGCTACTCGACCTCTTGATTTTGTACTTGATGATGCTATTTTAATGACAATGTCTTTGCCAATCCCGTAGCTAAATTATAATATGTTGAATTTCCTGAAAAGTAAGGAAATAAGAGAATAATATTAAAATGTTTTCTTAGTAAATTCTAAAACTTCATACACATGTAGGCTTTTTATACTTTCTTATATCATTCTGTTCCTTTTTAATTCTTTGGGCTGGTGATGTTTATTTCGAGGAAAATTTAAGAAAATAGTGTATTAAAAATTATTATATACCATAGTGTAAATAGTTTGCCGAATGAACACGTATAATCCGAGAATGTTTTGGTGTTAAGAGTATGACACAGTGTGGCAAGTATCGTTCCTCATTCATTTTCATATCATTACTAACAAGTGGGAAAGGCTGCGAACATTTAGAGCATAAAGATGGCTAACACAAAACATCAGAACTTCACGATGTGCGCATGGGAGCATTACATAGGAATTTACATAAAAAAATTTCAGTTTCGTTTCATTTTTGATAAACAAAATTAAAAGCCATTCAAATCCATCTTCAACAGACGAACACTATGTCAAGGAGTAAGTTACATAGTGAGGGCTGATAACCAGACTGCTCTAAGTGCAATTTTGTAACAAAATCAGATTTCTGTTTCATTGTGTTGTATCTCACTGTTTACATGTGTGTATCAAACAAAATTGTTAGTATTCCATTCTCTTAGAATTCAACAAACTATACTAACCCATTACAGACAAAATTTTTAAGTTGCTTTCCTGAAAAGTTTAGTAAAATGGGCTTAAAACAGTGTGGTTGTCTGCCATCGATATACCATTTTCGTTAATTTGCAATCTTCGGAGCTGGCGTGCGCCCACTGTTCGCTTGCGCGGCGACGGCACGCGGGTGGCGGGAGCGGAGGTCAAGTCCGCGTGGCGGCCACTGCGACTATCAGCGCTGGCGATCAGCCTCCACTCTTCTCCAGCGCCTGCCCCGCTCGCTCCCGCGCCCTGCGCCCCCCCGCCCCGACCCGCTCACGGCGTAGGTCCCGTAAATTCCGCCCGAGGCTGCGGCGACGGCGGCGCGGCGGCCCGCAGGCAAATTGCTCCTGAGGAAGGCGCCCTTTCTGTCATAAACACCCGCGCCGCCCCTGCGTCCGCGCACCCCCTCTCCCGCCCCGCCCCGCCCCCGCCCTTCGGCCGCTCACATCTCCGCCACCGCGGTCGCCGGACGCGTGGGCTCCAAATTTTATCGCGTAATTGCTGTTTCCGGGCGCATTATCTCCCTGCATGCCGGATGGCAGCACTTCTCTGGCCTTCTGGACTAAAACGACTTTTTTGCCAGGGTGGTATGCAGAACTTAGTACTAAAGAGAAGCAGGATGTTGTCTAGAACTCTTGACTCTCGGTTTGTCGAATAAGCCACATCATGATTTATAATTGTAGATAATTATGTATAATAATCTAATTCTGAACTTTAATTTCCAATTAGTCTTCCGTTGGAAAATGTACAAAAATATTAAGTAACATACCGTGATTTCCGTGAGGTTTGTGTTCCTTCCTATCCTTTACATTTGATAAAACAATGTAAACGAAGACTAAATGTGATATAAGAAGTCCGTCCCCTCGGTGAACGTAAAGATAGCTTCATTCTCTGCGAGACAACCTTCGATGGTTGCGTCCCCAGTAATGTTTCTTAGACCTCTTCAGTTCAGAATGCGAGCTTTCACCCCCCGACGCCATTCGCCCAAGGCAACAATCGCGGAAACCTCACTGACCAGACACATTTATCGCGGTGCCATGCCACATTAGCGGAGATCTGGCCCGAGAGATCGAGGCGTCTTTGCGTGGGAGGGGGCGAATACGGAGAATGCTGCTTATCGCCCTCGCTGTACGCTGTTGGGGACCGGACCGCGCAGCCCCTCGCCGGGAGGGATTGCTGCACCGACGAGGGGGATCCGCTCCTTTTCTTCCCCGCCCCGCCCCACCCCGCCCCGCCCCCCGCCGTCGCTGCGATCCTCGCCACCCTGCCCGCCGCCTCCTTATTCGTCTCACCTCTGCCCACCGTCCCACCGCCGCTCACGGAATTCTCCTCCGTTCCCCTCTCGCATCTCCCGCCGTCCCCGACGCATCTGCTCCACCTCCCTGCCGTCCCCACCGTCCTCGCATCTTCCTTTGTTTTGCCGTCCCGCGAGTCTTGCCTTCATGATCACCTCACCGACTTCATTATCCACCCCGCCCGGCCTTTCCCGTCGCACCGCCGTCCTCATCACTACCGCCACCCCGCCTCTCCTACCACCTCCCCGCCCCCACACCCTCGCCTCTCCCATTTCCCCGTCAATCCCAATATCGCCCCCGCCCGTCCTCACCGCCCCTGCAGATCACTGTTGTCAACCCACCGTTCCCATCACCCTGCCATCCCCGCTGCCCTTACGCTCCCATCACCCCTTATCCCTCCACACCCACCACGTGGCCTGCCGCCGTCCCCACCCCCTCTCTGCAGGCTCTTGCAGCATCACAGCCAAGTTGCAACCCCTGCGGCCGCCCCCGCCGCCCTCGCCCCCTCGCATTAGTTTCCGAGAGCATCTTCCCCGCAGCCCTTCTGTCTTCGCATGGCCCCAGGTCGCTCCCGCCGCATCTATCGTCTAAGCTGCGTTCCATTAACTTCCATTATTCGCATGAAACGCCTTGCTAAACCGCTAAAGAGATCTCTTCCGAGATGCACATTTCTGTGTATTGTACCTCAAAGGACTCGCTTGAGAATATGATTATTGCCGCTGAGATTTGCTTTTAAGATCTTCTTATAAAAGTTAATATCGCTCGAGTTTCGGGATTTAAGTTGTTGCGGAGATGTCGTAATTCCATTTTTCTTTTAATTGCTTTGAAATATAGACTGGTACAAAGAGATTTAAAAAGTTAAATGATAAAAGAAATGTCAAGGAATATTTTATTTGCTTGTGTTTTTGATGAAAGTTTGCAGAAAATTCTGACTTATGCTCATTCACTTTTATTCCTGTATTTCTAACGTTTATCTAATATTTGAAACGTAGGAGAGATGCAGACTCTAATTCACAAACATTAATTCTAAGAAAGTTCGTGCTTTGATCTGTTACCATACATTCCTGTCTCTCTATTGTTACATCTACAATATAATAATTTTATATATATGATTGACGGTGGCTTTTAATGTAGATCACGCGAAACATTAAATGAAGCGAAATAAAAAAAAATAAAAAATTGATATCTCTCATGTTGGACTTGTGTACCAATGTATTTTATTCGCGTGAGACGTATCTAATCCGCCCAGGATCCCCCAATGTTTGCTGTGACAGCAACATCCTGGAACGATAACGGGCCTGCTCCCCTCGCCCCCTACGTCTTTTTAGTGCTAAGTGGCGCCTCGCAGCACAAACAGATCGCGGCGCCGCGCCGCTCAGCGCCGGGCCTGCGTTCGTCTCGGAGCCCCTCGCACGCCAAGACGTGCATCGCCCAGCGCCCTCGCCACATACGTCACCCCTCCGACATCCGCAAGCACCGCCCGCCCACGCTATCGCCTCGCGCCGCGGCCATTCGCGCTGACAAGCCTGTATCTTCCACTGGCGATCAAAGTCACTTTATTCTTGCTGACCCGCCTCTCCTGCCGAGGCATTAGAAAGATTACCTTTTCTCTTACGATGACGTGCAATCCGATGACCGGTGATCTTTACAGATCTGCGCAGAACAATGGCATTTAGTTGAAATATACAATTATACATTCCACAATTTATGGCTATCGTTTCCTTGGTGGAAGCAATGGGAGTTCCTGCTACATTGCGATTTGAATAATAAAAAGTGTTGATATAAAAGTAAAATTCGGAATAAGATCTTCATTTTATAATTTTGTTTGGTGAAAAATGATAATTATTGTAGTAGTTTTCATTACTTGTTACGATGTACATTATAATGTTTGTACTGGAAATGCTCAGAAAAAATTAAAACGAAATTACATTTTCAGGAATCGTAATAAAAAAATAATTTCTGCATGAATTCATAACAGTGTTTTTCTGTGTACTTGCTGCATAATTTCATTTACATATTAAAAATAGATGTATAATACTTCACTGCATTTTGTGAGCAGTTTAATTTATCTACTGTTCTCAAGTTTTTGAAGTTTGCTTTATGAATTAACTCGCATACACGTGTCATAAAAATTCTCAGAAATTTTCAAACGCAATTATCAAACACATCCCAAATTCCCTCTGAATATGCTGTAACTTCCTTCCTCTTCCATTCTGCTTCCTATTTCTTCTCTCGTTTGGCACATTCCCTTGCGGCTTTTCCATTTTTTCTTCTTCCACCTTCTCTGTATCTCACGATTTTATTGCTAATTCACTATAAAATTCTCCTCAGATATGCTCCGTATTTTAAATTATCTCAGTTTGAACCAAATGAAGAAAAGTATGCCTGAATTATTCTCAAATTCATCTTCAATACGACAGTTTTTGCAAATGCAAACTAGTTCAAGTTTATAAGGACTTCAATATAACACCACTACTCCTACTTTGAGGCACCTGATGGGATCAGGAGATCCGGTTCCGCTGCCGCTGTCTTTCGCTTGTTTTGATCATTTTGACTACACTGGCTCTCACCCGCTTCCATCTCCTTAGTAAAGCCCTCCCTCCGCCTGTGCTCATCGTCATTGTTCTTCTCTAACCGCTCTCAACTTCGTCTACGCTCTCAACTTTTCGGCTTTCAATTTCGTCACCGCTCTCAATTTCATCACCACTCTCACACACACCGTTACTCTCAAACCTACCGCCACTCTCAAACACGCTTTCAACCCTCAAATCCGCCACCAATCTCAAAACCGTCATCACGTTTCGCCACCACTCTCGAACCCGCTATTGTTCTCGATCCCGCCGTAGCTTTCACTTCATTGTCCGATCGCCCCGATCATTACCCCGAACGCCTCATCTTGATCCCAGCCATCGCGTCCGTCCCCACTAACGCCACGCTGACCCTCCCTCTCCCTCAACCCTGCCCGACACCCCCCCCTGGGAATTGCCTCTTCGCGTTCCCACGTCCGCCTCCCACCGCAGCTCTAGTCACCCTCCATATCCACCGCCCTTCCCCTCCCCCTCATCCACTTCCCAGCCGAGTTGACTCTCCCGCCTCCTCCACCGACCTCGCCGTGTTGACCGCTATCCTCTTCAGGGGCGCAGGCGGCGTCTCCGGGGACGCCCGCCGCGGGCTTGGCTGACCAATCTCCACCCGCACGGCGGGGCAAGCTCACCTCGCGGACGCCCCGCGCGGCGCCCGCGGGCGTCTTAAGAAGCGCGGCTGCCGGCGGGGGGGGGCGGAGGCGCGGGGGCGGCCGCGCCCCGGCCGGTGGCCAACGCTCGCCCAAGCGCGCGCCGATGGGGGGAAGTCGCCGACAGATTGCGCGCCAGGCGCCGCCCTTCTCTGGACTGCGAGGAAACGCGATTCTCGACAAAATGCCACGCTAAGATACGACTTTTGAACATGTTATGGTTGTGATGTCGGGGAAAGTGAATGTTTGAAAATTAATATATGTACGTAATCTTAGTCTTTCCCCCTCGTTTTATTCAATTCGATTCAATCAATATGTTAGATTAAGAAATTGTTCATAAATGCCAATGTAAATGTATCCATAAAATATACACATTTTATTTGTAAGCTTTATTTTTATTAACATTGTTACTTTTTCAGCTGTAATGTACGATTATTTAGTTGCTGTTACCAAGAGAGAAACAAATTGAGACCGAACCATTTCTAGATCAGCGATCATTTAATATCCTTGAGTATAGCCCCTATTCCTGTAAATAGCATATACCTTTCAGGTAAAAACACAACGTTCTCCAATGAGATCTGCAATGTTTTCATTGCAAGTTCTAGTTGTTCTTACTTGAGATTAATATTTGAGGGGCTCTGAGGATCATAACGGTAAGCTTGCCCAAATTGCGCCTTTTTCATCAAAATTTGATTTGCTCCTTTTTTCTTGACTATGTTATCGTCCCTTATGTAAGTTGTCGTCTGGCATCTGATCTGAGGAAACCCTTACCATGTCTGTACGGTAGTGCAGCCACAGGGGCGAGGAAAAAAGAGCAAAACAAATTTTTCCGGAAAGGAGCTTACTGTTATTTTATTCCGAACAGCTCATTTACGTGAAAATTAATATTCTTAAATGCATAATAAAACAATGAAGTACGTGTTCTATTTTGCATCAGAAAGTATGTGAGTTTAACAATTTAAATTCCTTTCTTAAGTGTCTAAATCCCCAGGAAATGAAACAAAAATTCTCCATTTAGCACCAAATTTAAATCCTATCAAACGAGTCCAGTTCATTCCGATTTACACCGAATGCAGACGGAACGAGCATTGCGAATCTTCGCATATGGCAAGTAGAGCATCCGTTTCTTGTTGCGTCTGCGGGGGCTTTGCACTCGACTTTCCCAGAAGATTCCTGCCTCCTCCTCTCTCCCGCCACCCTTTCCCCATTCCCACCCCTCCCCGTTGCTCTCCCACTCGAGGAACTTGCCGGCGCCGCCGCCGCCGCCGTCACGGCTGCTTGAGGTCCTTTGTGTTAATTAAGACCGCTGTTTGCTCGCCTCCACTTACATAATTGGCAGTGGGAGTAATTGGCGAGCCCGCGCAGGTACCTGTGGCCCGCGCGGCGCCACGAGACGAGGTGGGCCGGGCCGGGGGAAGGGCGTCCGCAAAGGAAAGCGTTAGGAGCCCAGGGAAGAGCTCTTTTGGAGTCGTGGAAGGAGCGCCGGAGAGACATACACCTAACAACGCCGCTCTTTTCTCTGGGAAGCGGCGCTCGCTCTTTCGGGACACACAGGAAGGCGGTGTTTTGCAAACTTCCGCTCTGTAGTTAGTAAGGAGTAGCCAGGGTAAATTAGAAGTCAATGAAGAGGTAATCTTGTTATGATCGTGTAAATGCCGGCCTGGAAATAGCACTTGCCAGAAAAGGGAATTAGTTTATATTACGGAATGAAATACATACATTAAAATTCGTATCACTAATCATTTAATGTCGAAAACTACCTACACCGTAAGCGTATCTCCTGCGATACAACTTTAAACGCTTTTTACTCAATAATCGTTGATAAGTAAACAATAAATCCTGTTTCTATATACTTTTCTTTAGTTCGACATTACGTGTTGCCTCGGCCGTGTTTTTTGTTATTTTTGTTGTTTTTTTTTACATTTAATGTTGTTTTTTTTTGAAGTATAAAAAAACAGTTTTTCTTTATGTGTATGTTTGCAGTCTTATTTATCAGAAACATGTTTATTAGTAACATTCTAAATTTGATATTGATCTTATTTTGCTTCAGTTAGTGAATGGTATAACAGTGTCGTTTTTTGTTCAATGTCCTATTTCGCCAAAACAAATTTTAGGATTGAAAATTATTCATTTTCATGCAATTTGTTCGCAAAACATTATGTAGGCCATATTACGTTCATTCGGATGAAATTATTTCTCCTGATTCGAATAACGAAATGTTATTATATCAGTACAATGGA
The DNA here is from genome assembly GCA_038098605.1 of Gryllus longicercus. Taxonomy (NCBI): domain Eukaryota; kingdom Metazoa; phylum Arthropoda; class Insecta; order Orthoptera; family Gryllidae; genus Gryllus; species Gryllus longicercus. The sequence continues at coordinate 460,110 of JAZDUA010000662.1, forward strand.
GTAGCAATGCGCGTGAACGTCGTATCAATTTGGAAAAAATATCACGATGGTTAACGTCTAGTTACGTGAGTTCTCGTATGTCCAATGTACTCTCTTGGATATTAATTATTTTTTATGATAAACGGGCTTCCAATCTGTATCAATGGCAGTGTTGTAATTATCATCCAAACCAAACATTACACTGAAAATGTGCGTAACCAACCACACGCAAATATGGAATAACATATTAAATTTCAAATATCGAAGGTGATGTAAGAGAGTAACTGTATCAAAAAATTATCGAGAAGTTTTGTGTAACTCCTATGTTGAACATTGGTAGCTATTTATTTTTCGTTCCATTGTAATCTTTTCTTCGTTGTATGATTTACTCGTACTTTCCATTCTTTATAGTACGACTCAGTTCACTGGAAATATTGTTAATAAGTTTTGGAAATCTTAGTCTTATCTCCTTCCTAAATCTGATTAAGAATTCTACTTTATGCAGGAATTAGAACATTAAGGTTATTAAAATAATTATTTCATTCTTAAATTACTTTTATTCCTTTCCTAATTCTCAGTACATCATAATTCATGGGCACATTCTACGGTTCTCTGCATCCTGGGATTGGATTAAGGAGTCTGGCAGCACTTAGCAGCATGTCTACGGAATGTGGTGCGTCGTCGCCCGCCCATATCTGCAACCCCCTCCCAACCCCCTCCCCGTCCCCCTCCCCGCCCCCCTTCGCTGCTCGCGTGCCATCCCTCTCGTGAGTGGGTGGCTGCAAGAGGCACCAGGGAGCCGTTCGCTTGGCAGCGACCTCAGCTGCAGCCCCACTTATCGCTCCCCACTTCACGGTCCTCCTCTCGCCTCAGTATGTGAGCAGCTCTCCCCTGTTGCCTACTTCGACTATCCTTAGTCCCTCCTGCTCTCCCTCATTCCCGTCCTCTTTGACCCTCCTCTTCCTTTCCATCCTCATTCCCCTTCTCCCTCTCCTCCCCGTCCACCCTCTCACCCTCATGCTCCCTCTCTTTCCTCCCCTTCCTTTATCCCTCATCCCCCTCCCTATCCCCTTTGACTCCCCCTCTATCTCCCTTCCTATACCTTCCCTTCCCAAATCTCTCTTTCTGTCCCTTCTTCCCTCCCCCCTCTCTCTCTCTCTCGTTTCCTCGCGCCTCGCCTCAGCCCCCGCCCGTGTGCCCGCACCCGCCCCTCGTCCGCATCCCTGGCGGCCCCGACGTCCGGGACTGCGCCGCGCCGGCTGCCGCGCCCCTGCCGGCGGTTAGAGGAACTCGCGAGCAGAGTTAGGCATGCACTTTGAAGTGGAGCGTGGCGCACTGCGGGTGGCTAACATATGCATAAGCCTGCGCGCTTTCTTCGGCGCGGGGCTCCCTTCGCAGCCCTACGCGCGCGGGGGGGAAGGGCGCCTGACCCGAAGGGAGCCTGCGAATACCTCGCGAGCTGTTGCCGGAATGGAATTAGTGGGTCAGTTGTGAGGATGACGTAATCGCTCGATTCCACAATTTGGACGGAATGGATGTCAAAATACAAGATAGTAACCCCTTACCTAGCTTTGTTTCCGAGTATAATGTAATCCTCATCTTTCGTACTGAGGGATTAATGACGATTTGTGGCGTAGTAGAGGAGGGGGTCTATGAGAAGAGACCACTTAATCTAACTTATTGTGCTGTTTTAGTATTTATTGGAATTATATGTGATGAACCACCAGTGGATAATCACAACAAATAATAAAAGTAATAATTTAAATAAGTGCTCATAATATACCCAGAAGCAATGTATCAGCAAAGGCAATTCTTATGTTCATAAAAAGCTACTTCCTGGAAAAAATTTAGATTAGTTAATTAAGTAATTAGAACTATAAAAATTTAGAAATAATATATTATAAAGAAATAGTTTTGTAACAAGCAAATGCGCATTTTTAAACACTCTGAGCAAACAAAACCCTACAGATATTCATATATCATAAAACGATTCTGCACAAACGCGTTATTTTCAGTTAGGAATACGTTTTCGATTCGCTGTCGATAGAAATGAATGAATAGATACATGATCTTGCAATACATTCGTATTAACGCATGGTATTTTATCCTCGACTTTACCAGTTAACTTCCTCCGTTGTAATTGTCCGTTGTTTGCACGGATTGTGCAAACGGCGATTCGGGCGAAGCGATACGGGTTTAACGATGAAATGCTGAGCATACGCCCCCTCACGTTACTCAGTTCGCGCAGGGCCGGCAGCACGTTCCATGCAAAAATTACGCTAATCCTCACCATGTAACAATATTTTAAAACATCACCTCGTCCTCCCAACGATTTTATTCCTGGCGACGGGGGATGGAAGCTCCGAGAGGGGGACAGAGAGAGTCTAAAAGAGAAAGAGGGAAGCACTGCCGGAAAATTCGCATACATAACGCATGTATCATTTGCAGGACTAATGATTTGAACGCAGAGCGTTGCTGCCAACCTAGCGGCACCCCATTAAAAGCACGCGCGCCCCCTGGGTCGCTCGGCCAAATCTTGCGTTCAGTGTTGCCAACGGCCTTAATGACCCTTCCGGTTACATCAAAATCCAATCAACCGGAATAATTATAACGACATGAAGTTATGCTGGTACCTCTGCGCGCGGTTTTCCATTCGGCAATTAGTCTCCTGCGAGGAGGGGGGCGTGGCGGGGAGCGGCGGCGGCGGTGGAATTATTTAAAAACGCGGCTGTTCGGTGTAGGGCGCGCGCCCTGCGCCTCGGCCACATATGATTAAATGCGAAGATTTATGCCGCCACGGGCGCCGCATAAAAGAGGCCCAGCATTTTTAATTACTTTCTGAATAACGACTTCGTTACATGAATTTTGCATTAACGTGGTGTTTATTGTTATCGCGCGTTGGTTGGTTGGTTGAAATACTGCATCTTTTGTGGGGGGTCATCTTCAGTTTGCGTGTGGCCTCTCTCAGAGAAATGACGGGTTCATCCTGCGAGAGAAGTACGCTTTGTCACTGAATTCTCGAGACCACGAGTGTGTTGAAAAACCGTTAAAAAAGTTAGTAATAAAAAATGGGCACCATATTTTTCAGCAAATAAAAATCTTTGAAGGCGATAACACACAAAAGGTTTCATGTATTTTTTTATCTCTTTATGCCAGAATTTCATTTATTTTTACTAACGGAAAACAAAGTAATTCGTTCTCGGGGGCAAGTTCACCGAACACGTTGTGAATTTTAGTTAAAAACTGAACTCTCAGTTTCGCCCAAACGAGAATGCCAGCAGAAACATGGACTAATTGAATATTTCTGAATCGACCGAGAATCGTATATTTCGTCCCTCTGTTTCAGTCATTTGCTTGAATTCCAAGTCCATATTTTCAACTCCATATGTCATTGTCTTTTATTTTTATCTTCCACATAACATCATTCTCTTTATCACAATAATTGGATACGTGATTCACCCAATAAAACACCTCCCCAGCGATTATACTGTGACGGACAAACAGTTGTAATGCACTGGAATCCAAGGTATGTTGCAGATTTATTATCCATGTAAAGTTTTTATTGTTTTCTTTGAGCATAGGGATCAATTACCATGAGTAACATGTGCAATTTGTTAATAAATATTATATTCGTAAATGTAATTCAACATTATTACGACTTATTTCAATGTGATAATTCGGTTTTTAAGACGTCTCCCATAAAAATGGAGATGGGGCGTTTTTAAAGAAGTCGTAAGCTAGAAGTTCGCGGAAGCCAGGTAAGAGCAGTCGGCCGAAGCCTGATCGCGCGCACTCGTCGATGTCCAGCACGGCCAGCTCTCGCTGGGAAATCCGCGCCAACGGACGCTCAGCCGCGCATCAGAAGCTGTCCTTCGCTGCGGCGCGGGCCCTCAGGTCTGGTACGAGCGTCGCTGAACACAGCCGACCGCCTGCGCCCATGCCCGCGCCCGCGCTCACGCCCACACTCGACCCGCCCGCGGCCACACCCCCGCCCACTCACACGCCCACGCCCGCTCCCACACCCGCGCCCACAACCGCCCCGCCCCCTCCCACGCCCGCGCCCGCGCTCGCACCCGCGCTTGTTCCACCGCCGCCGCAGCCAGCCGCCCGCCCGCCCGTGCGTCCGCGCGCGCCCAACCGCGCCGCGCCGCGCCGGTCCGCTTTAAAACAGCCCCGAGCGCAAGCAGAGGGGAGGCGACGCGCTCAAGTGCTTGCGTATCGACTGCGGGCAAGCGCTCACGCACTCGCCCGCGCACTCGCCCCGCACTCACTGCGCGCGGTGCCTGGCCCCCGCCCCCCTCGCCCCCCCGCCCCCCCCGCCCCGCCTCGGGCGACGGCGCCCGCTCGCGGCCCGCGCTCCCAGCGCCTCCAGCCGCCGCCCACCTCCCACCGGCCTCCTCCGCTCCCGCCCTTTCAGCTCGCTCCACAAGCGCTCCGGGCCTCCCCCCTTCACCCTTTGCCCGCTTCTCACTCTCCTCCCTTATGCGTCTCAATTTCTCCTTCTCCTCTATTCGTTCTCTCGGTTGCTCCCTGTTCTCTTCTTCCTTCCGGTTGCCATTCGTCGTCTCCCGTGTTACATCGTTTTCTCACGTCGATGATTTAATTTCTTCCCTCTTCTCTCTCTTTTTCCTTGTCCTCATCCCGACTTCCTTCCTGATGTTGTTTTCCCCCATTTGAGTTGTCCTGGCTACCCATTCTTTTTTTCAATATCGTTTTGTATTTTTGTGCTCTGTAATTTTATTTCCTTTACTTTTCGTTACCAATTAATTTTGTTTCTCGTCTCTTCTACATATCTTTCAGTACATTTTCTATTCTTCTTACTTCTGAACCTGAAACCGTTCTTCCCATTGTAGATGCAGGCGCTTGATCGTTTTTCCTTTCTTCAGTGTGGAGATCTTGACTTCTTGTTTTCCATCACCAAAAATGACTTCTTTTCCCCATTACAAAGTGAGTCCCCGTGACCTTGTACAAATTTCTCTACATATATTTACTTTACTTCGACAACTTCTTTGGGCAAGCTTACTACTTTAAATCTAGCTCCATCTCCAAATGACCTCAACGAATTTCCTATTCTCTTCCTACCGCTCGCCCCCGCTTGTTCCTCCCGCCACTTTCACTCGTGTTCGCATCCTACTGCCTCCCCTCCCCGCCTGCGCCCTCCCCCCCCACTTCGCCGCTGCTGTGTGGCGGTGGCTCGCGGCGCCGCCCGGACCGAGCCCCTGCGGCCACCTCCACCCCCGCGACTCCCGCCCCTGCCCCCGCCCCCGCCCTCGCTTGCGCGTCGTGGCTGGTTCCGCCTCTGGCTCCGCCGCCCCATTCACGCCCCCGCCCCCGCCCCCGTGAGCAGCCACGGGAAGCGCGCTCGCGGCGGAGCGACCCCGCCACGGCCTCGCCACGCAGCGCCACGCCGCGCCACACCGACGACCACTGTTGGAACTCTGGAGTCGGATGTGCCTCGCCGCATGCTGGAAACGCGTTGCAAAATCCTTCTTTTTTACTGCCGCGTGTGGACCTCAGAGAAATCGCAAAATATATTCGAGGATACTTACATGCTCGTCTATTTCCTGTGAAAACGCTCGCTTAGTGTTCCAAGTTTGATTGTTGTATAATTAATTTGAACTGTTATTGAGAAATAATGACACAACCGTTGAAGATGGTAATTATTATAAGAATATTTTTAAGAATTCACGGATTGTATAAAAAAATGGAACCAAATGGCATATTCATGCTCAATCATGTGTTTTAAATAGGATTGTTGCACAGACAATATTACGTCTACGCATATTTCCACTAGCAAAATGTTTACACGACTTTTTTGCTTGTAGAGTACGTAGACAATGAAATTATATATATATATATATATATATATATATATATATATATATGTGTGTGTGTGTGTGTGTGTGTGTGTATATGCCATTTAATATTTCATATCAAATAATTCAAATAATTTACAATGATTGGCATTACTAGAAGCATTCTTATATTAAAATACAAAATGAAACTTCACGTGACATACGCGACGCCATTTACAGAATGCAAAACGATAGAACGGAATTTCTGAAAAAACAACTCTCCGTAAATATGTCACATTAAAAATCAATCAAAAATACAGAAGTACATATCTCATTTAATTAACAATGATGTACCTTACTTATACATTTTTGTTTGACTTGTACCAGATACACTAACGATTTTTATTCTTTATGGAATTCTGTTCTTTCTGAATTGTTAAATTTTCTTTGATCTGTTTTGAACACATCCCTGGGGTTGGTACTTGTATTGACCACAACTTCACAAATCTTCAAGCTTCTCCCTCCGAAAAAATAGATTAACATTATCTGCGCAAACAACACAGTTTACATTGGGTATACATCGTGTACGTAAAGACGCAAGGTACCGATCTGTACGAGCAGGCGTAAGTAGCAAGATAGTTCAAATCAGATATTCCCTATTAACATTTACAAGCGTTTGACACAAATTTGACTTTTAAGTACAAACGACCCACGAATTCCTCTGAAGTTAAAATGTTGATAAGGAATGAGAAGAAATTGCAGTTCGTTGATTCTTGTATTCAGGGAAAATTATAACATGATATTTAACTGTGAGAGCAAAACGTATGAAATCGTGTTCATGCAACTGTAGCAGATTTCGATCCTTTGACAGAGCTTTCCTTCTGTGAAGTCACGACTTTAGCTGCATGCAGCATCCACCCTTCTGCAGCTTCGCAAAGCCGTCTTCCTCCCTCGTGCGTAGCCCCTGCTTCCGCCCCTGCCTCTGCCCCTGCCCCTGCCCCGCCGGCACCGCTAAGCCGCCTCCCCACCGCTTCTACCACCGCCGCTCCCTCCGCTTCTCCTCCCACTGGCTCCGCCACCGTCATTACCCTCGCAACCACCGCCGCCACCGTCGTCGCCGCCTCCCCCACTTCACTCCCACCCATCGAGGCTACCGCTTCCAGTTCACACTGCTGCCAACCTCACGCGCTTCCACCACCATCGCATCCATCCCCGCCACCCCTAACCGCCCATTCCAACGCCACCACCTCTTCCCCCACCTTCTTCCCCACCACCTCTACCTGCCATCTCTTCCCCTCCACCTCTCCCCCGCCATCTCTTCCCCTCCACCTCTCCCCCGCCACCTCTTCCCCGCCATCTCTTCTCCCCTCTTCTCCGCCACACCTTCCCCGCCTCACCTTCCCTGCCACCTCTTCCCCACCGCCTCCATCCTCACCCCGCCGTCGCTTTCCCCAACCGGCCGTCATCACCGCCACCCCTACCGCCGCCGCCCCCGTCAAGGGGGCCCCTCGTGTCAATCCGTCAGCCGTCTCGTCGCAGCAGCGTCGACTTGTTACGGCGGGGGCTGCGGCCGCCACCAGGAGAAGGAGACGTATCTTTTTATCGATGTTCGGCTTCGCCGGCGGAGCGGCTGCTGGTCGCGGGCGCGCGGCGAACGGGGGAGCGGCAAGGAGAGCTGAATAAGAATGGATGGGGCGCTGGGATTCAGCGAGCGGGTTGGCAGCTGGGAGGGTGCTGGAATCTTGAATCGTGTCGTGTCTCTGAAGCGAAGGAAATACTCGAATCGCAGCACGGGCAGTGTATTATTGTCATCGAGTGTTACCAAGAAAAGATAAGATTTCTGAAATCAGCGCCGAGACTTTTCCTATTAATACGCTACGTACACTTCTATTGTGTCAAAACAATTAGATCACGTCTATTTTTGTTTCTTTTTTTAATGATATCTTTCAAAAGCTTTTAAATAGGTTTTTTCGACATAGAAATTCGGAAAATAATATTCATTATTTAATGTATTTTTTGTTACAATTGTTATTTATCGGTTACAAGTTGTTTCACTTAGTGAACAATACTTTCATTCAAGACAGTTTCATGTGTGTCATTTAATACTCTAAGATACTAATGTACGATTTGCAAAGGAAGCTATGTATTTGCACCACATTCATCTTTGAAAAAAAAATATCAGTCTGCTATTAATTGTGCTCCTGTTTTTCGTGAACTAAATATAATGCACTCCTTTGAGTATTCATATAATTGCAATTCCTTCCAAATTGCTTTCCTACTCCCACAGTCACCCCTCTCCCCTATCGTTTTATACTAGTCCCTTCCATCTTCCGGCAACCAGCCCATCGCTGGTATGTTGTATTCATCGCGGCCGTGGCAGTGCGTTGTCAAGTCGCATGGGCCTGTTCCTGCCGCCTCTGCCCGTCATTGCCGTCCCGCCTCGCTCATCCCCGCCCGCGTCGCTCGTGCGCTGCACGTGTCGCCCGCGCCATGCCTTATGCATGCGCCCACGGCCTCTCCTCGTCTCTCCCTGCCCGCCCCTGCAGGGCTCTGCCCCAGCCCTCTCTAAATCGCCCCACTGTCCCCCTCCCCGCCAGAGCTCTCCCCGCCCAACACTCCCTGCCACTACTCTCTCCTCCCTAACTCTCGCCTCTGTAGCACTCCCCTCTCGACCTCCCTGCCCCAACTCTCCTCTCTACCTCTCCCCTCCCTAACTCACTCCGCTTTCATTCGTTCTCTAAATCCCGCCACGCCCTATCTCTATTCATCTTTTTGAATGCTTCCCCCACACTATTGTGCTATTCTCTATTTCGTCCCGCCATGCTCTATGTCTCGTCAATCCCAGCCGAGCCTCGCCAAAACACGCCAAGATGCACAAAGACACGATAAACCTTGCCATGTCATACCGAGACTTGCCAAGCGACGCCAAACCATATTATAGTACACCGCATCACACTATACCGCATTACACTACACATCATACTACACTACATCACACTACACACTGCATCACACTACACACCACATCGCATCATCACACCACACACCATGCCACACCATCCTACGCCATGCCACGCTCTGTTCTGCTACCGTCCCACTACCGTCTTGTCATACCTAGTTACTCTGACCCTGTTCTGTTTTACAGGCATTTTACAAAAGCTTTTTGTGGGAATTGTGAGTTAAATACTCTTGTAAGATAGGTCTGGTCGGCCCCACCAATCAAATTGAGAGAAGCGGGCAGTGTGAAGGTGAGAAAAAAGGAAAGGGAGACCAACTTACGGCCTGGGTCGCACCAACCTTAGCAAACACATGGGTTCAAGGCGTTTCTGTAAGTCTTCACCCTGGCGCGGGCGACGCTCGCGAGGCAGTTTCTCTCAGAAGCCACCGTTCCCGCGCTCTCAATAGGAAGAGTTGAAATCCCTGTTGCTTGAGTAGCGTGCTCAATTGCTCACGGTTTGTGGTCAAAGCAGTGTCCGAAGGCTGCGGATACTGACAACTTCAAAGTATAATAACTGGAAATTGCTCTGCAGTTTTACAAACGTTGGTGTGAATACGCTTATCGTCGCTAACACACTGTATCAAAACCCATTCAATGCAAACATGAACATAAGCATGGCGATAACATAAAAGTTTGGAAACGATCATAAGTGGACTCATTCACAATGCGTTCGCATTAGCATAACACGTAAAATGTTAACTTGAAAGCTTGTGAGCTTCAAGTTTCTGTGCTTATGCTTAAGTAAGATATTAAAAAGCAACCAATCACAGTACGGTAACTCAAAATCAAGAATCGAAGTTCAAAGACGAACTAACCTCATATGGACCATCTACACAGTCTATTCTCACATCCAACCAATAGTAAACTAAAATGTCTCACACAAATAGAAACTCTTATTTTTTGCTTACGTTTATGTTAAACATTTTGAATACATCAGTCTATCACTTATGTTAATGTTTACGTCTGTGCGTTATGTTAATGCTTACGTTTGCATTGTGAATGGGCCTTTAGAGATCAAATAAGTTCACCATCGCGAAATACTGGAAGAAGTTAATACTTCATAGTAAGTAATATACCATGATTTGATAAAATTCCCATCACTGTTTATCAATAATTGCATAAATGTTTAGATTTTCATGTTTTAGAATGAATCTGGCGGAATATACATATTAGGGTTATGAATATTTTATTTTATAACAAATATAACTTCTTTACGAGAAGAGGAGATAATACAGTAAATTTGTATTCAATTATGTCACCGCACTCTGTGTTCAAACGCCCCTTTACCAATTTAAACGTTATGATGGGGCAATTTGTAAAAACATTTATTAGGTTTAAACGAATCTGATCACGTAATGGCAAATTCAATTCTGCCCAACACGGATAATGTCGACACTGTAACCAGTATAATGTTTGTTACAACACATTCTATATTCGTCCAACGTACGAGTATTCTGTTTTGCACGCAACCTTTGGAAAATATGGATATTATTGAGAACATTATTATATTGAAATTTGTTATCTTGTTATGAGTATTAGATAATAAATTATAATTTACTTTCTAATAGTCAAGAGCATTCCAATGAAGTTATAAATGTGAATTCAATTCTGAGGTGTGTATCGATATTTCAGTTTCACAAGAAACATGCATATACGAAGTATGTTTTCGGTCTAGCATCTGCTTGGTATCAGCAACTTTCAAATATCGGTCTCTTGATCTCCATATAGTCGATTTATATTGATAGTAAATTTTACCCCCGGGCAAGCACAGTAAAACAACACTAAAAAATTATCAATGTGCTCCAATGAATCAAGTCTTTGTGTTAGCTGCATTGATTTACAGAAAATATATCTTTATAAGGCTTTGTTTAAATATGTAATTATTAATTCTCTTGAAACATGACTTCAATTGATTTTAGAGATATTGTAAATACCTTTTTTATTTATACGATTTTTTTTTTCTTTTTAGGTTAGTACAGCACGAGAAAAGGAAATATTATCTGGTGAAGAATACGGTGAGATCACTTACTTATTTTATGTAGTAATATTCTAATATCATTCCTTTTTTGTCCTGCCATCATTTTCCACCCAAAACAACAATCGTGATCCAAATTATATTTCACATTTTTGATAATTGTTTTCTTAAATTGAAGAACTAGACGTCTCTTTTCGGAACGTTCCACTTGTCTTTCCCCGGTATAATCATTTGCTTGTTATTACTTAGTTCACTGCATTCCAGAAAGAAAAGTAGTTGATGCCTAACATGTCATTCTGTCTGTGTATTCAATTTTTTGTCAGATAATTAAATTAAAATGAATTTCTTGTACTGTCAATGCTGACAGTTCACCGAATACAGAGGAGTTATTCTGAAAGTCTATGAAACATTACCAAACTATCAAGCGTAATACGTATTTTTGTTACTGCCCATAATCGAGAATCCCGTTGCGATTTCGCGACTAGTATTGCAGATGTTAATACCACATCAATGCGCACTGCACATCGAACAATTGACGAGCTTTCAAAATAATGAACATATTATGGAATTCTATGAACTTCAACGTGGATGCTGGTTGCAATATAGTGCTGATTAGCGTAATTAACTTCCAATAAGACAAACATTCTCCTAAAACATTGAAAAATAATCCTTCGGGATTTCATTGTTTACAAAATTTCTGCTCACGATTGAAAAATCGTTCACCATGTAATTGTGTTCTCTGACAGCAAATTACATTTCAGCCATGTTACAGGAAAATGAAATCAAGTGCATTGTAGAAAATGGAAATATTCCTATTATTATTATTATTATTATTATTATTATTATTATTATTATTATTATTATTATTATATTACATTCGGAAGGAGAAGATACTTACATTGCTTGTTTATATCGCTGTCCCTTCCAAGACGAAAATACAAAAGGCATTTTTCGCAGAGAAAATATAAGGTATTGCGCTGTAATAATTTCAAATAAAGAACAGCGTGGGCAAACCCTGAATTTATTTCTTCAGTTACTCTGCTAGTACATAGTTGCGTGGAATAAAAACTACAATAGAAAATCTGCATAAATGTAATATCTATTCAGAGCGCATAAAATGTGTTCATGAGTGTATTGTTTTAAATACTTATGGCATTGCAAGTACATTTCTCCAGTTAGATTAGTGCGAACATCAAATAATAAAGTAGACAAAAACTCATGGGATAAAATAATAATAATAATAATAATAATAATAAATAATAATAATAATAATAATAATAATAATAATAATAATAATAATGTTTACTGCTATCAGAGAACCTACAAGTCATTTGAGCTTCCGTTCTAACAGGACATAGAAATATTCGATGAAACCAAACAAGCTAGGAAATGTTCACTAGGCGTAGGTGGCAGTAGGAGGGGGCCTAGGTAGCATTCTCACACCGCCGTATTTTATGCGTTTCACCGCCTACATCGCCTCGCCCCCGCCGCTCACGTTGCTAACCCCATCCCCAGCATCCCTGCCGCCCGTGTTTCCCCACTCCCCCGCCGTCGCCACCATCCCTGCCCCCCTTAGCCGAAATATCGGGCGCTCTCTACCGGACTACTGCGAGCGAAATCGTCCGACTTATTTCATCCGAAAAGCATCCGAATGTTGCACTAGAACTCGTCCTAATGTCCTCGCAATTCTGCAGTTCATTGTTTCAAACAGTTGCGAGAAGGCCGCTCAAGATCATGTTACATTATATAACAAGTGGTCTTAGGTAGGTTTCGGCTGAATAGAACCGACACAAATCAAACAAAAAAGATCTTCGCCCGCCAGCCAATGTATTCTGAAGCCGGTGGAAAGGGATCGTTTGGTTTCTACATCCCATTTCCATTTACTAGCGCGTGTTACTAGAAGGAATAGGGAATATCGGACGCACGCGTCTCACGTCAGCCGACGTCGCACGGACGAATCCCAACGAAACCGATCTTTTCGGACGCTGTCGGAATACACTCCGATATCCTTTTTCATACCTCCGATTTCCGTTAGCAAGCACGTTTTTGTTGCAATGAATCGGGCACATCGGATAATAACGTCTGTCGCCGGCTGACCGAAATTTCTGTCAAAATAGGCTCCACTGTGGCTGCCGCCGCCGCGGTCCCACCCCAGCAGCCCCACCCCAGCAGCCCCACCCCAACAGCCCCTCCCCAACAGCCCCTCCCCAACAGCCCCTCCCCAACAGCCCCTCCCCAACAGCCCCTCCCCAACAGCCCCTCCCCAACAGCCTTACCCCAGCAGCCCCACCTCAGCAGCCCCACCCCAGCAGCCCCACCCCAGCAGCCCCACCCTAGCATCCCCACCCTAGCAGCCCCACCCCAGCAGCCCCACCCCAGCAGCCCCACCCCAGCAGCCCCACCCCAGCAGCCCCACCCCAGCAGCCCCACCCCAGCAGCCCCACCCCAGCAGCCCCACCCCAGCAGCCCCACCCCAGCAGCCCCACCCCAGCAGCCCCACCCCAGCAGCCCCACCCCAGCAGCCCCACCCCAGCAGCCCCACCCCAGCAGCCCCACCCCAGCAGCCCCACCCCAGCAGCCCAACCCCAGCAGCCCCACCCCAGCAGCCCCACCCCAGCAGCCCCACCCCAGCAGCCCCACCCCAGCAGCCCCACCCCAGCAGCCCCACCCCAGCAGCCCCACCCCAGCAGTCCCACCCCAGCGGCCCCACCCCAGCAGCCCCACCCCAGCAGCCCCACCCCAGCAGCCCCACCCCAGCAGTCCCACCCCAGCGGCCCCACCCCAGCAGCCCCACCCCAGCAGCCCCACCCCAGCAGCCCAACCCCAGCAGCCCCACCCCAGCAGCCCAACCCCAGCAGCCCCACCCCAGCAGCCCCACCCCAGCAGCCCCACCCCAGCAGCCCCACCCCAGCAGCCCCACCCCAGCAGCCCCACCCCAGCAGCCCCACCCCAGCAGCCCCACCCCAGCAGTCCCACCCCAGCGGCCCCACCCCAGCAGCCCCACCCCAGCAGCCCCACCCCAGCAGCCCCACCCCACCAACCCCTCCCCTCGCCCTGCCCATTGCCTCCGCGTTCGCTCTGCTTCCGCCCGCCGGGAGAGCGCCGCGGGATTTGCATCACAAAGACGCTGCCGGCAGCGCCGCGCACAGGAGCTCGTTATGCGGCGGGCAATCGATTTCTTACCGCGCAGCTGATTGGCCGCATTGAGTTCTCCGACATGTGTCGGGCGCTGTAATGGGCTGTTGACACGCGCCTAGCGCGAGCAGCGCCGGCCGCAGCGCTGTCGCTCAAATGCACTCCACTGCGCTCGCCAAAGGCCCAGTGCCCAGCGGACGGTTTGTCGACGGCGGCGCGCCTGGTGGCACACCTGGTCAACAGCGCAGATGGAGAAAATGTGCGCCAGCTGTAGCGATGCTACCCCGTGCACTTCGTGGCTCTCCATTCGCCCGACCCCCACCCCCCCACCCCCACCAGCACCACTCTCAACCTATTCTGAAGCAAAGTCTATGAATGATTCAAGCAAGTAGACGTTTCATGAAATATCATTAAACAACTAATTGTAGATTATAACATTGTCCTAATTCATTACTATTTGAGTACTGTAGACGTTCCAAGGGGTACATTACGTAACTTCACAAAGTCTTAGTTTGTGTTTTCGGTCTTTTAATTCCCTATATCTTACGTCTGATAAAGAGCGAGTTCTTCATTATCGTCAGAAAAGGAGTACTTGAAATATTTGAAGTTAAAAATATTTCGTTTTGGACAGTGTTTATACATCTCAATTACCCGTAAACAAACAGTGGTTATGAGATATAAAACGTTCCCACCTCTTAAGTTTATGGAGAAACTTTCGCCTTTTCTTATCTTATCGACTCCTATATTATTTCAGTAGTGTAGTTGAGTTTTGCAGCTCGATCTCACACGCAACCAATCCTTATAAATGAGGTCTCTAAAGAAATATAATTTCACGGAAAGGAGGCTAATTGCAGTTTGACTTTTTTAATTTGAAGGATTTGTCGAAGAAAACGCATCTTAATATTCACGGCATATGCAACCCGCAACATTGGAGCAGCATTGTTAAAATCTATATAGTTGAATAATTCGTAAATGATGCATTCTAGTGTCTTAAAACGTGAGATTTTAAGGCCAAAAGTCTCAAAGAAACGTTCCTCACATCTGCGGAATCACGTAATCTACAGAATGACATCATCTCGGACGTTCTATTACATTTTTGCAGGTTCTATTACATTTTTGCAGGCACTTCTTGATAATACCCCACTTATTCAGAGACATGCAGAATTCGTAACTGTATGCGAAATTAAACTAATTAGTTGATATTCTATGCGATTAAATTTGTTTCGAACAACAATTGTATATTTTTTGAATTTTTATTTGATATTGTGCAAGTACTTTGAAAGTTATCCTTATACAGTTTTAAACAAATAAATACGTTCGTGTTTAAAATCATGTTAAAAAATTGTTTTGTTAACAATTTTTCTCCTAAAATGGAAATTGAAAGATAGGGAAGAGGGTTGAGTTTAACATGCTAGAGTTCTCGCACGGGTACGCTAGTAAACATTTATTTTAGTATAACATTTATCTTCCTTAAATTAGATTGATGAATAGCGAAGAAGTCTAACACTATTATAAAATTGACGTAAATACAACAAAACAGTAATATTAAAAAATAAGACGCTCTTCAGCTTTCCTGATTGAACCGTTTTGCTGCGATATGATTTTAGTGTGATATGAACAGTATGCTGTATGTGCTAATTGTTTGGATTTCTGACGTACGCAACAAGATGAGTCGGGTATGTTTTCTTGGCCACGCCATCCAGTGCATTCACGCAGCAGCCCGAGTCCGACGTGGTCGATAGACGGCCGACTAATCGAGATAATCGAGAGCCAGGGGGAGCAGAGGAAAGGTTGATCCGAGTGCGGGGGGCGGCGTCGACGTGGGAAGCGAAGAGTAAATGTTTGTGCTCCCGACGGCACCGTCTGCCGGCGCCCACCAACAGCGCTTCTCCGGCGTCCTGGTTGCTTTCAGGCGCAGAGCCCAACGTACGTTCGCACACCACATGTCCACTCCTCCCTCACCCCCTCACCCCTCACCTCACTCATCCAATCGCTCGACCGGAGTGTAAAACGATATCCCCCGACTTCTCCTCCGCCCGCACACATATGCCCGTTCCCTATTCGCTGGACTTCGACTCCACTTCCAATCACTCTTTGCGCTTGCAGTCTTGGCTGCGTGTTCACTTCAGAATCTTGCTCAATCTGCAGAGTCACCATGTTTGTCTACATTATTTTGTCGTTGTATGAATTCTTATTTTGTCATATATATTTTCTTCCTACGTGTCTCTCACGAGATTAAGGGCGCATTTCTTTGGAGTGTTCTGCTATGTCTGCAAATTGAAGTCAAATTGTCATTGGTAAAAGAACAATGTAACGATTATGATAATGTTTAAATATCTACTGTCTGAAAATTGTGGTATCGAAAGAAAATTATTTTTACTTATTGTGACCAATGGGATCAATAATACATCAAGATTCATATGCCAGTTTTTATGTGAGAATTATTTCATTTACAACCTAACGAAATGCAATTAACTGTTCCTTTTCAGATGGTTTTAGATTTTTTCCTGGAACGTAAACATTATTGGAAAAATTCGTGATAGATGAATCTACACGCATTATTTCTTCATTGTTCCTGTTCCACATTGTTGCTTGCATTTCCTTTACTTCGCGTAATGGGATGGCACTGCATGAAATTTGTGCAATAGTCGGCAAAACAGTTCTAAATTCTCGTCAGCTGCTGCGCCTCGGAAGCCAGTCTTCTTGATGCACCCCTGAGCCACCCGCGCCCCTGTCTGCGCCTGCTCAGGGCCCCGAGGCACGCCGTGCTTATTGTCTATGCCAGGCATGCGACGCGATGCCGCAAATATCAGGCTTAGGGCGGGAATCGGAACTATTGAAAATTCGTGGGACAGCCGCGTGATTGGCATTGCGGCCGGGAAGTCGCTTGCGAGAGGCGAAGGAGGCGCGCGAGGGGCAGGGAAGACGTCGCCCCCCCCCCAACTTCGACCCCGTGGCATCCGCACGTCACCCAGGCGGCCCGCCACCCCGCCATCCCCGCGCCCCGCCACATCACTGCCACACCATCTCCCTTTCCTGCAGTCGCCCCGCCCCATCGCCCACGCCACCCCATCAGCCCACGCCACTCCATCGCCCCCGCCACCCCATCGCCCCCACCCCATCGCCCCCACCCCATCGCCCACGCCACCCCATCGCCCCCGCCACCCCATCGCCCCCGCCACCCCACCGTTCCTTCTACCAACCGTTTACTATCATCACCAACGCCACCGTTGCCTTTGCCGCCATTACGATCACTACCGTCTGCGCCCAACATCAATGTACCATCACCGCCTCGCCATTACCCTACCACCTCTTCCATCCCTCGTCCTTCCAGTGCCTCAGCACCATCTCCGCATCGTCCGAAGCCACCGACTTGAGTCTCCGACATCGGGCTCTCCGCGACACCGCCCTCCAAATCCCGACGCCCTCTCCGCCTCCGCCCGCGCTCCAGCCGCCTCCTTGAGCCCGAGGGGGCCGCCCCGTGGATTAGTTGGTATTCCCCAGCCGTGACGCGGGCGAGGAGCCGGGCCACGCAGCCTGCCATTACTCCCGAAGCGACCCCGCGGCCGCCCTGCGCCGTCCCTCCGCGCCCCGCCCGGCCCCGCCCCGCCCCGCCCCGCCCCGCCCCGCCCCGCCCCGCCCCGCCCCGCCCCGCCGCGACCCGCGCTGCGGCGGGCGCCTCTCGCGGAAAACGCACAAAGTTGTGACAGGTAGAGAGCGGGCGGCGCGCCCTTCCGCCCCTCCCCGGCCCTCTCCGGCCCCGCATGCGTAAGCGCCGACCTGCAGGCGGAGACCTCCGGATTCGGAGCGGTACTTTGCATACGGCCTGCGGCCGAGCGGCCTCCTCCGTGCCAAGCCCGGAAGGGATTCGCGAATTCTCAGCAGACGTCGATCGCATTTTCGACTTAGACTCCTAGCGTCATTCTTCCGAAAAAAAAATAGAGCTATTGCTATTTTTTAATGATTATTTATTATGGTCGTAAAGTATGACATTGTTTGAAAGTGTACTGGAAAGTGAATTTTAGTGCTTTATTGAATAATTTTTACAAGCACTCTAGGACTGATATAATGTCAATGTTAGCACACCGTCCTTTACACTGTACCCAGCTGTACATCGCAAAGTTTAGAAAGAACGAGACGATTAAGAAATTGACATTGAAATTTATTATTATTATTATTAGTATTAGTATTAGTATTAGTATTATTATAATTGTGTTGTTTCTGCTGATGATTTCTTGGATGAGTTTCATCAACGAAACGTCTTATTAGTACGATATCCCCCGCCGAAACAGAGCATCAAGAATCTGAGATTATTCCAAATGTATTAAACCCACAATTAAGCGAGGCGAAGACGTTCGGAGGAGCTAGAGATCATCCGAGTCGCAGGCGCCGAGGCGCTCGTCGGCGCTGCCCGCTCAAGCGGAAGATCTGCGCGCATGGCGCAAGCGGAGGGGCGGCGGTGCTGCGCGTGGCGCCCGCTGCGCGCGCCGGCTGCGCGTGTTGCGGCGCGCCCGCCCGCGGCGGCTGCGCGGCGCGCGCGAGGAGGCGGGAGGAGGAGGGGGGCTTTTAATTGCCGCGTGTCCGCGCCAACGCAGCTGCGCCCGCTGCGGTCTGCGACCCACGTGTTGCCGCCGACGACGACGGCCGAGGCGGCGGTGGTAGTGGAGGAGGAGGAGGTTGCGATGCTGGAGGAGAAAGAGACGGTGTGCCGGCGGCGGCAGTTGTGTGTGGGACGCGGATGGCAGCTGGGGCGGAGGCGGTGGCGGCGGCGACGGCGGCGACGGCGACGGCGACGGCGACGGCGACGGCGACGGCGACGGCGATGGCGGCGGCGGCGGCGGCGGCGGCGGCGGCGGCGGCGGCGGCGGCGGCGGCGGCGGTGGCGGTGGCGGCGCTGGCGAAGCCATTGGTGATGGAGAAGGAGGCGGCGGCCGGTTTGTGTTCGCCCCTTGACGCCCTCACCGCCTGTCGAAAGCGTCAGCGACGTCGGTGGCGGCGGTTGCGGCGCCGGTGGCGACGACAGCCGCTTCCCCCCCCTCTCCCACCCACTTCCAGTCTGCCGCTGTTGAGACGCACGTGTGCTACGATTTCGACTAGGCTCTTCTCGCTGATTATCCAACTTTTGCCGATTCTTTGGAAATGTCAGCACTGGGGGACACTGCGGACAATAGAGTCGGGCACTCACACTATCCTCTTGTCAAGTTATAGACGTTTCAAATTAGTTTGATACAAAATTTATGTAATTAACATGCGGTCTAATTTAAACAGTTTTAAAAACCAATTAACTTATGGTTTATCATTGTTAATGAATGAGAATAGAATACAGATATTTCAGAACATTTTTTTCTCATTTATAAAACTAGATTGAAATACTAACAGTATGACTAATTTTTGTTCTTTAATTTTAGTGTATTGTGGGTTACGTATGCGTTTAAAATGGAAAATAAGTGTTTGTCGTTATAGGAGTTTCGTAGGGTAATCGGATGTCTGATAATTGTTGCACAGTTTATGAATTAAGAGGCAAAAGCACGTTTTGTTTCCTGAAGTATATGAACGTGCGATGAGTTTTCCATAGAGAAAAGTAATGAAATAAATTATGGCAACACCAAGAGAGCAGTTTATTTGAATATATCTTCAACTTTGGACATGGAACCCTGTATTTACGCCCACTATAATATGCTCCCTAATACTTCTTGTGCTTATAAACATACTACCTCTAGAGGCTATCTACGTGCTGTTCCACTTCTTATTGAAAAATGATTTGTGAGGGCCTTAGCTAGCTACCATTTTTGCTACCATCTAATATCATTGCGTTTACCATGATCAGTATGAATTTGTGGGCTAGTGTTATGTTACTCGGTGCACGTTTTTCACATACCACGATACAAGCGTTGCAACAGAATCAAGGGATACAGCTATCACTACTGCTAACAGAAATCCATTTCCTTAGACAGATGCGTTTTTTATTTTTAATTTCTAATCGCTTTGATATTAATTGGTCTTAGAATGACTAAGTTCTATATAATATTTGTAGCAAAAATTATGTTTTTACGTGTTCGAACTATCCATTGCCAGACTTACAACATAATAAGACAGTTTTCAAATCAGATTTGTAATAAAAAATATATATTAAGAAAGTGGCACAATTTAATTTGCTTTTAATGTATCTTCATTAGACACCTTCAAAGCGCCCTCCTGTAAAGTTTGCTAAACCTGAGATAGAACATTGTCATCCTGAGGTCACAACTTGTTAATTACAAACAAGTCGTTTCGGACCACTTGAATTCATGTTAATCAGAAACACATCGTGGTTGAAAACACCGGAAACAAGATAGACATTCTAAGGAGCGCTCCTCCATCTGTGACGCCGTTCTCCAGAACCTCGCGCCGTCCTTGGGCGGAGGACAAGCCATTATGTCGCGCCATGAGAGCCATCCGTCCCGACCCGTCCGCCGAAGCTATTCCGCGCTCATCAGCCGCGCTGCGCCGCCGGGACACGTGCGACGACGCGAGCGCTCCCCGCGGCGCCAGGTGCTAAACTCGAGGTGCCGCTTTCGCCGCCGCCGCCGCCGCCGCCGGAGAGCGCCTCAGGTGCTGCGCGTTGGGATGAAATATGGCGGCTCTCGCGCGCACCGCGCCGCGCCAGGCATTTGTCTGGCGCGGGCGTAACGAGCGCGATTTGTTTGCAGCTGACTCGCGCTTTGCGCCGCGCGCCCGCGCCTCTGCGGCCTCCATCCGCGTCACAAGTTCGCGATGTGTGAGCTTTTCAAGAGCACTTGCTACGTGGGATCGTTGGAAATTGTGTTGTTCATGACCATGCTACGCTCTCAGGGATATGTTTCAATAACAATGTACAAAGTTTTGTACGAAATGTAGGAATACAGGAAATGTTGATGTATTTGTGAAGAAAAGAGCTCTCAACTTCTAGATTACTAGGTGAACAAAATAATACTAGTGGGTTCCGAATGACCTGTGCATTTCACAGTAGTTCGTTTTCAACATAGTCCATAAATATTTGTAAATACGCTATAGTATGTTACAAACTTTGAGTGTTGTTCAAGGTTGAAACTGCCCGTGAAATTTCTGCGCCAATCAGGTCGCAGCCTAATTACGTTACGAGCTTTAATAGTTTGACGTATGCGGTATCAGAATTGAACTATTTCTTAGTTTCCGTACAGTTTAAGTTGAATTGTAATTTACTCCTTTGCAGTTTATGGATATCACCTTCTTAGGCTTAAATTACAACACTAACTGCAGTTGTGTTTATACATTACCATCAGTTTCCTTAGTTAGGGTGACTTCGTGCAAATACTATAGTTTTCAATTTTCCTGCATATGTGGCTCGAGGCATCAAAGCAGGCCTTAGAACGTGGAGTTCGCACCCTGACGCTGGCTGGAATTACGGCCCTAGTTGCATTGCTAGGTTGAATTCAGTCGCTGTCTGGCGAAGAATTATAGCGGCTAGCTGCTCTGATCAGTAGCCACCACCAGACGAATGCCGGAGCAGTACTCTAACAAGCCCTTGTCATATCCTCCCTCCCTACTTACACTTGCACTACACTGTTACACATGCCGATAGACTATTGGGGAGCTTAGAGCTATTCCCGGCTGGAGCCGTGCCCCACTGGTGCGACAACCTGGTTGGGGAAACAGCGTATCGCCGTGTAGGTCAGCGCTGGATCTCGCCATCCAGCTAGGGAATATCACCGCATCTTGCAGCTACACATACGGGACTAATGACCCTAGAAGTTGCTCCCGCAATCGCTAATCCATCATTTTTCTCTAGTAATTTGCCATTTAGACAAAATTTTGTTTTTATTAGACATGTGGGAAATACGGACTTGTGTCCCTTTCAATTGTGAATTAGCCGTATTATCTGGAATAAATGACAATCAAATAAATTAACCACCAGGCAGGGATTTTGTTCCGATTTGCGTTTCATCCTTTTCACTCGCTGCAGTGGAGGGTAACTAGAAATGAGAGAGCATATTTTGCATGTACAGTATTGTACGTAATAGGCTTATGGTATATTTATATATTTATGGTATTCCAATTATGATGTACGATCAACTGCTCTTGAGTATTCCAGTTTATTGATTACGGACCCCTGCCCACGAATCCTAAATATTCGATATTTGTCACGTTCTTTCTTTTGATCGCTTGGGTTTCCATGATATATTTTTCACAGTTGCTTGATTGCGCAAGGTTTTAGAGAGGGCGTCATGAATACTTTTTTATCACCAATAGCTAAATCTCTGTCAACGTTTCTTATCAGAACTGCTTTTGGTTCCTTAGAAATATAGTTTAATTTTAATTCAAGTGATGTAAGCAGAAAAATTCAAACAGTTGACGTCATATGTTTTTAAGATAAATCTCGCAAAAATATTACAACACATTGGATTTATGTAAATATTAATATTCTCTTCGCGAAGATACATGCGAAGATACAAATAAATATTTGTGAAAAGTGTTGTGCGACTTAGTATTATAGTATTATGTTTTAATGTATAAATACGACAGTAAAATACTTGATATGGTCCAAATGCAAGGGAAATGTTATTGATACAACTTAATTTCCATTAAGAATAATTTTATTGCTGACAGTAAAATTCTGGATTGTTAACCATGTCAATAAAATGTAACAAATTGACCAGAACGTTTACACATCGATGCTACAGTTGTGAAAAGAACTCTTAGGTGTAGAAAGTCGCCGGTCCTGTTTTGTATCTGTTCCCCACCTTTCGGTGAAGATTCCCGGCACCGATTTTCTTCTAATCTTCTCTCCTCTCGACTCCTCTCTCTCCCGCCGCGTCGTGTAAGGTTCTTCGCTCCGCCCGCAAATCCTCTACTTACCGCAGCTCAGGCGCCTCCCGCGTGGCGCCCTCGTCTTTACCGCCTCTCCGCGTTCACGCTGCTCCGCCCGGTCGCGAACCCTCGCCTCCGGCGGAGCGCTCGCCCCCCCCCCCCCCCGACAGCATCGCCGCCGGCGCCCGCGCACCCTCCAACGGCAGCGTGCGGATTTCCAGGGAAGCCGCGCTCGTCGCCTCTCCACCCTCCACCCCCGACCACCCACCCACCCACCCCACCCCCGACCACCCACCCACCCACCCCACCCCCGACCACCCACCCACCCACCCCACCCCCGACCACCCACCCACCCACCCCACCCCCGACCACCCACCCACCCACCCCACCCCCGACCACCCACCCACCCCACCCAACCCCACCCCACCCAACCCACCCAACCCGCCCGCCCGCCCGCCCGCCCGCCCGCCCGCCCGCCCGCCCGACCGACCGACCGACCGACCGACCGACCGACCGACCGACGGACCGACCGACCGACGGACCGACCGACGGACCGACCGACGGACCGACCGACGGACCGACCGACGGACCGGCCGACGGACCGGCCGACCGGCCGACCGACGGACCGGCCGACGGACCGGCCGACCGACCGACCGACCGACCGACCGACCGACCGACGGACCGACCGACCGCTCGTGCCCTCTGCCTGCTCGCGGCATCTTGTAATGCGCATGTGGGTGCGTACTTTTCTTGATTGAGAAACCGGATTGTGAAAAAATATAATACTTTATTTCTTGTATAATGTCACCGTTTTCATTAGTATTTTGATGCAAGAAAATTCTGGGTATGAAATGTTAGATAAGCATACGTAGCTAAGAATGAGGAGCATTACCAGATCTTAATTTATTTTTTAAGTTATTTTTAAATATTTGAATTTATGCAATTGGTTAAAACTTCCGGATGAATATTTCATTCATTCTCATGTTTGAATCTCTCTGTGACTTGTAGCTGTTTTTTTTCTCTTAAACATTTCCTTTGCGTACACCTTCTTCTCTGCCCACATCATACTTAACACTTGGTTTTGTAGGATTCCCACCATCCCGGGGCAGCTCTTCGCACCCCGTCAACTTCCCTCGCTCTTCCCGTCCAACTGGCGGCTTAGCTGTCGTTACTTCCTAGCGCCACCCGACCCCCTCCGCCCACCCCTCCCTCCCACTCAAATCCCCTGCCCTCCCTCCCACTTCGTATCGGGAGGCGCGTGTTTTCTGAGCCTCAGATTTCGGCCGCGCTGCCCCTTGCGAAAACAATCGCAGCAACCCGCCTCACGTCGAGTTTTTTTTTTTTTTGCTGCTTTTTTTTCGGGGCCAGCCAGCCGGCCAGTCGACCGAGCGCGCCCACCCACTCTCCAACCTCCACGTCCGCCTCTAGCGAAAACATCCGACGATCTCCTTTAGCGGCCCACTCCACGGACGCGCTCAAAAAGCCCCAGCCGGAAAGCGCCGACCGGAACGCACGCATGCACAGCCGCCGCGCGGCTTGGTACGCCCACGCCCACGCCCTCGCCCACGCCCACGCTCGTACCCACGGATGGGCCACCGGCTGACCCTTGCCGGCCCTCACGCTCCCGTCGCCCTCGACTGTTTATTTTTCCCGCCATGCTACTGCCCCCGACCTCCCTTGATTCCCCGCCGCTGCCGTCAAACCACAATTACCCACAGCCCCTTACACTCCCGCTTCATGTAAAGCCCCTGAGACTCGCGCCACCTACGGCAACTTCTACTGTCATCGCGTTCACTCTCTTATCATGACCCCCCTTCCCCCGAAGCGCACAACTCGCTGATCACCTGGTCACGCTACGACGAAGGCCATACCCGCTCTCTGCTCACACTCGTACCCACTCATCGGAACTGACAGATCTCTTTGGACCCCTGCAGTCTCCGTTGAATGAATGCTCCCAGACTCTGACTTCCCAACCACAGAACGCGTGGCTCGTACATCCGTATTCTCCTGCATTCTGTACCGCCCCTACCAACTCTCCCACCGCCTGCCACCCTCCAGAGGTCCGGCATCCCATCTCTTTCCATAATCCAGCGCAGCGATGTACAACTCGCTCTTCGTCTAGTTTTACCTCCTGCTTCACCACCTGCCGCGTTGTTTAAATCGCCGTTTCCACTCTTGCCCTACTGCTCGCCGCTGTGTTGGAGTACCATGCGAGTCGTTGGAAAATCCACTTCGCTGGTTTTAGAGTACACGTAAATGAAGTTTTAAAAAATATAGTGTGGCGCAGTTCGTAGAAAATAACGGTTTAAGAACAGAGTTCTTTCAACAAAATGTATTTCGACGCTGGAAAGCTGTAAGTGAAATTTTGAATTTTATTTAAGTGTCTTCAAAATAATTTTGCCGTTAGTTTAGGATCGTAACTTCTATATCATCACCGACAATTTAAGTATCTTTATAATCTACATCACCGCGTTGTGCGTGTACTTTGTCACCCTTCATCTCTTTTTGCTCTCACATTCACGACCACGTTTCGGATTCCATTTAACCATTCTTCTTCCTTGACTCTCATTTCGACTTTAACCGAGTGTAATATAGTAATGAGTTTCCATTGAATTTCCATGATATATCCATAAACGAATGATTATTATACTCATTTTCTTTAATTTCTTTCCTTTAATACTATTATATATCGTTTTTAAGTTGTAATAGCATTTCTGGTGCTCAAAAGAATACTTCAAAGAGTGAACCCACCTTGTATATCTATGACTGAATCAAATGCTCCCAAGCAGCCGCCACCACGGCCCGCCCACGCATTCGGCCGCGAGGCGTGAGCCCTCGCCCTGACCCGTCCGTATGCAGCCTTGCGCGGAGCGGCCCCGTGCGCCTCCACGCCGCGCCGCCCGCTCTGAGAGCTGCGCCGCGGAATAATTTGGCCGGCGGCCGCTGCGTTTCCGCGCGCCCCGCCCTCCTCCCGGCCCTCCCCACCTGGGCCCTCGCCAGGCCGCGCGTGCGCACGCACTTCCCGTCTCTCTAGTCGCCACCCACGCCCTCGCCTCTGCCGTCGCCCGGCTCTCGCCCCCGCCAACACACTCGCCCTCGCCACCTACCCCGAACCCTCCTCACCCCCAACCTCGCCCCCGTCCCGCCCTCACCCCTAATCCTGCTCTCATCCTATCCTCATCCCCGCCCTCGCCCTCGTTCCCCTTAACACCACCCTCACCCCCGACCCGCTCTCTCCACCGCCCACGCCATCTCCTCCGCCACCATCAACGTCGCCCCCACCGTCACCCCGCCCTCACCCTCCTCTCCCCGCCGTCACCGCATCCCACCCTCACCCCGCCCTAACCCCGCCCTCACCCCACCCTCACCCCACCCTCACCCCACCCTGACCCCCAACCTGACCCCCAACCTCGCCCCTGCCACTGACTCACCTCTAACCCTGCCCTCACCCTCGTTCCCCAGACCCCCACTCTCGTTTCCCTAACCCTCACCCTCAACCCGCTCTCACCCCCGCCCTCGCCCTCCCCCTCCCCCTCACCCTCCCCCTCCCCCTCGACCCCGCCCTCATCCCTAACCCAGCCCTCACCCTCACCCTTACTCTCGCCGCGTCCATCTGCCCGCCGCCGCCGCCGCCGCCGCCGCGGTCGCCTCCGGAGCCAAATTGATTTTCGCCGGCTGCAGCCGCGGGACGACGAAAGCCCGCTCTTTGCTTTGAGCAGCCAGGCCTGTCTTTTAGTTCCACAAAAGACACTGCAATTGGCCAGCAATTCGATGCCATACGTCGAGGAAAAGAATACCCTTTGTTTGGAAACCATATGAACTATACTATACGTTTTTCACTTATATCACAACATGTGGTTGAAAATTAGTCAAATTCTTCAAACTGCTCAAAGAATTGGATCATAAATACTATCCAGCACACCTTGTTCACTCTCATTTTTGACACTTTGTTCTACGAATTCGTCGATTTCAAAATGATGCTAGTTTTATCGTTGGGAGTCCAACCATACGACAGTAAAAACCAAAAAGAAGTATCGTATCAAATGTTACTTTATTAATTTGAATATTCACCTTCAAAACCTCTTGGACATTTTCATAAGGGTACAATATTTTCTTTCAAGAGAAGTATATAATGGTATTATTCTCCGAACATTACACAATGTCAAATTCAGCACTGTTTTCGGTGAAAGAACGATGCACAAGAAATACTATATCAATTTATTTTCCCCCTAGTTTGACATTTGTTTGCATGATAAAGAATGGGTTTTTTGGTTGGGAAGACAATTATCAAAAGTTACTTTAGACATTCTCACTACTTCACTTCTTTGACAGAACTTCAGAGTTTAAATTCAAAGATGATTTATTGCTCCCTTTGCCTTTGGATTGTTATGAAGTTGCTTTGAAAGGTATGCGGTTTAGATCATTCATCAAATTTCTCCTTTATGGATTTCTGTCAGCCGAAGAATAGCGAAAAATAAATATCACTTTTCTATCTAATTACAACGGCAAAAGGGAAATTTGTAGTATATGAACGAAAACAGCTCTACTTCGTAAATAATCTCATTTCATTAGGACGTCTTTTATATGCGATCGTCCCACCTTCACCATAATTGATGGCGTTGAATAAACAACTGTTTTATGTAAACCGCCGTTCAAACAGTTTTTGAGATAACAAAAATTAGTCATATTTTTAACTTATTAAATTCTAGAGTATGTTTTAATAGCAAAGAAGCATGTAAACAAATATCTAATTAATTCCACTTGTATATATTATGTAATCGTTTCAAATATTGCTTGCATATTTTGCCGCGAGTATGCCTTGAATTTGGACACACCATATAGAATCAAATGAGATTAGAGTATCTATTTCAATAAGTCACAACTGTAGATACTGATTGAGATAACGTGCGATTACACAATTATAGATATGGATTAATATGAAGTTTTAATTATCAATTGATCGTTAAATTGGTAAATGTACTGTAATTTAGTAACGTATAATATTATGATATTTAGGAATTTCGATCTTAATGTTTACTTGATGCCTGTAATGTGCATAAAAATGCTTGGAAAGTATGTTCTGTGAACATGATAAAATTATAATGATTTTATATAAGCTTTCACGACGAAAATAAGTAATTCATACAATCGCCATGTGGATAAGTTTAGCTTGGAGCTACCATTGCCACTGTCTCTGCGGTGACTCTGACCGGGAGGTCGAGGGTTCTAATCCAGATGGTGACGGATGCTGGACATGAATAAAAAGCTGTAGCACGACCACTTAGAAAAAAAAACAGCATGGCGTCGCATACCTCAGGAGGCGTGGCTAAGCATCTCACATTGCTCCCGAAGGGAAGCTCAACTGAACTCAAGGACGACCTGCAACGATAACTGATTCGCTCTTGCAACTTTGGGTCTCACGCTTCAATACTCTAGGGTTCGGGATGTTCGTCAAGGCCAGGCTGTCTTCTCCCCGCCCGCCCAGGCTCCTCAAGGCGGGAAAGTTGAGCCTCTAAGAGGGAGAAACCTTCCCCTCCGCCACTTTTCGTGCATGCGCAGTATAGGTTTTTGTATAGGTCGAATTCAGTCGCGGTCTGGAGGAGAATTCCAGTCGCCGATTGCTCTAATTGGTAGTTTTCCGTTCTTTTTTTTTAACAGGTGAATGCTGAAAGAGTATCCTCACAAACGGGCCACGGGCAGCGCGCTTTATCTTCCTGTACTTATCTTCTCCACCTACACACACATTTACACTACACGTCAGAAACTTGAAGCTTGTTCTGGCTGAGGCTGGATGTGGCTCTCCCGGACAGATACCTAGGAAGACGTGTAGGGGGAGGCATACGATCTCATCCAGCGGGGAAGGAATCATCGCCATCTCCCATGGTAGAATATTCACTACACTAACGGGACCAATGATCGTAGAACTTGGCGTGCCCGGAAAGAATTAATCTACGAACAATCTATGCTCTTGAAACTCGAGGGCAGGTGAGCGGGAGAGCTGCTGTGAGGATCGAGGAAGAGGCTGGCGAGTGAAGGTCCAGCGCTCCGAATCGCCCCTGACCCTGCGCGAGGGCCTCGAGCCACTGCAGCTCCAGGCGTCGCGAAGCGCGCTCGGCGGCGGCGCGGTACAAATCTGCAACACGGAAGCCCACAGTTCACCCGAATTAACGCACGACTCGTGACCTCGAAGGAACCGACTCACTTCTGTGATGACATGGCGAACGACAACGCGAACCCGTGAGTGGAATGGCGTCGTACGAAAAACCAAACCCTGTGTGTAACCTAAAACTTAAGGCACTGATAACGCTTCTCTACGCGTGTCCAAGTTGATGACGAGGCTCTGTTCCGGAGCCCTTAAGATTAACACAAAACATTCTTGAATAGGTCCAGCGCACAATTTCCAAAGCGATTTATGCTAAATATTGTTTTGCCATTAGTCGTTAGCAGTTTGTAAAAGAAAGCAAAAAAGAAAAATAATAAAATATATAAGAAACTAACTTTCAATAGAGGAAGCACTTGTGAAGCAATTGTTTCTGAAATAATTTCAAAATGATCCGTTTGCAATTTCTTGGTGCGTTTACTCAACAAAAACTCTACGCACATTTCAATTACGAAACTGAATACTGTGGCGTCATACGAGTGTAATCGAACACAGACGAGAGTGGTTCGTAAAACAGTAGATTTATTAACAATCTAGACCGTAGTCTCAATTTAACAACTACACTGCTCACAATAAACTAAATAAATACACCCACTACAAGGAGAGATAATTTAAGAACGGCTACCACATCGCAACATACCACCGATGTTCTCTGTATGAAGCCGCCCTACTTTGAGACCATCTACGCGTCTCGCAAGTCACGACAATGAATTGCCGGCCCTTCGCACTAGTGCACCTACACGCACAGATACGCGCTTCACCTGTCGCCGACGCCGCTAGCACAAGAAGACTGGGGCATTGTTCTCCTGGCCTTATATAGGCCCTTTTGGCGCTACCCGCCTCCCCCATAGCCTCCTCCCCAAAGCCGCTCTCGGCCCGCTACGTCCACGGAAAGTCCCAGTGCGTCATCACTCCGCTCTTTGTTTAACATCAGGCGATGCTCGCCGTTTCCGAAGTGGTTGTCTGTTTTGAGCGTGGCACGACGCTACAATACCCTAGTGCTCGCCACTCGTTTTTCGTATTCGTTGACCGATCTCGCGGGGTCGGGAATCGTGCGTCAATTTGGGTGAACTGTAGTCTTCCGCGACCCTCACCAGTTCGCCCCTGACCCTCGCTGAGGGGCTCGACGCCGCGGAGCGCGCTCCACGGGCGCGGGGCGGCGGTGCGGTCGGCGCCGCTTCCCCACGGTGAATCTATTATTGAGCGCCGCCGCGCCCGCGACGCCCTAGCCCTCGCGCCCTCCCTCCCCTCCCTTCCCCGCCCCGCTCCCGCTCCGACGGCCATGATTTCCTCCGAGGGGGCCGAGCGCGCCCCGCAAGACGGCCGTCTTAGCGGACGCGCCCCGCCATCCACCTGCGGCTCTCCGCTCGCCCCAACGCGCGTTTTCGTTCCTCCGCCGTCGTCTTTCGACACTCGTTCGCTGCGGTTCGTCGTCTTTGTTTCCAGCCTGCGCGGGTTCTTTATCTATAGCTTCCGACCTATGTTCTCTGTTGTGATCTTTCATACATTTGTGTTTTATTTAAGCTACAAACTACTTTTAATAATAATAATAATAATAACAGCAACAACAAAAACAACAACTTTAACGTGTGTATTTCGTATTTTAGGGTCAGATTAACCCGACTCTTGCCGGCTAGCGGTGTCCCCATTTGCCCTGTTTTTATTTATTTTCCGCGCTTGGGGGGGGGGGGGCGTGTGGCGAATATGACGTATTCCCATTCTAGTACCTACCTTACGTCGCCTGCCTGAGCGTTTTCTTTCGTCATACAGGTTTAAAAACTGAGGGGAGTTGTAGTAAAAATCTACGGCTTCATTTCTGCTCAGGCCGTGATGCGCATCGGGGACAGACTCACAAATAGCTGGCGCGCTGTGTACGAGCCACCGGGAGCCAATAATAATAATAATAATAATAATAATAGTGATAAGCGTAACGAAAATAAGGTAATAGAGTTGCTTGTGAATAAAATTTACGTTACCACAATTGGTTTTCTCAGAAGACATTTGTGACATCCAAATTGCCGTCGAATCTTTTCCGCATGCGGGCATAACCAGCAAGAAAGTCATCAGATTCTCCTGTTGACAAACAACTATTGCAGACGATCATTCTGGACACATTCGAGAGGCGAATATGTCCAAAACGCATACGCATACGCTGTAACTATTACGTGCCCCTTAGTAAAAGTGCTGCCGGGGTGTTTTTGTGTTTTACGTGCGTGGAGCGCCCGGCTGAGGGAGCGATTAGCGCCCGGTCGCGCTGCGTGGCGGGCGTGGGCGAAGGTGCGCCGCGCCGGCGGGCGGGAGCGGGATGTTGACCGGGCGATTATGCAAACGGCGTCACGCGCGTGGATGGGCCGTAACGCGCCCGGACACGCGGCGCCGCCGCCCAGGCCGCTGCGCCACCGCCCAGCCCTCGGCGGCGCCAGGTGCACCCTCTGCCGGGAGGTCCTTGGGTTCGACTCTTGCTTCTTAGCTAGGTCGAATTTACCCGCTGTCTGGTGGGGAGTTTAATATTTCGGTTTACATTTTTTGAAATAGTATGTTGAATCTACCTAACTTCAATAGTATTCTCTAAAGGTAACTATTATGTTTGTTAATCAATTGCCTATCGTAGAGAATTAAATATGCTTGTATGTAAGCGGGTGACTACGAACTTATCATTGCGTAGGCTTCCGCGGCTGGAGTTTGTATTGATTAGACTACCCGGGCGAGCCACGTCTCTGTCGTGGTGGCTGACGTTTCGGCCAACATATTACGGCCATCCTCAGAGCAGTAACTGCGAGTGCGTGTGTATGTGTGTGTGTGTGTGTGTGTGCGTGTGCGTGTGCGTGAGTGCGTTCGTTCGTCCGAGTCCGTCATTCCAAGTTGCCCCACTCGAGTTCCACGGTTCCACCTGCCAAGTCGTACGAGGTGTTCATTCGGTGTGTGTCGGTCACCTGATGATTTGTTTTCGGATCCGGGCAGAATATTCTAAGAAATTTACAAATACGTGTTCTTGCGAGTTTAGGCGATCTTAGTGGATAGATCGGTAATTAAACTAACGCCACTTTAATCGATCTATGTAGGTGGCGTTAATTAAACCCCTGAACTCAGTCAAATTTCGCTCCACGACATAATAATTTTCTTTCACGAGGACGGCAACACTGGCTGTTGCCTTTTCTAAGCTTCAAAAAGTGAATTGCACGGCTGATTTAATTTCATTTTCACCCGTATTACCGTATTTTTTTTAAATAAATTTGCAAAAACCTACGAACAGTTTTGCCTTGGGACTTATTAATTTGAAGAACTTCAAATGAATACAAAGGACAACAAACTGTGAGTAGTTGATAGAGAATGAAAGCACATTTACGTTCTTACGGTCGACTTCTAACGTTCTTCTACGTTCTTAAACTTGCAAATACATATTTTCAAATGAATATGTCTAACAACTTATTTACATAAACATAAAACTTTCGCCTTTTAATGTGTATGAAGATTCGTCTACAAGACAATAGTGCAATTGTCTCATAGTGCTAGTCTCATTTCCGTGGAACTTCTAGGATTTTTGAAAACTGCAAAAATTTAACATCGTAAAAGTACAAAATTTAAGATTTAGTTTTGCCTTAAGAGAGTTTTGCCTTAAACGAAATCTGTTGTAAAAAAAACAGCATTTTAAAAAAGGGCATGTACTATTTTGTGAAGAAACGAAAAGTTTTCGTATAATTTGTCATAGAAATTAAATCAATTTATATTTTATAAATATAAACTAAAATAAATATAAACTAAAATAAATATAAACTAAAATAAATATAAACTAAAATAAATTTAAACTAAAATATAAATTTTCTCAAAAATCCCTCCAAATATGTGCATTTATGTAAACGCATCGAGGTTTCAGAGTCAATTTTCATCGATTTGGTTTCACATGGGGCAACACCTCATGTGAAGCACCTACATAATTCTTATTCATGGGCTAGCCACTTGCAAGCAACTAAAAAATAATTTCGTATTTCAGTTTCTCATGCTACAAACAGATCAAATTCCCCTTCGTGAGTTGTTATGCAACCACTACACAGTATTTCTTACCCTTTGCGTGGCGTGCAGTCTCATGTTGACCGCACATCGTATGCTGATATGTTCATGTCACGACAGCACTATCAGAGATCTGTCAAAACAATGATCAATGTCATTTTTTTTCAAAGACAAACCCGTCCTGCCTGCATTACTATGTGATTGTATAGAATTAAGTGTATCGCATGCAATAAAGAGGATTCATCTTTTTTTCTTTACTCTTGTAGCTCTCGAAAGAATGAGAGTAGAATGAGTCAAGCATTGTCTTTACATCTCGTCCAATATGAAGCTGTACCTAAAAAGAATTTACACTAATGAATCGTTCAATTACTATGTATTACTTGTTTACAACATAATTGGGAACTTTCGCTTTATCTGGTCATTGACTTTAAGAGCGATGCTTCTATTTTTGTGTAGGGAATATGTAATGAATTTACTTACTAGTAATGAATTTACTTAATATGTAATGGAACTACTGATTAGTAGTTTATCTCATTCTGTTGCATTTACTAAGGAATTTTATTTTACAGGAATCTTCATGTAAGTTGCCATTTGTTCAGTGTATCTGGAGATTTTCCCTCGAGTTGGCCTGGTCTGATCCTCGTATGACAGAATTGTGTTTGCACATTGTGCTTCTTCCCCAGTTGTTAAGTCAACTGCGTCCCTCTGCCAGGGAGGAATCCCAGCCGGCACACTTTCTCTTTGACCCCCAGTTGCTGTTGGGGCAAGTGCGTTCTTGGACGCTCTGGCGGAATCCTCGCCTTCGCACTCTGCACGTGGCGGGGAGGGGAGGGGGCGCCGCGGGCAGCCATCCACTCGCCCGCCCGGAACGCAAGGGGCCCCGCCCAGAATGGGTGTTTGATCTCGTCAACTTGGACGGAACTTACGTCGCTCCGCTCCTACTCCTCCTTCCCCTCCCACCCCCTCCGCTCCACGCAAATCTGCCCCGCTCCTCTCCTCCCTCTCCCAATCTCCTCGCTCCTCTCCTCTCCTCCCCCTTCCTCACTCCACGCAAATCTACCCCGCTCCTCTCCTCCCTCTCCCAATCTCCTCGCTCCTCTCCTCTCCTCCCCCTTCCTCATTCCACGCAAATCTACCCCGCTCCTCTCCTCCCTCTCCCAATCTCCTCGCTCCTCTCCTCTTCTCCCCCTTCCTCACTCCACGCAAATCTACGCCGCTCCTTTCCTCCCCCTCCCAATCTCCTCGCTACTCTCCTTCCCCTCCCACCCTCCTCGCTCCTCTCCTCCCATTTCCACCCTCCTCGCTACTCTCCTCCCTTCCCACCCTCCTCGCTCCTCTCCTCTCTGCCCCTCTCCTCTCTACCCCTCGCCTCTCTACCCCTCGCCTCTCTACCCCTCGCCTCTCTACCCCTCGCCTCTCTACCCCTCGCCTCTCTACCCCTCGCCTCTCTACCCCTCGCCTCTCTACCCCTCGCCTCTCTACCCCTCTCCTCTCTACCCCTCGCCTCTCTACCCCTCGCCTCTCTACCCCTCGCTTCTCTACCCCTCTCCTCTCTACCCCTCTCCTCTCTACCCCTCTCCTCTCTACCCCTCTCCTCTCTACCCCTCGCCTCTCTACCCCTCGCCTCTCTACCCCTCGCTTCTCTACCCCTCTCCCCCGCTTCGCCCTAGTCCACCTCACCCACCCCCCTGCATGCCACGCTTCGCGGCAAAAGCCGCCCTGCCCGTCTCCGTCCCATCATGTACCATTCCGCCACACTCGCCTCGCGTCTTGCTAATCCAACCCGCCCAGTCGCACTCCGTTCTGGATTAACTCTCCAGGTCCCTCCGGCTTCTCTTCCCCTCTCCACTGGCCTGCTCCGTCCTGCGTCTATTTCTTTTGTCCCCTCCACAGTAACCCTGTGAAGAAGGGGAATTTATTATCTTTAAATGTTTATACAGTTTTGCTGCTGCCTTGCGGCTTAAGCAGCTAGAGGCGAGGCTTTTTCTTACAACTAATTTACATTCTAGACATAAAGTTAACTTACTTGCACTTTGGCATTACTAACTTACACTAAAATCAGTTTTGTAATACTATGTTATATATTCTGCGTCCTGCGTCCTGTCTCGTACCGCGCTCCACGGCCCGTCTTCC
Source organism: Gryllus longicercus (assembly GCA_038098605.1). Lineage (NCBI taxonomy): Eukaryota > Metazoa > Arthropoda > Insecta > Orthoptera > Gryllidae > Gryllus > Gryllus longicercus. The sequence continues at coordinate 495,098 of JAZDUA010000662.1, forward strand.
CCAACGCCGCAACCGCCACCTCAATAGGTGTGCGCAGCCTGAAATAGAGGCAACCAACTACATTTCTAGGCTCTTTTTGTTATGGATTTTATATTCATGTATGATATATTATAATAAAGAGGGAAATTTCTTAAACGCACGATGTCGTTTGATGTAATTGAGCGTACGCCTTTTTACGTTATTGTGTAAACAGTTTCTTTCTAAAGGTATGGTTCGGCATATTTTCATGTGTTCCATTGGAACAGTTACTTATTATGGAGTTGATCTTTTTGGGTAAGAAATTAAAAATTTCGTTTTCTCTTGCGTATGTTTTCAAGAATTCCTGCATAGTATGTTCGTTACATACAAATTGTAAGGTCAATCAAGTGGGTCGTTGTTTAATTTCACTTTCATTAATATATGACCTTTGCACTTAGTTTTTCTCTCATACTTATTATTCTTTCATGTCTTCATTTTTATACTGACGTGTTAAGCAAAAGTATCTCTTTAGTCCAATTTCGTTAAATCAGAATTTTATCCTGCTTTTGTTTAAAATCAAATTTTGAAAAACGTCTACTGCATGTACTGTAATTATTGCAATTTCATTCATTATTATTGTTCGCTTGCGGCAAAGTTAAGACTCATTCGCAATAAATGAAAAACTGAGATTTGCGTATTTTCTTTTCTGTGCGTTGCTCTTGGAAGAATCAGAGTGTGTAATGAGAACAACGCCGGCACAGAATTGCATACACATCGTACTGCGCTCAACGGTTCCAGGAAAGAACAAAAAAAGAATAAACAGCGATTCTTTAATTTGGAAGCTCTCCGTTCCTCCGTGCGCGGTGCATTTCCAAGCAGCAGTGGCTCGCGCTGCGGTGTGTTGGCTGGCCTGACGTGGCCGGGCGCGCCGTGCGGCCGACGCTCTCCCTTCGGCGCGGGGGTCGCGAGCTCTTGTGTTTGAGTAGCGCGAACGCGGGCGGCGGTGCAGCTGCGGTGGGGGCGGGGGCGAGGCGGTGGCCACGCGCTCCGCTCCGCTGGCAGCCGGCTTTTCTGTTTGGCTGAGTCGCGCGAAGTGCGGGAGGCGGCAGCACCAGAGGTTGGGGCTGGTGGGGACGATGAAAGTAGACGTGATGGCTGCTGGTGATGCGATGATGTTACAGTGGTGGCAAATTTTGTTACTGGAGTTAGTAGGAGGAGGAGTCATTTTCTCAGTTATTTCTTTTAGGTTGTTTTAAAACAACTAGATCATCATCGACCACAGAATTACTGCATTTTAAATTTACTAGTTTACAACAGGTTATACAAAAAAGTTATACACTTATGTCCAATTCATACATTCTGAGTAAAGTTATCACTTTCTTTCATCCTTCAACTATTTTAAACATCTTATGCAAGCCTTTATTCTATTTAAATGGTGTCATACATTTGCTAGACTTGGGCATTCTAGAAGGAAATGTGTTGTTGATATAATATTTCCACACATTGCACACGTTTAGGATTAGTTTTCGTCATGACGTGACCGTGACTGCTGAAACACTCAATCCTAATCTTGTGAGGATGACTTGATGTCTGAAAAACTCGTAAATTCCACCCAAAGAAGCTCATACCAAGGATGATAAATAATGTGACACATAAAAAATTGTATCAAAAGTTAAAATGAATTCTGGAAAAGTATCACGTCGAAATATCGAGGGAGAGTCTACTTCTGTGTTGAAATAGTGGCGGTGAAGAGATTGGAGAACACACATGTGTTGGGATTGCAGCGGCAGGATCATTTACAATAATTTAGTTTCGATGTTGGAGACGAACGGTAATATTTTGGAGAAAGAGATCGAAGAAGAAAGCAGTGTTGGTGTAGTTGCTGGCAGCTGGTAAAATGTACGCCCGAGTTGGCGATCGAAGGTCAGAAGGGCGAAATGGATTTGGGTGGGAAATGGCCCTGGCTCGCGGAGGCGCGGCGTGGCGAGATCAGGGAGGCGTTTTTCTTCTCCGTGCTCCCGCTCCGTGTTTTTGGCGAGAGTGCTTATACGTCACTTCCACTTGCGATGCATCGCTGGAATTGGAAATCCTGTCAGACGCCGAAGAACATTACACGTGCGAAACAAATATTACCTTTTCTTTTGCTATTTGTTTTTTGAGAAAAATGAGTTGGAAAGATGTGAACTTCAACGTTTGCATTATACATTTTGGTTTTTAAATGATATTCATACATCAAATACTTTCGAAAAAAGTACAATAATATCAAACAGTACATGTAATTGTATATTTTCTTCTGGAAAGGATAACTTTGTTGGTTTTATGTTCGTTCATTTATGCATATCCAAGTATTATGGTAACTATTGTTATTTCTTGACCGAAAGACCAAACCCATAATATGAAAATTGCACATAGGAGTACAAAAAAGAAAAGTAAATCAATTTCCTTGATTTTACATTTATTACTGTTTTGAATTGTCTTTGTAAGTATCTGAAGCGCTTCGTTAGGGAAAGCGAATATAATTTCTTATTTCGACTGAGAACGAAAGGCATTGATGAATTTCTAACTCGGAAGTGCGGCTTTGCCAAGCCCTGAAGAGAGCGATATAGCCAATTTGAATGCCGAAGTCGGTAATCAGATTACAGACGAAATTGAATTGATAAAATGACCATAAAATGCATTTGGTGTTTGCAGTCGAAAAAGGACGTTATGACGAGTTTGTCATCTACTCCGAGTAATTCAAATTATTTCCTGAATCTGTTCGTGTCTCAGCGAGCAGGAAAATTGGACCGAGAACGGGCTGCTTGCGCTATTCAAGTGTTCGGTCGCTAATAGAAACGAGGCATTACGGTGGAGAAACAAAGAAGGGCGGAAGAGCGCGGCAAGAGCGAGTGTACCCGCCGCCGGCGCTGGCCTAATTGATTCCTCATTCGCTCTGCGGCGCACGCCATCGCCCCGCTCCGCCCCGCTCCGCTCCGCCCCGCTCCGCCCCGCCCCGCCCGGCCCCTCTCCGCCCATGCCCCGCCCGGCCCCGCCCCGCCCCGCCCCGCTTCTCTCCACCCCACCCCACCCCACCCCTACTTGCTCCAGCCGTTACGCCGCGCTCCCACTCCCCCTCAATCGCGCCTTCACCCCACTTCGGTCCGCCCCACATCCCTACGACCTGCCCCCCCCACTCCGCCCAGTCCCGGCTCGCACCGCGCCGATGCCCTACTGCCCTTTCCCGCCCCGGCTTCCCGGATTCGTTGTCCCCCCGCCCACATGCGCTGATGCACCCTCTCTCCCGCTCGTTCCACCTCCACCTCCACGCCTTACCTTCGCTCACATTTTCTGATTATGCGTGTTCGATTAATCCTGCGGCTGTTTATTCACAAAGAAAGTGTTTCGTTTCCTCTGTTGCTCTTTCCCATGACCTGTCCATACCTTCGCTCACATTTTTACGTTATGCCGTATATTCTTTATTCTTGCAGCTCCTAATGTTCTACAGTAATAAACTACGTCTTCACTTGAGTTTGAGACAGTCACGCATGTGGCCTGCCTCTTCATTCTTTCTTACATATTTCTGAAAAGCTTATCAAAGAAGATCTCTCACCTAGAAAAATAGATTTCTCATTGTCGGGTGGAAATATTTATTAATTTATTCGAGCCATTGTACTTACTACAACGTCATCTCAACGTCATTCGAATCTCAGAAAGTCTTCGCGAATCTTGAAGATGTCCACCCAAACACTAAGCAACGCGATATGTTGTGCTGTGTTTACTGTATTTGTGCCTAGATTCTATGACACGATGTAGTGTTTGGCAGCTTCGCTGCTTTTGGAGGCCAAGAACGCCCCCCCCCCCTTGGGATGTGTGACACGTCCCCGCGCAAGAAACCGTGTGGGGGGAGCTGTGTCTAGTGCAGTGCGTGCGGTGTCGCCGCATTTTTGCACGGAGCTGCGTGTTTTATGACGGGGTTGCGCCCGAGGGAGTATTTCATGCCCTGCCAAGATATGAAAGGGCACGGAGGCGGTCACGTCAGGGCGGGAGAAAGGGGAGACTGAGGAAGGGGCAGGTTCCAGCTTCTGCAACCCTTCGTCTTCTTCTTCATCATCTTTTGTGTTGTACTCACTCTTAGTATTATCCTCCATCTCTTGCTGCCACGCCACACATCTCGCAAACTAGATATACTTTTTGTTCCACATAGTGTGCACTAGCTAACGAGTTACATTCAGTTTTACAAGAGGATTGATCCTATGCTATTTTTAAGAAATGCCCAAGGTAATTCATATGTTACTATCTTGCAACATATTCCACCATTGATAAGACGAAAATATTCTTTAAAGATAATATAATATCAAATATTGAAATTTCTTAAAATATCGAAGCTTTAATGGTTTTTAGTTAATGTAATTAATTCTTTTTTTTAAGTTGAGAAAAGGGGAGAAAGCGCACACATTAAATTTCTGTAGTTATTGATACGAGCGAGCTCATTAGTAAAGTAAAATAAGTTTCATATTTAATAATAAATGTTTTTTTTATTTGAATGCGTAGTGTTTCAAGCTGGTCACCTGATACTATCGAACAATGAATTAATTGAAAGTGAATAAACTCTTGCCAATAAACTGCGTGAGAAAAACTACTTTTATGATCTAAAAGTGTTTTATTCTATAATGTTTGACAATCTGACTGTGCCGGAGGTCGTATAGTTTCACCGTCATTTATTGGTTAATCTAAAATGAAATATACGATTGTACAAACTACAAAATAAATACTAAGTACGTTAAAAATGAACGGCAATAATTGAAAAATAATTCTCCGAATGCTGAAGAAACACAAAAAAATATACATATATAAATCACGTTACTTGTAATCATCCTACACAAATTCTTTGAACAATTTTAATATGCTACATTACACATTAAAAAGTATATTTTTATAGTAAAAAATGTTCCAAAGGACGTTATCAGTTTTATTCGTCAACATTGAAAAATAATGTTAAGACTTGACTACAAAAAAATGATAGAGGCTTATACTACAATACAGGAGTGTAAGACCGTAAGTTGGAAGGAAATGATTGACAAACTCAGGAATCAGACTCTCACGTTCTGCATAATCGTACGCGCACACGAAATAATGCAATTTATATAGTGCTGTACTGTTTCGCAAGTATGTAATTCTTGTTGTTGCTAAAAAATAATCTGTAATTGCATCCAATGCATTAAATATAATATAAACTTCCAAATTCATAGTATGAAATTTATTGTAAAAGAATATACGGACCATCATAGTGACTATCTTCTACTACTCAGTGGACAAGAGGAACTGATGGTACAGGCTATGTTAGGTAAATAGGCTGAATTAGAGTTCTGAGCACAGAAACGAAAATAATTTTACAGGAATCCATGTATGGTTTGCTTTTTACTTTGAAAGCATTCTCTCTTAGACGGATTTTTGATATAACAACATGATTGCTCTTGAAATGCCGGCGGATAAAATCCATTACGTTCCGTAACTACTATGAATATGTATACCATAATAGAGTTTGAAATTTTAGAAGCCTGGGGGATTTGCGTATGATAATTTTCTGTATTTAACTTGCTTAAATTTTTTGTTGGTTTTCGGCACACAGCTAGGTGATTATTTTTCTGTTATTTTTGTAATGCAAATTTACACGAGTGTATAATCTTGCACACGTCGGCGAATGATTCCACCGCCGAATACCAAATTTATTATTATTAGCGAGTGCCACCAATGGCCCACATTCACCCCCTAAATAATTCTCGGCCGCCCGCAACACGTCCGCCTCTGTGGCTGCGAAAGGGCTCGCGCAGGTGGAATGAACCTGTCAGCAGCGCGTTGAGTTACTGCGCCTTTCGTGGAACGCGGCCGTAACGCACCAAGCGCTGCCGATAACGTTAAATACCGGCCCGCCGCCTCCCCCTGCGGCACACCGCCGCCGCCGCTCCCCGCCTTACCGTCAGCCAGTGCTATGCCACTGCCACCGTCTCCGTCCCCGTCGCCCCGTCCTCCCATTCATCGGCAAACCTCACTGCCATCCCACCGTTTCCCCCGTCGACGCCTCGCCCCTCCTCGCCTGCCCCGTTCTGACACCCTCAATGACTGCCAACTCCCCTCCTCGCCTGCCCCGTTCTGACACCCTCAATGCCTGCCAACGCCCCTCCTCGCCTGCCCCGTTCTGACACCCTCAATGCCTGCCAACGCCCCTCCTCGCCTGCCCCGTTCTGACACCCTCAATGCCTGCCAACGCCCCTCCTCGCCTGCCCCGTTCTGACACACTCAATGCCTGCCAACGCCCCTCCTCGCCTGCCCCGTTCTGACACCCTCAATGCCTGCCAACGCCCCTCCTCGCCTGCCCCGTTCTGACACCCTCAATGCCTGCCAACGCCCCTCCTCGCCTGCCCCGTTCTGACACCCTCAATGCCTGCCAACGCCCCTCCTCGCCTGCCCCGTTCTGACACCCTCAATGCCTGCCAACGCCCCTCCTCGCCTGCCCCGTTCTGACACCCTCAATGCCTGCCAACGCCCCTCCTCGCCTGCCCCGTTCTGACACCCTCAATGCCTGCCAACGCCCCTCCTCGCCTGCCCCGTTCTGACACACTCAATGCCTGCCAACGCCCCTCCTCGCCTGCCCCGTTCTGACACACTCAATGCCTGCCAACGCCCCTCCTCGCCTGCCCCGTTCTGACACCCTCAATGCCTGCCAACGCCCCTCCTCGCCTGCCCCGTTCTGACACCCTCAATGCCTGCCAACGCCCCTCCTCGCCTGCCCCGTTCTGACACCCTCAATGCCTGCCAACGCCCCTCCTCGCCTGCCCCGTTCTGACACCCTCAATGCCTGCCAACGCCCCTCCTCGCCTGCCCCGTTCTGACACCCTCAATGCCTGCCAACGCCCCTCCTCGCCTGCCCCGTTCTGACAACCTCAATGCCTGCCAACGCCCCTCCTCGCCTGCCCCGTTCTGACACACTCAATGCCTGCCAACGCCCCTCCTCGCCTGCCCCGTTCTGACACCCTCAATGCCTGCCAACGCCCCTCCTCGCCTGCCCCGTTCTGACACACTCAATGCCTGCCAACGCCCCTATCTTCCTCGCCTACCACATCACCGCCAACCTCCCTGCCGTGTCACCGTAGCTTCCTTCGCACCCGTCGCCCCTCCGCCCTACCCGCCCCTCCGCCCTACCCGCCCCTCCGCCCTACCCGCCCCTCCGCCCTACCCGCCCCTCCGCGAAACCCGCTTCTCCACCCTACCCGCCCCTCCGCCCTAACCTATTCGCCTGCCCCGTCATTCACTCTCGCCGCCATGCCACCACAACCGCCATGACCCCCGCCGCCGCCGCCCTCGCTGCCGAGTCCAGGGTTGCGCGCAGAAATGCGTGCGCCCGCGTCCGCAGCCCGCTTTCAAGACGCGATACGCCGCCATGCGTGCGGGCCAGCCTCCCGAATTAGAACGGGGGAGGGGGCCGAGGGGAACCCCGGAGTCGGGCAAGAAATTAACTGCGTCGCGTGATCTTTCGCTGCGTTCAGTCGACTATTAGTCCTGAGAACGGAAATGTTGCCTTATCTCGCGCTTCTCGTCTACAAAACATTTTTTCGTTCGCCTTACGGAAACTTCATCGAAATTCACATATGTATTAGTATGCAAATAGTATCTTTGCTTCATTAATCCTCAGTTTCGGTGAAATATGCGATTTGTATCTTTCAAGATATTCCTTGAGATATCTAAATCGTAGTTTACCTACTAATGTAAGAATATATTCCCGTTGGAATACAAGAATAAATAGAAATCATGTTACTTTTGTGGCAATGTCAATGGTGAAATAATTTCGTAGGGTATATTACTTACAGTCACTAAAACATATTAAGCAAATTAGAACGCAAAGGATGTAGGTATTGTAATGGCTTAAAGGCCTTCGGCCTAGCCACATAGGATCAAGTAAGCAAAATTGTTTGTAATAATTATCTATTAAATAAAATAAAAAATAATAATATTAAGCAAACTTAATTAGTTGGGTTAATAAAATGCTCAGACTAATAAAATAAAAAAAAATATTTGCAGCTGAGCGGAGAAAAACTGAATAGCCTAGACTGAGGAGATAAGGAAGCTAACTAGTTCAAGAACCTCTGTGCCATTTTGTAGCACTACTAGCTGGTTTTTTCTCGTGCAGTTATCACTTATAATGTAGATGTGTTTTGCATTTTGAATTTGCAAGTATTTTTTAGAAAACTTTAAATCTCATCTTCTAGTGTGATTCTCACTCCCATTTTTTGCACCTTCAACTTCGGTTATTTGTCATAAATTCATTACCTCGACCACTTTCGTCCTTTTCTTTAAATTAACTATAGTTAATATTTGATAAAATCAGTCATTATTGTTACTTACGCCGTTCTTACTTATTTGCTGCTTGTGGTTCCCCTCGTGGAAAAAACAGGAACAACGAGAAAAAGGGAGAACATAACTGCCTTGCAATTCCACAATCAATCAGCAGACGGAAGAACATTGTCTCATTCCAGGCCTTTTGTCATTAATCAGTGATCTATGGCAGTATTTAAAATTTCATGGAAGTGTGGCATATCACTATCTTTAACGCGACGCCTCGTATGTTAAATTCATTATGTTATTTTATTAATTAAAAAAATGTACTGAGAACACAAACAAATAAAATATTTATAATTTTGGATCTCTCTTCTGTGACGCTGTAAAAAAAGAAAAATTAGTTAATTGACAAAAATCACATGAAATGAGATTCTAATGTAGTATATTGGCTAGACCTAATGGTCTAGAATAGAACTTTTTGCTGTCGTATGTACCGACTTATTTTGCAATACCATTCCAATGCATTTGATTTCCAACGCCCCGTGTTCCGATAGACTCATCCATTACTAAAGTGCAAACAAACCGCGCTTCGCTGGCGGGCGAGCGGAAAGCGAACCTGCTGCGCCCCCTGAGCCGCCGGCGGACCTCGCCGCGCACCTCCGCGCGTGGAGGACCTCGCCCGCCCACGTGTCGCGCGGGGCTCCACAATTCCCCCCGCCCACGCACCCTCCCGCCGCGAAAAGACTGAAAGTGAATTAGCCCCAATTAGCCCATAACAACATTTAGCGGCGGCGCCGACGAGGGCGGTAGGGTCGGCGGCGGCGGCAGTGGTACGCGAGCGGGAGGCCCTCTGGTACCGCGCTAATGAATTACGACTCTCCCGCCGCCGCTGCGTCCCAGCCCCATCCCCATCCCCCCCCCCGCGCCGTTTCAAAGAATTACGGCGCGTTCCATTTCATATTTAAATCCGCGCGCGTGTGTTTCATTTTTTTCTCGCGGCTCGCGCGGGGGTTTACCTTTGTTGTCCGGGGCGCGCTCCAATTTGGAGGAACGGCGCGGAATTTATCACGGGCGCGGGGAGGGGGAGGGGGCGGGCGCCGGCCACTTCGCGTCGCGCCCCGCCCCCCTGGGCGCCGGCGGATTGCGGCGCATTCGTCAGGGCTGCGGAAGAAAGGTCTGCGAAGCCGCGCGCGGCTCCCAGCGACGGCCGAGGTGGGGTGAGCCGGTGGCTCCACCGTGCGTGAACATGGGACGTGGACATGAGAGTTGTAGGATTGGCAATAATGAGAGAAATGACTTCATTCTATAGAAAATAAGCGTGTTGGATGAAAATTTAACGGGGGCGTTTAAAGAGAGATATGTCTTTTTTTTATTGGTGAAGATACGTTGCTTCGGGAGTTTATCATGACAAACTTTATAGTCTATTTGGAAAATCTATTAAAATATAAAATTAATATTTTTGAAACATTTTCTACTTTTCACATGAAATATTCTTTTCACTTTCACATCAAATTCACTTTTACGACTGAAATCCCTTTACTGCAAAATCAATTAATTATTGTGAAAGAAGAACGATTTGACGGTGAATAACTATGTATAATGATGATAATGTTTTTTATGGAAGGAAAAATGTGCAAATAGAAAGAGTTTGTACACACTAGTGTATAATTATGTGATTTTGTGATAATAATAACTTTGTAATAATGTACTTCTGATAATACAATTATTCAATTAATAACGAAACTATAGGATTGAAATGAAAACCTGCTACGAGATATACTAGACCACTGAGATGAGAATTACCGTCATAAATGCGCTTCAAAAATAAGTTGAGAGAAAGAAAAAATACGTGTAATAATATATTTTGGGTATGGTATTATGCTTAGTTTTCAAAGAAATACGTATGCATTTACAGTTCTAAAAATTGTCTTGAGAAATTTTCAAGCTTAACTAAGCGAACTATTAACTCTTTTACTGCTTATAATTCGCTTTTAAATCGAAGTAGAGAAAAATTATGTAAGTAAAGCATGTTGCAAGTTTTGAACCACGTTACTTACTTGGATTATTTTTATACAAAATATTGAAATATATTTAACAAAATTATCCATGAATAAAGAAGTGAAGTAGAAAAGTAGGGAAGTTATAAATTGTTTCGTGTAAGTAGGTCAAGCATTTATAGAATTCGCATATGTTAAACTGTTCTTATTAAAATCAATATTAAACGTGATGTATATTTTATCATGCCCAAAATGTAGTCATAGTAACAGCAGAATTCTCTGAACCAACTTTCCATGAGAAATCGAGCGAATAAAGCCGATCTTTAAAGCGAGAAATTCTCGTACGAGTGAATCTCGACCTACGTTCTGTTCCAGTTGTTGTGAAATCGCAGAAAAACATTCCGTGGGAAAAAAGAGGAAAGTGCTGCGTGATACGTTAAAAATAGGTTGGGGGAAATAGGGGAAAAGGTTGAATATTAGTTTAACAAGCTTAAAATTTGCATCGCTACGAGCTTAGTTTAATAAACGTAGCTAACAATACTTGCATATAGGTGCATTGAGACGCAAGACCGTTCTTTTTAGTTGCATTGGTGGTAGAACACCTTGAGCTACGAATTAATCCGCAAGTTCGTTTTATATTTAGGAAAATAATGCTGCTTTCTGTTTGTGGCAAAACGTTTTCTTTTTTTTCAACTCATCGCCCTGGGAGTTTGGATATTATAAAATATCAGAACTATTTCTTCTTCTTCTTCTTCTTCTTCAACTTTCTCACATACTTTTATACTCATGTTCGTACAGAGCATTAACATAACTTGTACTAATATTGTCAACATCAAAAATACTAAAATTCAATGATAATTTTTCATACTAGAAATATCAAGATAAAAACGCTTTTAACTCAAATGATTTCTACGGGTGAGACCTGTCAGAATATATTCTTCTTGAGCCCATATATTCTCAAATTAGGCCCCTCCTACAACGTGCATTCCGTTGGAAGAACGTTTTTCTCCGTACGCTCGGGCTCTCTCTTGCTCTGTGTGTGTGTGGGTGGGTGTCGGAGGCGCGGCGGCGGCGCAGGTACCGCCGGAGGAGAGCGCAGCGCACTGCGTCGCAAGATTTACGACACCGGACGACCCCGCAGAACAAGTTCCTCTTTGTAACTCGCGGCGCCCGCCCCCCTTCCCCCCCTCCCTCCCGCGCGCCGGATTTCCTTCCTGCTCCCGCCCCTCAGCCACTGTATTCTCTCTCAACTTCTGCATTCTTTCTTCCCTAATTTCCGCCCTGGTCCCGTACGCGACCGCTTTGAAATCATTTTTGTTGTGATATTCCTCTGTCCTGTCTCGTCAGATCGTCGTCTTTAATCGTTTCGCGAGACATTTAATGACGCATGCGTGCGGCTATTACGTTCTTGTAGTTTTCATAATCGTTTCCGTACCTAGCATCTAAAGCCTTAGTGTCTAAATCGTTCCAAACGTCATCTTTTGTTCGTTCAGTACGATGATATTACCAATATCGATATAGTATTCTAAATTTTACTGTGACAATATAGTAAAAAGTGTTTGCATTGTTTATATCTTACAATGTCTGGCTCTGTTCTGGCAAGAGGCGCACTTTTCCTCGAATATATGGTAATGCAACTGATGTATATTATCCTGTGCTAGCCGGCATGCTCTGTAAGTCATCTCATTTTACCGTACGATAGCACTTTCTCTTTAGTTAACTCTCTCTCTCTCTCTTTACCTCTCGCCCTCTTTACCTCTCACCTCTTGCCCTTCGCCTCTTCTCCTTTCCCCCTCTCCATTTCTCCTCCTCTCCATCTCTCCCCCTCTCACCACCTTCTCTCTCATCTCGCCCTCACCCTCTCTCGCCCTTTCTCTCCCCCTCTCTCTCTCCCTTTCCCTGTATCTCCATCTCTCTGTCCCTCTCTCGCCCTCTCTCCCCTTTAAAAAAGAAATGATCCTACGTAATTCATTACCAAAACATTATTACTATAGTCAGAACATTGGCTTTGACGCTACGAAGAATTGTATTTGACACCTGAAATTTTTCAATCTTGGTGAAACACCCGTTTCTTCTGCACACCACATCGAACCACGGAGGATGAAGATGTCACACTTTCTGGGGGGGGAGGGGCATTTTGCGACTTACAGAAAGTCAACTGATGTACATTGAGTAAAGTCTTAAAAGAAGTGCACTAGAATTAATTAAAAATCTCATCTAAACGCTTTGATAGCTTACTATTTTGAAATGTTTATTACTTGTGAGTATCTAATAATACATATTATATTTATGTAATGATTGATAAATCGTAAAAAACAAAACTCGATCCAAATCATATTACTAGTTTAGTAAACTAAAAACATGAAGCGGTATCCCGAAAATTCACTTGTCGATACAATATACTAGACACACACGTGTAGCAAATTGCCTACCACTCAGGCGAAGCCCTCGCTTTCATCGTGTTAATCCCTCCTTCCGCAGCTACTGATGCGATATTGTCGGCGGTGTTACGAGTACATAACCCCACGAAGATCTTGCTTGATTTCACAATACCAAAACAGACACTCAGCTGTTTTCGGGCCATATCTCCTCGAACAGACAACATGGCATTGACTATTTCAATATTAAAAAACAACGAGTCGTCTGCTTTTCTCATCGTTGGGCAATTTATTTCACAAAGCTATGTATAAAACTTCGCAATATTGTTGATCCTATATTTAATATTTCACATCGCAGAAAGATGTTTCGTAAACTGGTAAATTTATGATTCACCTCGTGTAATTTGAATATGGAGTATGACGCACGTTACGCGCTCGTGTCTCGCCGCCGCTCGAACGCCGCCTCCGGAATCCCTCACACGCCGCCCCCGGAGGCGCGCTCCGCCAGTGACGGGCGGCCCCGGGGGGCAGCGCAGGGACTTGAAAGGTCGCGGTGATACCCGGTGGGGTGAATAGCGGCGGAGGGGCCCTGCACAATGGTGTGGAGAGCTTCGAGCCCACCTCTGCCCCCTCCCCTCCCCTCCCCCCCGCTCCCCTCCCACGCGCCCGGCGTCGCGCCGATATAAATCCCAGCGCGTGCTGCCACCGACAGACCGCGCATGAAAGTGAAACCATCCCGCCCCGCCCACATCGCACGCGCCCCTCCCTGCGCCGCCGCCGCCGCCGCCGCGGACGGCCCCGGGCGCGAAGGGGGACGCGGAGGGCCCGGGGGCGACTTCGAACCCCTCCTCGCGAGGTGGACCCGCGCGGAAATATTTCCACGGGACGCGCGCGGTTATGAAAAATGAAATTAGTTTCCCTCCCCTCTCGTAGAATAATGTACATAACTCAATTTTAAGAATATTTCAAGAAGACGTCTCGCACGAGGAGGGAGAGAGAGAGAGGAAGATGCGAATGGCGGACGGGGCGAGAGGAATGGGAGAGAGTGAACGCTGCGCTAATAGAGCGGGCAATGGGTCTGCGAAGCGCCACGCGGTTATGAAGAGAGGGGGTTGAAATATGGAGCGCTTATTGCGGTGGAGCAGGTGCACCCCTTGCGAGGAGGGACGAGGGTGGTTCTCGAGTTCAGGTCGCGAGCGAGGGAGGTCCAGCTTCACTTGCATATATGCACTTCACGACGTCGGGAAGAAACATCCGCGTGAAACATAAATTTGTGTAATGATTTTGTTGCTTCCGGAATTTGTGTTTTGAGAATACCTGAACTTAACAGTTTCTCCTCTCTGCGGATTATGTGATGAAATTATTTTTCTCTACTAAATATTTTCGTCACCCGAAAATTACTGTAATTTAACAACGGTTGGAAAATGCATTGTACAATTAAATCGAATAAGTTAGGTTATTACTAACGATATAATTCAATACATTTTCAAAGCATGATGGCACACTTGTTTTCAAATCAAATAAAAATGTGGCTAAATTCTCTGTGTTTCTGTGCACGTCTGTGTTGTAAATGATTCTCTTATTTTACTGTGACCTAAAATGTTATCTTCATTTCAAATTTGTAAGATTATTTTTCTCTATTTGTTGCAGGTTCGTTTGAAGTCTCGACTTCAGCTTGATTTAACTTTCATAAGAATTCAACGTGTACTGTAAGTTATCATCTTAGTTGTTTTCCATCGGAGAAAGTACTGAAGATAGTATGTTTAATAGTATCACTGAAAACCGTATAGCGTTCTAATCAAATTTATTATTTCCCGCAAAAGTGCTTGGATGTAACTGTTACATTTAATGATATTCTGAAATCTCATTTGGCTTGAATTATAAAGTACGTAGTTATTCACTCCTTCACTTTCATTGGTTTTATTCTGTGGCGTGCAATTTCCACTTCTGTAGATACAAAACTTCTTCAAATACACTACATTCTTGGCAAATCCAATTTGGCCCCGAATTTACTTCTATTTTGCAACAAAAAAACTCGTACAGGAAAAATAAGATGCTCAAGTGTAAATCCGTGGGAGTGGTCAGTGAGCGCCAGTTGAACGAGAAAAGGTGTCCGCCGGAGCGGTTCCGCTCCCCTAAACCTGCTTCTGCATTTAGGTTGTTTTGTCCATTCTGCGCGCGGTGCGTGTCGCGTTTTTCACTTTATTTGCCGTTCTTCCGCCCCGTCGAGGTGTATATTCCATCCTTTGAGGACGCAATCCATTGGGATCCGTCGGTCGCCCCAGTCGACCTCACAAAGGGAAAGAGGCCTTCCTGAGGGTGGCGGTATCGTTAACCCCCCCCCCCTTTGCTCCTCCCGCGTCCCACCAGCGCCCCGCACCGTACCCCGCCTACGCTCCGCCCACGCCCTGCCCCGCCCCGCCCCGCCCCGCCTAGCACCGCTTACTACCCGCTTGTACCCCGCCTACACCCCGCCTTCGTCACGCCTGCGCCACGCCTACTCCCCGCCTGAGCCCTGCTTGCGCCCTCGCCCGCTCCCCTCCTGGCCCCCCTGCACCTCGCTCGCACCCTGCCCACGCCCCCACTCCCGCTCTCGATCCGTCCACGCACTACCCACGCCCACTACCCGCTCTCCCCTCGCGACGCCACCCACGCCACTGCCCGCGCCTCGCCCACGTCCCAGCTTTCGCCGCGCCCCCGCCCGCTCCCCACCCTCCACCTCGAGTACCCCCCTCCGTCGACTGTGAAACCAAACGAAACGATCTCTTTTTTATTATTATTATTTTCAGTTCAGCGGCAATGGAGGGGTCGGGATAAAAGATTCGACATTTTCACCGTCTCCTGCTTTCTTCCCCCCCCTCGCAGCCTCCATCTACTCACCCCGCCGCCTTACTTTAACATTTTCTTTTGAGGTTTTTTGACTATTAAGTCAACCATAACTTTAGGACAATGAGCTTGGAACGGATAAAGGATGCTGCGACATCGGGCAAAGAGAGAAAAAGGGAAAAAAGACGACGTTAAAGAATTCTTTTTTTTTTCCTCGAGGGTGGGGAAGCGGGGTTATCTATATAGATTTAGACGTGGGCGAAAGTGAACTCGTAAATATCCCGGGTCGCAGTCGTTCGCGGATATCTCTTTGGCGACCGGAGGTGATAGAAGGGAAAGACAGACGGGCTGCGAGCGGAGTGGGGGGAGCGTGGAGAGGAGTGTGAGTGAGACAGAGCTCTGAGAACGGGGCGAGCTACATTGGGAGAAACCGAGATAAGACGAGTTAAAGAGAGCCAAAGGGTGGCGGAAACTGTCTGGGGATGAGGAGGTGTAATAAGCGCGGAGGGGTGAGGCGACGCGGGACGAATGGTGGAACAAAACGGGATGGGAACTGGTGAAGAGAGCAAAGGGCGGGCCGGCGAAGCGGGGTGAGGTCATGTGGAATGAAGTATGGCGCGGTGGGATAGGGCCAGGCCCGAGAATAGGCTTGTGATCGGGTGCGGGTGGAAAAGGGAGCGGGAAATGGCGGGATGTGTGGGGGGAGAAGGGGAGTCGGCGGGAGAGCGGAGAGGAGTAGTGACGAGGGGGAGGGGAGGGGGAGGAGGAGAGAGCGTCGCCCTCCTTGGAGACGCGGGCGCACAATGCACCAAATTACCCGTGAAAATATCGATAATGATTTAAAGTGTGGGAGGCCCGCAGACAGCGTGCGGAGGCCGCGCATGGCCCGGCGGCGCCCCGGCCGCGGAGTCGATGACCTTTCGAGAACTCGCGACATTACGTTCTAAGGTAATTGACCTCTCGAGGCTGAGATTCAATACGAACATGTGACATCCTTGCACTGACTGGTAGAGTGTCGAGTGACTTGTACAGAAATTCAAATTTGGATATCATTGAAAGATAACATGCAGATTCATCTTTCATTAAATTTCTCCTTTCTTTACTATTATGAGAATATGCTTATTGATGTATTTTTACTCCCCGATTTCGTTGTCAACAAAAAACATTCTCCTGTTTGGCTGTAGTATTAGAACAGCAAAGGTAAGTTGTTTCCGTGGAGATGCACGTTACCTCCCATCGTCATGCTCACAGACCGACACCGGTCAACCGCAGGCAAAACACGCCCAAAAAAACACAAACATCTGACGATCACAGCGGTCAGTGCTTTCGCCCGAACCGAAAACGCGCAGGTCGGAGCGCCTCCACAAACAAAACACGCCTGTCATTTTCCATCAGTGCCAGTCTTCCCCCGCCAGCCTCGCGGTCCCTTCATCACACGCTTAATAAATTGAAATCGGTTTAATTGGTAATCAATGATTAATTAACTACGAAATGAACAAATAATTTAAGAGGTGGCATGTTTAATGTAATCCACTTGGGGTTTGGCCAAACGCGGCACACGCAGTGTGATGCAATTGTTGACCTTTGTCGAAGAGGGTGCTCAGCACTCCCGCTTCCATGCCGCGTCGTCCTCGCCCGCGCAGGTAATCCGATTTGTCCCCAAAGTAGTTCAGCAGAAGAGCGCAAAGTGCGTATAAAAATTCTCTTTGCGTTTTTGCACTACTTAAGAATAAATATTAAAAATTTATGTCTGATTCTGCGCAGTCTGGCGAAAACTTTATTCGTAAACATGTTTTTAGAAGGTTCTGTAAAATTCATTAAAGAGGCGATTCGCGGCACGAGGTGACTTCATTTGTGTTTCAAATGAGTCTGAGTCAGGAATTTGTTGAGCCGCAGTTCTTGAATGAGAACGCGAATTAAATAAATTATCAATTTCCCTTTAATACTAATTATTATTAGTTTAAAAATTCCTTATTCTGACACAAACAAGGTAAATAGGGACGCCACCTGGAGGAAAAAGTTTTATTGTTAATTTGAATGTATACTTTTTGTTTTTCATGACATAGTACGTCTACAATTACTCTTCCTACGTTTTACTTTTCAGTTCATTTTGGGTAATACTTAAGTCCGAAAACAATCTTATCGTGCTATTAAAAAATACAAAAGCATACTGCTATTAAGTGATAGAATCGTTTATAACCACAGAAAATGCCACAATGAATTTCAAATTATTAAAAGGAAAAATTTTCAAAACCCACGAAGAAAAACTTCCCTTCTTCCTTACGGCAGTCGGAGGAAAATGCATGTGAATGAGAAATATTTGTACAGCACATTTTAGTGCGGGTCGTGGGGATCGAATGAAAAGTACAATAATAATAATAATAATAATAATAATAATAATAATAATAATAATAATAATAATAATAATAATAATAATAATAATAATAATAATAATAGTCTTTGTTAGTGGCGAGGCACAGGCCGTTAGACGTGCTCTTCCGCTTAACAACGCATGTGAGGAGTAGAAGAGGAAAGAAATGAATAAAGGCGGGGAACGCGGCGGACAGGCGGGCGCAGCGATGGAGACGTGTGGTGAATGCGCTTCTCTATTGCCCCGCTCTGAATGGCGGCGCCGCACGCTTCCCTTCCTCGCCTCCCCCCCCGCTTCCGTTGCCATCTGCCCGACCCAGCCCTGCCCTGCCCTGCCCTGCCCTGCCCTAGCCCGCCCTAGCCCCGCCTTAGCCCCGCCCCATCCCCGTCCCATCCCCGCCCCATCCCCGCCCCATCCCCGCCTCATCCCCGCCCCATCCCCGCCCTAGGCCCACCCTGCCCCGCCCCGCCCTGCCCTGCCCCGCCCTAGACCCACCCTGCCCTGCTTCGCCCTGCCCTGCCCCGCCCCCCCTGCCCTGCCCCGCCCCGCCCTGCTCTGCCCCGCTCTGCTCTGCCCCGCCCTGCCCTGCCCTAGCCCGCCCTATCCCTGCCCCGCCATGCCCCGCCCCGCCCTGCCCTGCCCCACCCTACCCTGCCCCGCCGTGCCCCACCCTACCCTGCTCTGCCCTGTGGAGCTCAACCCCCCACCCCCACACCGCCCTGCTCTGCCCTGTTCCGCCCTGCCCCGACCTTCCCCTCCCTGCCTTGCCCCGCCTCACCCCGCTCTGCCTTGCCCCGCCCTGCCCTCCCCTGGAACTATTTCTCCCTGCATACACCCACATTCCCCTTCCCAATCATTGCAGAGCTGGGTGCGAATCAACTCGGTGAGACTAGCTGGTCAGAAGAACTCACTCCGCTGACCCCTTTCTCAAATCTTAGATAACATTGAATAGCAATGGAATCTTTAAATAAATTGGTTAACTGCAAAATAAAATCAATTTCGGATACTTCAAATTATGTATGTAGCACATTATACTGATACAAGATTAGTCTCACCATGCGTTTTCTGTCAAATACATTTGTCTAGCGAGATTATCGCTATTGTATTGAGATTTCAGGGAGCGTGAATCAATTATAAAACTATTTGCATTCATAGCTTCGTTAATAATCTCGTGCATAAAACGAAGAGAAACTTCGCCATCCCCCGCACCCGATGGCGCCCCCCACCGTGGGCGCGGCGTGCCCCAGGAGCCCCGGCGGCGGCGGGCAACGTTCGCAGCATCACGGAGATCAGAAAGGCAAAAGTGCGAGCGGAGCTGTAGTAATTATCCATCAAGAGGCCTATCGAAGCGGGCCTGCCGCTCGCGCCACAGAGGCCGGCGGCGGCGGGGCGAGGGCGGGCCGGCTGCCAGGGGATGCGAGGCGAGGCGATGCGGGGGTGGGAGCGGGAGCGCCGGGCGCGAGCCAGCTCTTTGTTCTAATGGCATGCAATATGGATGAGCGGGGAGCGCACGGGCGCTCATGTGGGGGCGTGCGCACACGGAGCGCCACCCCCCACCCCCACCCCCACCACCGAGCCCCGCCTTCCTCCAGCCTGCTGCCTAGCGCGTCTGAATAAATAATGAAATAATGAAGGCCGCCGGAGCCAACGTTCCGCCAAGATTAAGACGATCTTGTTCCATATTCTCGGTGGGCAGCAGCCTTCGGCGACCGAAAACCAATGTGCTCACAGATTTGTTTCACTCTATAAAGTATTTTCATTGTGATAGCTTATTTAGAAACATTTAAACATCTTTTGTTCTAATTTTTGACTGTTTTTTTATTACAGACTTTGACTTATGTCTGTTTTGTAGTCCAACGTAAAGAAATGGTGGTCACGTAAAAGACTGGCTAATTCATTAGTCACAAATTGGCTAATTCATTTCAACTGATATAAATTATGTGGCTTCTTTGGTTTGAAAGATGTTTAAAAGTTCGTAAGA
Source organism: Gryllus longicercus (assembly GCA_038098605.1). Classification (NCBI taxonomy): domain Eukaryota; kingdom Metazoa; phylum Arthropoda; class Insecta; order Orthoptera; family Gryllidae; genus Gryllus; species Gryllus longicercus. The sequence continues at coordinate 514,922 of JAZDUA010000662.1, forward strand.
ATGCGTTTATACTTATATTGCTCACAATGAATTGAAGACATTATATGTTGAAGGCGAAATGTTGAAGATGTTTGAAGGTAAACAAGTCATCAAAAAGTATAAACCGGGGGTTTCTAACTGGATCTGTTTAGACCCCTGGGGGTCGATAAAATTTTCAAGGAGGCCAATGATAAATAAAGGGTCGATTGGGATCAATAGCACAATATGAATCGGCGTCTGATCAAGATATTCAAGATATTATTGATTACCAAAAAATGTTAATGAACTTAATTAACTTTCTTCTGATAGAAAGCAACAAAACGTATAAAAATAAATCACAAATTCGTTACTCTCCTTTTGTATCTGTCGTTCAACTTTAGGAATTAGAATGTTAAGAAAATTCAAGAAATTATAACCCTGCACTAGCAACGATACTCTATTGTGTAAGAAACTACTCTGCAATACGACCGTTGGAAATGTAATGGTTGAATTATTATTGAAAAATCGAGATTTTACGCAAATGTTGGTGTACTAAATTGCTATCTTTTAAGACGTTTATGTACAATTCCTGTATCACAATTATGAATGTTGTATATTATAGATGAACGTAAGGGGGCGATGAACAATTTGTTTAAACGGGGTCGATGAAAGAAAAAGGTTACCTGGTATAAACTTAATATTATTGTAGATCTTAATTAACCGAAAACGTCGTTTGTAGTATTAAAATGTCTTGAAATTTATTGTGTTTGTTATGTGTATGTGTTGTATGTGTTACACTTACCATTCACAAACGTGAATATATGCATAATTTGAAATTAAACCATTGTAATATACCACCCTCTTATATATAAAGTTTAGAGTGATTATTATCTTCGAACAAACTATGTAGAAATGATGAGTTGTATAATGTGACAAATAACCTTTACCGCCCCTTTTGTCTTTTCTCTTTGTATCCAATTTTCTGTTGCCATTTTCATCAACTTCCTCTCAATAGATATGACATACTTTAGTTTCTCCTTTTCTCCCTCTTTCTTTTCTTCCACTTTTCTCTTGTTTCATCCTCTAATATTTCTTTTCCTTTTCCCATTCTTTGTCGGGTTTCGTCATCGTGTCCTCTTCCTTTTCATCTCTCTTCTTCTCCATCTAGCTTCTTTCTTTCTTACGTTCTCTTTCCTTTATCTCCAAAAGACCTCCTCCTCCTCCTTTCTGAAAATTCTGAGCCCCATTCTTTGCGCTTCTCCTCGGCAGCGCTTCCGAAGCGTGGAGCGCGGGGCGCCGCAGGGTCGCGGCCCGTGCCAGCGGCAGCCGCCTGCCAGGCAGCTGACGCGCGAGCGGGTGAAGGTTCTGAGGCCCCGCGGGCTGCCGTGTACGGCATGACGGCGGGCAAAAGGCTGCCTTAATCGATTCCGAAACGCCTCCCCCGCCCCGCCCCGCCATGCCACGCCACGCCACGCCACGCTCCACCCCGCCCCGCCACGCCGCGGCCCACCCCGCCGCCCCGCCCCGCTCCGCCGCCCCGTCCCGTCCCGCGCCGCCCCGCCCCGCCTCGCCGCCGACCCGCGAGGAGAGACGGAGGCGCCGAGGAGTTCGGCCGCCGCCACGACACAGCGGCGCCGTCGAATGCCATGCTATCAGCCGAAAATTGATTTGAAGTCTTTCAAAAGTCCGGTTCGTTTTAGGCCCACTCCTGTGGGGAATTTTTGTCATTTCTTTAATGCTTTCGTGTCATCTCATGCTTTCGAGTCGTGTCAAATTTTGTGTGATTTGGAAAATTGCGTAGGAATATGCGCAAAACAATTACCCATATTTTTACTGGAATTTTTGATGATTTACTGGATTTTTTTTAAGTAAAATATCCGAATATGTTCTGAGCCATATATATTTTCTATTCAAATATTTTCGTCTAACCTCAAAGGCTTGCAAATACTCATTTACTCTAGTTTAAATATCATTAACCTAGTAGAATCTCAGTGCCTAATTAACAAATCTCCTCTTAGTTTCTCATTTCAAAAACAAGGCTAAAAAAATACTTCTTTTTTTATCTTCCACATTTAAGTAATATTTCCTCTTAATTTACAATTTTTTTTTTTTCAAAATTATTCTCGCTCCCTCTCCCACAAAAAAATAAAGAATTGACTGGGGCCGCTACACCTGAATTGCAAATGACCTACACAAATCTTTCTGTGAATGTAGCCGTTCGTTTTCTCTCGCAGCGTAGCATTGTATTTAGCAGCCAGGCCGCGCGAGGCGAGGCGAGGCGAGGCGGAGCCTGGAGTTCTCGGCATAAATATTCCGCAGGGTTGACCCCGTCTGCTGCAGAGGGCGCGACGCTATGCGACGCGGCGCAGCGACGCGCGAGTTTGAAGAGGGCGCGGATGAGTGGAAACATTTCGACGGCAGGCGCCCGGCGCGCGATATTTTCTGTGTGCAAATGCATCACACATACATACACACACACTCACCGCTTGCAGACTTACAATGCTGAACTGTTCATTCAGCGCTTGTAGTAGCAACTGAACTGCTTCAGAGAGGTAGAGGAGGAGATAGATACGGGAAGTAGGACAGATAATCAGACAAGTGAAGGAAGAGAAAACGAGGAAAGAAAGTTTCAAGCGAGAAAAATGAAAGAAAGTTTGTCGTCAACAAGTGGGAATTATTTATGACAAAAAGCAAGAATAATAATGATAACAAAGACACCGAAGTAAATATGAAGAAAGCGAACGAAGTGAGAAGAATGACGGTGATAAATATTTGATAATATGGTGGAAAGAAAATACGAAGGGGAGAGAGATGGAAAGATCGAAGAGAAGCTGCGAATGGAAAAGAGGATTTTAGAGACGAGAGCCAAGGAAGAGAAGTACAATAAGAAGGACAGAGAAAATCAAAGGAAGATGACTATAGAGAGGAGCAGAGGAAGAGAATGAGAGGGGTGGAGAGCGGAGGGAAAAAAAGAGGGAGAAGAGTAGAAGGCGAGAGGAGAGAAGGGTCGATGGAGGCCACCTCCGCAGTCCACCCTCCCGCTTTGCTTCCACCTGCACCTGGCACCCTACATCATATTTTCGCCCGAGGCCGCTCGAGGCCCGCTCACTTCCCCGTTCTCTGTCAGTTCCACCTCCCGCCGCCTTGCCCTCTCTCCCTCCCACCTCCCTCTCTCACCCTCTCCAAGTTGACAGAGGGTCTCCGCAATTAGGCCTGCTCTTCAGAGGTCGTGATAAATTCTCAGGCTATTACCTACCGCCGCACCACCTCTACTCCACGACGCTTCCCTCCCTTTCTCCCACTGTCTCTCGACGCCCCCGTCCCCTCCCCTCCCCTCCCCTCCCCTCCCCTGCTCCCCTGTCGCGCACGTCAGGCGGAACGTTCCCATCACTTACAGGCGCGCGCTGGCGGCGCTGCGGCGGCGGCGGGAACTAGCAGCGCCTCTCGCGCGGCCGCGTTGGCCGTCGCGCCACCACCGCCCATCTGCTTTAAAATCCCTCCGCGCCCGAATGTTTTAATTTGTGCCGACAAATTCGCGGGCTGTACGCGCAGACGCCGGAGGCCCATGGCGGCTATATTGGTGGCCGGCTAAACGACGCTCGCCCCACCGTCACCCACGGTGCTGTGGAGGCGGTCTATCTGTTGAGAAAGTCACGTTTACTATTCTTGCAAGAAGCTTTTGTAATCGCTGTTTCAGAGATTTCCTATCAGTACCATCAATCACGGTTTCCAATCATAATAGGCAGGTTCTGGTCAAACTTCAGAAAAGCTGATGCCCGAAAGAAACGCTAAAACGTTCTGTTAAAATAAGGTTTTTATAATATTGAATATTTTAATACGTATATCGACAGTTTGGAAGAGAATAATCAATTTTATGAAAAATCACTAATTTTTCGATTCTAAACTCATATAGTAATATAAAATGAATTCGCTTCGATTTTGTAATAAAGAATATTGAAAGTTCGAAAGCTGAAATTGTACCTTATTTATTCGATTGTTTTTATGTCCAATAATTTACACTACTATCTCAACTTTTAGGTGTTGTTTCTCAGAACACAAGTTAAGATAATCTTGTGCGTGATCTGGGCTGTCCGGGTGACGCCGCGTCGAAGGTTGTGTTGCCGACGTTTCGACCATCTTGTCGTGGTCTTCCTCAGGGCTGATATGCGCCGTGATGGTCAGCGCTCGGGTGTATATGCATGTCTGGGCCGTGTAATATTGGCTGGAGCAGCGGCCAATCGGCAACACAGCCTTCGACGCGGCGTCACCCGGACAACCCAAATCACGCACATGACTCTGGCCGCGGAAGCCTACGACTTCATTAGGGAAATAAAAGAAGTTTTGCGTTACCCGACACAATTTCACTTTATAAAAATATTATAAGAAAAACGTATTTCAGACAAGTCTGAATGGTTGTCTTCAGTCATCAAAAATATTTAAGTGTTTGGAAGACTGTCGAAATAATTAAAGATATGCACAGGTACTTCGTTTAAATTTGTTTGAATTTCAAGTGATGGCAGAAATTACAATATTATTATATTGTATACAATAGTATTATATTGTATTATACCTCATAGTTTTTCTACATGTGTCGCGCTAGGAAATGACGTATTCGTTTCCAGACCTCACGGTTCATCGAATTTCTACACGAGTCTTGGTGTCATTGGGAGCAGCTTCTATTGCCAAAATTCGGGTCCGTCAGTCCATTTGTGGTCGCTCTCCAATATTTTTCACTTTGTGCTTCTGCATCGCAGTACAAAATTCCATTGCACTTGGTTCAATGAATCTGAAAGGAAAGAATGTCGAAAAAGCAATACATTTCAGACCAATATAACAGAGGTACGTTGACGCTAACATATCGACATATTTAAGCTTCACTGCGTTCCCTTTAAATGCGTTTGATTTTGAAATAAAACATACGAAGTTATAAACGGACAGCAAAATTACGTTTTAGTAGAATTGTTAATACTGCTCGCGTTAATCAAGACGTAATTGAATGTAACTTGGCCAACATATTCATGAGCGCATTAGAACCGTGTTTGTCGATTTCAATCGTCCATAGTGAAAACATATTTCTGCATTGCGTTGCTGGTTTCATTCGCGCTTAGGCCGGGATATACACATAACTGAAAGGGTATGTGTATTCAAAATTGCTCATTCGCTTGTGATCTAGCTTTGTTTTTCGTAAAATGCAACTAATTACGTATAACTTACACAGTAGAATTGCAAGTTTAAAGGGCAATTACATTCCTACAAAATGATTGAACACGTTCTCTAATAAGTGTTCATCTACCGAGAATAATGCTTCAAATGTTTGGCACTGGAATCCGATTTAATCGAATGGACACAAATTTAAGGGTAATTCGAAAAAATGTTCGTTTTCTTGTATTAGCATTTAAGCTTGTGTAAAATTCCACGTTCATGTCCAATTTTGAGGAATACATTTGAACTCTATTCCAGAAATCATCGTGTTTAAGACCACCATTCCAAGTCCCACATTAATGTTAGACTAGTAGTTTCGTAGGCAAGCTGTTGGGTAACCAAAGAATATGAGATAGAAACCAAACAATCTTCTTTTTCCTTACCAGGGTCTGGCAATAATAACTTTTCTGCCAAAAATCGCAGATTTTCCGCAGCATTACAGTACTTTTTCTATACTGCCTAAGCAGTACGCAAGAAGTAAAAATCTGTTCTTTAAAATGTAATTTTTTAAAACAGAAGTTCTTTAGCGTAATTTCAAATTTTTGAATTTGCAAATTCGAATTTTCCGCGCTCTATTTGCTAGCCTTCAGTAGATATCAGATTGGAATGCGACAATATCATGCCGCACTGCAACATGGCAGTTGGAAATTGTGACAATTCCTTCCTTGTAATGGCTGTGTGAAACACAGTTTTGATTGTTGAATTTGTGTTGATGAACCACCTTTAAAATAATTAATTTTCGCACCTAATGTTCTACTAGTTGTAACGAGTCGTACAACTGATGACAGATGTCATGCTACTAGATTCTTGAACAGAAATTGTGGTATAATATAGCGAAACAGTTACTAAGGGCGACAAAGTACGTGCTAGTTTTAAATTGAAAAACTTAAATAATTATTTTTACTTTTCACAAACAGCTTAATGTGCATTTTCTAAACTCTGAATATTAAGCAGCTGTTTGAAAACTTCATTTTAGTTCTAAGATGGATTCACAAAAATAGAAATTTTCATTGTATCTAATCCATTCTTAATTATTTCAAAATGAAGGTTAACTTATGTTCAATGAAAGTAAGGCTTCGTGAATTTTTTGTGAATATATCGGTAGAATTCGCTGACATGTCGGAGATGAAAGACAGAATATGCACTTTTCGAACTTGCTTTCTACTGATTCTGAAAAGAAGTAAATGGTCTAGATCATTTTGATCTCGACTTGTGTACTGTTGCATTCTTTTGTTTACTATTATCTCTGTTTTCCGTTATCAGAAAAAAATCATTCACTTTTCGGGACCCTCGTTTAATTCCGAAGCGGTTTATAATCTTACTTTTTTGTGCTGCTGCTCTCTCATTCGTGGAAAATCGGCGGGAACCAGATTACCTCTTCAGGAATAACAGATTAAAAGGGTGATGGTGTTTCCGCGCCTCTTTTCATGGAAATTTTACTCCCAAAAGAGAGCCTCATATTTGATATGTTTGACAGTTTCTTGGAACTGCATGTAATGCATAAGCATCAAATGTAAAAAAAAAAAAGATCTTCCTCGTATCAACGAGTTCCAAATTTATATTAGTGATGTTACATTAAAACTTCCATCTACTCAACACTGCTATACATGATTCCTGCAAGGTGTATTATCACTAAATATGAATATGCTGGTCGGTAATTAAACGGTTGCATTATTGTTGAATCGTTGTGTTCAGTAGGAATTGTTCAACACATGTTATGATCAATCAACAGCTCTACACCATTCCAGAGGAATACCCGCATAAGCTATGAAAAAAGCCACTAAATAATAGTTCTACGATACAAATTCTTTCAAACTCGTTTTCACTTTCGCTTCTTCCGGGAGATAGAATAAATAAATGAATTTTCCATAGGATTGATGTGCTTTTGAAATGACATTTGTTGGGATGCAATAATCGACACTTTGGAGATAAGCGTCAGACATTTTCTATTTACTACATTACCAATTTTTTGAGGGCGTTTACAAAGGAGGAAACTTACGTATTTATGGTCTCCCCCTTTCTTGGGAAGAATATTACAATGCTGGCTTGCGTTTACCCTCCAATATGTGTACGTGAAGGATGATGATCATGTGATGTCATCAATGGTTAAGTAAGGAATGAAGTTCGGATTAGTTACCTGGTGGTGAGAAATGGTCAACCGTTCTACAATACAATTGACCCGAAACCTGCCTTACACGAAACTCGAAGTCACAGCCTTTGGTTCCTCTTATTTGGCCGGTGTTCTACCTATCTGCCCCACCGAACGCCAAACAACTCAACGCGAAATACATTTCGCCCTGAAGAAGGTCGCAGCTTAGCGGCCGAAACGTTCGCACCTGTGCCTAGAACGCAGTGTCTCTCTGAATTACATTGAGCTTAATGTAACTTAACTACGACAAACGCACGCATTTTGCGTTGCAACTTTTTGCGTTTAATGTATCATTTGGAGTTTTCTAGTCTTTGTACTTCTGACTTGCCTAATTTTAATCATGAACACAAACACACATTCAGACTAGAGTTCATGCCCCAATACGCAACAGTATCATAATTATTTTAAGGTTCCACCCACAAAACATATTACAACTCCAGTATTTACGCTATTATGGCATTGTTACAATTCACCACGCCGCGTGAGTCCGCTCGATCCTGGTTTGTGACGTTCCCAGCTCTCGAACGCGAAGCGGCGGAGTCAACACGAGTGGGGCTGCCTGTACGCGGCCCGGGCAGCCCTCCCTCCCCTCCCCGCCCCTCCCTCCCCCTCCCCGGCGACCCAAGCCACCGCCTCGTACGGATAAATAGGTTTGCGCACCCGTGCCCGGAATTTTTCCGGCTTCCGGGAAATGCTACGTCGGAGTATTTTCTTGTTCTCTTCTTCCTTCGGAAGGTCGCCTCGGATATGCTCGAACCGAAGCATTGCTTCTCTACTTTTCATTAAGAGGGTTCGTGACATTGTCTCATTAAAATTGTTCCACAAGTTGGTTCTGCCTGTTATTCGCAATATGCATGTATACGACTTCGTGTGATCGTATGTCATTCTCCGAGTCACTGTCATCTCAGGAGAAAATTACGGTAATCTGAAAAGAGTCACGATTGATGTAACGTTGACTCCCCAATCCCAAATGTGACACCATTCGGAAAGTGCGTGTGTTATTTAAAGGAACTATTTATAATATTGCATTTCAACTTGCACAAGAAAAGGGAAACGCTTTTTTATTGCAAAGGTTATGTAATGCAATAAAAGCAGTTCAAACAAGTGAAAAAGTCCCTAGGCCTAATAATAATATTTTGCTCCGTCGGTAAAACCATGAATATTGTGTAAGTAATACAGTTGTTGAAGCAGTTATAAGTATATTTATTTCGAACATTTCATTGCCCAAACTTTGCAGAATGAGGATTACACATTCGATTTCAAAGTTGAAGTACATACTATTATTCTATTTATAATAAGTTATTTATTTTCGAGCAGATTTTTTAATAGTGGTTAGCTGCACGTTCCTTGTAGCAAAACCAATAACGTAATATTCAGGAACAAAGAGCGCAGATTGTTTTCAGCGCATTGATCACGTCCGTTGCACATTGGGTATTCAAATCAGGAGAACGTCTTGTTGCTTGACGAAGCGTTGACGTACCCTTCAGCTCAGCAGCTGAAGCCGATTGTGCTGGGAATCGTGCGGCCGAAGAGGTCACTTGTTTCATAACGCCGCATGAAGAGACGTAGAACCATTTCCTTCCCACACACCCACACACACAGACACACACACACACACACACACACACAGACAAACACAGACACTTTAGTTCCCTTCAGTCAGTTAAATAATTCTAAATTTGAAGGGTTCGGATGTAAAACATGATAACCAAGGTTTTTTGTTTTTGTTTTTTCATTTATTTACACAGATGGTGAATACATAGCTCAGTTTAAATTAATTATACATATGTTGGCTGGCTTAGTAGCTAACTTAAATTAAAAGTTAAAACTAATGCAGAGGTTGAGGTTGAAATTGAACTTTTCTATTCTTATGCTTAATGAATGGAATCTGAAACGCATTAATTCAAAGCCATACGAGTGAGTGCTCCCAAAGATTCTCCTCTGTACTAATTTATTAGGCTATTTTCTGGTTGTGCCCCAAATTCCTTCATTAAGCAGAATGTAGAAAGCGAATGAGGGATGGGTGACGTTGCAGTGGGCGAGAGGAGACATGATGAAAGGGCAAGTGAAAAGGGGTGAATTCGTGAAGAGGACGAAACAAAACGAAAATGAAAGGTACTTACTAACCTTCAATTTGAGCAAAATATATATCTCTCTCACTCCCTTATTCATGCGGTATTAACTGCTTACGAATTAATCACGTGGACTTCCGAGGTCCACCCTCGCAGACTTTCATTTTGCTTTGGGGACCCGGTGTTTGTCTTGCCTGAGCGGCCGCAGGCTCCACCCCTTTGTTAATTAGAACCTTCTCTGGTTTCTACTTCATTGTAAGTGCCGTGTGGCGTGTTCTGAGTGATGCGGTTACCACACTGACGCTTAAAACAAATATTGTGTTAAACTTTTGAGTTATTCCTCTTTCGACAAAATGTCAACTCATGAACAAGCGCCTATCTTGCAGATCGATAAGCTAGCTAATAATGAATTTGTAAAAGGATTTCGATGGAAAAGCTTATGTACGTAGTTCATTTAAAAGCGATTGAATCATTATTACGGATAAAAGCTATGTTTTAGTCGTAAAGCTCAAAATAGACCGCATTGTATTACGAATTTCCGAACCTGACTGTTAAATGATGTGAGCTCCAGATCCACATGTAGTACTTTGGGACTCTTGATGAGGCTTTAGTGCAGCTCACAGTAGCTGTATGACCCTTCACGAGGGAATTTTAGTTCAATCAGTTGAATATGTTTTGCAAATACTACGATTTGTTCTGCTATTTACAATTATACATTTCGACTGAATATTCTTATCACTTCCCTTCCTATTATTAAGATGACAAGAAAAATAAAGGTGCAATGAAAATATTTTGTAAGTGTTAAAATACTTATTTTTTGCGGGGACAGCTACATTTCAAAATAACCATTAAGCCTGGTACGAAAACACATGTGTAGTTGGCATATGTCAATACAAAGAAGTTGAAGTTAATTACAGATCATTATTATATTTTCTTGAGTTTAAGGGAGTTGTAAAAAAAAAGAAATTCTATTTGCTTTTAGCTGTCGACGTTTCGGCCCTTTTTGGGCCTTCATCAGCGCCAATACATGTTGTAAGGAAGTAGAAATTAAAATAAAAGCCCGGATGAAAGACAAATAAAGGACAACTAACAAAAAAATAAAGCAGTAATTCTACACTGGCGCTACTGCGCTCAAAGATAATCGGCTAACACTCGCGCAATTAGTCACTTGTAAGATTATTTTTTATTATAAGAACTGGAAATTAATAAACCTAAATTGTGATCGAGAGAGAACCAATCTTCAGGTTTTCAGTACTTGAGCCTTTCAGGATTTCCAGAAAATGGAAGCATTATTGATTGAAGCACAAAGAACTTGTCAAGATTTAAATGTTAAAAATGAATGTGCAAATTTTTATGTTAAAAACGAAAGGGCATAAAAAAATAATTCAAATATCTTACATCCATTCGAAATCACATAATTTAAATTACTGGTAGTCATTGTTAAAGGGTTGTAAAATATTTTGCATGATTTGTTTTAGTAAATGTGTTTGCAGAGTATTGATTCAGATAAAAGAACTTACTCCCTTGTACATTTCACCCACACAGTGACAATGTTCAATTCCCATTTCATTATCGTTCTCTCATTACACAACCAAATGATATTCAGTTTTAATCGAATTTCGTTGTCATCGTGTTTATTTTCCCACCGAAGGATTTTTTTCCTATGCATATCACTCAAATTTAGATTTCATCGATGTGACTCGTTGCGTTAACTGGGCGTTGGAAAACTTTGTAAATAAGCGAACAAGACTTAAGCAATGACTTGCAATCTCATTAAAACTACGGATAAATTTCTCTCTAATGAATTTGGGAATAATGCGTAATATACAAAACACTAAAGTGATTGGTAAATGTGAAAGGTAAAAGTGGTTTACGGGGCTGAAAATGAAATAAATGAGGGGAAGAAAAATAGGATTTTGATCATACTGTTGGCTTTGAAGACTAAATGTGTCCAATTTTGTAATTTGAATTATCTTATGGGGAAATCTATAGAAAGTGTTCTTCGTTGCAATTAAATATTGAAGATCTGAAAAAAGTATAATATTATAGAGATGTCAGTAACAATAAGAAAGTTATTATAACTAATGAATATTTCCAACCTTCATTTAGTGAGACAATCCATTTGTGACCCAACTCTGCCCGGAAAATATTTTAAGAGGACAGATCAGGTTCTAATCCGTAGACTCGGGAGAGGTCATTTCAGTCTCAATTTCTGCCATCTGTTTAAGAGACCAAATCCAGAACCCAGCCCAAAGAGTGGTGCAGCAGTCTCCTCCTTCGACCTTATTCTTGAATAAGGTCGAAGATCATATGAGAAAACTTCTAAAAATTGAAGGAACCCTACAACCATTATTCAGTTCCCCAGACAGGTGTGCTAAAATAATACAATTCTTAGCAACTACAAAACTGTACAGCCTTGTATAGCTGAATAATGTATTTGAACTGCAGTTAGAGTAAACCTTACATATTGTGAAAGTGTGATTCGCTATAACATTTTGTTCTTGTCATAATTGTGACCATTAGGTTTGTATATACAATTGTGTAATGAGAGGGGTCGCTGATGACCTTGACCCTGTAAAGCGACTATAAATAAATAAAAAAATAAGAAAGTGCCGGCGCATCTGTGTTGAGCACATGATCTTTGACAATCGCACAGTGCGGCGACCGCCCATTGGGGTGCAGCGCGAGCGGGGCGGGAGAAAGCGTAGCGGACGAGCGGCCGTCCGCGCCGCGGGGGCGGCTAGAGTACTTGTCCGCGCCGGGACATGTCGCTCGTTTGTCACTCTCTACGGACGGAAGCCGTCTGTCACTGCGCCTGGGCCGCCCCGCCCCGCCCCTCTCCAGCGCGTTTCGCCGCGCTCTGCCAGGCCCAGTCCCGCCCCGCTCCGTTATGCCTCGACCCGCCTCGCAATGCCTCACTCCGCATTGCCATGCCCCACCCCACCTCATCCCACTTGGCTCCTCCCCGCTCCACACTCCTGCTTTGCACCGTACCAACGGTCCTTTCCCTTCCTTTCAGACCCTCGCGTTTTTCCTTCCCTCTCTCCTCGCCCCTTTCATCTCGTCTCCTCTCACTCCCATCCCCTCTGACCCCCGAACACTTCCATCCCCCTCCCCTTCCAACTCTGGACCCGCTCGTCCCCAAACACGCTGGCCCCACAACACTTGTCCCCGAACAGCTTTGCCCCCGACCACTCTCGCTCCCAAACACTCTCCTCCCCGAACTCTCACAGGTTCCTCCCTCTCATCCCTTCCTCTCTTTCCCACCCTCTCTCATCCCGGCCATACTACACCAGCAACACACTGGCGTGCAGAGCTGACCTGCTCGCTCCACGATGGGGGTCATCGAAGCCCCGTCCCTCTCCACCTGCCCCGCCCGTTGGCCCCTCGCCCTCTCGCGTGTTCCCCGCTGCCGGTGGCGGGGGCGCGCGGCGGCGCTGGCGCGGGCCAACGCGGGTGCGGATGACGTGGGCGCTGCGGGCGAGGCGGTTCCTCGCGTGGCAGCCAACTCTGTGAAACTCCGCGCACCCTGAAAAGTTAGGCCGGCGGATAAAATAGAAGCCACCAAATAACTACGAGCTTGGCCAGGTAGACACGGGCAAAGAAGAGGAGATGACGCAGTACATCTGTACAACTAAACATCCATCGTTCGTACCTCTCAAAGATAATCTTTACAAATAAAAGTCGCTAATATTCGTCGTAGGGGTACGAGCAAGCGCAGAGCACAGTCGCAAATGTTCGCCAACCCGAATGTCGAATATACAGGTGTCTCAATGAATGTGACAAACTTCTAGTTCTTGCAGAGGATCGAAAATTACTTTTTACCGATAAAAACGTGATGGGAAATTTCCATATGACAAAGTTCACACGTGACATTTGTGCCTCACTGGTAGCTATTATATCCGCACGTTTTCTTGAGCCCCGGAATATCTACCCCCATTCCTTTCCCAACATTAGTTGCATTAAGAAATAAATGATAGCAATGAGAGTTGTAGACAAAATCTGGTGACAAGGAATGTCTGCTCCCTTGTATTAAAACTATTTTGCGTGGAAAAATAAACTACAAATTCGACGTGAAATTCCTTTTGTCAAAATAACCAAACTCCCCACTCCTCTCGCATCTAGCGAAGCTAGGGCACAAGAAAACGTGCGCGGATAATAATTCACCTTCCATTGGTCTTCGGTAAGTACTCAAAATCTCTTTGCGTCAGAACGGTACCTAACAAATGTAAGTGCTCATTAAGTTACCTAACAATCAGGGACAAGTGTCTCGTGTGTAGCTTCGTTATATGAAATTTCCCATCACCTTTTCATTGCCAACAAGTGATTATCTTTCATCCCCTTCGATCTACAAGTTTATACCTTTTATTAAGACGCATGTGCTCTACTGATACACCGCAAGGGCTTCTAGAAATACAATGTTTTCGTCAATGTAATAACTATTAGTATCGTATTTTTGTTATCTTTAAGATACCGGAGCCCAAACAATCAACTTCCATTTTACGTTAAAAATAATTATTATATTCGTAATATAATGAAACGTTTGCTAGGTTCATAGAACTAGCAATAAAGGAATTCGGTCGTATGAAGATGCGCAATTTAATGTACAGATCACTAGAACAGCTGTGTAACGCCGGTGACTAGGCACACTTGGTAATATAGGCACAGCCAGTCCGCCAAGCGATGGAGTGGCACTGAGATTGCGGCGACCTCTGCGCCCACAACTACGCGATATATCGCAACTGGGCTGCGATTTTTCGAAAAGAAAAAGTCAAGAGTTCTACGATCTATTGTGAGACATTCTTCTAATCAACAACGTGATGAAAGATATCGATTTCGTTCATTATGACTGAAATATGTTTCGTATAAAAATGCCATTGTATCAGAGATAAAAGAAAATGTAAGAAATATTCTTTAACGTGCAATTTCGTAAATGTGCCACCTTAACTGTTTTATAATTTGAAGCTGCTGCTTCTAGCACTGCAGTTCCATTCAGGTCCTAAGATTGAGGTGTTGATAGGGAAGTTGGTTCAAACGCAAATGGTAACTCATTGTTTAAAGTACTGCTCCAGCATCCACTTGATAGTGATCAGGGAATACATGACCAATCAGAGATGCTGAGTTGAAAATCGATAATGGTCGTTTGACTCTTTATAATTAAAATATTGTGAAACTTCGTGAAAAACATTGTTCGTCATCTGTTGACGTATGTAGTGGCGATACCACAACTGACTTGGTAGTCCCAGGAGAACTAGGTTCGAGTCCCGATGGAGTTGGATTTTCATAGTCATTTAGAGAGTAGAATTTTATAGATTTCAATGGTTAAGTAACCATTCCGTAATCTCGAAGCGGCTTAGTTTTGCTCAGAACCAGCATTGTCGCTGTCTCTGCCAAGTTTCCTTGTTACAGTATCCTGCATCTGATATACTCGGTTTTTTTCGGTGCCAAATTAGCTAGGACGAAATCAACCGCTGTCTGGACAATAATTACAGCGCTCGGCTGCCCTGATTGGTCGTTTTCCATGGTTTCTTCGATTAACTCCAGGTGAATGCCCCTGCAGTACTCTAACAAAAGAGCTACGCACCGCACGCGATCTTTTCTCCTTCGTGGTTCTACACTCGCCCCTTACACACACAAAATTCTCACACTCAAAATTGTATACACGACAAGTCGGGAGACCAACTGGTAGCTCTTAGCGCGGGGCGATGCCTTGATGGGAGAAACACCCTTCAAGGGTGACGAGTCGGTCGGCGCCGGACCTCACCGCCCCTTCATGGAAGCAGCATCGCCATCTCCCAGAACAACACATTCCCTACAACAACAGGATGAATGGCAAAGGCAGTTGACATGCATGGAAACAATTCAAGCAATCACTCGCACTTGCAGTAAATTTGTCGGAAGACCAAACGGAAGCCAACTCCGGGCGGGGCGGGGCAAAGCGGGGAGAGATACCCGAAAAGGGAAAACTGGAATTCCGACGTAAAGGTCGACCCTGGATCCTCTGTTAAGGGAGGAACACCGCCTCCTTTCGGGATGTAACTTACGACCTGAGTAGTTGACGCGCGCGCAATCACCAACTTCTGTTCCCCGCTGGCTGCCCATCGGCGCGTTGGCGGGGCGGGGTGGGGCGGAGCGCGGCGCCGCGGGCGGGGGCGGCAGGAGGCGGGGCGCCCGCCAGCCGCGCGCTGAGATCCGTGGGCCTTGTCTCGCCCTGGGGGACACACGCGCAGGAGTGCGCGCGCGCGGGGAGCCGCCGGCGCGAGCGCTGTCGAACCGCGGAGCGAGCCCGCGGCTCACCGGCGCGTCGCCGGAAGGGGCAAATGGATTGGTTGTGGGGAAATGTACAAAGTCTGCAGTCTGTTGTTACAAAATACTTATTGTATAATTGTTTAGTTATACAATGTAAGTTTACATAAGTTTTAAAATAATTTTGATGATGATAATGTATTTACAAAATAACATTCATTTAACGATTTTAAAGTATTTTATTATCTTCTCTTTTCAAGTTCGTTCTTCTTCATTCTTTTACTTTATTCTATATAGTACTTTTTTTTAAAGTTAATCTTTAGTGTTTCTTCTCGCATATATTACAATAAAGTTCCAATTAACTCAACATATCACCCAATTGTTTTCTTTAATTGTATAAAATATACAATTGTAAGTAAATTTCAATGTTACGAATAATTTCAATGTTCGTAATTCATCTGATACTGATTTAATCAATGGCATGACCTCTGCCATATTTGCTGTTCATACTCGTATATAGCTGTAGATGAATCTAGAATATTTTCAATCTCAGCACATGTCTGGAATGGCCGTTTAGAAGGGAGGATTTCTCATACTTCGCCTCCCTGACGTTTTACTCAGTTCTCAGCAATTTTAGTGAAAAAACTCTTTTTCACTAAACCCAAAACTCTTTTCTCGGTTTCTATGAAAATTGCATTGCTATTGATGAACCTGACTGATCTATTTCTTAGATTTTATTATTATTTCTTTTTATTTTATTATTATTATTATTATTATTAATTTTTTTTTTTTTTTTTTTTTTTTTTTTTTTTTTTTTTTTTTTTTTTGCGAAGGGTAAAGTCGATGTACAATGTTGATTTACCAATCTTGTTCATTTGTCCCCTCATACTGTCGATTCGCCAATTTTTTAAGAACTTCCTTCAGTAAGTATATTGTGCCTTGGCTGCCTTTCGGACACGGCGTCACTTCCACTGGATATCTGCAGACGTCACTAGAAGGTCATGAAAAATATATTTTACTGAGAATAATTTTATATAGTTTTACAAGAATTATAAGAAGGAAGAACAGTATCTGTGCCGCAATGGCTTTGAGAAGAACCTATCTCGTATAATAACTCTGAGTAATCTGCGTTACTCATGTGGTTGGAATCAGTAAGTGTGCCTTTTTCTGCCCTCCAAACTTCAATTTATGTAATGAAATACACATTGATATTAAGATACTGCAATAAATGTGATCTAATTTCGTTAGTTATATTTAGAAAGAGAAATAATCAGAATAATGGATTGAGGTGCAAGAATAGAATCCTACATAGTAGTAGCTTTGTTAAAAAATACGATGTAATATAACGGTATATTCATTGTCTCAATAAATGCTTCTACTTCCATCAACTTCCCCGAAGTATGTATTAATTTTTATACTATACTCTACAGTACATTATGGTGAAATTTTCTGGATATCCCGATATCCAATAACTGATAAGCCCTTTTCACACTGCGTGCGTCACTACACTTACACAGTGTTCGTTCGCGGGCTTGCTGCCCGGGGCGCCGTGGTCGTGGAGGGGTGGGGCGGGCGGGGCAGAATCAAGGCCCACGCCGCCGCTGCCGCCGCCGCCCCCGCCCCCTCACGCCGCGGGCTCGCCCAGGGCGACCGGCGTCCCGGGCACGGCGCCCTGGCCCACCCACCCACCCACCCACCCATCCACCCGCCCGCCAATCGCCATCTGTCACTGCCTACTGGCCGCCCTCCCGCTCCCTCAGCCTGGCGAACACAGCGATGGAGCGCTCGGAAGGGAAGGGGGAGGGGGAGGCGTGGGTGCGGTCGGGCGACGTCCGCACGAGGGAGCCGGCCATTGATTTCGGGCGAACAAGTACCACGCAGATGCAGTGCTGTAAAATGCACTGAATACCTTTGTTGTTTTACACGTTTGCATGTTCACATCTGCACTCTGGCCCTAGTACTAAAAAATGGTGTACTTTGGCGACGTGAATTGATTTCGGACGTGTCGTTACGAGACACAACATCAACCAAACTATATTTAGCACAAAGAAGCGTTAATGTCAGACTTGTTTCATGATTTATTCATGACTGTTGCAGTACACGCGCTTTTAATTATACCTCCGAATTTCGGCAACTTGTTTCAAATAAATTATGTACGTCATTTTAGGAAGTATAAAATTGGAAGATTTCGTAATGATTAGAACAACTTCATTTAAGTGTGAACCTTTCTGCAATTTGCCGTAAATATGTGGTTTGAAGTTATTAAAACCTCTCTTATCTTATGTAGTTAAATTGATTTGCTCCAATGTGTTCACAGTTTGGAAACGTTAATAAAACATTTAAAACCTAAAAAAGGAGAACAATGTGTCTTGTTGTGAAAATACTGGCCTTGTGTGATTCCAAAATGAAACATTTTAAGAGATTTTAGGATTTTTGCAAAATGATAATGAAATTTTAAAGAAGTTCTATGTAATGTTTTCTCTTTGCCTCACATTTCGCCTTGTCTTTTGCCATACACAACATCATTTGCAAATAACTACTTTTGGCGATTTCATGAAATAGATTAAGATGCGCTTTATTACAATTTGTATCTTATCTAACTTCCGCTCCCCCTTTTAATTCATATGATTAAATCATACGCTGAAAAGCACTGGTTCCCTAAAAGCATCAGAGAAGGGGGGGGGAAGAGAAAACGGGCACAGTCGAGTATTTGCGACGATCATGTGGCGTGTCATGTTTGAGAGTACGAATCGTGTGCACAAGTATGTGTGTGAGAGCATGTGAGGGACTGTGTGTTGGCCAAACTGTTTGCAGAGGCGCTGTTGAGTGCAGTAGTCTGCGGAGCGCCCTCATACAACCAACTTCCCATCCCGCCCCCGCTTCAGTACTCACTCGCCCCCTCCCCCCTCCCAACCCGACCCCGCCTCCGATTCCGAGTCTGCCTTGGCTCTGCCCCACACCCCCACCCGTCCCTAAGCGTTTGTCCCCTCGCCTCCTCGTCCACCCACCCCGCCCTCCCCAATTTCACCGCCGAATGCGATGGTTCGAACGCGGCGGCAACAAGACGCACATTAAGACAATTTTACGCGAAGGTTCACTTCAAAGAGGCGCCGCGCCGCCATTACGAAGCCGCCGCCGCGCCCGGGGGGCGGGGCGAGGCGGGGCGGGGCGGAGGGGGGCGGAGGTCCCGGCGGACGAGGGCCGAGCTGGCGACGGGCAGCCTACGGGCACGGGCGAGGGCAGCTTCACAGCCCCACGGTACACGACCGCCCACCCTGGGCCCTGCCCGCTCGCAAAGGCCGCAAAGAGTTCTTTTCTGCTTAGTGGGCGGAATTGAAAGTAGATGACTGGAATGAAGGCTTCTCTCAGATGCTTGAAGGCCCGAAATGCAATTACGAATTGAGAGCCATCCCTTTAACTGTATTATTTTATTCGTAATGTTTTCAACATTGCATTACAAGGGGAAATTGTTTTCTTTATCTGTAACGTTTCAAAGTAGCCACAAATTAAGCAATATTAAAATATACGAAAAGTAACGTAACTCAAAGGAAATACTAAATTATTAATATAATATTCTCTCTTTGAGTTCATCCAGATATTCAATGTCAATTCGTTTGTTGTTACGTCAATTCATTTTTACACATGCATGCATCTCACACGTTGTACCGACAAAACTGCAATGTATGAGCCAAAATTAATATTTATTGATCAGTAATGTTATTTTACGTAAGATAAGTTTTAGTTGTAACAGCGATGATTCATTAGCCAAAATTCCTTGAAAATTAAAGTCTCATTGTGATGAGTAAAATAAACTACTTGATTAACCGAAGAAAGTGTTCATAACAACGTGCATGGTGAATTGTTAGAAATTGCGCATTCTGTGAAGATATTCAAACAATATTGCTGAAATAGAGTCTAATCGACATTTGTCTACACTAAATTCCGTTGTAAGAAATTTGCTTGGAAGAGAATCCTGTTTATGAGGGACTATTCGCCGTTCGGCCGTTCAAAGTTTCAGTGAATAATTTACGAGCATTTTCGTGCCGCATGTGAGAGACTCCGCTTATAAGAATTGCACATCTGAAGAGTAGACTTCCAGACAATTTGTTGTTCGTTTAGTGCGAATAAAAATCGAAACGCGATTTTCCCATGGACTAATTGGATTTACTCTCAAGCTCCTCTGACAAAGCGCATAAGAAGGCATCCCATCTACGGAAAATCTATTCAGAAGTAACTCGGTTCATTTGTGAAAGGTGAAAATGTGATCGCGCTTTCCCTGTGTATTGTTTTTTGGAAGATGCTAACATCTGCGGTCTCCGTCAAGCACTCATTATGCTCATGATCAGGACATGGGGTATTTGACTAGGCGGAAGGCTCATTATTGTATTTTGTATTGAATCTTTCATCATCATGATAATGGTGTTGGTTGTCTTTCGAAAGTGTTGCGTTTGCGTGGAAGACGAGGAAGGGACGTCTGAAGGAACGTATATTTTTATTACTTTGGCTCCTAAAAGAAAATTTATGGTAATATCGAAAAAGTAAACATCATACGTTATGCCCCAAAAAAGTAAAAAATAAGGTAATCTTAAGTGAAAATACGATGATATTTCTAAGCTAATTTCTCACTTAGGCGAGTTTCCCTTAGAAAAAACAATCTTTGTCCTCCATATATCTCTTAATATGAGATTCTGATGTTTCTATTAAAGAAAACTTCAATATTGTACTTCGGAAATATACATTTTGATAGGTGCATATGAGCAATGGAGAATATCTTTAGTGCCGCTCATTAAAGAAAACATAATTATTAAAATGTCAACATTTCGGCTTCTGTGTTTGAGGGAAGCTTAAAGTCGAAACGTTGGTGTTTATATGACCTGCTTCACAATAATTCTTGATACTTAAGAATCGACATGAAAACTGGCAAGCGTCTAGTCAGTTCAATTGAATGAAATGCATAACAAATAAATTATTCCGTTTGGATGTCCACAGCGTTGGTTTAATTTATCAAGCATTTTAATTTTTTTTTTCATGTTACCTTCTCCCTACGTCTGCAGATCCGTCCCTACCAGTTTCGAACGCAGAGATATTGAGTTACATCTCATCTTGAAAATGGTGCCTCTCTTCCTCCAAAATCCATGTTCATATGCTGAAAGCAAGAAAGGGAATTAGTTGAGAAGTCAAGGCAGCAGATATCTCCCTCTCTCTCTCTGTCCCAACGCGTCTAAGCCTCCAAAGGGCGGCTCAGCTACGAGTGAGTTCGCCCCCCCCCCCCCCCCCCCCGTGGTAGCGACGGCGCGGCGGTGGCGGCGGACAAGTGCCGTTCGCCGACAATCCCATTACCAGACTGAGCGTGCGCGCGGCCTGTGCTCGTCAGATAAATAATTGATTTCCTTTAATGGGGGAGAGAGAGAGGAACGTGAAGGCCAGGGTAGGGTGTGATCGAAGAAGAGGGGCGGGACGCGCGTGTCAGCGGAGGCGTTCGTTATGACTGCCTGCCTGCCTGCCTGCGCCTGCTCGCGGTGCCCGCCGCCCGCCGGCCGCTGACGGAGCTGCTTCGCGCGCATTTTCGTGTTGCTTCGATTGGGCAGTGGGACAATTTCGTATTTGTACGTCGTCATTAAAGAGGATATTTAAGGCGTTTCTTGCGATTTTAGATGCGAATGTTAAATGCGTTAGATGCTGATTTGTCGAGAACTTCCACTCACTCGTCCATCCACCCACGCACCCACTCGTCCATCCACCCACCCACACACTCGCCCTCCACCCACACGCTCGTCCATCCACCCACACGCTCGTCCATCCACCCACACGCTCGTCCATCCACCCACACACTCGTCCATCCATCCACCCACTCGTCCATCCATCCACCCACTCGTCCATCCACCCAGCATCAACTGATTTCACTGCAGTCTCTCTGACCGGAAGGTCCGAAGTTCGAGTCCCGACGGTGGCAGGATTTTCGACACTAGCTTGTTAGCTAGGTCGAATTTAGTCACTGTCTGGAGGAGAATTCTAGTGGCCGGCTGCTCTGAACGGTAGTTTTTGTGGTTTCTCCGATCAACACCAGGCAAATACCGGAGCAGTACTCAAACAAACGGGCCATGGACCGTGCGCGATCTCATCTTCCTCTTCCTTGTCCTATCCTTACCCCCTTACACACACACTAACTCGCACTACACTACAACACATGCCGTTAGGAGACCCGTCAGGAGCTAAGAGCTTGTCCCGGCTGGGGCGGTGCCCCGCGGGTGGGAGATACTTGGTTGGGGAAAACCCCGCTAGCCGACGGTAGGTCGGCCGGATCTCTTCCGCCGCCACCTCCCGAGCAAAAACACATGCATTACACTTACGGGACTAATAACCCTGGTAGTTAAGGTGCCCGGAATCTTTAAACAATCAATCAATCCATCCACCCACACAGTCACCTGCCAATCCACCCGCACTCGCCCATCCACCCACTCACTCGTCCACTCACCCGCCCACTCATTCGTTCACCCAACCAGGCAACTAAACTCGCGCCTGACAATTCGATCAGAAAATCGCCTGAAACAACACGGCGGCGGAGGTGGCGGCGGCGGCTGCGCCAGCGAGATAGCGCCGTGCGCTCGTTTGCATATTTATGGAGGCGCGGTCCCGGCGGCCGGCGCCTGGCATTCGGCGCGGCGCGTCGGCGACCGCATGGACGGGCGGACGGACAGGCGGACGGGCGGGCGGACGGACAGATGGATGGGTGAGCGCGCTGCGCGCCGCGTCCGCTCGACGGGCTCCGGAGACTCACAGCCTCAATCGGGCGCGTCCTGCAGGCGACGGCGTGTGCTTGTGGTTGAAGGATGAAGAATTTGAAGTAATGGATGGCAGATTTCACGTTGGGATATTAGAGGTCGAATTCATTGTTGATCCTTCGGAAATAAAGGAATCCTTAACCAATACGCGATCGTTTAAAATAAGTAATTACCATGATGTGTTTTTATTTCATAGACATTCCTCGTGAATGTGGAGTGGGTGCTTTCCTAAGAATCCGGGAACGTTTTCACAGGCTGTTTCGTGGAGGCCACAGTGTACACACTTCGTGTATGTTCGTATAAAGAGCGTGAAAGTTGGCTTGTGCGCTTTTGATATCATTCGTAACTTCACACTTTCGAAGGATTATCCACGATGGTGAGGTATATTTTTGGTACTGCGAATGATGTGAGGAATAGAAATAAAAATATTTCATAAAATTTTCGTCGTCGTTTTCCAAAGTAGAGGCAATTAGTGCCGCTCAAGGACATAATCTGAAGCAGCAAAGGCGGAAGCCGCATGAGGTTCGTGCAATTAAGGGAGCGGGCGACCTTCCTTGTACGAATGAGAGGTCACTCATTCGATGATAGGGTATTTGTGACTAAGAATCGGTCACTTAAGAAAATACTCAAGTGTCCTCTGTAAATTCGCTGCTAGGTTGTCTGTTACCTCCGCCGTGCACAGTATTCCCCTTGTCATCTAGCGGAGAATCCAAACTGTGGCCATTGGCTTCCTCAATGCTACAACACGCCATGTGCGCTTATTACCGCTTATTAGAATCAGATTCTTTATTAGACTTTTTTTGTTCAGAAAACTAATACTTTTTCCTTTTCAGTTTTTACGATATTTGAAAAATATACGTACTACTGTAATTACTTGTATTGCGTGAGCAACATTAACCCAACTGCTTGTTACAGAGCTTTTCATTATTTATTAAATGTATCATAGTGTTTTATACCGTACCATGTATTTATAAAGCCGAAAATGATAAGCTTATAGTTCTGTGAATGAGCAGATGCACTGAAATAATTGTTGTTTTTTTTCCTTTCCAGATTGCCTACATTTACAACTGTATAGAGACAGCAAAGACCGTTACAAACAAGGTCAAACAAAAGCATCTCTTTCGCTGCAACATTTCCTCGGTGTCGAGTCAGGTGAGACTCATACAATATTTATGTGATAATTTGATAATATTCTTTTAAAAAATTATGCATTTTAATGTTTATTTTATTTTCATTTTTTTACTATTGTCTCTCGTTCACAATTCAAATTTTTTCAGTAGTAAATGTAATAATGAAGCTAAACGTAAACCTAATTATTAACAGTTTCATTACTATTTGTTACATATCAGTGAGGAAACAAATAAGGAAATATATTTTGTAATGAAATGAGTAGTTAGAGGCTGAAAAATTGTCAGTAACAGCATAACCGTAGCGTTATGTTATTATTGCAGGTTTCACATTGGATAAAGAATCGAACACTATCGCAATCATCTGCCAGGATGTGACGGTGATACTAGCTTTCGACACACGTGAAAGGCTAATTCAATGGCAAGTCAAGATTTCCAACAATCTCGGAGATGGTAAGTCACTTCTGTAAAAGACAATTTTTGCGACTATCAAAACTTGTATCGTTGCATATTAAGTTGTAGCGGTGTTTTTCTTCAAAACTAGGAGTAACCCATCAAAAATTATGCAATGAAATCATTTCTCAATAATAATAATAACAATAATAATAATAATTAATAATAATAATAATAATAATCGTAATAATAATAGAACGTAATTTCATTTCTTTAATATTTTTTTTACTTCGAAATATACTTTTGTTATCTATAATAAATTCCCAAATTAGTCATCTACGGGACGCAAAAATATTTATTTAAGAGCCTGAAGGTGCCACGAGATAAAATTTGGGGCTACTTACGATTGTTGCCACGTCCTCAAGGAAGGAATCGCATTTCGTTCCTCTGATATTAGTATTTTAGACATCTGGGGAATCCGGCAGCGTGTGTATCGATGATTAGGTCTACTGTGTTCCAATTGGATTTAGTTGAACCTGAGTGCGCCTTCGCGATTCAGCTCCTGTGGCTTTTCTCTAATCATCAACGTCATATTCCTGTGGCGGGGATCGCGAGGATCGGATATTTTAATCCTTCTGCCTCCACTGATCACGAGTTCCGCGATGCGCACGTGGCGGAGGCTTCCTGCACACATGTGCCAGAGCGATTGCCGCCCCTTCTCACCCCCACTCACTCAAACTGCGATACCGAATTGCGTGAAAACCACCGAATCGTAACAACAAATGACACATTTTAAAGGGAACCGATCGGTTTTTAATGTTGTTTTTATTTATTAATTTTTCTTTTGGAGACGTTATATTGGAAAAATTCTCTTTATACAAGTATAAAAAACCCAAGTGTCTATCTTGCTTCATACGCTCAAACTTTAGGATATAATCTCGGAAAATGAGAAATTATGTTATATATTATTTTCGCGCAATACCTTAAAAGGAGAAATAATCTTTAGTACGCCCTGAAAATATAAATATTTAGAATACCTCGAAATAAACAAATTTCTTTATAAGACTCCACGCAGCTTCCTCAGCACTTGCTAAGAACCCCCCCCCCCCAAGTCTCCACATTGAAAAAATTCAGAAATGCGTGCTCATCTGGGCTGCAAAGAAAGTCGACCTGGGGATCTGTCTTTGTTATGTGTTCTGCCTGTATTTTGTCTTCTTGAATCGGTGGATAGAACAACCCATCATTGTCACACATGGGATCGGGACATGGTCGGTACTAAAAAAACGATTGGATAATCAGAGGAACAATAAAAATGCATAGGAGGACGTAGTATTATTTTGATTGTGTAGTGTTTGTTGATATTCACACAATAAATGGAGTACCCCCCCCCCCCACAACAGCAATGTCGGGGTCGGCATCCAGTAGAAATTAAGAGGGGGAAAAGTGGGAAAGAGATGTACCGCAGTAAGACCCAAAATTTACTCCACCCCGTAATGTTTGTGACGCCGCCGCAGCTGAACCTTTCCGCGAGAACCACCCTGGCATGATGACCGAGAGGGCAACTGTGTTTCAGACCAGCAATTCCTCATCCAGATCACGAGCGCGCCGCCCAAGGCGAAGCTGGCCACGGGCCCCGCGCGCCTGCACGTCATGGACCAGCGCTTCTGCATCACGACGGGCGTGCCGCCGCGGCTGGCGGGCTTCTGGGAGATCGGCCAGCTCAGGTGCGCGAGCCACACGGCTGAGCCCCCGCCACTCGCAGGCGGCGCGCGGGGGTTAAATGCTCGTTAGGCTCACGGAAGTGCTCATGAGGCACATACGCGTATTAAAACGAAACGTGTAATAATATTAATGGAATATTGTGAGGGAGTTTTATTGTTTTGATGCCGTGTTAATTTACATGACCTACAAATTCAACTGGATAATTTAATAAATTATAGAAATCATGTTAGTTGATAATGAGCATCATAAAACCATTTAGAATATCCGGGGAGGGAACGACGAAACTTCGAAAATAAGCTCTAAAGACAATTTTAATTATATTTTGTCTATTAAACTAATACGATATTTCGAATGGCTGTGCACTCACAGTTGAAAAAATAATTTTTTATCCAAAAAAATGTGTTGCAGAAACTAATGAACACTCCAGAAGCTTGTAAACTGTTATCTATATTAATATTTACAAAAGAAATGAATATATTTGTTCAGAAAGAAAATTTAGCACAAAAATAAAGGAGCACATAATTTACACCATTCAACTACTCTCCGGAAGCACTTCTGAGTTCTCATTGCCGCTGAGCCATTCGGATAATGTAAGGAGTTTATTAGACCCACTATACTTAAAATTTGTGTAAAGATCTTATTTTCGAAGTTTCGGCGTTTCCTTCTCGGACACCTATATAATATATCGGTAAGATATATATCTTATATACACACACACACACACACACACACATATATATATATATATATATATATATATATATATATATATATATATATATATATATACATATGTATATATATGTGTGTGTATATTGTATATATATATATATATATACATATGTATGTATATATATATATACATACATATGTATATATATATATATACAATATACACACACATGTATATATATATACATACATATGTATATATATATATATATATATGTGTGTGTGTATGTATTTGTTTGCATACGAAAGTGGAGGTCTGCGCCAGATCTCGCGTCCTAGTATGCAATAGCGCCTCATGACGCCTCATGAGCCAAGTACCCCCCTGAGCAGCGCGCGGTGCTTCGCAGGCGCTACGGCGTGGTGGAGGGCCGCTTCTGCTTCGAGGGCGGCTCGCGCTGCGGGCGCGGCGAGGGCCTGCACGTGTGCGTGACGGACCAGGGCGAGGAGATCACCGCCACCTTCCAGCTGGCGGCACAGGGCAAGCTGGCCGCGCGCCGCCGCCCCGTGGCGCGCAAGCTCTCGGGTGAGTGCGCGGAGCGCCTGCCTCCCTAATACCACCCTCTCTAGACAGATTTCACTCAACTTTACCTCGCAACCATCATAAATCTCTATATCCCCACACCAAACAAACCTAGTACAATCCACCGTATTTAACACTACACCATATCCGCCGTATTAACCTCGAGGTCACCTCACCCAACTCGCCACACCATCAACCACACCATCACATCACAATTCACCTCGCGCATCACACCACACTATTCCCACCACTCCCCACTCAACACCACACCCACTAGATCTCACCGCGTGTACCACCACATCAAACCACTCCTCTCGCTATGCCGCACCAATCCACACCACGCCTAACCACACTACCACTCCTCCCCTCACCAATCCATACCAAAGCAAACCAATCCATACAAAATCACACTATGCCAAACCAAACCACACCACACCATGCCGTATCACACGATACCATATCTCATCTCACACCACATCATGAACGGCACTTCATTCACGATTCGCACATATGTTTTATTACATCTTTTACTTCTTGTCTTACGAAGACAAAAGAAATTAGCGCTAGAATCTTGAATTCTTTATTTTATTATTGTTTTTTACATTGGACCATAAGTCACTGTGAATAATCTTTATGAAGAAAATAAATCAGTAGCGTCTTCGATCTTCAAAATATGCTGATTGATTGAAATGTTATGAGAGGGCAAATACTGGCCCAAAGCACAATGAAAAACGTAACCCCCTTCCTCCACCCAATTGGGTAATTCAAATGCGTATTCAGTATGAATAAATTAAGACGCTTCTCCACTACACTGAAAAATAGTGTCCAAAGATGGATTTCTCCTATGATAAAAAGGTCTCCAAGGTCCCATCTTGAACTGTAAGGCTGAATTTGAATATTTTCCTTTCCCCAAAACTGATAGAGATTCGTCACTTTGGAAATATGCTTTTCGATTCCAAGGTGTATTCGATTCCAGCCACCAGGAGAGGTGGCATCAATTGATGTCACTGCAATACCTCTGACCTGGAGGGCCTAGGACTAGAGTCCTGGTCGTGGCAGGATTCTTGACACTAGCTAGACACTTAGGTGGAATTCAGCCGCTGACTGGAGGAGAATTGTAGCAGCCGTCTCCTCTGATCAGTACTTTTCCGTGGTTTCTCCGACCAACACGAGGCGAATGCCGGAGCAGTACCCTAACAAACGGGCCACGAACCGCGCGCGATCTTTCTTTCCTCTTCCTTTTCCTTTCTCTATCCCTTACTTACTCTCACATGCACTACACTATCAGTCTTGTCGGGAGCTTGGAGCTTGCCCCGCTGGTGGGAGATACGATTTGGGAAGACGACGTAGGTCGACGCCGTATCTCGCCAGGCAGCGGGGGAAGATCATGGCCACCTCCCGAATAACAAGCATGCACTGCACTTACGGGACTAAGCAGTTGCCGCGCCCGGAATCGCTAACCAGTGAGTGAGTGGCTTGGTTCGGTGTGCCCGGCAGCCATGGACAGCCCGCGCAAGCAGCTGCACTCGCGCCCGGACACGCGCGCCTCCGACCTGAGCTGCGCCGACTCGCTGCTGCCGGGCCTGGCCGGCCTCACGCCCGAGGCCGCGGCCGCGCTGCTGGCCGACCAGTGCTGCAACTGCGCGGCGGCGGCGGCGGCGGGGGGCGCGGGCGGCGACGGCGGCGCGGGGGCCTGCGCCCACGCCTCGCGCCACCCCAGCGCGGAGGACCTGCTCTGCCCCTGCAGGTGAGACAGGGCTCGAAGGCATGCGCCCCTGGTTGCGAGGCAAATCCTCATACGCTAGTGTTCGGCACGTTATGAGATTTCGTGCATCTGCCGAACGTCAGTGCTCGACAATTAGCCTACCAATCACATGTGTGAATCAGTGTGTGTACGTATATTAGAGAATGCAGAGAGGACGATGGTTATTACTTTTTCCTCTTGTACATGAGATGGAAACTTTCCACAAACGAAGCGAATTTTTATGGACGTGTAAGCGCCTCGGGTGACTCATGGGCAAAGAGCAAGTTTTCTGGGAGGCGGCCCCGGGTTCGATGACCGCCGAGGCAGAACGAAGCGGCATAACGAAGCTTTCAAAATCATCCGTTCCCGTAGCTGTGTGACGAAAGAAAAGGTTTGGATTGGCCAAATAAGCTTGAGAAAACATGATCGTCACATGTTTCCCTTACCCCCAGGCGTGAACAATAAAGGAAGGGTCCTGGCCTGGGAACACCTATAGCTGTCGAAAGTCGTATTAATACGACCCTAAAATGCCTAATGCGTACTTACACATGTTTATCGTTCCGCCTAGCCCGGTTGCTGCTGCTACGGCAGACATCTGCACTTCGTTGGTCGGTTCTGAAGCTCTCAAAGTTCCATTGTGGTATTTTTGCAACGAAAGCCATTTTCCAATCAAAGTCCTTTCCAGTCATGAAATCAGCAACGCTCCATTCACAGTGGTCGTGTAGGTGAAGTCAAAATGCCAAATAATAACTAACGGACGAATATGTAGAGCGTTAAATGGTTAAAGAAATGCGTGGAACTGATCCGAGATCTCTCCATATAAACAAGGATTTTCTTAACAAGTCACCTATAGTTGTGAACGTAGTGCACCATTCCGTTTCTAATTTCGCTAGTTTTTTAGAGGAGAGAAAATAAATTTTTCTGTAAGGTACATTTTGTATTTATTTTATTATCTTATTTTGCGCTTTGTTAACATTTTTGATTTTGAGTTTTCAGAAAAATTTTTTTGCGTTGTTCTTCGCGTATCATATATGTGTATATTGATGAAATGATATATTTTGTATTTACGAGAATTTTATGAATTCGTTTCGGAAACCATTAAAAATTTAATTTAAATTTTAGATTTAATTATTAAAACTTTTAATTAATAAAAGAATTGTTGGTCGTGTGCAACATAAATCATGCAAGTTTGTTATAATTTTTCCTTCTGTTTAATTGGTTAGTTCGACCTCTTGGCGCAGACTCCACCACGGCAGCACGTCGCCGTTCTGGTCGTCGGCGGAGTCGGCGGCGGGGCAGCACAACGCCGACCTGGACTCCAACTACGGGTGCGGCGACACGGCGTCCGTCAGCGACCTGCACCACGAGCCGTTCCACGCGGGCGAGGGCGGGTGGGGCGGCGGCGAGGGCGGCGGCGCGGGCGGCGGCGCGTACCCCGGCGGGCGCGGCCTGCCCCCGGCGCTGGAGCGCTGCGCCTCGTGCATCAGCAAGCTGGGCGCGCCCTCCATGTCCCGCTCCTCCACCGCCACCAACACCAACACGCCCACCGCCGGCATGGTGAGTCCTGCTCGCCAAAGGTCTAGCTTTCCTCAAGTAGGCAGGCAAAAAGACTTTTATTTTTACCAACAAAAAAGCATATTTTACTAAAAAAAGGTTTGCAAATAGGACAGTTATTCCGACTACACTGGAGGGTGTGTGTGCAAAAAGGTATATAAAATATGACAAAGAAACTTACATTCATAATTATTAAGATCATTTTTTCTATCATTAAACTGTTCATCTGCACTTACATGGAAGCATTAATTTTTTGTAACATTGATTGCACATCAACAATAATATTTATTTATATTCTCTATCAAGGATTTCACAAAATCATTTATCTATCACAAATAATGTTTTTAATATAAATACTGAAAATTATTCCTAATACCGCCCCCCTCCCCAAATTTAGTCATGATGCCGATGAAATTATATCACTGTAATGCTGCCTATGAAATGCTAATAAAGAGTGAAACAGTGTATGGATGCTCTTTTGAATCCATGAATGCCATTTATAAAAACACTGTTATTGTTTTTATTACACGAACTCCTGTAATTGAGTAATAACACATATCATGTTGAACATACAGAAATATCTGTTCTTAAAAGAGCTGTAAGTCCTTGCTACAACAAGTGATGAAATTTGTCATGGCTAAACAAATCCTGTGGGCATTAATAAGAGAAATCCAAGAATCTTTATTGGTATCATCTCCCTTTTACATAGCAATTTTTAGTACTTCAGAAATTGGAGCCTGGAACACTTTCTGACTGAAGACTTTTAAATTACCTGAAAATAATAACAATAATAAAAAGGCATTTTGACAATAATGTGGCTTCTAATAATGATAAAAACATGTTAAATTGTGGTGACAAATCATAGATTTTCTATTCTTCAAGAATAAAATTGTTTAAAACACTTCAAATAAGAATAATGTTTACATTTTTTCTCTGCAGGTTCCTTTCAGTCCAGCATGGACAATGGATGGTGGTCCAAGCCCACAATCACAGCCACCTCCACAAGGACCTATGGGAATGCCCCTAGGATCCATGCCAGTCTGTCATATGCACTACCCACGTGCATCCAGCAGTTGTGATCGTTCTTCAGTATCCTCACATAGTAGCAGCAGTGGGGGAACTTCTTCTGAATATTGTGTGCCACGATTCTCTGCAGCTCCTGATTGTTGGTATGTTAATTTACTCTATTATTCACAAATTTAGAATGAGTGATATCATCATCATCTTCTTCTTTTGCTTCTTCTTCTTCTTCTTCTTCTTCTTCTTCTTCTTCTTCTTCTTCTTCTTCTTCTTCTGCTTCTTCTTCTTCTGCTTCTTCTTCTGCTTCTTCTGTTTCTTATTCTTCTGTTTCTTCTTCTTCTGCTTCTTCTTCTTCTGCTTCTTTTGCTTCTGCTTCTTCTTCTTCTTCTTCTTCTTCTTCTGCTTCTTTTGCTTCTGCTTCTTCTTCTTCTTCTTCTTCTTCTTCTTCTTCTTCTTCTTCTTCTTCTTCTTCTTCTGCTTCTTTTGCTTCTTCTTCTTCTTCTTCTTCTGCTTCTGCTTCTTCTTCTGCTTCTTCTTCTTCTTCTTCTTCTTCTGCTTCTGCTTCTGCTTCTTCTGCTTCTTCTTCTGCTTCTTCTTCTGCTTCTTCTTCTGCTTCTTCTTCTGCTTCATCTGCTGCTTCTTCTTCTTCTGCTTCTTTTGCTTCTGCTTCTTCTGCTTCTGCTTCTTCTTCTTCTGCTTCTTCTTCTTCTGCTTCTTCTTCTTCTGCTTCTTCTTCTTCTGCTTCTTCTGCTTCTTCTTCTGCTTCTTCTGCAAAACATTGATTTTGACTTTATCAAATTTTAAATACTTATTGAAAGAACTAAAAGTTTGGAAATGGAAAAAATGTCTTGGCATTCACATTATCCAGTAAGCATACTTTTAAATAAAATAATGCTCATATTCACTGAAAAAATAATTCTTTCCAGGTATGATAGACCTCGACCAATGTCAACTGCTGGAACACCACACCTTTATCATGGGGCACCTCCAACTATACCTCCTAAAAGTCCAAAAACTCCTTCAAGTGGCAGTCAAGGTCCTGGCATCAAACCTCTTCCACCTGCAGCTCCTTGTTCATGCTGTCCCCCATCTCGACCACCTAAACCACCTCAAATGAATACCAGCAATGTACAAGCTGGTCGAACCTCTGACTCAGATTCTCCTTCTAAAAAGAAAATAAAGAAACCACCTATGCCACTTCCCCTGTCAACCACTCCTGCACCTGTTTCAACTCCAAACACAGGGCCTGTGTGCTTATGCCATCATTATCCTGGTGTGGTACTTCAACAACCAATGCAGCAAGCAAAGCACGATTCTGTTTCTGCAGCATATCCTGTTGGACCGTATGAAAATTATGATGTACCAAAGTCATTGTTGGGTGGAACAACATATCCAAAGGTGGGTTTTGGTCAACAAGCTTTATTTCTTTACTTTTAATTAATTTATTAATTCATTCCTTTGTTCATTTATATGAATTATATGAAATGTATTCAAAGTCCTACAGTATTTTATGTAAGATTCTTTGAGAGGTCTCTGTAAAATGAGCCATTTATTTATTGGTGGATTTTCCATATTAAATCAAGTAACAACAAATTTATCATCCTATCAATAGAAAAGTAATTCAAAATCGCAAATTATCTTTGTGTGTTATGTGGAATAATAAGAAATGGTTGCATACCCAGGTTTTAAGTATTCTTATTACGATTTTTCTTTGGAGTGTAGTTAAAACTATTCACCTTTCTATTTTGAAATCTTTCCTCTTTCTGGAAAGTTATTCATGAAAAATGTATTTTTATTTATTTCATTACCAGTTAAATTTATGATTATTAATATTGTTACCTAATATGTTTCAGGAACAGATGCGAGATGATGCCAAACAAGATGAACAACGTATGTCCATCTCTTCTCAACAATGTGATGAATATTATGACACACCAAAGAATCTGAAAGACTGTCTAGGATCACCTGCAGTGAGTGATTTACAATATGGAAATTATGATACCCCTCCAATGGTGAAGACTTTACGTAAACCTTGTGGTTGCATCATTAAGTATACAACAAAGAAGTCTGTTGTTATAACTTCTCAAATTGAAACTTCAAAAATGGTTTCTGAACATGAAGAAATTACAACTGCAGCCAGTTGTCCTTGCCAACGAGTAATGTGTTGGGCTGAAAACTGGATGATGCTTCCCTATTGTCGGCGTGGAAATGGTATGGAGAATACAGGAGTACCTATTCATAAAGTAAAACTTAGTGGAGAAGGAAAGATGCCTGTTGTAAATGCCAGTGGAGAAATTGCTATTTACGCAACTGTTGACAAATCCAAAAAGACCAATCGTCGTCTGACTAGTGGTGATCAGCAACAGGAGACTGGTCCGTTAGAATCCCAAGTGTCTCCAGATGTTGTGCAGACGTGTCCCAAACCTGATTCATCTAATTATGTAAATGTAGAACCCACAGCAGAGGGTGTTGCCATCTCCACTGTTAGTCAAGACACTTCAAATGCGACACAAGAAGGTGTTGGCACTAATTATGAAAATATTGACTTTGCACAATCTTTAGAATACTATGAAAATGCAAAAGATGTATTACAGAGAGCAGGAATTTCTCAGCAAGAAGCAGAAGCAATTGCAGGAGAATTTGAAGATGCTAGAAATATGTCGGAAGATCCATCTTTGTCTTACACTATTAATAATGGTGTCAAATACTGTAATAAATGTGGGCATGCATGTCACATTCAACAAGCAAGTTCAACACAACATAAGTCAGAAACAACAACACCTGAAGTAGAAACAGATTCAAATGTAATGACAGTATCTGCACTAACAGAAAGCTCAGATGCCTCCAGTAACAGGCAAGATGACTACCTCATGATGGAACCTACAAAACATTTGCAGAATGAAGGAAATAAAAATTTTCCTGGTTACTTACCTATGTCTCCAATTACCAATGCAAATACTACATGTAATAAACTGAAAGTCGATCAGGGGCTACCATCAGAAAAATCAGCCAGTATTCCTAGCTTAACAGCCCCAGTGGTAGATCGAAGTCGGAAGCGTTCTGATTCTGAATTTCCACGTGTTCCTGGCTCTGCTATGATGATGATGCACCATTCAGCAAACAGTCCTTACCTGCGACGCCTTCTTATGGATACTGCTGATGATACGCGACGAACACAAATGTTAACACGCAAGAGGTCAAGTTCAGCAGACTCCTCACGTTACCTTGATGGTGGATGTGATGACTTTGATAGTGGTCTTCCAGAACGTCCCATCTCGTCATCACAAACAAAACTGACAAATCCTGAACCAACTAGAAAAACATCTGCACCAACACCACCTGTTACAGTATCTGAAACAGATCAACAAGAGGTGTCTCAACGGCAACAAGTTCCAGAAAGACCAGTAGCCACAGAAGTTACTTCTGCACCTGTGGCAGGGGAAGCACCAGTAGCCACAGAAGAGGAAACTGATTCTGGCAGTGCAAGCAGTGGTTCTTTAAGAACTCTTGTGAGAGAAAGTGGTGTACTGGATGGAACGCAGGGTACACAGCCATCACAAAATGAAGTCTTGTCTCCTTCTTCCGTAAGTCAATCATACAAACATATATTATTAATGTCTGCCAGTAATTTTTCCTCTTTTATTTATTTAACATCAAAAAACTTGAAACTGTGTGTTATGTACTTGAGGGGGAAGAGCAATCTGTTCACATTTCCTTGAACTCTGGAATTCCTACCCTATTCCCCTCTGAGCTCAAGAGAACATGCACAGATATCGTGCTACAATTATGTCCAGAAGCAAAACAAGGGATCATTTTAGCATTTGCTCAAAGGATCAGGTGATCTAGACGAAACACCTGATCAAGAGGGGGGAAATATAAATACTTAAAAACTATGATTCTTAAAAATCTTTTTATTAGAATTTCAGATTTGTGGATCCTTTTCAAAACCTTTTTTAGGGAATAGACACTGAAATTAAATGAAAAGGAATTGCTTTATCAGTTCTTATGCTATTAATATTCCTAAATATTCCAAGATTTGTATTTCTTAATACAATTTTCAGTGTTATGAACCATTAAATATCTTTGAATTTTAAGCATAACTACATATCAATGATCTGTACAGGTACACATTCGGAGATCATCGAGTGTCCCGTGTAAAGGAAATAACCGAGACTCAAGCAGTTCCAATGATTCTGGTGTTTCAACCGGGTCTTTAAGGCAAAGAGGAGCAGATTTTGCAGAGTTTGAACTTCCTCTTACAACAGCCATGTCTGCAAGACGTCATCACCACGCATTAGCAGCTCGACACCCTGGAGCTTTGTGTCTCCATGCGTCATTACCAAGGCGTTCAAAATCTGTGGACCCACTTCGAGAGCTCAGCTTCCAGTTCCAGAAAATTAAGATTCCAGCTAAGTCATCATCTGCTGAAGCTGAAGTGCCTATCTGTCCAGCTAAACGGGATGGTACTAAAGGTATGTGTTACTTCAAAAACTATTCTTTTGTCTTCTTTAGAAAATTAAATTTATTGTTATAACCCTTGAAGTCCAATTACATATTTTCTTGATAGGATGGAAAATTAGATGTTTTGTCAATTTGTTATTGTTATTATTTAATATAAAATATTGCTATAGCTATCTTCTATTTTCTAATATTTGACTTTTTTGTTGTGGTTTTAGGCTTCCAAAGTCCAGGTGGTGATGGAGCAATGGTTGTACCATACATGGATTCTCGTAGTACTAGCAGTGGGACATCAGATATGTCTGACTATATTGAAACCCTCTCCCTGTCCTCCCATAGTTCATCTGATACTCCAGATAGTTTGAGGTAAAGAAAAATGATTTTTACAATTTTATGTATTATAAATTAAATGAATAAAAAAATTAATCTAGTTTCATTTTATTTTAGACTTGGTCGACCTGCTACCACTACTCTTCGACCTAGATCTGGAAAGGAATACCAGCTCATTGACCGATCTATTTTGGAGGGAGATTTGAAGGTATAAATTAGTATGTAAGTTCTAAATATCCAGAAATAACAAAAATTGTATATTCAGAGAAGCTTTGCATTGTGGCGTGTAGAAATGTAATTAATGAGAGGTATTATGGCTGAAACCAGTCTGCTGCATCCTATGTTTATATGAAACTAGCATGAACTTTGTATTCTGTCAACATTAGTAAAAAATGGTTTCTTTTGTAATTGGTGCTATCCAATGAGCTAAGTAGAAATAGTTATTTGTTTAAGTATTAGTATAAATTGATGTATAATTGTATTAAATTACTTTCTCTTGCTTTAGTCCTAGTAATTATGTAATAATATTGGCCAAGTGTGTGAGTAAATTGTGAAAGTGAAAAAAAAGTTAATTGATTGGTTAAATTAGCGGTTTTATGTAATTATAAGTCCAAATATCCACTTTAATAGAAGAACAAATTTTAAAAATCTTGCTTTCATTGATCTGAGAGTGTGCTTTTCATATTTTGTTTCTCTAGTAGAATAAATAGAAACAATGAATTAAGAATCTTGATGAGAAAATATAAGAGAAGAATAAGAGGAATTCAAATTTTCTCTTAAATAGATCATGAAAGTAAACCAAAATAATGGATGATACCATCAGTGCTGTCACTCGGCAAATGTCAACAGGGGTCCTGAAAGTTAGTGGACCCAAAATTGACTGGATCATGTGCACTCGCACTCCACTCTCTCCCACCCTCACAAAAACACACCACACACACGCACACATACACGCGCGCGTGCGCACAGACACACACACACGCGCACACACACACATGCACACACACACACGCTGTCACTCCTGCGTAGTCGCAATCAATTGCACCTTCTCTCCCACCAAAAAATATATCATTTCATGGTTTGTCAAGGGGCATCATATACCCCTTGACAAACAGACTCGAATCCAAACACTCATTCATCTAAAATTTCCCCTTCTCTCCCTCCCTTTCCTATCCTTCCTCTCCCAACAACAGCTTGTCTGGAAAGCGAGAGACTCCTTTCACTCACACCTCCTCCTTTCTGTTTGCTGCACAGACCAGCCTTCACTCACCCAAACTAGGAAGTGTTTCTCCACCAGTCCCAGATAGCAACTATCACATGAAGATGACTCTCACGCTCATTTTTCACACCCTTGAACACACTCACAAACATGCACACTGACACACTTGCATTCACACTTATGCACACTCATACACACTTGCATATTTTTTCAAACTTTCATATATTTTTCAAAATTGTTATTTTTTGTGGGCAAGGAGTTCAGTTTTGCTCTAGGACTGAAATTGTCTAGTAGTAGTACAGACAACAGACCCAAAAATTGATGCACAGGCTGAATAATGATGCAGTTGAATTCAGATCCTCAAATTTGTTAAATAATAATTATGTAGGAAATATTCATTGAAGTATGGCTAATTTATGTAATACAATTTATGCCATTGGATTGGATGAGATTGGAAAATCAAGTAGTAGGTGAAACTTAAAAGAAATGCCATAAACTAATAGGGAAATGAAGAAGTATCTTCAAAACAAATGAATAGTAATTTTAAAAGTTAATGGCTGTGACAGCAATTTATAGGTACAAAATTACTGTGTATTCAAACTTATAAGATATAAAATTGTCATGTGCTAGCCAACTAATGCATGTAGGACTTTATATGCTTAGAGAAATTGTTCTTTTCTAGTAGAAATGTAGCTTTAAAGATGTGTTGTATGGTTTGTATTTTGTGTAAAATTAAAATCTAAATTTTTATTGAACCAAATTATTGATTTTGTTGATAGCATCTTGTCCTTTTCAAATTTATGCTTGCTTTATGTGAAAAGTACGTGCATTGAATATTATTCCATAATTTTCATCAAAATAATTTTCAATCAAATCAAATCTGGTGTGATTGTACATTAGAAACTGATTATTATCTTGTTTCAGGCACACTGTCCTGGACCAGCTCCTATTGACAAAGGAGGACACCAGCTCCGGGGTTTGGTCGCACCTTACGCAAACATTACTCCTGTGCCTGAAAAGTCGGAATCACCTTCACCAGGCTACATGAGTGGTTCCCCTGGTCAAGAAAGAGAAGATCAACCACTTATTCCTCATGCCTACCCAAAGTGAAGCATATCTAATGTGTATATGTTATCCCAGCCAAGTCTGAAATTTTATAAAAAAATTTATACCTCATAGGTTCAAAATCCTTGGATATTAGTTTCTGTTCAATAAATCATGTGTCTTGTTTGTATTTCTAACGAGACTGACATGAGTGTGGTGCTGTGTGTGTACTAGACTGAGCTACCATTGACTGTGTAAATACCTGAATGTGTGCTCCATTGATAATTAAAAATGTACCCAATTAGGATCGTCATTATGCTCATAATCCAAGATATTTGGTATTCTCAAACTGAGCTTAAAAAGTATGATTTTTTTAAATAACAGTTTCTATCATCTCTACCTAATCTTTATCATTATGCATATTTTGATATCACATAATATATTTAGTAATTTGCAGTGAATTTAACATTTCTAAAGGAACTGTAGATTTCCTCTTCAAAAACATTGTAAATGAGCTGTATGTTAGCTTGCACTTTTTTAAAAATGAGAGAGGGATTTCTTGAGATAATCTTTTTCTACATTTAAATGATATATGCAATATTGGGGCATTTTTCTTGTCTTGAGAGTTGCATATATAAATATGTGAAAGTATATACTGATTGGGTGGTTTTCTACAGAAGAGAAAATGGATTTAATTGTTTGTGAATATGAGGTTTGGAATGAGTACGAAATGTGAGTGTGATTCTCTTCCTAGTCAGTTATCAAAGATTTTCAAAATCAATACAATTACTTGAATGTTAGTACTTAATGTCAGTGTTTGTCAAAAATTACATGACAAGAATAAACTTATAACATTGCATCAAAGGCCAGATGAAACTGTGTCATGTAAACTTCAAGCAATTCAGCTTGGAAAGAAACTGTCATGAACACATCATAGAGCCCCATAGAGTTCCTCAACCACCCACCAGGCTCAGAGTATTAGCAATCTTAGTTGCCATTAACAGCCGTTATTAACATCAACCTGGATTCGTTTGTTCAATTCGATACCTTTTCTGGATGTAAGGAAACACATCCAGACATTTGTTTCATCTGTGGCATTACTAATGAAATAGAGGTAAAATGTACAGTTTGATAGTTTAATATTATAGGTGATTTTTTCATCGTTTGCTTTGGTGAAAAAGTCGAAACTTGTACAGTGAGTTCATTGCAATTGAAATGGAACCAATATTACTGTGGTATAGTCATCATCATTATAAGATATGTATAATTTTTTAGTTGCACATTGTAAAAAGTTCACTGTGAGAATTATTAATTTCATGTTACAAGTATTTTGCCTTCATTTCTGCATTTTGGTTGTATACTATTTCAGAGGTGCAGGTTATGGTGATGGGTTATTTTCCAATGTTGAAAAATACTGTTTCATGACATTTACCAGTCTATTGTATGAAAATTTATATACAATGTTCAGACAAATAGTCTTTTGTGTCAGGAAAAACTGTTTGCACAGAGCTGCTTTGAACTAAAAGTACTACTTGTGCATTCAAACGTGTGTTTCAAATTCCTTTCCCAAGATTCAGATGTCACCCAAACTCCAAAACAGAAAGCACTTGGAAATCCCATAAAATATAATTGTTACTGTATTAAATGCTGGACTGAAAGAGAATTTTTGAAACTATGTAGGCAAATTTGCCTTTGTGTGAAACACCTCTCGTGTGTTGCTTGTGCAGTTACAGTATTGCCATCAGGCAAGTTTCATTAAAAACTAGTCAAAGGGACTTGATCAGTACTGAAGAATAATGTTCAAGCATCACAGAGATGCAAAGGAAATTGCTGAGTGCTGTGACATGTCCAGAGCTGTATGCCTAGTGTAATTAATGCCAACTGGAGAACATTGTACAAAGGTTTAGAGATACAGTAAAAAATGATTAAATCAAGCTTTTATTTTTTATTAATGTATCCTTGCCCTTATCTAAATTGTGTATATGACTGTAGGTAGTGGGGTATTTTCCTCTCTGGCTGCATGGTTAAAAATAAAACTTTTCATTACTTTATAATTATTTTATGGTAACTTATAATTTTCCAATATACACTTAGCATGTATCTCATCTAGCCCTCAGAAGTTTTGCTTCTTGTACTTCTCCACTTAACTGCAAACTTATCAAATAGTGTAAAGTCTCTGTTAGACTGTGTCTGTAAGACACATGAGAGTAAAATGGACAGCTTTTTTCCTAAAAGTTGCAGAAGAAAGTTTCAAGTTTCAAAACTATTCAGGGGTCATCCAGATAGTGCCATACACTAACACACAGCATGTCATGCCTACAGTACACATAAGTTTCATATCACTTTAGTAATTTTCAGTTGTCACACGTGTCATACCAGCCTATTCTTTTGAAATGAATAACTTACTGTTGAAATGTAAGACACCGGAAGAGGTGACAGAAAACAACGGTGTGCCACAAGAAGTGCAATAATGGTCTTGCGATGATGTTTTTATGCAGTATATTCAACTCTCTCTTTTGGAGACCAATGTCTTGTAGATGATGTGGAGATTGATTCTTAGAAGTTTGCTTAAACCTTCGACTCTGTTTCTGCATTACTTACATGGACTCTTGACCCCATATGTGCTATTGGAATTATGCCCCCATGGATTCTATTTGGAATTATTAAGAAAATGATGCTTTTGCTTCATTGACTATATCATTCTAAAAAAAAACAATAAATAACAGTATAAAAAATCTAGCATATCCTTATTTATAACTATATATTGGTGTCTATCATACCAGAATGAGAATGTCTGATATAAAGCTACTGACTCGTAATAGACAAATATGCCAGATTTTCATTCAGAAACATCAACATATAATAAAACAGAAATGGATATGTTTTTAGAATTTTTCTGATATTTTAGATGTGTAATGTGAAATCTATTTGGGAGCATTTCTGACCCTAGCCGCATAAAAAGTAAAATTACCTCAAACCAAGAGAAATAAACAAACTTAAAAGTTTACAACACGTGTAAAACTGGAAGTAAATAACATATCTATAAGGAGAAGTTCATGTGAATAATTTTCAGAGTGTTGAAAAACATTATTTGTGCCTGGGGTCACAAAACATCAAGAACCCAAACAGAGTCTAAGGGTTAAAGGGAGGTTGTACACATCATAGAACCAAAATTTTCAATTTTTGTTTTTTGTGTTATTTTGAATCTGTAATATTCACTTGACACAGCACAATATATATTTTCGAGATACTATGTTCCTATGGTCTTTTAAATGAAATTAAAATGTCTAGCCACACCAAGCATCATATCCGTTTTTTCATTACCCACCACTATATGATGTTTATTTTTTTGAAGTCATTTTGTGGGGAAATTTCTTTCTTAGTTGTATTTAAAGTGGTGTGGCAAAGCTGCTTCACAGTAGTCATTTGTTTCCTGTCATTTTGGGGGCATTGTTTTTGTTAATATCGAGGCGTAGTTTGTATAGTGAGCATATATATTTGTAGTGTCCTACAAAACCACTCACAATATACACAGTACTACTTTTTTAAGGCTAAAAAAAGGGATGAAGAGATGGTAGAAAAAGTTGAAAATGAGTAAGATTCTAGGAACAAAGAGGAAAAGTTCAGAGAACGAGGAGGAAGATCCTGATGGACCAGAATGTGCTAAACTGCAGGCTGAAAGTATGACAAGGAGCATGGGTATATAATTGATACCTTTATTAGAATTTCTTTATTAATACTATGTACAATGGACTATTACGTCCAATATACTTTTGACATACATAACTAGCGACGGAATAGAATGGCATAGACTTTCTCATAATACAGTCGACTCCGGTTGTAGTGAACTTCTAGGGACTAACATTTTTGGTTCACTACATCTCATGATGCCAAAATTAAACACACAAATTTCTCCACAATGATTGATTTTACAAATAAAGATGCAGCACGAAATAAAAATTACAATATCTTGATTTGTCCTTAAAAAATCAATTGTTTGCTTCGTACGTTTTTCATTAGTAATTTCTGTAGGTCCTCCACCAGAGTTCGTGCTCCGTCAATACTTGATTCTGCCTTGTCCACTGCCTCTGAGTATCGTAATGCAGTCTTGACACCCTTCAATGTCTGCTGGAACACCGTCCCACTATTTGTAGGCCTAGTAACATACGAGATCCTTCTGTCGCGGGATGGCGCGAGCGGCTAATGAAACGGATCATTTTCCGCGTGGCACGGTGGATTTCCTGTCGCCTACGTACAACACA
Organism: Gryllus longicercus; assembly: GCA_038098605.1. Classification (NCBI taxonomy): domain Eukaryota; kingdom Metazoa; phylum Arthropoda; class Insecta; order Orthoptera; family Gryllidae; genus Gryllus; species Gryllus longicercus. The sequence goes on from JAZDUA010000662.1 coordinate 557,456, forward strand.
ATGCGCTTTGTCCCGCGGAATCTCAAGAATCGTCGAGTTTGAAACTGGAGCGAAGAATCGCGCGTGGCCGCAGGACACTGCCAGTTGTAGAACACGCAGGACACCACCTTTGTTTCCGCAGTGAAACTGAAGAGCATAAGACCATCGGTAAGGTCCCCTACCTTCACCTTAGGGGAGACTTCTATTATGATCTTTGGCATTGACTTTTTCCAAGCTGCCTGGTATTGCAATTTGTGGCACCGAGGTGACATTTTTTTTTTCAGGAAGCAATTAATTTCCAGGACGTTGTCTTTCTAACGTTCACTAGAGATGAGGTTCAGGTTAACTATAACCGAAGCTTCATATGCTCATTTATAATGTAAGTGAAACGGGACCAGTGACTTAAGTCCACTATAACCAAGGGTTCACTATATTCGAGTTCTCTACGCAGGGCCGGATATTCCTATAGGCTAACTAGGCTTCAGCCTAGAGCCTCAAGATCAAGAGAGGCCTACACTCAAATTGTTGGCAAAATTAAAATTACACTATTCTGAAAACAATGAACACTAAAACACTGAACCGAAAATAAGGAGAAATTTTACGCGTATGACTAATAAACAACTCCGCCTGCAGTTATTGCTGGGTGGATCGAGTAGCTCAGCAATGCCGTTGCCGGTCCCAAGCCCGGATAAAGGAGGAGGGTTTCCGGGTGAGGCCAGCGACCTGCCCGGGGCAAAAAGGATAGAAATGCTCATAGAACAAAGGATAAGCCTCGGAATACGATTAACAAGACGAACATGGCACGAACAAGGACATCGGAATGGAAAACAGAAAACATACTGAGACTGGGAATATGGAATATTAGATTATGGAACACAAGCTATCATGAAATTCTAATGGAGTTAGATAGACACAACATAGATCTATGCTGCCTTTCAGAAACGAAAAAAAGGTAGAGGCATAACACAATTAAATAATTACACACTTATCTATAGTGGAGTACAAAAATTCTCAAGAGCAAAGGAAGGAGCAGCAATCATAGTAAACAATAAACATCTCGATAAGATAATAGACTACAAGTATATATCAGAAACAATTGTTACAATGAAATTAAGATCTAAAACAAAAGCAATAAACATAATCTCAGTCTATGCCCCTAAGAATAACAAGCCTACACACGAAAGATAAAGGTTCTACGAGAACCTACAAGAAGTTATACACCAGACAAATCCAGAGGAGACAACTATAATAGCAGGCGACTTTAACGCAAGAATTTGAAATGACGTTATCCCTGGCATAAAAAACAGATTCAACGAAACGCACCTAAATGAAAATGGAGAACTGCTCATCGAGTTCTGCTTGAATAATGAATTAAGAATAAATAATACCTTCTTCGATCACAAGGATGAACATAAATACACATGGGAAAATAATAGGGGACACCGAACCATAATAGATTATGTGATAACGAATAGAATGTGTCACCCATCAAACATCTTAGATATAAGAAGCTTAACAAGCGCAGATATTGGAAGTGACCATAATCTGGTGCTAGCCAAATTAAAAACGACACTTAAACGGGAAAAAACAATACCCAGGGATATAATATCAAAAATTAATATCCAATCCCTTGAAGATGGGTCAACACAAAAACTTTATAGAGATCGCTTAGACGAAAGAATCAATAACAACGGAATTAGAGAAGAAGATATTGAGACAGCCTGGGAAAAAATAAAAACTAATATACTCAAGTCAGCGGAAGAAGCATTAGGACAAATTAACAGAAAAAGTCAACAGAAACAAAGGCGGAATATATGCAGAAGAGGTTAAAGAAATAACTAGGGAGAAACTACAAGCATTTCTTAAATACAAACAGTTTAAATTATTACAAGACTATTAAGAATACAAACTTATAAGAAATCAAGTAAATATAAAGATCAGAAAAATAAAACAAAATTATTGGGAATCATTTACTGCAAGAATGGAACACGACTTTTACGGCCTGCAAAAACAGATATGGCGTTTCATAAGAAATACACGCTCTGAAACAAATGAGTTGATAAACACAACAAAAATCAGTAACACGGAATGGGTGGAATATTTTAGTAAGCTATTTCACAATAACGAGGCTCCAGTATTGGATATAGCCGACACACTAACACAAGACTATGAGATCTCAGAAGAACAGATTATACAAACGACACCCAAATTAAAAAATAGGAAATCATCCGCAGAGGATGGCATATATAACGAACTATTAAAATACGGGGGTCAATCATTACATAAAGAATTAGTAAAACTGATACAAAACATATACAGGCAGAGTAAAATACCAGAGGAATGGAAAACGAGCTTTCTAATCCCCCTTTTTAAAAAAGGGGACAAGTTAGACCCAAACAATTATAGGGGAATTAACCTTCTGAACACAACGCTTAAACTAACAACAAAAACTATCACACAAGTAATAGAAAACCTAATAGAATGGAAAGAAGAACAGCAAGGATTCAGAAGAGGAAGATCATGTAATGATGCGATCTTCATTATACGACAAATTGTTGAGAAATCCCTGGAATTCGACAAACCTGCATATATGTGTTTCGTAGACATACTGAAAGCATTTGACAGCGTACGCCTTGTAGATATAGCAAGATTATTAAAGAAAAGAAATATCCCCTGCAACCTTATTAAACTCATAGCAAATATATGAACACCAGAATGAAAATAAAACATAACGAACAAATATCCCAAGCCATAACAACAGGTCAAGGAATAAGACAAGGAGACTCCCTCAGCCCAATACTCTTCAAACTGGTAATGAAATACATCAAAAACAATCTTTCGAACAAAAAAGGATATTACTTCGGCTCTTATAACATAAACTCATAAGACGAAGTTATATAAACATAAACTCATAAGACGACATATCTGTTATGCAGACGATACAGTCTTAATTGCCGAAAGCGAAGATGATTTACGCCTCCTGTTTCAATTCTACAAGACATGCCAGTCATTCAACATGAGGATATCCACACAAAAAACTAAATGCATAACAATCTCGAAAGAGCCATTGAGATGCAAACTAGCTATAAACGAATACCTAATAGAGCAAGTGATGGAAATACAATATCTAGGCATAACAATAACTAGCGATGGCAGATCTATAAAAGAGGCTAAGGAACAAAGCACTAAAGCATATAGAATAGCAGGCTGCCTCAACCACTCGATATGGCAAAATCAATATCTAAGAAAAGTCACTAAAATTAGAATATATAAGGGAGTAATTAGACCAGTATTGTCATATGCAGCTGAAACGAGAGCAGACTAAAAAAAATATGCCAAATGATGGAAGTGTCGGAAATGCGGGTGCTGAGAAAAATTACAAATAGAACGATAAGGGATAAAGAACCTAATATTAATATAAGACAGACTTGCCAAATAGATATAATCTCAGACTGGGTTCGAAAAAGAAGAAAGAAATGGAACGAACATATAGACAGAATGAAAGAAGACAGACTGGTGAAAGTGACTAGAGATAGAAGACCGGAAGGAAGGAGAAGAGTGGTTTCCAAGAACTAGGTGGAAAGACATTTTGTGAAACAAGACAGCATGAATATAGTGCCAATTTATAAATATGACTACATAAATGTAATGTATCAGGTTTCTTTAAATTTTAATTAAGTATCCTTTGTCAAGAAACAGGCTCTAGCCTAAAATAAAAGTAACAAGAAGAAGAAGAAGAAGAAGAAGAAGAAGAAGAAGAAGAAGAAGAAGAAGAAGAAGAAGAAGAAGAAGAAGACTAATAAACAAACAAAAAGAATTACTGGTTAAGATCAACGCGTTCGGCTCATTGGGTCTGTTCACTTGTATAGTATACAAACGAGCCACAAGAAAATAATTAAAATATTCAGAATTTTTTTCACACACCTAATGAGAAACGTCATGTTCAAGATGTTGCAAATTTAGATAGTGATGTCAAATATAGGTCTACTGTAACAGATGCTGGCTTGTGGACAAATTTATCGCAATATGATGTATCGATTTTTTATTCTAGTTAGGAGCCGGTAGGTGGTGGCTAGGTCGTAATGGGTTGCTTGGGTTATTGTGTTTATTTTGGAGAAGAAATTGTTTGATAGCGCAAAGGTTCAAAGTGCAATATGGTGAACTCTTTTTATCAAAACATGAAGTCTGATTTTTATTAATAGACTGACTCCGTACTGGATGGGACGTTGGCCCACGTAATTAATAACACAAATTAAAACCCTAAGGTAAACACAAAAAGAACCCTGAACTACAACTAACAAGTTTTATTTACAATGAGGATATGCACAATCTAGCCTAAACGAATGAAATTGACTAAAACTAACACAAGGACCTATGAAACTCTACAGGATGGTGTAGAGTAGTTTGCAATGAAAAGTTCTCTTCTGTGGGTCCTGCTGGCGAAGAAGAAGAAGCGTCGAAGAAGAAGCGTCGGCACCTCCGTACGCGGGCCAGAGCGGAACCACCCCTGGCGCCCGACGGGAATCCCTGGCAGGTAACGACTCTACCGCCCAGTCCCATCCCTTCCAAACCCACGACGGCGAGGGCACAGATGGCGGCTGGCAAACCGTCCCTGTCAACCAGCGCGGCCGGCCCCGCAACGCTAATTCTCCGGCGGAGGCGTCCGGGCACGCCCCGCTCGAAACACGGGAGCCCCAAGCGGCGGCCGCCTCACGACCGCCGAAAAAACCGTACTATATTAGGCTCAGGATCTCCCCCGATGCTGTGATCGCCCACGGTCGTGCGCTGGACGTCGCAACAGGCAAAAAGGCCACAATTGGCCGAGCCAAAACGCGGGGGAAGCGTATTGTCTACGCAATCCACACCACCGACAAGGTAGCCTACTTAGAGGCGGAGAAATATGCTAAATTGCATAAGATATTTCTCTTCGCACATCCGCCACCGCGTGAAGGGCATGAAAAGACCCTCCGAGTGGCAATCATGGGACTCCCGAGAGGGTTCACCGAGGGAGAAGTGGCGCAAGAGCTGAGAGAGCTCGGCTACGACCCCCTGGGCGTCAGGCAACACTGGCGTCTAAAAGAATCTGCGGTCGCCGGACCCGCAGGTGAAGGTGAGCCTCCCTTAAACGAATGGCAGCGCAGTAAACTGCTCACGGGGACATTCATGGTCACCCTACGCGACACTCCTGCCTCGCGAAAAATATATTCGGTCCGTCAGTTGGATAGCTTCGACGTGACTGTTGAGCGCGAAAAGAGGGCACGACACCTCTTTTGCGCTCGCTGCAGCAGATGGGGTCACCACTCGGCCAATTGCGCCTATGACTACCGCTGCAAGCTCTGCAAGGGAAATGGCCACCCTACGGAGCAGAACAAGCCGGAGTACATGGGCACGACACACTGCCCAAAACGGGGTAACTTCAACCTCCCACCTGAATGCTGCAACTGTGGCGGACGCCATGTAGCGTCGTACTCCGGCTGCAGCTACTTTAGTCTTCCCAGTCGCCCCTCAGACGACGGGGAGAATGCCGGGCGGCCAGATCACGGCACCAATGTCCGAAATCGGGGCGGTGCAGCCCGGCAGGAAAGTAACGGGACAGCCTGGTCAGCGGTGGTACAAAACCTAGCAGAGGCAAACACCGCTCAGGTCCCCGTGTCGCGGGATGCAACCGGCGCGGTGGAGTCGCGGACCAGCGCTCCACCCGCGGCCGCCCCTGCAGCGTTCTCCAGAAGCCAGTTTCTGGCAATGCTTGCACAACTGGCAGCTCTTCTCCCCGAAGATGGCGCAAACCACTAGGAGACGCCCAGAATCTACCTGCATGCAGCCGCTGCGTGCATGCACCTGGAATGCGCGGAGCGCACTGCAGAAAGCCCAGCAAATAGGCGAGTTCATTCGAAAGCATGATCTCGATATCATGGCGATACAAGAGACGTGGTTCAACGCCCGGAGCGACTTCCGAATTCAAGGATTCGCAACATACCGGAGAGACCGCGAAGGCAGATTGGGAGGTGGAGTCGCATTGAGCATTCGCCGCGACATCCCTCAGCTCCAGGCAAACCTCTCGACTCTAATGCTGACATCACTCGAAGCTGTTGGAGCGCACATCTGGGTGGGAAAGAAACGACTCCTTGTCGTGTCCGTCTACTGCCCAGATCAAACTCTCAACGCCTCTGAGATTGAAGCAATTCTAGCGCTAGACACCAAGGTTCTGCTACTTGGTGATTTCAATGCAAGACACCGGTCATGGGGATGCTTAGGTTCCAACAGGAACGGCACCAATCTAGCCACTCTAGCAGCGACGAGACGGGGTGTATGCGCACCGAAAAGTCCCACATATTTCCCGACAGCCCAGCGCGGAACGCGCAAGCGACCGGGTATTATCGATTTTGCGATCGCGAAGGGGGTTGACGGCGATGTACCGTCGTCACTACCCGAACTGGACTCCGATCACAATCCGGTAATATGTGTGGTGGCATCTCTTGTCGCAGTACGCCAGCAAAGAATGCGAACAACGCGCGACACGGACTGGGTCGGTTATCAAGCTCAAGTGAGCGATTTTCTCGAGCAGAGACCGCTGGTGACAAACATGGATATAGAATCTGCGGTGAACTTGTTCACTGACACGGTTATGTCCGTTTACAAAAAGGTCACGAAAGTGACGCGCGTGCCGGATTCTCGTCCCGAGCTCACAGAGGAGCAAAGACGGACACTGCAAGCGCTCCGCAGAGCAGTAAAGCTTCATCGCCGATTTGGTGATCCCGCAGACGGGGAGCGGGCGAGAGCGCTGAGCCGAGAATTCCGTGCGTCTCTGAGAGACGAGAGAAACGCTCGGTGGAAAAGTACAATAGAAGAGTGCAATCTCCACGATAAACGCCTATGGGGCTTATCCAAAGCGCTGGGGCGGCAACCAGGAGTAAATCACCCCATTCAAACCAACGCGGACACCCCAAGGCTCCCTGGCCAACCTCCTCCGGCACCGGTGTATGTGTGGGACGACGCTGCAAAAAGCGAAGTCTTTGCTGACTCGCTCGAGCGGCAGTTCCGACCCAACGACGCCGGAGCCTGCGATGCTCACGTGACTGCGGAGCGCCTACGGTGCCTCCTGGCAGTCAGACCGAATACATCAGCCCGTCGCGTGACTGACGGAGAACTCTGCGGAGTGCTCCGCCACCTCAACCCAAAAAAATCTTGCGGCCCTGACGGCATCACCGTCGCCCACTTGAGATCCGTTGGTGACAAAGGGGTTGAATTTCTCCTGGCACTTTTCAATGCCTGCCTAGCACAAGGATATATCCCGCGCCCGTGGAAAACAGCTAACATCTGCTTAATACCCAAGTGCGGTAAGAGTCTCTTCCTGCCGAGTAGTTATAGACCCATTAGTCTACTCTCGCTCCTAGGAAAGACTCTAGAACGCCTCATACTGGTGCGCTTGCAGCAGGAAATACGGCGTCTAGGTCTCCTCCGAGACGAACAATTCGGGTTCAGAACGGGTCATAGCTCCGCGCAGCAGCTGACGCGCCTCTGCACCGAGATCGGCCTCTCTCTCGAGAGGCGGCAGAATCTGCCTACCGTCTTTCTGGACATGCGGTCGGCCTTCGACACGGTGTGGCATGAGGGGCACTCTTATGTCTCAGCGAGTCAGGGATAAGCGACTGCTACACCAGACTGATCGGTAGTTTTCTCACAGAGAGAACGTTCAGAGTGCGAGTTAACGGCGTACAATCGTCCCTAAGACGCGCAGAGGCGGGAGTTCCACAGGGGAGCGTTCTCTCCCCCACCCTCTTCGGCTTGTACGTCAATGATGCGCCTCTGCTAGCAGAAAGGAGAACGGGAATTCAGCGTTGCGGGCTCCTGATGTTCGCGGATGACTTTGCGTATTACGCGAAATCGGCGAACAGCAGGCAAGCAGTGAGATACCTGAACGAATGCCTCGCCGCCTTTCCCACCTGGCTTCGCCAGAAACGCCTCACCCTAAACCTTGAAAAATGCGTGGCCGTTAACTTCACCCGTCAGAGGGCAGACCCCGAGGAAACGATGTTGCTTGCGGGCGCGCATCTTCCTTGGTCCCCATGCGCGAGGTACCTTGGCGTGACTCTAGATCGTGGCCTCTATTGGCACCAGCACGCCAAGGATCTTCGCCACAAAATTCTTGCGAGGACATCCCTCTTGCATCTCCTTAGCTCCCCGGACCTATCTCTCTCGCAGAAGCGTCTCCTTTTCACCGCCTGCATACGAAGTTTATGGACCTATGCTTGCGAAACCTTTGCGGCAGCGCCGGTCTCGACCCTACGCCCGATTTGGGCGGCCGAGAACCGAGCGGTGCGGACCGCCACGCGGCCGCATCTCCCTCCTCCTCCTCCTAACCGCCACCATAGGAACAATGCAAATTACGGGGCCTTGGGCGTGAGTCGTCAGCTGCCAGAGGAAATCCGCCGGAGGGCACACACGGCGCTCACGCGGGCGCTGGGCCCGAAAGCTCCGCGGCTCTCGCGCGAAACCGGCCGGGCAGTGAACTGTGAGGTCCACCGGGCGTATTTTGCGCCGAGAGGGCCCAAGCAAGTGGCCTCCACGTTCCGGGCGCTACCGTCGCAGCTTCTCGCAGAACTCTGCGAGCAGCGGCGTGAGGCTCCCAGCGGGACGAGTGAGGCTCCGCCCGTTACAATTGCCAGGGCACATTGTGCCTAGCCGCCACGGACGCTTGGAGCAAAGTCGGCGCCGTGGCGCACATAGTGTAAATAGTGTTTAGGATGTATATAGTGTCGTATGAAAGTGCGTGTGTCAAGTGATCTAGTGTGAATTTGCGTGTGAATGAGAAAAAAAATATACCCAAGAAAACCAATACTATAAAGCGTGAAGAAGAACAAAGACTTGTGTTAATCTTAGGTTGCCGGCCAAAGTGCCGGCTTCATCCATAGGTTAAGTTAGAAATAAGTTAGTAAGTAAGTTCTGCCCCCTTCTTTGCCGCATAAGCCATAGAGCTGCGGCGTATGTTGTACCCCCAAAAGTAAATAAACTCCCGCCTCGCCAGGGCTACTGGCGGGGGGAAAGTTGAAAAAAAAGTCCTGCTGGCGCCCCCTGATGGGGAGGGGGAGCGTTGGTGCGTGCAACCGGTTGGTGCTCGCGCGGCAGGTGGACTCTCGCCGTGTGCGTGTAGTAGCACGCCGCGCTGCCCGAGAACGCTTCTGCTACTATTTTCTCTCTTAGGGCCGGTTTCACCAAACAAAGAGTAAGAGTTTACTCTGAAGTAAATCATGTTTACTCGAGAGTAACTTCTTGGAACGTTTCACCAACACTTTACTCGAGTGTAAATCGCTTACACGAGAGTAATTTCGAGAGTAACTTTACACTGCGAAAATCCGTCGGGTAAAGTACGGAGTAAATTTAGTTTTCAACGTGCATGTACCTCCGAAATGTTGTTACGGCTCGACGATTACGAATGATAGCATTTGAAGACGATTCCAGCAACGATTCGGAATATTATCCACTAGTGAGAAGACAAAGGGTGCGAGAGAGAATGGATTGGTTTTAATTATGACGATCGAGATTTTGTCACGAGGTTATGTTTGACCAAATCAGCTGTTAACGTCGTCAGATAGATTGTAAACTGTAGAGAACGTGTAAATTTATTTTTCGCCCATATGGATACGAAATGAATGTATTACTTACAAACAAAAGGAAAAATAATAAACTACAGGGACTAAAAGTACTAAGAAATATTTATTTAGTAAAAACTGTATGTGACGTATGGGAGAGATCATTTGCGCACGTTTTCTTAAGTTCCAGAATCCCTTTTCAACATTTTAACTATAAATAGTTCAAAGGTGAATAAAAGTTTAAAAATAAAACTAATAATACTAAATAATAATAATAATAATAATAATAATAATAATAATAATAATAATAATAATAATAATAATAATAATAATAATAATAACAACAACAACAACCGAGCGAAGAGGCTCAGTGCGTAGCGCGCTGACTTCGTAATCGTGAGGTCCGGGTTCGATTCCCGGGCCGGCCATTCTGACCGGGGCTTTCGTGGTTTCCCTCGGTCATAAGGCGAATGCTGGGATGGTTCAAAAAGTCCACGATCACCTTTCACCAATATCCTATCACCTCCTAATCCATTAATAATAATCACACTTCAAGGCGTAACAACCTTGTTGTAATCCAAGGATACAGCTGAAAAAGCTGATCCTGGAAGAATTACACACGTTAATCGTGTAGCGTGGTCAGTAATGGCCTATACGCCAATAATAATAATAAAATTTAGAATAACGCGAGATCAGCAACATTTGAAAAACTAAACATTTTCGTTCCCGAATTATAAAAAATTTATTTGTACTGCCATCGGTAAACGAACTGCAAATTTGATTTTTCTGCGTTTGCTAACAAAATAGTAACTCATCTCCTGCGAAGAAAAATGAATATTTATTAAGAAATAAAGATACAAAAACTAGGAAATAAACTATATCAACCCAAATCACGATAACAGCGCACAAGATAATAACGCCAAGAACTCCAGAAATGAAATGAATGATAGAATATAAGGAATTAATCAAAGGTTCGCAGTGGTTCCCAGCGTCACTCTCGCTCACAGGTTCTTGAATCGCTCTCAAATATTGCGCGTTCAGCTGATTCGCGGAGTAAATCGGAGAGTATGTACTCTAAGAGTAAAAGAATCCTGTAGAAGCATGGTGAAACGCTCATATTGTACTCGAGTTACTATGTAAGAGTAAATGCTTACTCTCGGGTAACTACTTTCAACTTTACTCGGCTGTTGGTGAAACCGGCCCTAGGCTGCGAAGCTGATGGCCCGTGGCAATCTCTACAGCGCAGCGTCTCTACCCGCACGCCGTTCTCCAAGCGCTCCGACCGCGAGCGGAGGACTTGGCACTGGCGCAGCCGAGCACCAGCTCCGGTCGTTTTGTCCCTATCACGACCTGGTTTTCTCGGAGCACCCGCCACCCGCCGCGATGGCCGCCTCGTTGTAAATTGATGCGATGTGGTCATGATGGGCTCTCCATAGCGGCGAGAGGTAACGGCACTCCGTCACCACGTGGCCAATTGCCTCGACTGCCCGGCGGTCATCAGGCCACGTGCAGCCAATGTGGCACACGCTGGTGGTACACGCTGGAAACAAATTTATACACCGGAATCCGCATGTTGCGGCCGGATTGGAGAAAATAGGTGGATTCCTTCCCCAGCCCTTTTAGGGCACTTTCTTATACTCATGGAGCTGCCCGGCCGAGCCATCGCTGGGAGTGCGCTTCCTGGAAAGAGTGGCGCAAGCGTCTCGCCAGCGACGACCGACCTTTGGCCCAAATCGTTCCTCAGCCAGCGCCCCCTCGGCTCCTTGGGCGGCTTGCGGGCTGCCCGTGGGGGAACCGCCGGGCGCCTGTGCTGCGGGGCTGCCCCGTTGGGCCCCAAGGCCCCGGTGCTGCTGTTCCCCGGCTGTGGGAGGCGGCACGCGGCCCGAGGATGGCGACCCAACACGGGGCTGCACCTGTGCTGCCCTCTCCCTCGGCTGCAATGGCGTCGCTTGGCGTCGGGCCTAACGGTTCCTTCCCATTTCCGAATGCCTAGAGAGGGAAGGAGTGGGGAATGGTGAACGAGATTATGGATTGTCCGTCATTGTCAGTACCCCCCATTTGACTTTGAGTCGTTTCGTCATCTGTCTTGCTCGTGTCCAGTAAGTCCGTGGGCCAAATGTACAACGGACGCACCGAACATTGAATTGGAACGAATCAGCCATCATATAATTCGATTTATTGAGGTCCGATTCGATTTTATGAGGCCCGATTCGATTTCATGAAGCCCGATTCGATTTTATTAGGCCCGATTCGTTTTTATGAGACCCGATTCGATTTTATGAGTTCCGATTCGTTTTTCTGAGGCCCGATTCGATTTTCTGAGGCCCGATTCGATTTTATAAGGCCAGCTTCGATTGTATGAGGCCCAATTCTATTTTATCAGGCTCGATTCGTTTTTGAGGCCCTATTCGTTTTTATGAGGCTCAATTCGATTTTATGAGGCCCGATTCGATTTTTTGAGACCCGACTCGATTTCATGAAGCCCGATTCGATTTCATGAGGCCCGATTCGATTTTATGAGACCCGATTCGATTTCACGAGGCCCGATTCGTTTTTTTGAGGCCCGATTCGTTTTTATGAGGCCCGATTTGATATTGTGAGGCCCGATTCGATTTTATGAGACCCGATTCGATTTTATGAGGCCCGATTCGTTTTTATGGGGCTCGATTCGATTTTATGAGGCCCGATTCGATTTCATGATGCCCGATTCGATTTTATTAGGCCCGATTCGATTTTATGGAACTCGATTCGATTTTATGGTGCCCGATTCGATATTGTGAGGCCCGATTCGAGTTTATTAGGCCCGATTCGATTTTATGGAGCTCGATTCGATTTTATTAGGCCCGATTCGTTTTTATGAGGCCCGATTCGATTTCATGATGCCCGATTCGATTTTGTTAGGCTCGATTCGATTTTATGGGGCTCGATTCGGTTTTATGAGGCCCGATTTGATATTGTCAGGCCCGATTCCTTTTTATGAGACCCGATTCGATTTTATGTGGCCCGATTCGTTTTTATGGGGCTCGATTCGATTTTATGAGGCCCGATTCGATTTCATGATGCCCGATTCGATTTTATGGAGCTCGATTCGATTTTATGAGGCCCGATTCGGTATTGTGAGGCTCGATTCGATTTTATGAGGCCCGATTCATTTTTATGGGGCTCGATTCGATTTTATGAGGCCCGATTCGTTTTTATGAGGCCTGATTCGCATTTATGGGGCTCGATTCGCTTTTATAATGCCCGATTCGATTTTATGAGGCTCGATTCGATTTTATGAGGGGGTTCTGCACATACGTGCTTTGAGAGCCGATTTTGGCGACGGTCTAGTCCGTCTCGACGCTACGCAAGTGTTGTTCATAAATTATAAAAATGCGGATTTCTTAGTCATCCGCATGGGTCGATGTGGATTGCGGACTGAACGTCGACAATGCAAAGAAATATGCGGTACTTTTTTCATCTTCCGGTCTTCAATTGACGCAACTCGTCTCCAAGCCCCGAGGAGACGTTGAGCGCTTTGCGTTTGCGGAGTAATCCTCCATTAATATTTCCATATCCCATATCAGTCACGTATCGACGCAGTCAGTATTAGGGAACCCTAGTGGAATGCTTCATTTGATAACAATTCTACAGATTTCCTAAAGGACTGTACGATGAACACCGTTTTAGTGCTCCCAATGGGTCAAGGTATAGTTTGTTCGTCCACGTTCCCCTAAATCCAACTCGTTCGTTCGTCCACGTTCCCCCTGCCAAAGTTTTGAGTTATCAAAAACGTTCTAAATACTGCTGCATGGAATGAAAAATTGCTTCGAAATGTCAAAAATTCGTGTTTTGGACGTTTATTTTATCCAGGTTTGACTGTATATTTAAATAAAAATGATCAACGTGGATTAAAAAAAAAGTATTTTTGTATTTTGAAAATACAAAATACTGTCAGGAAGTATTTTTAATACTGATACAAAATACGTGTTCGAATATGTATTTTCGAAACAAAATACAAAAGTATCGAAAATACGTAGTTTCAATACACAACTCTGCCTACAGATGTTATTCAGGTCAAGTCGGAACATTGAATCAGAAGGAACAAAGTGAAGAGAATGAAGTTTCAACTCATATTGATGAACAAGAACCCTCAGTGATGGAAGAGGATGAAGAAACACGAAAGTTGGTAAATTCATTTTGATTATGTTTTGTACCGCATGAAGCAAAAACACGCACACACCTCATTGAGTGTCAGCTAAAAAAGTAAATTTAATGACAATTCCCAATGACATTTCAGAAATTGACAAATCTGATAGTCGCATTTCTACCAAAGCCACTAGAAAGAGAAAATTATTTTCTATTTTTCTATGATTTTAATATTTCTGAAATGTGATTTTATATTGATATTTTGCCATTTATTTCTAAGTTTAATTCATTTATATAGTTTTCATATTTCTAAGCAACTAGTTTTCTTTTAACCATGATTAGTTCTGTTTTGCTGGTATTAAGATTCAAAAGACTGAACACAGTTTAACTATTGGAGAGTGAATTTTTTCCTTAATGTGTTACTATTGACAACAAGAATTGTAGTATTTTTTTGAAAGTATAGTTCATCATTTCTTCTTCTTTTTTCTTCTTCCAAAACCATAAGCAAATATGTTTTATTTTGTCAGAAGTTTATTCTTATAAGGGGTTTCTATCGATTTCTGTTCAAAAAAGTGGAGTTATCAAAGTAACCGCAACCAATCAAAGTAACCTTCAAATTACAAATTATATACTACACATAAACAAATCACACAATTAACATAAGTTTCCTGTTTCCTAACATCAAAATATTACCCAGCCTAAGTCTGCAAAATTATTACTGTCCACTTCTGTTGCTGCCAAAAGAGAGAGAGAGAGAGAGTGGCCCATTCTAAATAATCATGGAAACTCAATTTTCAATGCAGTCTTCTCATGAATTGAACTTAATGTCTTGGGGCCATGCTTCCCAAAAGAATCATGGAACAAAGTTTTTGACACGTCCTGAAGACGTGTATTCCTTGATCTACACTATTGGTATGCATCCAATTCAAAAGTAAACATATGTTTAATGCAATTTTCCTTTATTGAATGCCTTAGGGGGATTTCTGGTACGTTACACTACGAGTGTTCAGTAAATACATCTCACTTCCTTTTCAAAGTTTTTGTGCTGGATCCTGGAACATTTCTGTCTTCTGTTACGACTCCAACCATTCTTCTACTTAAACACGAAAGATTATTGTTCAGATTCTCTCATCTAAACCTAACATCTGGATAATATCTATAACCGTGAGATGTGGCTCAGGGCATCAACTGATGTCACTACAGTTCCTATGACCGGAAGATCCTAAGGTAGTCCTGATGGTGGTTACGTTGCAGACACTAACGTACTTGAAACCAAATACGTGATTGTGAGTCACGTATCACAGTAAACACAAATGCAATTTCAACAGTGTTCTACTTTATAAAACATTCTTTTTAGCATGTAGATTGTTCAACATGTCTCTTCTTTCTACTGGAAGAACTTACCTTTTTCAAAGCTAAAAGGAACTTTTCTTACTTAAAAACTTCAGTGTTGTGCTTAGGAACTTCAAAGGAAACTTTTATTGCAAAATAGTAATACACAACTTAAACTTAAAAGAACATTTGGCACAGATTATTGCAAAAATTTGAAATATGATTTTAAAACTTTATAATCACAATGACAAGATATTTTGAACTGGTATCATTATTGACCAACTACAAATGTTTACCAAGTACAATAATTATTTATGATACACAATATTTTTCACAAGTTCTTAGGTAAAATATTAAGTTCATTTAGATATGCAGGGTTCTTCAGGTATAAACAGGAACTTTAATGTCCCGACTTTTATTACCTAATTGTTAGTTTATCTTTGATATGTTGTTGCATCTGTTAGGTATTCCACTTGTACACGATATTTAAAAGGTTTATACCTACAATTCAAATGCCTTGTACTACAAAAGTAAAAATGCTAAAACCATATAACAGTCAAAACACAAGATTAAAGTTAATATTTCCAGGTGGTGTATTTAAGAAAATTTTTATTGCTCTGATCTTCAAGCTAGTCAACAACAACATTAATTTTAAAGTACTAAAAGGGAAGTGTATGCACTTTACAATATTCAATGCATGACATTTGCATGACACCACTCCTTGCCTTGTTTTTTCACTGAAACAAATACACCTTGACCTCACCCTAATGATTCCATCAATAAAATTTGCTACATTTCATTCAAAAATCTCAGTAAGTCATGGGTCCAGGCATGTAATAAAAGAAAGTGCACAGATAGAAAAGTGAAAAATAGTAACATTTCCCAAGCTACTACCATTAAGCCGATTTTGAGATAGTTCAAAGGAGAAAATGGTTCATGCCATAAACAAAGGAGTTCTCATACAACTCATCGTTAAACTTCTGAAATGAACAAAAAACAAAAACTTGTGCAAGAAGTATTGTTCTTCACTAGGCATTCCTGGAGCATTAAACATTATTGAGAGCAGTTTAATAAAACCAAATGTAGTTTTTAAAGAAGTGAATCCTGAATACAAAGCAGCCAAATCTATTCTATAGAGTTGTTCAGAATAAATTACACAAATAAATTACATGTGTGAAGGTTAAAAATTATCACTTTTTGCCAATGAACACATAATGAAAAATCTCATTTAAAAGTTACAGATTCAGCATTTTTAGGATAGTGCACCTTATTATCTGTATGCTACTCATGATGCACTCAAGCTTGGTGAATATGAGTCTTCACCCCTTTGCCCCCTATTTCCCCATCCCCGGCAAGATCACATCTTGGGCCACCGCACTTGAGAAGGTTACTTTTTGCTGTTGTGCACATTGTGCATCAGCCTTGCAGTAATGCTTTTTCTATTAGTCGTGTTGATCTTTCCATCTCTTAAAATGCCATTGTAGATGGTTTCATGTTTCTAGACACACAGTCTGTGGACACGGTAGCTACAGACAATGATTCAGCTGCTTGAAGACTACGCAGAGTGTTTGTCAGAACATGCACTGGCAGAATTTTTCTAGTCAAAGCTAATCCTCATCAGGGGTGTGATGACAGAAATGCCACTTGAGTAATTCTGTGAAAAGTGATTTCTACCATATGTTTTCATTAACAAAAAGAGATAACCATCAATGCCCTACATACTTTCAAAATTTGTAGCATTTATTTTGAACAACTTGTAGAATTCTAGATTCCGTATTGAAATTTCCCTGAATGTAGAAGCAGAAAGATTTGTCAAGATTTTCAAACCATCAATGAACAAGGAAAAATGTTCAGGAACCGACAGAGAGAGTTCTCTAGTCACGCTGCCAACATCTTGAATTGAATTGATGCCTTAATTTACGTGGCAAGACTCGAGCCATCAGGCTCGCTCTTCCGTCTGACCATGCAAATTTCGCTACGCTCCTTTCACCAAGTAACAGAGAAAGAAGATATTTCTTGGGGGACAAAACAGGCGATTTGAATGTAGCTCAGATGCGTCATTTAGGCTTGAAAATCTTTTACATGCAAGTAAATATACTTACATGGGACAGCTGGCTTTACATCTAATCTACAGGAAAAAGATGGACACATCCATACACAAATCATAGGCAGAGCTACAACAAACCGAAGCCAAAAATGAAAGAAAAATTGAAGGAGTCAACGGCCAGTCGGCATCATTATTATAAACATAAATGGATCTGTACCCCTATGTAGGAATTTTAACAGCAAAGTCAAAGAAGATCTAATGTTTACAGGACAGCAATTCACAACAATTGATATCAAGGAACCATACCTTACAAGTTCATATGAATTCCCCTGGGTGAAGAGCTGAAAATTCAAGAAGTGAGGACTATTCAATATAACAGGAAACATAACTGGAACACTTCATCTGGGGTAGATCTAAAGTCATGAGCTAAAGTCAACATACCAACACCATGCTGGGGAGCTATCAACAATAAGATTTACCACATGAAGACTGTGAATGGCTTAAGAGTGGTGTGGCACCTTGCACTACATTAAGATTGATTCCACACAGCCTGAACACCACTCTGTCAATGGGGGCATAAGGAGCACTAGTGACAAGCACATAATTATTGTTATGTCAACATCTTGGTAGGTAACAGCTATTTTTGGAAAATATTTAGAGCCAGCCTTGAAGTGAAGTACCTCAACGATATCAGAAGCTGTCTGGAAATAGTCTTCACAGTTGGTATTGATGAATCAGCCAAGAGCAGTGTTTAACACTCTTGTGAAGCTTCAGAACAACCATACCGCTTTTAAACCTTACTGTGAGCTACCAAAACAAACCAGAACCAAAAATAAGAACTATTTCAAATGTTACATTTGCATATAGCTTAAAAACATACATTTCTATAAAATCTTATATGAATATTAAAACTGTTTTTATGAAAAAGAAATTAAAATTAAATTGAGGCACACAGGACAATAATGGCAGCTTTCAACAGACCTCATATTTTCAGTTTGAAGTATGACGGTAAACTCCTGACATATGCCTATCTATGCTGAAATATCAAATAACTTGGGATGTGGCAAAACCTTCAAATTCCACCTTCAAAATTTGTCCAGAGTGAAAAATAAACGTGAATGAAAACACAAAAAGGAATTTTTCACAAAATAAACTTCGGTTGGGTTCTGACATTATTATTTTGAGCACATCAACTGTAATTAAGAAAAAAAAACGATAGTACTAAATTAGACATGAAAGAATTGATTTTTTGTCAGACTTATTAATGTTAATGAGAAGGAAGGCATTGTTTTTGGTCATCAGTCTCATCAGTCTTAATATTGCGGAGAATAGGTAGTGGCTGCCAATCGAACACATTTTTCCAAATGTTCATCAATCCGTTTCTGTTGTTCTTTTTTATTAAATTTCCAACTAGAAAAATAAACCTGAATATTGCTTTCACTTTTAGATCAACTGGGACTGAAACTGGTTATTTTATTTAGAAATCAAATAACAGGATATTTTCTTTAGCAGTCAAATATTTTTTCAGAGCTTGATGAAATCCATTTTAAAGAGAAATCATTTTGAAATTCAATCAGTTCTATAGAAAATCAATCTAACACTATAGCAGGATTATTTTTTCCAAACATAAAATGTTCCTTGTCATGAGTAGAGAACTCTTCAACATCAGTCTCTATAAAAGGCACTTTGATAAACTGTGCTAAAATTAAAATGCTTTAGAAATCTTGAAAACATTTGTGAAATTCACTTTGGAAATCTAAATAAATTTCAACATATTGTTTGCTGTAGGGGAGTTGTGAAGAGGCTCACTTGACAAGGACTACATCACACAAATGTCACACTTTCATGTTTCACCATTTCAAACAGGCAAAATGTTTGTATTCATCTCAGATGACATTTGTTTCTCTCAGTTTTTTTAGTATGAAGCAACACCTGAAACTACCAATATCTTTATTCTTACCTAAAGTTGCAAGTTACTGCTGTTCACAAGCTTTTCCATGATGTCTCAGGGGAAAGGAAAATCCTGCAGCCAAACAAGATCTAGTTCAGGGAAAGATCTGCCTCATTGAAAAATAATAATCCTACGAAGGCACGTAGCAAGTATTTGAAAGACTGTAATTCACTGCCATTACTAAGCTAGTGAACTTCCATACAAAGTTGTTGGAACTGTTACTAAGCTACTGGCAAATAATTTTATCGGTCAGTGCTCTGGACAAACATCTCTGAAGTGAATGTGATCTCACATTTACTACTTCACTTCTTTTATGACTTTTCATACTTCAAAATTTTCCACATCATGGCTGCTGGTATATTATTCACTGGTTTCAAGACTCATCTGTCAGAGCTCAGTTAGCCAACTCCAGCCAACCTGTGTGTGACACTAGGATTATCAAAAATTCCCCTGCGAGTTATTACCTCACCATCAACAGTTTGGGATCCGTAGCCAAGAACATCCTCCACATGCATCAAGAACATCCTCCACATATTTGATATGACGGAATGCAAGCTCCTCCATACATCATTCCAGCCTGCATGAGACTCACATATGGTTAACTACTCTAACAAGAGCATTCAGGGCAAAATATGGATAATTGTCATTATTTCATCAATAGATGCCAGGGCAATCCAGCAACAGCATTGTAATGTCAACCAACACATCAACAATGTTCCAGACCATGCGAAACCATGAATACCTCTAGCATTGATAACTGTGCAGTGTGGCTAGAAAGTATTCTCTGAGAAAGTGTTGAAGTTGATATGTCAACCAAATCCTGATGTAGCACTGGGGATGTGTGGAGTGACAGGTTCAGTTGCTTGCAAGACAATGTGATGTATATATCCTAGCAAGGTAAATCCCCATTGTGTTCAGTGAGTGTTGTGCTGGGGCCATGTGATTGTATTTGATCACATCTCTGCTGTCACTGGGTCCAAGACTGAAGAGCTGTTCAGTGGACTAACCACCACAGTCCCTACTCAATAATTTTATTGAAATTAATTACATAAATCAGCCAGCCAGGTATATTATATTTGGTCTCAATATTATTACTTAATGTTTATTATTTTATTGTCAAAAATATTTAAACACAAATATAGAATAACAAACAAATGAGAATATTATTGAGAGAATTTCAATGAAAAACAAGGAGAGTGGGTGTAACCAACAGTGAATTACTGCACTTCACTTGCATCGATATTAATAAGTGGAATCAAATTGCATTTTGACTGTTATCTAAGTCTAATGTTGTATTGATTGATTTTCAGAGTGAGTGAATGGGAACATTTGTGATAATTCATTCTTTGAACATATTGCATAATAACAAAAACATGAGAAAATTCTCAGTAGTGTTGAAGTTTACCAAACCTGTTTCAAAACTCATTCAACATTGTCAGTCACAAAACATTTTGCTGTACATGTTTATAAAAACAATGATATATTATACTCATTACTATTAATTAATTTAAAACTCAGAGAAAATCAATAACTTGTCAATGATATCTTATTTGCCTGTTTTACTTAAACAAATAAATGTACTGACTACTAGGACTACTACGATTTCATTATATATGATATATTCAACAAATAAAAACAAAGAACAATAAAAATTAACGAGGGCCACTAGAATTTGATCTCTAAGATAAGTACACACAGTTCTCCTTCCATTACTTTATTGCACAATTATAATTCTTGAAAAAGTTATTATTCTTATCATTAGGTACCCGCGAAAGTGTTAGTAAAACATTTAATACATTTCGTACTGTAAATGGTAGAAAAATATATATCAAAATATTCATTCTAAAAGTCATTAATTAGGTATCTTTAACGCAACACTGGATTCATGTTCATGATTCTCTATAACTTACTCTTGGCAGCAGCATCTCTCTCCTCCCTTCCTCATCATTAAGCATCAATCATCCTTGAGGGACAAAGTACCTAAGCCTACATGCATGAGATGCTTGAGAATGTCAGCATCACATCCTGTAAGGCCTAACTTAAATAGTGTGTCTGCTACAGAAGCAGGACACACCTTCAGAATAAATAATTTTTCAGTGAGTCCATATCCTATTGATTGCAAGAGAAGCAATAATGTGTGATCTGATGTAACAGCAGGTGGGATAGTATCCAATGAATTTAGCAGCTGACCTGAGTAGGCAGGACCCCACAGACAGCCGGCAGTCACCTCAAGTATTGTTACCAAATTCTGAAAAACAAATAAATAGTAAAAATACTTCCTCGTTAGAAGAATGCGTTTTTAAACTACAACAAGTGAAGCAATAATATTCCATCTTCATCAAAGAATTATTATGCAATTCTTACTAATTTTTTTAAGTTTTCCATATCCACACTCACCATCACTAAAGTAAAATACACCCAAAAACAGCTAGAAACAAAACTGATTTTATTGAAACCAATGGAGCCTTCTGGGAAGCACAAGAATAAGAAATCTGTATAAAGCTACAATGAAGATAAAAGGGCCGTAAGGTAATGTTTAAAAATATCTGACAATTGTTGTACATTTATAGTACATATAGTATTAATCACACAACTTTTCTTGAACGATGACCTTGCTTCCCTCCCTGGCACAATAAGCAGTTGAAGGTAAAAGCTCGCAGCAAGCACTGATGAGAAGATTCTAAACACATCTTCACTGGCGCGAAATAGAAACTATTTTCTGTTGAAGTCGAGAACTTCTGTCCATAATTTTCTCCAAAAATTAAAAGAAATTACCAAAAGCAGGTGAAGATCCATGACGGGAGATACCTCGAACTTCTGAGAACGTGAGAACACAAATTATTGAAAAGTTGCGAAGGCATGACTAATTCTCCAGAGATTGGCAATGCTTCATAAAATCTAGTGGCTGATTTTGTAACTAATACTCCCACTCTATCCGCATTTCTTCAATCTATCATTCAAGAAAAGTTGCGTCAGTAATATGCTTCCTATTTCCTGAGAAAATATTATTTAAAATGAAACAAATTGCAGTAATGAAATTTTAAAAGTCTTTTTAAAATGTAATAATGTTTATTCTTTTGTTATGCATTGCAATTAATAAACAAATTAAAATTAACAAAGTTGAACACAGATTTAAAGTATTAGATATACATTTAAAAATTGAACAACAATGTTATAGTTGCCAAATTAACAATAATATAAATTTCTTCTTTCTCTAAAAGGTATTTCTTTAGTAACTGAGCTTCAACAACCAAATATTTAATGTACACTAAACAAAGGGACCTTTTGAGTTTGGATGCAGTGTTTAGAAAACAATTGTCTATAATAGCATGTTATTGTTCTAAAATACTAGTCAGCAATAGCCAATGATTTTAGTGAAAATATGCTTAAAAATTCTTAAGTCTTTAAAGAGCAAATCATATGAATGAAAATGCTAGTTGACTCTCACTTGGAGTATGAAACCACTGATTAAAACACTTGGCTCATTAGCTGAAGATTTTATGATCAAATCCATATACTTAATTTTATCATCAACATCACCACCACCACTACCACCAATAAACTCTACAAATTGGATGAAATAAACAGCAGCCTAAACAAGAATGTACAAAAACGGGGACAGTAATGATTTTGTAAACAATTATTAAAGTAAGAACATACAAAATAAAAATCAGTATTTCACTGCTCAATTGCAAATAAAAAGTTGTGAACATACATATGCTTTTAAATTGCAAATAGCTAAATGAGCCCTGATGTCTCCTTTCCAAATTCGTATAACTTAAAATTAAGCCCAATTTTTGCAGGAATCAATGGTGATTGCTTAAGAGAAGTTTCACTGTATATGAACTTCTTTTTGCAAACTTTCTGTAATATAGCACAACATATTTCTTTTCTTTTCTCTGATTTGTGATCTCTTGCTTTGCTGGGATTCTGAGTAAATCTATCTATTGACAGCTACAACAACAACTGCAATCACACTGGAAACAGCTTTCCAAGATTCTCCTAATTAATTGTTACCTTCTTCTAACATAGTTGCTCAAATTTGCAGCAACTTTCTGTATAAGTCAAAACAGAAATGAAGGTAATGTATAAGTCAAAACAGAAATGAAGCTGTGACAGATCATTATTAAGGGGTACTTCTATAATGAATGTTTTATGAAGTCTGACAGGTCAAAGAATTAAAAGGCAAGATCGTCAATTTGTCACCCCAAACTCTTATCATAAAAAAGGATACAAAATACAAACTGAGCATACCCAGAATTCAGCATGAATATTTACATTTGTGTCACTTAACTTTATGATAGAAAGATCATACAATTGTGTGTGTGTGTGTGTGTCTGTGTGTGTGTGTCTCTCTCTCTCTCTGTGTATGTGTGTGTGTGTGTCTCTCTCTGTGTGTGTGTCTCTGTGTGTGTGTCTCTGTGTGTGTGTCTGTGTGTGTGTGTGTGTGTGTGTGTGTGTTTTAGTAGCATTACTCCTTATTCTTTCCCTACCTTTAAAATTGAATAATCTTTAATCTATGAAATCCACATATTCTAATGATAACAATGAATAAACATTTGGCACAGCCAACTATTATCACAAACCATAAAATAATATTGAAATTAGTATTGGCAAATAAGAAAAGCACAAGTTGAAGAACATACCTTATCCCGAGGACTGATCATATCATGTACAGACAGTCTTTCTGGGACACAGATGCCTATAAGTTGATAACTGGATACGTGTGATGAAACCAATATTCCTCGGTGCCACCTGTTTAAAAAAATTACAAAAGCTTCAAGATATATTAAACAATTTATTGAAAATAACTGCACCAGATTTAGATGCAATGTGTTTTACTTAACAAATAATAAAATTTTATAAACTAAAATAAGATGACCACAAACACAATTTTGTCTTCCTGTTAACCAAGATATTTTTGTGAAATTATTGATTTATTTTGTAAATGCCTGCAAATGCCTGCAATCTATCCAAACATAGAAAAAAATTATGAAGATTTACAATGGAATCCAGAAGTAAAGAAATGTAAACGAAAGTCATAGAAAGTGACTACATCTGCATGCATCTCCTTTTCATGTAGCTCCTTTTCATGAACAAAAAAAAACAAACTTGAAATGCCAATCACCAAACAGCAAATACCATAAACTAGCTGGACCTATGCAAAAACTCCACACTTTGTAAATAATCGATTTAAAAGTGAAACTTATTTCATGGTAGAACCCAACTTCGAACTGAAAGCCCCCAGAACGTGCATTACAGCATTATAGACTTGGTAAGGTACAGGAGTAATTGTTATAATATTGTGAAGCATTGAGACTAATTTGCACAGAAAATAAAGCAATTTCTTTAACTTTATCATGAAAGTATGCTTGTCTTTTTACTTCAATTTAATTTTACATAGATTTTGGATTTCTTCACTTTTTCTGACAATCCATTCTACGGAGTAGAAGCACCCAAAAGAAATATAACTCTAAAAATTGTAATAAGAAATTTCAAAACAACCTCAGTTTGTTGAATATTGCTTACAAAAGATAATTTAAGCCTCACCCATCTCCTTTATTTGCCCACAAGTCCATCTTTCCCTCACCTGCATCCCATAAACTCGTGTCCTCGCAGAACTTGTGACCTTTTGGAACACAAAAACTTGATTTTAAGGACCTATGATGTATCATATTGAGCTATGCACAATTGAAATTTGCAGTAAACCATTTTTAACTCATTAAGGACCAAGCACTGAAATAATATTTTTTTATTAATATTACGCATTTACTCTAATATTACACTAAATATTTTTTTTTAAACCAAAAGTCAATGTACAACAAAATGTTGTGTATGTATAACATTGGGACGTTAGGGTACATCAATTCATCTTGACACGAGACATCTGAATACAGTATGCTTGAAGATGAACACTGCATTTTTCAACATTTGTTAACTGCAGTGCTTTTACACAATCTGCACCTCCTTCTGGCTTTGTTTACTCTATAATCACATGCTCTACATCACGACTGATTGACTGACTGGTGATTCTGGACGCATCAACAGCTAAGTTCATTAATTTCATAAATGTTATGCATGTTTTTTAGCGCGGGAGATGACGATTACTTTCCCCAGTTGGATGGAGAGATCCAACGCCGACCTACCTGTCGGCTTGCGGGTTTTTCCCTAGGCGTGTATCTCTCACGAACAGGGCACCGCCTCAACCAGAACCAGCTCTTAGCTCCCAGCCGGTCCCCCAGCAATATGGTAGTGTAGTGCAAGTGGGAGTATAGGGCAAGGATCAAGTCAGAGGCACTCCAGTTACAAATTTATGCCCTGAGCCATCACCATTGGTATCCATACATCATCATTACGTACTTCTTGAGGTAGGGAAGTGTTTGTGGGTTAACCAAAATGGGATTTTTCAGTCTCCTTATTGCATTCACTTCCTTTTGCACAGACTTTGTATTAATTTACTCCTTATTGCATGCACTTCCTTTTGCACAGACTTCAGATTCCATTAGAGTCATGGCTAAGAAAGAGCGAAATTATAGTTGTGACATTTTTTTTATTCGCAATATTGTATATTTTTAATGAGTTGACAACTGCGCAGTCAATCAATTTTTCTTATTCTGTTTCTTTTTCCTTCAGTAGATCATCTATATTTTCCTTATCTGTAATTTCATCAAAATTAGGAGGAATGCGGGCAGCATCAATCATATTTGCAGAAAAATGATCAACATCTTCCTCCAGAAATAAGTTCAGCAGTTGATAGAGGTCTTTATTTTCTTATATCATTCGCGAAATATGTAGAATTTTTTTAGAAGATAAATAATTATGTTTGAAGTATTGTTTATACAATGATGCAACAATGCAAAATAAGACACTTTCTCCAAGATGAGATAATTATATCAAGAACGAAAATATGAAACAGTAAATACTGTCTATTCCTCAATGATTACATTCCAATTGCATTTGTTCTATCATGTTCAGACTGTATACCCAACTAATCCCAACGTTGTGTAAATGTAACCTTATTGTAAATTATCAATAATAAGCTATGTAAAGACTTATCTACGTAATAAATATTCTGAAATGATAAAAGATGATTCAAGCCTGTCTGTGGAGTAATATACAGTAAAAAAGAAATGTTTAATAATTAAATTAAAAATTGAATATTGATAGCACAATTCTCTACATTAACTCTAAGTTTCAATATTCAATGAAGCCACATTTAGTCGATATATGAAATAAAAGTGCAAAACCTTATCAAATAGCATCTGTTACCTATATAGAATTGTTTTTCTAAAAAAATATAAATATTAAATGTTGCATTTATGCAATGTTGGGACTTAATGGGTTAATGTCATCATTAGTAAACTTTATTTTTTCATCTTAATCTGTTGGCTAGAGACTAATACCTTATCCAGCAGTAGCACACTTACAGAGTTTTGTGTTGATTATTTCTTAAAAGTGTTCAAAAACAGTCATCTATTAAAAATAGAGAATTTTAGCATACTATAAATAGATAGTATTATTTCTATCACTATATAACTTTTTAAGTCTCCTGCTGAGTCATTGCTCAATGAATTCCATAATAAAAGATAATTTTCTTTGAAATGAAACAGACACATTGCCTTAAGGATACTATCCTCAGAAATATCCTGTACATGAACACATACCACAGTATAGATGGTGGTGATATTGGCACCAGTGCCGACAAAGATACCAACAATCCTCGAACCTTCACCCGCGATGTCTCTCCTGCTGCCAGCACAACTGTTCGGCCCATTAGAAGAGAATAGACTATATGCTGTGCTGCTCGATTGTACCGCTGAAAGAAGCGGAGTAGCCGCCTACCTGTTTTTCAAAAATCAGGCATCACTAAAGGTGCAAAATATCCAAACTTCTCTCTCCACACCTCCTGTTTTTAATGAGCAGAAAAACATAATATAGCAAATTAAAGGATAGGAAATGCCAGCAACCCTTTTATACAATTATTAACAATATTTTCATTGCTATTTTAGATTTTCCAATTACAAGTAGCGATAAAATTAAATTTTACTAATAAAATAATGAGAATTACTGAAGATGAACTACAAAGACAGAAAAAGAAGTATTTATTTCAATTCAAGGCACGTCGGGGCTACTATTTTAGATTTTCCAATTACAAGTAGCGATAAAATTAAATTTTACTAAAAAAATAATGAGAATTACTGAAGATGAACTACATCAAAGACAGAAAAAGAAGTATTTATTTCAATTCAAGGCACAGCAGGGCTGAAGAAGACAAACAGGGAATGAAGTGAAGTCGGGGAGCACAGGGTGAGGAGTGGAGCCTACACGAGAGCTCGATTCCATGAAAGATGGCTGCTGGTCATAAAACCCTTAAGGGTGCAAGCTCACTCATGCACACACAGAGTGTAGCTCACTTTATGCTACTAGGAAGGCATGAGAATTCACTTAAGAACCAGCCCAGGGAAGGAGCAGTTGGTGGAGGTAGGCGTAATAATGCAAAGGGTGGGGTTGGGAAGGGGAGTGGGAGGGAGGGGGGAAGGTGACCAGTAGACTGGCATTGGTAGGGTGTCATTTAGGTTTTCTGTGGATGGACCCTTAGAAGAGAGATGAGAACTATTCTGGAAGCATTGGCGGATCCCAACCTGGTGCAGTAAGTTTCCAGTAAATGTGTTTAGTTACAATAAAGACAACATAATGCCAATCTAAATCTGTAAATAAACATGTTCAAAATGCAGTCCTGGTTGCAAGATCCTACGACATCACTCTACCAGCATGTGCTGGAAATAAA
Source organism: Gryllus longicercus (assembly GCA_038098605.1). Lineage (NCBI taxonomy): Eukaryota > Metazoa > Arthropoda > Insecta > Orthoptera > Gryllidae > Gryllus > Gryllus longicercus. Next base: position 585,271 of record JAZDUA010000662.1, read on the forward strand.
AGTGAATGTGTTAGAATTTAAAACTAATTATGCTACAATGAGGCAATTAAGAGGTGAAGGGATAAAAGGGGAGGGGGAAAAATTACACAATGTAGCTTTGCAGCTCTTCCTTCGCATCAAGTTGTGATGTTTGCACCCCCCACACACACACACAATCTCACTGAGATGAAAGTGCCATCTCTCCTCCAAATTGTATACACAATTAAAGTAACTTCATTAAAAAATGGGTAATTTTTTTAAATCAAAGCTCAGAATGCAGTGTTTATTAATTTAAACATTAGGGTATTCTAGCGGAGACTGGGTTATGCGTCGTGCGATGTTCATTTGTCTGTCACTGCAGTGATGTAATGCAGGGTACTGATCACATTAAAGTGCTTTCTTATAAAGATGAATTGGTAATTATGCAGTGGATACACTCCAGATTGTTTATAGTGAATGCGAGGGATGAAGGCGCAAGCCACGCCATGACTTGGATCCAGGCGAGCAATATGAAAAAACGTGTATTTGAAAGTAACATCTCGAAGATAGTGCAATGCATCTTGATGATTATCTTAGGAGACAAGACTGTAAAAGACCAAATAGAGATAATTTTAGGGCAATGTTAGAAGATATTAAAGTATTTCCCTGGACATGAATAAATAATTCAATTTAAGATTTATTATTATTGTGTTGAATATTTATTAACTCTCTAACCATTCCTGTTTCATATTTCTTACACTTATATTGGCAGTATGATTACAACTAGTGGTGGGGATGACATTGCACTCTTCTGCCAAGTCTGCACTAGAATCCCCAAACATTAATTTACAAACAACTCACCAGAGACATTTGTTGCAACAGGAAGATCAGCATTCCATGGACAACATGCCCAAACATCTAGTACAGTGCCATCTTCTTCCTCTGGAGGCTCATCACAACTATCACTGTCTGATGGAACATCAAGAAAACTCTCCTGGGAGAGAGTGCGCTTCTCCAAAGTGGGGTCATCCTCAGGGCGAATGGCTGTCATTAGCTCACTCAATGATTCAGGGGCTGAGTGATAACTACTACTTGCTTCATTCCCACTCGCCACCTGCAACGACAGTGCACACTTGTGAATAAGGTATAAAGAGTGCACATTACAAAACGCATTTAATATACATGTATGTATCAAATGCAAAATATTTTTAGTAATTACATATTTCTCAAATATATTTACTTCTGTGTTTTCACTTTTTCACACTCAAAGAAATAATACCATAGCCTTCCATCAATTAGTAGCCACAACAAAGTAACTATAAATCAGAATGTGATGGAGTTCTTATCATATATGAAAGTCAGTGGCCTAAGTACATTCTCTAAGAACAGTTTTTGTTATATGAAGTACATGTTTGTTGGTGAGATTATAAAGTAAACCAACCAAACTCCAGTAATATTTATGCTATACGAATTTTTTGTTATAAAAATGTTTGTTAAGAGCCTCAAATTGCACTGACCCCACAACTAAGTAACTGTGGAAACTGGCAGTATATTAATAAAAAAGAAATTAAAATTACTCACCAAGTTTGCTTCCATATATTCTAAGCTTACTGGAGACAAAACCTCAATTGGTAAGCTGGATGGAGTAGGAGAAGTATCAGAATTCGGCCAATGGAATGACAGTGAAATTGACAGCAGCAATTGTAAGAACTCAGGATCAGCTAGAGCTTCTTCAGGACATTCAGAGCGCTACAAAATATTATGATGAAATTGATTCACACAGGACTAAGTTTTAAGACCCTATCTGAAATATTTCTTTTGTACGACAAGATTTCTTCCATCAATTTTTACAGGTATAAAAAGGTTTGAAGTTTGTTCTGACTTCTTATATCCCATAATTTGAAGAAATAAAGTGTCTTGTATCATCCACAATATTTATCTAATACAGATGTTTGGTGATTTAATAATAAATCTAAGGACTATATAAAAACTTGTTAGCACTTATTCTTAAATAAATTAAATACATGATCATTAAATAAGAATCTTTAATTATGAATAATGGTAAATTATTAAACTATATAAAATAAATGCATTAAACTATTTCAAAGTGGGGAAAAGTCTATGATATTAAAATTATTTTCATTAGTTTACACCATTTATAATATACACTATTTTATCAAGCTTATCTAGTCAACTCTTAGAAAAGGTTCATTAACACACCTGATTCTCTTCAGTTGTTTCAGAAACAAACATTGACAATGAAGTATGTAATCGGCACACACTTTCTGTTTGCTGAATACCAAGCAAGTGCCATAGCATTGCCGCTGTGCCCCAAGGACTGAGAGCTGGTACAGAACGAAGAGGTTCTCTCAGAGAAGGTGGGCCAACACTAGCTGCTGAAGCAAGAGGGACACTAGGCTGTTTTACTCTCAAGGCATATTTTCGGCATTCTTCCTCTGGAGATTGCTCTATAATATGCCACCACTTGTCTAACAGCATTTCAGTATCTTCATTATTCTGTTACCAAGATAACATAAAGCAGTTTCATCAGAATAAGCTTAAAATAATTAGACTTAACTGTTTAATTCAAAATACTCTAAGCATTAACAGTGATTATTAAACAGTCAATAATTTATTTTAAAACATCACATTTCAACCGAAATGAAACAGGATTTATCTCTTATATTTTCATTGACAATAAATTACACTTATTTTAAACAAATATTTTAATTCCTCTTTGTTCATATTTATGGGTAACTTTATGTCAAAATGACAAGTTTTAGATTCTTGCAAAAGTTGTATACCTTGGATACCTCTTAAAAATAAAGTCAGATATGAAATATAAAGTTTTTAAGTTTTCAAAATCTCAAAAGAGATTAAAAAGATTACTACTTGTACCAAATTTAAAAGTTTAAAACTGATCCATTTTGAAAGAAAGCCTTAATAAATTTCTTTGTCTATATTACTAATTTTGAAAGTGCATAGAAATAGAAAGAAAACTATGCTGCCTCTGGCCGTGTGCAAGGTGTCAATGGTTGTTAGATACCCAAGATCTCAGGAAAAAGTCCAAAATCAATGCGTTTCCATTTTGACACAAAAATTCCAACATCTGATATTATTCCTCCTACTCTAGCACAGCATGTACCAAATGAATTCTCATACTCAGTATGTCACTGTTTATGACACAGCAAGTCACCAAGGAACACACTTCCACCCATTTGATATTTGCTATTTACATGTTGAGTTATGGAACATTTTATGGAACATTTCATGAACATGGAACTTTTTATATATTCTCAATATGTAAGAACTATTGTATTATACATACTGTACTATATTACAGTATTTAAGAAGACTTTTCATATCAAAATATTTAAATTATTTCACTTTTATACTTGAGTATTTTAATTGTTGTTCTCAAACAGTAAGCATACCACTTTATGGAAAACCATTTTGTGTGGTTTTGTCCAGCGGCATTCTTGCAGCAACACACTAGCTTGTAAATATAACTTGGTCTTTTTCAAATGTTAGATTTTCAATCTTAAAGATTTTCATAAATAGTTTATTGTGCAATCCAGATGCAATAATAACAGACAACAGAATTTTCACATGGAATTCAAGAACACAAGCTCTTCACTGCACTGCTCCTAGGTTTTAGATTATAGGTTCGTATAACACATTTGGTTTAATTTGTAACTAAAAAAGAATATTCAATGCACATAGCTTTCATTTGAATGAATCAGCATTTTGATTAAAAACAATTTCTTTAAAGTTTGTTTTTTATTTGTACATGAAACAACTGACATTTTCCACTAGGGATTTTTTAACGTAGGAATAGTCTTGAAATGTTAATACTTTACTTGAAATCATGAAATTCATTGCATATAAATGAAAATGAGAACACACTATTTTTGAAAATATGCACTGGATCAGTTTGCTGTGATGATTTTGGTGCACTCTTTGAAGCAGATCTCTCATGCCTCTTCAACAACTCAGCAACCAATCAGCAGAAACTTGTCATTTCTCACTTTCATCACTATTTCTCGTTCAAATACATTTCATTTTAAGAAGAGATAGAAAGTCAAAGGCACCATATTACGATTGTTGAGTGGACTAGCTAACGCCCCAACCTCACCTAGATTATGACCAGTGGTATAAAATAAAAAATTAATCTAATCGAGCAACATTTCTGACGTGCTTTTTCATTCCATTTCAAAACCATCATCACCATACAAACCATCAAAGAGACAATGCTTTAGAATATAGAAATATAAATTCAATATCAGGAAAATTTGTATTTGTTCAAAATCTTACCCCTTTCCAGTCACAATTTTGTTTTCTGTCCAACTAAAACTGAAAATTATATAATTAATAATTATCATCACCTGCAGAGGTTCTGCTGCGAGCAGCATGTGATGCAATTCAGTATGCTGGTGAGCAAGTTGGTCAATCTGTGTGCGACTCATTGATCGTTGTTCCTCTGGTGTTAAGTTTTCTCCGTCTTCTTCTTTCTGAAAGAATTTTAACAAAAATTCTGTATAATTTCCCAAAAATAAATTAATCTAGACTGAAAAGTAACGAAGGAAAAAATCAAGAACAATATTTACCTTCTTCAACATGAAATATTTGTTCTCTAGCAGTTTTAAGTTTGCAAGAACTTTTGAAATTTCTTCAGTAAAAGTTTGTCTGTTATTGTATTTTAGTATTTCTGCAGCCTTAAAAAAATTGTTGATTTGTGAGTATTACATTTTAGAATCAACAATCAAAACAACAGAATTTTATCACACATCAGCAGGGAAAGTTTTATATTTTAATTCAAATATTATGATTTCAATTGGAACGTCTGCAAATTTACTCCTTTAAGAAAAGTGAAATTGTGTTGGTATTTGCAACTTATGAAATAAAATTCAGCAAACAATGAGCTCTAAGATAGAACAGAAATTGTTTTAAAAACAAGCAGCAATTTTGGTACTTACTGCCAAAAATTTTCGTCTTAAGACATTAAAATTTTCATGAAGTTTCTTATGATCAGCACTGACATATGCAAGACATAATGGACGCACAAAGCCCCGAGCTCTGAGATCATGCAAAGTGCAGTAATGAACATACGCGTGACGTCCAGGAAGTACATCCTGTTGCAATACTTGCACATCTAGGGAAAATGCAAATTGCCCGCTGAAAAAAAAAAAGAAAGTAACACTGGTGGAAAGAGTAACCATTAAACTAAATATTACATTTTTTAAAAGAACACAAAATAACACCACATTCAAAAGTTGAAGACTTGAAATGAATCACTCTGCACATGCTTCACAAAAGTGTAATCTGAAATACAGAATACCCTAAATTTAACATCTACTCATTTTCATTACTACAGGTTTGCATATCTCTCTAATTCTAACATGCTTTATTCAATTCTAAAATAAAATTTTGAACAACTAAACTCATTCTAATAATTTTCGAGTAAAGTCACTAATTTGAAAATCAGTCATTAAGATACTTCATAAAAACACAAAACTTTCTTGAAAAAGAGAGGAAGCCAAAACAAATAAGAAAAATTAGATTTACAAGGAACAAGTACCTAAATGATTAAACAAAGTCTTCAAATGAATGCTACAAATTAATCATAAATAGATGAAATACAATGAACCATGATAGTGTTATCTTTATTTCGATATGATCGTGAAAATGTTCTACATTTTCACCGAAGTTCAGTCTGTCATACCTGGGGTTTGCCTGGTAATCTACAGACATAATTTTCATAATTAAAGCATTCATATCAATGTCCTCATATGATGCTAACTTTGAAGGAATAGTGAGCAATGGAACAGGTCCAGTAATTTCAGAGAACTCTGCAAAAACAATAAAATCTTCCTTTGCACATGGACATGGTTCCTATAATAAAAAAGGATGATAATTTGTGTAATACTTGTAGTATCTAACTTATTTTCACAAAGGTTCTTATTTAAATTATAAACAAATCTCACACAGATGAGCGTGGAGGTTTTCTCTTCTTTCTTGGCTTCATCACCCTGAAGTGCATTTTCAACACCTTGCGAGTATACTGCATAACCAAATACAGCTGCATCAGCATGTACTGCAGCCATAACTCAAGGATTACTCATTACCTAATTTGTCCAAGATCGTGTAATTTACAAATTTGTATTGTTTATCAAATATTCATATTCTACGTTTCATAATATGTAACTAACGTCTACGAAAACTATTAGTCATTCTTCTAATTCAAAATAATATTAATTAAATTATTTAAAATTACTAAACTGCACGAAACCGTAAACTTTACAAATTGGATCCATTTCATACGTGTGACTCTAGTTGCGCATGTGCCTTTGACGTTTCTTCACAGCTGACCCAACGCTGACCCATTACTGCCAATCTCATGATTAGGAATTTGTAGGAAGCATTAATTAAATAACAAAGCAAGTATTCTTCTTAATAGTTCATTTTTTTAAATAGTAAGTTCAACTTAAAAAACTGTTGTACTGTATGCTAAATTATTTATAGGCTTTTTACTTCCAAAATAAATTTTGTAACATGTTGGTGCTTTGCAGAGGCTTTGGCGGGTATTTATTTTAAATTGTCATATACGTACAAAAGGACACGCAGTATAGTATTAGGGAGATAGTGCTACCTCGAACGTAAAGAACTTCTGCGCATGAGCTGATGCACCAGTGTTGCGAAATTTCAACTGCGCATGCGCACAAGATCGATAGTGCTTTACGTTCGAGTTTGTTATTAAATTTTAATACACAAACTCCCTAGGGAGTTTGTGCCACCTCAAACGTTAAAGCACTATCGATCTTCTGCTCATGCGCAGTTCAAGTTTCGTACCATCTTAGAGTAGTTGCGCATGAGCAGAATATCGATATTGCTGACGTTGAGGCTGGCACAAACTCCCAAATGTAATGCTGCTGAAAATAAATTTCGTGATTTTAACTGAAATTCACGTTTAGGGATTCTGATACCAAAAAAGGTTTTTGTATACCAGCTTTATATACAACCTTTTGCGATTAACAAAAGCGTTTATAATTAATATTATGTATTTTATAATTATTGGACGAATCAGTAGATATCAGTTCGTCATCGGTATTTCTACCCAAAATATGAGTCATCGCTGACGTAATAGTCACAGCCCCCTTTCATTATTTATTAAAATTTCTTGCGGAAGAAAAAGAGAAACAACACTCTTGCAATTATCAAATGGACAACAACTGTCAGTCTCGGTTTTGTCCTAGTACCACATGTAGCACTTGCTTCGGGCGCATTATTTAAAAAGGTCTCACTCTAATGAATAGTTATTTAAGTTTCTAGGGCGTTAAGAAGAGTTGTCCTGAGGGCCTCTGGCTCAAGGGGTTGGAAGTCGCCTGAGGAGAAAAAAAAATCTAGTAACGCCCGTGATGCATTCACAATTTTATGGTTTACTAGTTTATTGCTGAATCAAACGAGAATTCGAAACATTTATTATATTTATTATATATTTTCTTGCATCTAAATGAAAAGATGCATTGTAATCGTCCTTTGTCAATATGACGTCAGGTCAAAAAATAGCGTGTGTATTAAGGCCTGATTTGTTCGTATAAAATGAAAGAATATTGTTAAGAACCTGCAGAAATTCTCGCAAAAGAAAGAATATATAAGAAAATAAGTGTGAATTGCGCTTATTGTTATTATTAATATTATTAGTATTTTTATTATTACTTTTTAATATCAGTGCAATTCATTATACACACACACACACACACACACACATATATATATATATATATATATATATATATATATATATATTGTGGCGTCACCAATCACATTGGAATAATTCTATTGTGGCGTCGCCAATAATATCATGATAATTTCATCTAGAGATAGCTTCCATCGCGGCAAAGTAGGTCAAGGGACGACGCCTTTGTCGCGAAGACCCCTCTAACGGCCGCCGGGCCACGCCCCTCACGTAGCAGAGCTTGCCCCGACCGCACTTAGGCCCCATCAGAGGCGGACACGTTTATTACCCCTCGTAAAAGGCCGGCCGAGCCGTCGGCCAAACCCCCAACGAACAATGCACGCCCCCGCACCCCTTTTTTTTGGCCGCGCGCCCGGGGAAGGAACACGAAGTCCCAAAGGATTGACATGGGTGTCTATTAGGAAAAGGACACGTTTATGACACCTCGTGAACGTTACCATTCTAGCCATCGGCCACCCCCCATCGAACAATACCCACCCCCGCACCCGTTTTGCCACGCACCCGGGTAAGGCGCCCAGATCCCCAATGGGGCTATTTAGAAATTAACCGTCGCAGGCTGCCGATTAGCCTCCGCCGACCATTTATGGCCCATGAGAATACGCTACCGCGTGAACACGTGTCCAGACAGCTGCAAGAAGCTTCTGGGATCACTTACAAAGGAAGAGAGAGAGGAGGGGGGCCGGAGATAGAAAGAGAGAGATCTCTGGAAAATTCCACGAAAACTGCAACTTGATTGGTAAACTACAATGCTGAAACGCAGTTACCCTCAGCCAATGGGAAGTTTCACTATGAGAGAAGAGGTAAATTTACAGATTTAGAAACATTTTGGGAGGGGGGAAGAGAGCTTTCTTGAACACGAGATGCACAGAGGAAACTTACTTACGATCAGAACGCGACTAGGGGAAGGACATTCCCAGAGAGAAGTTTATTCTTATTTGGACGCAACTAGTGGAAAGATGTTCGCAGAGTGGGACTTACTATCAGAACGCGAGTAAGGGAAAGACAGTATCAGAGAGAAGTTTATTCTGATTAGGCCGGCACTAGTGCAAAGACATTCTTAAAACGGCACCGTGGATTTGCCGCGCAGGAAACTCGGGCGGGAGATAGCAGGATCCCGCGCTACTTCCGCATAGGCCCGTCTGCCTCCGCCGCCTTTCGCCACGTCGGGCCCATTCATTGCCCGCACTCCACTACGGCCAGCGCCCGTGGGCCCTCGACCGACTGAGTCCGCACGATCTGGCGTCTCCGTCGCCGCGCCCCGCCGCCAGCTGAGGAGGGACGCACCGCGGGAGGTCGGCGACCTGGGACCGCCCGCCGCCTCCGCATCCGATGGGTCGCCGTCCGGCCAGCCCGTGGAGCCAACACAGCCAGCGGTGAAAGTTATGACGCGAGGCCGCCCCGCAGGACTTTTTGGGCGAGAGATTAATAGTGGCCGCGCTCAGGCCCTGCAGATTGTAGATGGTGGATAGAATGTTGCATGCGTTATTAGAAATTAAGCCTTTTATGTTAGCCTTAAGGGAATTAGTTTATTAGTGATCAGAGTAATGAGCTCACAGAATAGATATAAGAGGAAACCTGTGTCGCCCTTAGCGACCTGCAACTTACCTGGCAGCTCATGGTGCCAGGAATAAACCTCAATTTGTTACAAAATGATTCAGTGTGTTAATTCATGACCTCCCAACACTTCCATCCAACCACGTTACAGGAACTGAACCTGGCGCCCTCCCCCGTTTACATTACAATATATATATATATATATATATATATATATATATATATATATATATATTGTGACATACCTGGTGATGCCGGGTATTTCACTGCAATATATAACACTAAAGGAGGGTATCTTTTCCGTGAATGGATCCCTGGATAAGTTGGTATAATATTGGGGAAGCTAATCAAAAATGGAAATACAATCATGAACAAGATTTATTTGCAAATCAAATTTGTTAATTACATGATCTGACAATCTTTATATACTCTGCCTTGGTACCAAGAGTTATTATAACAGACATTTATTATACTTTCGGGGCCCCGACCAAATACCTTTGATGCTCGTAGAACAGCTCGCATCGACAGGATTGCCGACCTCTACAGCAGCTGCGGGCCGTCGGCGGCTGATGGCGTAGCGGTCGTCCTGGGCTGGTGACCTTGCGGCTCCTCCCCGACTCGGATCTTGATACCGCGGCGTAGCACTTCTCTCGAACCACCTTCCGTCGATGAATTTAATTACTCAACCTGCATCTATAATGCGTGCTGGTTCTAGTTCCGTACCACACTGTTTCGGTAAGTTTTCCACTATACTAATTAATACAAGCGCGATCGATTATTCTATCAACGCAAACCTTTTAATTCTACTGATACTTTCAATGTCTCGTCACGTGTTTACTATATTCCAGTTGCTAATAGTTCATTAACTATATCGCATATTCTTTTCTGTCCATGCACTATCGGCGAGATGTTCGCCACACGTCCGAACTCTTCGCCGTTCCGCCAACGTCCCTTTCGCCGGCCGCACGTCGGCACATCCTTCGGCGGCGGCCGCCTCGATCCAACTGTCCTCTTCGCAGTTCCCCCAACGACTGACCGCACGTGCTCGCTACCCCGTTGCAACCGACGTTCTCACGCTGGCCTCCCGGCGGTGGCACTGGTGGCGGTAGCAACCGTCGCTAGCTCCCCTTGCTGCTCGCAGCGCCCGGCGCACGTACCGCGCAGTCCAAAGTATCTATTGATTTCTTACACTAATGTTTAATTAGTGTAATGAAACATATTATTTGTTTCATCACCCCCCCTTTTCTTTTTTGGATTTTTCCCGCCTCCGGAAAAATTCACTTTAGTATCATCGTCTCTGCCGATGGTTGCACTATGTTGTATACTACAAGAATCCTATATACATTTATACCCTAAAATCGAATTAGCACTTGATTGTTTAAATTAACACTAAGATTACACTTATTTACACTTCAGTATTTTCCATACATGTTGAACCAGGTTTCCGATCTGAAGCTTGTAGTGTCCTACTATGTCTTGTCTCTTGTGCGACGATTCATCTCCATTTGGCTGACAGTGATTTCCTAAATCACAGTTGTAGGACATAGCTTCCAGTGTGTTGAGCACATCTTGATAGGTATCATCCCATTTCCAGCTACGACCTCTACTACGTTTGTACCAATGGTTGATCATACCATCACTCTTCCCTCGCCCCTGACTTCGCTCCATTCTTGACTTGCCTACATCTCCTTCATTCCCATACTTTGGGGCATCTGCAAAGGTGAATTCGTACCCCTCCAATATCTTCAAACCCTTTCCTGAATCGGTATAATCTGCTCTGCCCAGTAGGCTCTGCACGGTGACAAGATACTGTCGCATTGACACGCAACTAATTCCTTGATATTTTATAGGGGCAAATAATGTTTTTGGTTCCATAATGCTCTTCGTTCTGTATTCACTGCGACTTCCCGTGATGTAATTGTAATGGCTATTCCTCTGGTCGCTCTTGATGTTTATTTGGGTTTCTTCGCTCCGCTTTCGTACGGAAATCTTGTTTTCAAATTCCTTCAAAAATTTCGGAAATATACCAAAATTCTCTGCCCACGTCCTGGCGTTCTCTTCTAAAATTGGGTGTGATAACTGGATCTTGTATCCTTCCAATATGTTGTTTGATGCTAGGTGCCGTTCTTCTGCTCGCATAACTTCCTTAGGGTTTTCCGTCCCATCTCCCAGAGATTTCATCGACTTTGGAGGCATAATTGGTGTCACCCCATACTTGACACTTGGCGACATTTTCCCGTCTTCTTCCTGTTTAAACTCTTCTTGTACTCTTTTCTCTTCGCACCCTTGTATATTTTCCACGATTTCTTCTTCTATTATACGCTCCATTTCTTCTATTTTCATTTCCACTTCTTCTTTCATTATTAACTTCAATTCTTCCGTTTTCACTTTCACTTTATAAACATCCTCCTCGGCCTCGATTTGGACCTCCACCGTTTTGCCCTCCGCTGTCTTGATTTCTTCATGGATTTGGTTCGTCATCCCCTCGTTTCTATCTGCTACCGCTACCCTAGCATCTACTTGATGGTATGATTGAAATTTTAGCACCTCATCTTTCCTATCCAGTTCCTCTGCTTTCCCATACGGTTTTTTGCATATTTCGATGAGCTTCCTATTCCGTTCTTCTGCGATCCTCATTTGTTCCTCCGCCTTCTTGCTCCGTTCTTCCCTTTCCCTTACTAATTTATCCGTTTCCCTAGCCAATTCTTCCCTTTCCCTAGCCAATTCTTCCCTTTCCCTAGCCAATTCTTCCAATATCTTCCTATTCTGTTCTTCGGCCTTCCTGTCCCGTTCTTCAGCTGACTTCCCAATCTGCTCCTCTATCTTCATGCTCTGTTGTTCGAACATCTTCATCAACATCTGCATAATACCTGAATTATTATCTTCTCCACCCCCCCGATTTGGATTTCCTACTGCCTGGTTCATTGGGGTTGATGTGACTTGTACATCTTTATTGAAGCTGTCCCCTGACGTATCATCCAACCGACTTCCAATACCACTATCCCTACTTTCCGATGACACGCTATTATCGATTCCTACATCTATCTCCCTTACTTCATCCGCCTTCTCCTCCCGGTCCAGCACTACATTTTGCGCCTCCATTCTGTTGCTTTGAGCTGTCCGTTCGATCCTCACTTCACTAAAATACTCGCACAAATTTTCCTTTTGCCTCACCTAACAACGATACAACAGTTATCCTATAAATTTACTATGTCTGCCCCAGCACTGTATACTACACGTAACTGTTGTAATGCACTAATATTTCACATGCAGATTAATGATGAACACACCCTCACTCACCACAAAAACACAATAAACATATTCTCTTCAATCAGTAATATTATTGCCATTTGACTACGTATATGCCGCTGACAAACTTATTAACATTATTACAACAATGCTCTCAAATTTTAGTAAATCCACTATTAATTTGAAATTACTTCACAACACAATTATTGCTATATTATGTACACAATAATCACTCACAATTACATGTCATATCTTTTCCATAAATTTTCCTCAATAGTACCATATGAATATTAACAATATACATTCACAATACTGCTATACATTCCCCAACCTAGTATCCTTTCCATTGAATTCCACAAACTTTACCATCACCAATGGATAATGCATTGCTGAATGAACATTCCCAGCAAGTAATGTGCACAATTTATATAATAATATTAAGTACCCAGATATTTCCACAAGAATTATTACTGCTTCCCAATTCTTTAATTTCCATGTTATTAAAAACTACCAAGCAATTCAAATATTATTAACATGTCTTACAAAATTTGAAATTATATTACATTATATCATTTGCAATATGTGCATGAGTAACTTTCATAAACCCAGTAACTGTTGTATTAATTTTATACTGGTTGCTCTCAAATAATTTCCTATATCTGCCCACAATTAATTACACAACAAAATTTCTGTAATTATCAAATATACCTTATGCTTACATGACTTATGCATGCTTTGCTAATACATGTACTGTTACTTTTTGTTCCCTATAATAATAACCTGTACATTGCCTGCCTATTATCTTTAATCTGCATTACTATACATCAAATACATGCCCAGTACCTTCCAATATTTTACCAACTTTCCTAAGGCCACATTTCTTAACTACACGCTTTCCATCTGTTCGGACGCCAGCTGTGACATACCTGGTGATGCCGGGTATTTCACTGCAATATATAACACTAAAGGAGGGTATCTTTTCCGTGAATGGATCCCTGGATAAGTTGGTATAATATTGGGGAAGCTAATCAAAAATGGAAATACAATCATGAACAAGATTTATTTGCAAATCAAATTTGTTAATTACATGATCTGACAATCTTTATATACTCTGCCTTGGTACCAAGAGTTATTATAACAGACATTTATTATACTTTCGGGGCCCCGACCAAATACCTTTGATGCTCGTAGAACAGCTCGCATCGACAGGATTGCCGACCTCTACAGCAGCTGCGGGCCGTCGGCGGCTGATGGCGTAGCGGTCGTCCTGGGCTGGTGACCTTGCGGCTCCTCCCCGACTCGGATCTTGATACCGCGGCGTAGCACTTCTCTCGAACCACCTTCCGTCGATGAATTTAATTACTCAACCTGCATCTATAATGCGTGCTGGTTCTAGTTCCGTACCACACTGTTTCGGTAAGTTTTCCACTATACTAATTAATACAAGCGCGATCGATTATTCTATCAACGCAAACCTTTTAATTCTACTGATACTTTCAATGTCTCGTCACGTGTTTACTATATTCCAGTTGCTAATAGTTCATTAACTATATCGCATATTCTTTTCTGTCCATGCACTATCGGCGAGATGTTCGCCACACGTCCGAACTCTTCGCCGTTCCGCCAACGTCCCTTTCGCCGGCCGCACGTCGGCACATCCTTCGGCGGCGGCCGCCTCGATCCAACTGTCCTCTTCGCAGTTCCCCCAACGACTGACCGCACGTGCTCGCTACCCCGTTGCAACCGACGTTCTCACGCTGGCCTCCCGGCGGTGGCACTGGTGGCGGTAGCAACCGTCGCTAGCTCCCCTTGCTGCTCGCAGCGCCCGGCGCACGTACCGCGCAGTCCAAAGTATCTATTGATTTCTTACACTAATGTTTAATTAGTGTAATGAAACATATTATTTGTTTCAATATATATATATATATATATATATATATATATATATATATATATATATATTCTTGCATTCAAGGAAAAGAAGTGAAGTTTAATAACAGAAGAGAAGCTATTAGGGTGTGGGTTAAGTGTGATTGTGGCAGTCAATAAGCAGTGAAAGCTTGAAGGGGGGGGGATAGGTTTCGAGAGATGTTGTAACAAGGTAAAAAAATACAGACCGCAGTGCTGGTAACGACAGCAAAAAGTTGCCACGTGTATACGTGAACGTGAGAAGGTACACGAAGTAGAACTGGTAGGTTGTGCGGCAAGGGAGAACTGACATTACCAACGAAGGATAGGTGGACAGTAATATCGGTGTTAGTGCATGCCCGACCCGAAATACATTCACGACGGTCGGGGTCGAAGCTGAGGTGTCGTTGTATGAGCGTTGTGGAAGGCTGGGGTCCCTGGTTTCTCAGCGAGGGTCAACCGTCCGAAGGGCGCCGAGTCGCGCCGAAGGCCGCTGATCGACATGGCTGTTGGGGAGCATCCGGGAAGAAACTAATGGTTTATTGCATTCAAGGTATTGTGTAATCTGAGCTCATATGTATAGTTTTGGTACATAAACGGGGACTGATCAAACCAGAGTTGATGTACGAAATTGATGATTGAGTTTTTCCAATGTTTCCGTCAAACCTTCAGAGGCCCATTCACGAATCAAGACACCCATCCCTTCTAAAAATAAATGTATTGGATCGCACCGCATCGAAGGTACGTCACAATATATATATATATATATATATATATATATATATATATATATATATATATATATATATATATATAGTGACGAACGCGAGTGCCTAGGTGCCTAGGTTCGTCCCACACATCATGAGAACGCCAGTGGTAGACCATTTGAGCGAGCGCAGCGCAGTTTGAAAAGGGTGCGCCCGCATCCTACAGGACTGTTGACTGTTGCGCTCTATGTCCGCGGCAAGGCGCATGAAGATGGCGTATGAAGCAGTCGGAATGGACAGGGGAGAGGCCGTCTACACGGAGGGCGCGTGCATAAAGAACCAAACCCACGGTCGGTCACTCTTTTTCGTTCCCGTTCGCCAAGCCAGCAGCACTCGCATTAGTTCTTGACCCGACGAAACAACTTCGCCGGGTTACTAGGTAGGTAGGTTTCTTCAGACAAAGACGCGGGGAGTGAATCTAATCTACCCGTTATTGAGCAGAGGCCAAGTGCAATAGGGAAGTAGTTCGTGCTGCTGTCAATTAAATTCCAATCAGCGGCGAAATTTGGGACAGTGCGAGCGAGAGACACGTACGCACGAGTTCTTCGGTGAGGTGCAAGGAACATTCGCATGCGGGCATAAATAGAAACGTCGAAGAGGGGACGAAGCAGACGAGGCTGGAAGGCGCCATATGTGTCGAAGACGAGGACGAAAGGCGGCGGGAGCCCAAGACCGGAAGACGACGCGAGAGGGCAGCAAGCATTCCTCGGCGACCAGGCGCCCACGATCGGCAGCGCAGGGTCTGGAGGCGAACTCCGCCCGCGCAGAGGCCGGAGCGCGTCAAGGTCAAGCGTTGGAGCTCGGAGAACACTGCGACGGGAGGTAGCGGTGCGCGAGTGCCGCAAAAATTAGGCCAAAGTCACGACGACCAGGGGAGAACTTGTTAGCCAAAAAATTGTGCGGGAAAGAAGCATACGGGAGGCATCTGAGTATCTTTCAAAGATTCTTGCCATTTTAAAGCACTATTGCCTACTAAAACTGTAATAGATCATATATTCCTTTTATGTTGTTCGCGCCCATAGCGAAATTGTTGTAGAGAGAGTGGTGCATCTGCATACGTTTTTTGTAAGAACCGTAATTTGAAGGGAATGTTAAATTGTATATTTTGTCAGTGTTTAATGTAAATAACAAATTTAATTAATCAGAGTAACAACGGGAATTTCCAGTAATTATTATTGTGATTAGTTTAACGAGTAATTTTTACTTCATTGAAAAAGGGTCTGAGAGTTTTTGTGTATCATTGTTATTTTGTATGATCTTTGTAAGCGACGAAGAGGGTTTTAAGATTATTAAACCCAGTTTAACTGATTTATGTGTTCTTGTAATTGGATTGGCTCTCAACATCCCCAATGGATCCCACTGCACTGACATATGACAAGCTCGCAAGAGCACAATATCCGCGAGGTCCCCAACAGGCGATTATATATATATATATATATATATATATATATATATATATATATATATATATATATATATATATATATATATGATTAATCTATTTATCGTCCTATGCACGCGTTCAATATGATTTGATTGCAAGTGGTAGGGCGAACTACTCACCAGTTTGATCCCAAACTTTGTAGTAAATTCCCCTGTTAATGTGCTTGTAAAGTACGTACCCTGGTCTGTTTGCAATTCCTTAGGGAACCCGATTGGACTAAATAATTTCAACCAGGCATGGTTGTTGATTGCAAAACTGTAATTGGAATAGCCTCCGGATACCTGGACGCTAAACAAATGGCTGTCAAAATGAATTTGTTGCCTTCTTTGCTTTCAGGAAGAGGTCCACAAGTATCAATATTGATTTTACCACAGACGTCCGTTATCGGTGGTACTAACACTAACGGTGCCTTTTTCCGATCATTTGTCCTGCCAACCTTTTGACACACATCGCAAGTGTTCACATATCAGGCGAGAGGCAGCTGTGGCTCTCCAGGCCGTTCCAATGTATTTTTTTGTTAAAACTCGCAAAACATTAAAATATCCTATTCTTATACATACTAAGGAATCGTTCTGTTCTGAGTGGAGCGGATTTTGAAGACCTAAAACATTACCAAAAATTATCAATAAAATGCTCTTAAAATGCCCTAAACTCATAGAAAAATGACGTGAAAATTTGACCAAAACCACTTCAGATGAATAACGTAAGCTTTTGGGCATGTTAGTGATGTAATCGAGGCTTCTTCCGTTCAAGTGAATTCAGATTGCACACTTTTGATTTAGGCTGTTTTTTTAAAGAAAATATCTGCCTTTATTTATCGCAAAATCGGCCGAACTGACAATGGCGTAGGCGTTACAGGAACCTTAAATTACATAGTACTAACAAAGACAGATGTTAGTACTATGTAATTTATGGGAGAAAAAATCGAATAGGCTAAACAGGAATTCTTTGGTGAACATTGGTTGCACCTCGTAGATATTGTTTGAAGCAAGTATCATTAAAATATTAAAATCGATGAAATCAACGAAAAATGGATTAAAAATGACGTAAAAAGTACAAATTACTTATTAGTCGAACCAGACGAAAAATGCAAAGAAAAAAATGACATATAAAATGGGTTATATCGTTTTGTCATAACATAAAATGAATTTCTATACTAAACAGCATTGTTCTGAAGAAAAAAGATGACATTCATTAAAATACGCCCCTAGTGATGACTATCTTGTAGGAGAAAATTGTTTTAATGTAAGATAATTTCGCTCATTATCTAAATCCGTCACTGTGATAATAATATGTTCTATCGATTAGTTTAATAACCAAAGAAAACAAATTCGTTTCAGCAGGCTGTCAAATGTCTGAACTTCTAATATCCCACACATGGCATCATTAAGTACAAGATTAAAATTCTGAGCAGTACAATGCGCAAACAATGCATTGTCGAATTTATCTAATTTTATTCCGAACACCATAGTAAATTCCACTCATAACTGCTGCCCCATTATATTTGTATCATCGACATTCACATTTAGATAAATCAATTCCTTGATACTTTATGCATTCGAATATATAAAAATGCAACCTTTGTGCAAATCGATATTCCTAAATCCTATGAAAGATTCATTACTAATTTTTTAATCGGTTTGCCGGATTCATTTTTCTCGATACGTTTTGCGTTGTGCTCATTATACTCGTAATAGAAAAATCGCTCATTTATTTATTTTATAATTATATAGTATTTGTACTTAAAAGAGTTATTTCGTTTTAAACGTTTGAACTTAAATAACACGGAGCCTCCGGACCTGGTCCTATCGATCCGAATGGAACTTACGTGCGTGAAGTACGTGCACTTTATCTTGTATTTATATTTGTATTATGTTTTAAGGATTTACAGATACTCTGCGCGAGCAAATACGTCCCTACTGATTATGAGTATCGGAGTGTTAATCATTTAACAATGCCAATTGTTAGTTCCCTAGTTGTTTTCAAGCATGAAGAAGTGAAACTAATGTACCGCCGCGAAATAGGATGGTTCAAAGAGTATACACGCATATAGGATGGCTAGAAAAAGCTATTTTCCCGCTTTAGCCAAAGGTCCAAAATGTAACTTTTTACAGCGCGCTCTAGCGCCTAACCCGTTTTGCAAAAAATTAAAGTTAAAGTATGTCTTTTGTGGGAAGTTTTATCTTCTTTAATTTTTTAAATAACAATTGTATTGATAAAACGCATAGTTTTGCACATATAAGCAAAAAATTAAAACAGTCCTAAGTTTTTAGTTTTTTTTTGCTATTTTTTCTGTGAAGCCGGCCTTTTCTGAGGTGGAAAATATCAAATTCAAATTCAGCACTCTCAAAAACTCATAAAATCGTTCAGTAAAAATCTTCCAGAATTTTTTCCTCGGGTCAGATACCTTTTGACTGAGCTACTCCGTCCTCTTGTCACATACGGAAACATCCAGCATGTTCGTCGTATCATTCCTGCAAACAGAAGAATGGCCATAAAGAAAATTACATCCGAAGTCAATTTATCACATGGGAGCATTTACAGAATTATTCATGATGGATTGAATATGCATAGGGTACCGAAAATGCTGTCTCCAGGGCAAAAAGAAACTCTGATGTCAATGGCAAGAGATCTGACTGAGATGGCAGATAGCGACTTTCTGATGAAGATCGAGACTTGGTGCTTTCTTTACGATTCTCATACGAAACGCCAATCTTCTGAATGGAAATCAAAGACGTCGCAACGGAAGCAAATTTCGAATGGGCAAAAGCGAACAAAAGGTCATGTTGGGAGTGTTTTTTGATCAGAAATTCATTACGAATTCATTCCAGATAGTGCACGTCGGGACCCCGACAGTTCTTAACACTTTATTTAATGCAAATTTTTTCAAAAAATAAAATAAGAACGTATAAAAAATTGTATGTATGGTTCTCCCCTCCCCCTGCTCATTACTGGTGAAAAATTACCTCACCAAGCATAACGTTTCCCCTCTTGAACACCCGACCTCGCACCTGCTGATTTCTACATGTTCTCCAAGCTACAAATTAATGAAAGGGCACCGATTCGCTAATTCTGGAACGGTTATGGAAAATGTGACCAGGCGGCTTGCGTAGCTATCGAGAAATGGCTTTCACGACTGTTTCCAACAATTATACGAACATTGGGTGAAGTGTTTAAATGCAGGAGGGAACTATTTTGAAGGTAATGAATTTAATTGATTGTACCTCGAATGAATAACATTTTGACCAATTCCGGGAGGTTTTTGGTTTTACCTTGTATTACAAAAACGAAGTAAGTACCAGTATGAGACGAACAGGATCATTATTAAATGTTTATAATTTAATATTTTGAAAAGTTAATATTTATTTCAATTTTATTCGCAATATTTGAAAATTTTGAATCATCCAAAAGAATTTGACCTGATTTAGTTTCCATCTGTGTATCTGTAGTATATCTTCCAATAATACTTCAAACAATGGATCCTTTTGAATAAAGATGTTGTTTTCAAACTTGTTTGTAAGTATTAATACATAAAATAAAAATAAAAAATTGTTTGAACTGAAAGCACCCTTTTTTTGGACTTTAATGTCTACTAGACAGTGAATTCTTTTTTTTTTTCTTTTTTGAATTCAAAATAATATTCATGTAATAGAAAAAGTACAAATGTTCCAATATTTACCCAGAACTTGGCCCCTATAGTACTCATACCTGGATTTGAGTATTACATACTTTAATGTTAAACATTTTTTTAACAGTGTACCACATTGTCTCGATATTGATTAACAAAGTCATGTATAATGAAGGATCGATTAAAAAAAATGATAATTGGAAATGGGTTTTTTAACACCATATGCTTTACTATCTCTTGAAAAACTTAGAAAAATTAATAAAAGGGGTTCCTGCATGACTGCAGTAACCCTATCCACCAACCCTACCAACACCTATCCACAAAAATGGTAATGAACATGATGTATTGAATTATAGACCAATTTCATTCTTTATCAGGATTTTCAAAAATATTAGAGAAACTGTGAATTTTAAAAGGCTACCTGATACACTGTAACATTATTACTGGCTCGCAACTTGGATTCAGGGAAAATATATCAACTTAAACGGCTGTATTGACTTTTCTAAACAAAATCCTCATGGCATTTGAGCAAAAATAAATTCCTGATGTTTCTTTATTGACCTCTCAAAAACTGTTGACACAATATATCAAAGAATTCTATAGTAAAAATTAGAATCTTATGGAATTCAAGAAATTGCTCACAAGTGGATAAAATCAAATCTATTAGACAGGAAACAAAAAGGAGTCTTACCTTAGCCAAATAATGATCTCTGAACCAAGGGATGTGACCTATGGGGTCTCACAAGGATCCACACTAGACCCGATTCTATTTCTTATGTTAGTAAATGACCTGCCATCAATAATGGAAAATTACAAAACATTACTTTTTGCTGATGACACTAATATAATATTGAAAGAAAGAACAACCAAAGGTTTACAAGACAAAGCCAACTCAGCCATTGACAAACTAATTCAATGGATCCATCAAAACAAAATAATCCTAAATAGGCATAACAATCAGAATGTACTTCCACAACTCACGCTGAGCACAACAATACTCACCAAATTTAACATTTGAAGGCAACAGCATCACACAAGCACAAAAAACAAAATTTCTTGGAGTCACTATACATTTCATGAAATAGAACTCTCACCTAGAAGATATTAATTCAAAATTGTGCAATCTTAATTATTCTCTTAGAATAATAAAAAGGAACAGTACCATTGAAACAGTTCGAACAATGTTCTTTGCAAATTTTCACTCTACTCTCAAATATGCAATAATAATCTGGGGCCAAGTGCTAGAGGTTAAGCATAACTTAACATGCCTTGTATATTCTTTTACAAAGTCCTCGTGTTTGTAAAGAAAAACTTAACAAACAACAATACACCTTAAAAATTTAACTCAAACTTACACTTACACAACCCAAAGCAAGCATACAAACTT
This sequence comes from Gryllus longicercus, assembly GCA_038098605.1. Taxonomy (NCBI): domain Eukaryota; kingdom Metazoa; phylum Arthropoda; class Insecta; order Orthoptera; family Gryllidae; genus Gryllus; species Gryllus longicercus. Next base: position 606,922 of record JAZDUA010000662.1, read on the forward strand.
CATCAACCAATGTGCACAAGCATGTTATACAAAAAGGGTCCATTCTCTACAGGAAAACAATTCAACAAATTACCATATATCTCAGAGACATAACAGGATTACATAGCTTCAAGAATAAACTCAAACACTTCCTTGGGCAAAAACTTATTTATAACGTTCAGGAATACCTAAGTAATTAATATGAGCAATCTGATTTCTGGTGCTGCAGTAGGACCAAGTGTAGAATTACAAAACCTGCATCCTCCTCACCATTTCAAGATTTAAACACTGAATGAATTAATCTTGTTAAACTATAAGTAGTTGTTACTATAATTAGTATCATGAACTGTCATTATTACCATCATCATCATCATTATTGCCATGATTATTCCTTTAATTAATAACCAAAGATGTTAAGAGTCAGTTGAATATAAAATGTACTGCGGATTGCAAACAGCTTCCTACAGAGATCTATGGGATGTCAGTGCACCTTCAATACTTTACACAAAATGTGGGCTGTTCCCAATAAAGCAATGTATTGTACGCCACAGTCTTTTGAATGACCTGGAGGTTCAGACAGGTTCTTACACAAATTTTGCAAACAAATCCCAGAGCTTCGATAACTATCAGGATGACCCCTTCTATGCCCCATTTTCGGTTGATCTCAATTTTCAAACTCGTGTATTTAAGATGTTTCTCTGTTTCCTTGGGTACATTTTGATCACAAGGTACAGCAATATCTACAAGTAAACAAATTTTTTCTCCAAATCCCGGATAACAAAATCCAGTTTGTTTGCCACTATTGTGCAATCAGTTTGAATTTTTTGTTGTACAAAATTGTGCACAGTCCAACAGTCACTGGAATTGGTAAGAATTTGTATATCTTGGAACATGTTTTTGAACCTTAGAGGTCGTTGCAGATCTACCAGTGGAGACAACTACACACCCTATTGGGCCTTTTCAATTATTCGGTCTTCGCTAGAATATTGGACAAGATGAGATGATCAACGGTTTCTTCTTGTTCCTGGCAGATGCACCATTTATCATGGAGTGGTTAGTCTCTCTACGAATTATTTAACGTTGTTTGTGTCTCATATTTCATGTCAAGTAGCATCAGAAGTCCAAAGTCTGTGTGTTTCTGCGTGTCTTGTATAGTTTTCTTTGCAATGTGTAGAATGTAATACAATACCTGTATCCCATCCTTCAGCCAGCCTCATTTGTGGGACATCTTGATGACTGATTCCCATCCCCACTACCGCATTGTGACAGGGGCTTCAATTCGCCTGAGGCCTTGCCCTCGTTCCACACGTGACACTAAGTCTATGTACATCCAGAGCCAGAGCTAGCCATTTTTGGGCACAGGGCAATGCTGCAATATATTTTAATTTTGGGAGGTACTTTACATAAAGCCTCCACTTTCAAAAAAAGAAAATTGCTCCAAATTTTTTGATTCAACTTTGTTGTTAATTAGTGCACATGACATTTAAGAAAATGGTGCAGGTCACATTTTCGTTGAAATCCCTGATTTTTCAAAAATTACAAAACAATGTTTAAAACTACAAAATTGAAGATAGATATGTTTGCCTCGGACAAAGTGTTGAACAAAACTAGTTCTTTAAAAAAGGTCATGTACCATTTTTTGCAAAAATGAGTAGTTTTTGTGTAATCTAGGCTGAAATTACCCAATTTTTTCCTCTCAAAAACAGTTCCAAAATTTTTCTTCAAATTTTATTCACGTATGTAATAATTAGGGGGCAAATGACCTAAAACATTGCCAGAAATGATCAATATAGTGCTTTAAGATGCTTTAAATATGTCCTTAGAACAAAGACAAATGATGTGAAAATTTGATCAAAAACACCTAAGATTAACAACTCAAGCTGTTGGTTATGTTACTGATGTAATCAAGGCTCCTTTTGTTCATGTTAACTCAGCTTGCAAACTTTTGGCTTGAACTGTTCATTAAAAGAAAATCTCTGCCTTTACTTATCGTGAAATTGGTCGAACTGACAACAGCAGATAGACATCACAGAAACTTTATATTACATAGTACTAACAACGGCTGATATTACAATATTTGAGTGAAGAAATTGAATAGACTAATCAAGAATCCTGCATCGAACATTTATTAGACCTTGTAAATATTGTTTGAAGCAAGTACCATTAAAACGATATTAAAATCTATGAAATCAGCGAAAAATGCATTAAAAATGACGTAAATAAGTAAAAAATGACTTAGTCGAAATCTATGAAAAATGCAAAACAATGACATTAAAATGGGGCATTTCGTTTCATTTTCATCAAATGAATGTCTATACTAAACTTAACTGCATTGAAGTGAAAATGTAAAAAATTTCCAGCCCCAGGTAATAATGGACGGTAAAAAATATGGGGCTAGTCTTATTTTCAGGTATTGAGTTTTTTTTTAAATTGCAAAACAAAAATTAAAAACTACAATATTGAAGATGGAGATTTTTGCCACAGACAGAGTCTGTTGTACAAATTTAGCTCTTTAAAAAGGGTAATGTACATTTTTTTTGTAAAAGCTAGTATTTTCGTGTAATTTGTTTGTAATTAAAGAAGCATAAATGGGCATACCATTGTGCGTAATGATAACATTGTAATATTGCAAGAAAGTATATGTTGTTGGAGTACCACTATTTTCAGAATATGCAATAATAGTAATAATAATTTCATATAACATTTTATATTAATATTTTGAAACAAATCTTTCATTTCATATTTAAAAGATTAAATGAATTTTTATTTTGCTTTCTCAATCCAGGAGCTCTCCCCATATGGAAAACTTCTCTAAAGGAGAAAAACCCTTAAAATGAATGGCGATATGCATGTTTTGGGAATGAAAGATTTTTCAAATTGTGAACTAATAGGGAAGGCTGAATGTGTAAATCATAAAAGCTAAGAGAAAATTTAACTAGCTATTTTGAAATAACATCGTAATTACATGTACTACTCTTCTTATAGTAACATATAGTAGCAATTAAAATTAAAATTAGTCAAAGTTTAATTTTTAATTGTAGCTTTTGTAATACACAAATTTACTAAAAAGTACAAAGAAACACAATGTCAAGTCAGTTCAATTATTTACAAATTTCCAACATAAAAACTTCCCTCCATTTACTGTATTATACACTTTACACAGAGTATTTAAGTACACTGACATGAGAACATTGATTAACAAAATGAAACTTCCAAGAAACTGAACAAGCATTCATATTCAATGCATAAAATAACAGTAAACATTTACTCTGTTCTCAAAAATTCTCAACAAAAACAGTAGCACAAGTTTGCTTTATTTTAATCCATTCAGCGTCTGTCTTTCACTTACACAAATTCTTGGCATATTTATAGGACAGATGCAAGTTCACATAAAACAGAACAAAGAAGACACAACTACAATTTAAATAACAGTTCTGATTATTAGCTTAAACAATGAGAAAAGTTATGAAATTTAACACACAGTATACAAATTTTTAACATTTGTTCGAGTCAAAAATTTACAAGTTGACTTCATTGTTTCCAACAAACTTAAATAGAATAAAGACTATGTTACAATGTCTTTCCCACATATTATATAACCATGCTTCTTGAGCAGAGTACTTCAAATGAAATATCTTAAATGATGCAAATGCATACATTTTTTCACATCTTAAATTTATTGTTTTCTTTATAAAGAGAATATACTTTTTCACCATCTGCACAGAAAATTAAGTATAACAAAAACAGTGTTAATCTAAATAACTACATGATTAACTAAAAATACTTTCCTTTACTAAATATAGGAAAGCTGAAACCTCTTGAAAATGACATTTCAGAAGGTATTTGGAAACAAAATACAAGATGATTTCATAATACAAAGATATTTTTATTTATTTATTTGTGATCTAATAAATAAAGAACACAGCAACACAGTCTTTTTGAAAGTAAAGTTAATTTATTGTTATATAACAATGAAAAGAGAACACTGAACTTACAAGAAAATCATTGTCTTTCACTTGATCTAAAGTTGCATTTACACACTCTTCAGTAACAGTTCACAGCCTTATAAGATTCAAAAATATTTTGAAGAGATAAATGAGAAATGTTTTCAGGTAGTTGATAAGTAATCAGCTGCCAATTGCTGCTGATCCACATTGTATGCAGTAACAAACCTATAAACTTTTTGTCCATCAGGTGTCACAAGTTCCAGAGTTTGGTCACTGCCCACAAGAGCCAACATGTCACCTGTCACAGCCTGAGCACTAACTTGTTGATTTTCACCCTGAAACAAACAATTATCATTAGGCCCTTCCTCGTAAAAGATTACATTTACGGCCATTTAATTCACATTTCTGTCAAAGAGGTCTTGATGCTCAAAATTTCGCAACTCATCAAATTTTTGTGTTTCACCAACCTCAAATCTTTTAGATTAACTTCTCGATAAACCTCACAAAATCAACATCAAAAAAAGTTTGTTATTTCCAAATGTCACTGTATATGTACAATGCATGGTCTCTTTGGTTGTAGCTGACTTTTGTCCTAAGTATCTCATTCGAAAAATGTGGAGTCACCTTATATTCATAGATTAAGCTTTGTTGGTTCAAATTAAATTTTAACATTATCTTTCCAAGACTCAAAACTCTTAAATGTTGACGTAACAATCAGCTGTGAAGAGATGATTAAAATACCATGCTACTTGAAATATCTAATTCTATTTGTGGTTGTATTCTCAGCACTCGCTTTGTTCTTTGCCAGGTGATGGAGATAGATATTTTTGAATGGGCTGGTAAAGAGAGAAACTTGAAACAAATCGCATTATATCAAGTGAAAAGCAATATGAAATTTGTTGGAGTGATTTTGTTACACAATGTGCTGATCATAGTGTGGACTCTTGGTTCAATGCCTGGCGAGTGCAAATCTGCATTTTGCAAGAAAGAGGAAAGAAAAAAATCCACACTGATAGAAGTACATATTCTACATGGCTATGGACCAGAGTGGAACAAAAATCTGGTGAAACACGAGAAAATGTTCTTAGATGGTGTTGGATAAAAGATTAAAAACACAAAATTAATACACAAAACAATGCTTAAAAAATCAGGGGACATTGGAGTACGAAAGGATGACCAAAAGAGATACAATAATACACATTACAAAGAGAGAAGTCACAAAAAAATGATTGTGATAATTTTAAAGGAGGCAATAATTCTAACATTCTCGCCTAGACAATTGGACAATTTTCCATTAATTTTGACAAAGTGGTAAGAATTAAAGAAAGATTTAAAGAATTCACAAGAGTCTTCTTCAAAATAAGGAATCTATCTTAGGTATTAAAGTTTTTAAAATGGAAACTATATTTTCTATTGAAAATTATTCCTCAAACAACAATAACCACATTTTTATGTATATTGCTTATAAAACAAGGTACTACTCTAATCTGGTGTTTCCTTTTTACAAAACATATTCTTTACTTACTGGAATATCAGGAACCTCCGAGTCACCCTCGGTCACAGTTGGTAGATGTGGTGCAAGACCTGCAGTAAAGGCTTGTCCGTCTGAGGTTAAATGAAAATTTGTACCAGCAACTTCTATAGACTGGACATTGCCAGTAGGAATCTGAAAAAAATGTTAAGCATGTGTACACTGTATTTTATGCTAGCATGATAAATAGGATTTGGATGGAAGAAAAGGGCTATTACTAGTGGTGCTACAGAATGGCACACTTTCCCGTATTGGTTTTCTATTTCCTTCGGTGTCGGCTAGCTACTCAGACGAGAAATACTCTTGCCAGCTGCCATCTATTGATGCCCAAAGTTCATTTTTTTGAAAATTTCTTAATTGTTTGGCATCCTATTAGTAGAGCAGAAATATTATTTTAAGAATATTAAAGAACAATAAAACCTAGTCCTAAATGGTAATTTTATTTGAAAAATTTGGAATTTAAAAAAATGTAATGAAATTCCCGCTAATGTAAATATCAACAATGTGAGACACAACTCAAAAAATTACATTTTTGTAATTTTTGAACAAACAAATGAATCGAGTAATATGGCTTTCATGTCCTCTTATAGAGTGAATTTAGTACTATCTCTACCAAACTACCTTTAAAGAAAAAATTTGGAGCTGTTTGAGAAAATTTTGTTTTAGTTATTTTAAAAAAATGTAAATATTGCAGGCAATATTGGGCGAAAACTACTAAAATTTTCAAAAAAATGTACAACCTTAATAAAATAACTAATAATGGACAACAAATTTCATTTGAAAGAAAAATCTCTATCTTTAATTTTGTAGTTGTAGGAAAGCACAAAAAAAATTCACTTTTGAAATTTTTGATAATTTAGAGCTAACCATGAAAATTGGACATATGCCACTTTTATAAGTATGTTACTCTATTCTTACAAGACATTTTCTTTCTTTTTTTTTTTTGGAGCCATTTTTGAGAAAATTTTGAAAATGTCTTGAGGGTTACATATAAAGTACCTCCAAATTTTGAAGAATGTTTTTCAAAGTTTCGACTCCAGCCAGATTGACTTTCCCTATACTACATATATTACTTCGTACATACATATGTATACGGGAAATTAAAAAGGAGTAATGTAACATTTGTGCTGACACATTTATGTATTTACGGTGAAAACAATTAAAAACTGTGTGTGACATGCTATGGGGAGAAGTTAATTTAAAGTTACACTTATGTCCAGAAGCAAAACAAGTGGCCAACTCAGCATTTGCTCAAGTATCAGGGAAACTGGACAAAAACCTGATCGAGATGGGGGTCATTGCCCCAAAAGCAGAAGTTCAATACTTGTTACAGATTCTTTAGAATTATACAATCTATGATAAATAATATATTAAATGTCACTGTTAAAATAAATATTACTTTCCTTTTAGATGCATGGTATAGTCTCTAATTGTATAGAAACAGTTGTGCAGCAGAAAAGATTTTACTTGAGACTTGAACTTAAACATCGAATTTAATAGTTTAATGTCATCTGGCAAGGTGTTGTAAAATAATGTACATGTATTATGTGAATTTTTTGTAGTGAGCGGTCGATACTGTCACCTGCTGAATATGATTACTATGCCAAGTGTTGTAGTTATAGACAACGGCGTTTGCTCAAAATATATTCTCGCCCTTTAGTAAGCCATTTTTGACAAAAACCACTGATTCATAAATCAAGAAAGTAGGAAAGTTTTAGACACAAAATGATGTTTCTTGGAGTGTATGCACCAAATGAAAAAGAAGATACTAGTATTTTAGAGGAATTTTACTCAGAAATAGATGGAGTAATCAGTGAATGTGGGGTAAAAAGAGAACTTATTGGGCAATTTTAAAGCTAGAGTGGGAAAATTTGAGAGCTCAAAAGGAGACAACATGGAGAAGAGGTGAAAAACTCAAAATGGAAGATGATTGATTCAACTGATTCCACTATGTGAACAGAATTAACTTATAATTAGAAATGGGCACTTCCAGCATAAAGATAAGAATATGTTCACTAGGAAAGATAAGGTAAGAAGAAGGAGATCTGTGATCGAATACGTAATCACTAGATAGTATTTAACTGGTGAAGTAATAGATTTCAGGACACTAAGAGGCCCAGAGTATAGATCCAACCATTATTTCATGAAGGCTAAATTTAATTTTCCACTCATAAAACAAAAAGAAACTGAGATCAGAGAATATAAGGAAAATGAAAATGAAAATAGTGAAGGTAGGTCATATAATATACCGGGTCTATCAACAACCAAGTATAAGATATTTATTTCAAAATGGTTTGAATAATTTACTGAATGAAAACATAGTTGGGTCAAATAAGGAGATATATGAACAATGTAAAGACAGTCTACAGACCTGAACAACATAAAGACAAAAATACCTTGAAATAAGAAAAGGAGAGAGAGAAGAGTTATTGGATTACTCAAGACGTGGAGCGGGAAATAGAGGAGAAGTGACAGTACGAAAAATGATTTGACTACTAAGTAAGCAGAAAATAGGGAGGAAGATAAAATCCAACGAAATAGTTAGAAATGTAAGAAAAGAATAACAATCATGGGAGCATAAACGCCAAGAAGTAGAGATATACTTATGTGGAACAAAAACAAGTGAGATTTGGAAGTTCATAAAAGAGGTAAAATCTCCCCTCATGGAAAAAGACTGGATACAAAGTATATCTTTAAGCAAATGGAAAGAGTACTTTAGAAAATTATTAAATGAAGGAAGATCAGACTTTTCGGAACTACAGCAAGGGAAAAGAGGGAAAAGATCTCTCCAGCCAGAGAAATTACAGTAATCAAAGAGAGGGTAAAGAGATGTATCAAAGAAATGAAAGGAGGCAAGGCTTTCCCATGGTCTTTCATGATACAGCAAAGGCCTACTATGATACTGTGCAATGATGGTGTAATGGTTAGCGTACCGGACTGTTGTACCCAGGTTCGCGGGTTCAAACCCAATCGAAGCCGTGAATTTCAAGGGCGAAAAAAATCTTTTGTACGCCTTCCTTCGGAGGGGAAGTAAAGCCGGCTGTCCCATGTTAGTAGATTTACTTGCATGTAAAAGATCCTCAAGCCTAAATGACGCCTCTGAGCTAAATTCAAATCGCCTGTTTCTCGCCCAAGAAATACCTCCTTTCTCTGCCTGTTGATGAAAGGAGCGTAGCGAAATTTGCGTGGTCAGACAGAAGAGCGAGCCTGATGGCCCGAATCTCGCCACATAAAATAAGGCAAATTCAATTCAATTCTATTCAATAGTGTGCCAGTCAAAGTTATGGGAAGTTATGAACAAAAGTAATGTAATTAAACATTAATAAATGCAGTGAAGGAAGTGTACAAAGGGAAAAGGGAAATTTGGGAAACAGATGACCCAAACATTTCTTAAGGAGTAAAAAGGACTACGGCAAAGTTGCTGTGTCATCTACCCTCTTTAAAATCTATGAGATAATGCGGTGTTAAAGGTATGGAAAAGAAAATGGGATGGGAATACAACTTTATGATAATACAAAACTCTATACCCCACAGTTCACTGATGATCAGGTGCTGATGGCTCAAGAACAGGAAGATATTGAATATATGACTTAGAAAGATAACAAAAATAGGAATTAAGCTTCAACCTAGAAAAAACAGTAAACTGGACTCTAGGCAGTACACATGATGTATTGGCTATGGAAACTGGAGAAATGCACAACAAAAAAGAACAACTGATGACATAAAAGTACTTGGGAACAACAATAGGGAAACGGTTTTTATGGAAAGGAATGTGAAACCAGACTCATTAAAAGGAAAAATTTTAGGAACCCTGAAACCAGTGATCTGTGATCCAAATATAACCAAGAAACTAAAATTAGAATATACAAATGTATGAATGAAAATATTACATTATATGGAACAGAAATATGGCAACTTCCAGAAAAACAGAAAAAAAAATTGAGAGCACTGGAAATGGATTTCCCCAAAAGAGCAGCAATATCTACAAGGGAAAGAGTTAGAAATGAACAGGTTAAGGAAATAATGAATCTGGATTTAGAGGAAATTGAATAGAAACAACATACTTTGGATATGTACAGCAAATGGTCGAGAAAAGACTCCCCAAAAGATCATTAGAACGGCAACAAAGTGAAAGGAGAAAATGAGGCAGACCAAGTTCAGGATGGAATGACCAGATCAGAAAGATAATTGAGAAGTGGAAATCACCTCCTGATTCCTGGAAGAACAGAAGACTAGAGAAGAAGATTAGGCCTTGGAAGACTGAAGTAGTGGTTAAGAAACTGGCAAGAAAAATATATATTCTTAAACCTTACAGTTGAAACTGGAAATTCTGAGTAGCTAAAGTACCTGAAAGAATGGAAGCCCCAAAAATCTACAAGAAGGATCTAGAAGATTGTCCACAAAACAATCGCAACCTACATTTTTAAATATTTGTTTTAAAAGTGAAAGTGGCTTCATACTGGAACAATTTAAAATATTTCTGACAACTCCTGTTATGGGATGAGGGATCCCTTAAAAAATATAGTTCTCACTTTGTATATTGTGGCATAAGAATCAGACCTTGTGTCCCTTCAGGAGGTTATGGGTTGCATGCCTGGTCTTCTTCCTGTGACTGCAAACTTTATATTTTTCATCTTAAATCTGACTGATGTAATTCTCTATCCATCAGTACTATAGTTATGGTGTTTTGGGAGAATGTTGCAAAATCGTCACCCTTGCTTTTCCATATTAAAGACAAAGAGGAAGTGCAATTAGAGAAATAGCCAAACCACTCCATCCCCCCCTCCCAGCCCACTTAATTTGCTCCACTAGTTTTTAGGGAGTTTTATAAACCAGATTTTCTTGACGGCTATTCATATTCTTCACCACAAAACTTGATTAGGTTAGAGAAACCAAAATTTTTGATTCTTTCCAATAAATTGCTAATAAATAATATTATAAAGGGAAATAAAATAACAATATTACGAAGAAATAAAATTAAACCCAAAATGAAACAGGGATAAATGAAAAAACAACAAACAAACCCAGATTTCACCATGTGCTATTGAACAGGTGCTGAGAGATCAACATGTTACGACACCAAAGTTAGTTCTTACATTCACCATTTAAACACTCTCAAATATGAAATAGACTTCATATAGGGCATAAACAAACTTCATCAGTTCAGAATCAGCAGGGTTAATTACGGGTTGACTAATATGTGATCAGTAAACAAACCACCATTCAAAATGACAAAAATTATCACCCAATAATTTTTTCTTTTGGCTTTTTCTTAACCTCGCATTTTCCCACGAATCAGAACTTTACTTAAATTTTATGATCCTAGAACATTAGTCAAATTAATAAACTTACAGTTCAAGGAAAAGATAATCGACTGATTTACTAGAAACAGAGTAACTGCCTAGTAATAAAACATACCCCATCCTGGATGGTAAACTGAATAGCATTTCCATCTTGATCTGTAACATGGAGCTGTGGTTCCAGCTGGATAGTTGCAGTCTGAGACAGCTGGTCTAGCTGAAGTTGTGTGGGGTCTGGTTCTGGACCCACTACTTCTTCAGGCTGAACTTCTGCAGTAATTTGACTCAGAGGATCACTCTAGAAAAATAAATATTACACTCAAACAATTTTTTATGTAGTGTGCCCATTAAAATACTCTTTTCTACACTTTAAACTCCTTTTCTATTATTGTTAAATCAATGCAAGAAACAATATCATATTACTAAACTTTTTCCAGGGTTGAGAACAATAATTTTCCAGATTCTGATACTGACTTTCCACACACGTTTGCATTTTAACATTTTATTCATATCACGACACTTGACCACCAGTAGTCACATGGTGTCCGGCTATGGCTGCCGGCAGCAACATAGAAGTCATGTTACAGGGAATTTTGAATTATTTAAATATGTATATGTAAGCAAATTTATAAACATGTATCAAATTCTGTATACCTAAGAGAAGATTAATAAAATTCAAATTTCTGTCGAGGAATACTAAAAGGGTAAAATTTTCAATCATTATTAAGAAACAAATTCACAAAGAATATAGGCATTTTAAGCAAACTTGATTTATTATGTCCACAATTTTCTTCCTTGTGAAGTAAATGGAAAATACTTGTGAGAAGGGATTTCAAAACACATTGAATTGATTTTGAAAATTCGTTAGGGGTTATCCATAAACTATGTAAGGCTAATGATAGTTAGCCTAACCTAGTAAGGCTAACATTTGATAGTTCACACTTGATCAACGAGTTAATCTCAAACTTGTTTATTCAAAAGGAGATCTTGGTCTAATTTATGAAAGTAAAACAACATTTAACAAACATATTGATATTATCAATAAATCAATACAACAGCTTGGTCTAATTAAGAGCTCTTGTAAAGTAATATATAGTAGTCAAGCATTGAAAAATCTGTAGTTTTCCTTAGATAATATATGTTGTTTGTCTCTACTGTGTGGTCACCATACTTTAATGAACTCATTAATAGATACAAGGAGAGCAACACATTTTTTTAGAATTCTTGCAAAGATTGACTCTTCCTGATCTTTACCTTAATCTTAATTATGTAAACATTTCTTTAGAATCTATAATTTCTATACTTCATTCTTTGAGGATTGATAATGATATGTTTTTATACAAATTAATAAATAACTCAACAGATTGTCAAGTACTTCTAAAAACAGTTAAATCTCTCTTTTACACTTTCCGTGAGACCCTAGGTAAAATGGTGTAAATTGCGGGAAGTGTGAATAAGGGGAAGAGTTTTTTCTTCTTCAAAATTATGAGTACTACACTGTATAATGTATTTAAACTATTATTAACAATTAATTAGGATTATAATATGCTTTAATATGCAGTTTTAGATACATAGAGAAGGTTAACTAGAAATTTGACCGAAATTTATGACACTGGATATCGAAAGTGTATTAACGGAACCATAGTGAATTTTATATGTTGCAATGACACTTCCACAAGTCTCCGCCATCCACTGATGGTAACCTTTCATGATGCAACAACGTACTCATTGTTGGATGAAGGGAGGGAAATGGTATATCTACTGTAAACAAAAAATGCGAAGTTTACATTTTCTCCAACTCAATAAAACATTTATTTTCGGCAGTTTGTAATGATTTCCAACTCGCAATTTTTTAAATTTATTTATGAAATAATACAATGAGGGTTCATGAAACAAAGTGTCAGTTAAAAACGCACAGAGAATTCCATACTTTAATGCTTGAGCTATTAAAAATAATTAAATAAAATAAAAACCAACCAACTTACGTTTATTTTAGAATGAGAAAGTGTGAAGGAGGAGGATGATGTAAAGTAAGCAAAGGATCGTGAGACACACTTTCAGGCACGTGTCACATGAGCGTTGCGTTGACGTGCGTCACGATTCTTCGTTCGCTCGGTAGTGGAAACGGAACTCCCGAGCGAACGCTCGATTGGAATGTTCTTTCGGTGTAAACAAATGCAGGCGCCGAGCGCTGAGAGGTTCGGGACGCGGTCGAACGTTTCCTTTTTTACCTGCGAACACGTTAGCGAACGGCGCTAATTTCAACGGTTTTGTGGGCATAAAGGCGAATTACGCAGTTTGTAGTTTGCATAGAAAAGATATGAAACTTTTAAATGATAAGTTTTATGGCGGAAAAGAAAAGATACTGTACAAAATACACAAATTTACTTATTTTAAACGGATGTTTAAAATTTGTTTCAATATTACACATTATTATTGCGGCCGCCACAGACTATTTCACTTCTATCCAAATGCATTTTAATAATAATGACGAAGCTGTGGCTTGAAGATTGAAGTACGTATTTCACATTTGATTTGATATTATTTTTATTATTTTCATTTAATTGTATTATCTCAGATACTTCTGCTCGTTATAATACTTTCTACATAAATTAACATCGTTTTGTTGAATGTTAATTCACATTTTTTGGAGAAATTATGACCTTTTCGCAGACCTAAACACTAATATGGAACATGTGAAATCTGTCGTTTTTTCCGTTCTTGTAAGAACTTTATAAACAACTACAATTTAAAACCATTAAATTCAATAAAAGTAATGAATTTTAGTTTCAATTCATAAACCAGTTTTTATTATGAAAGCGCGCGAAGAATAAGCTCCAAATTTTGTCGTTTATCTTCTATCCTTTTTACTTTGAAAAGTACATTCAGTCGCTTGTTCGCATTGCAATGACACTACAGATACATAATAACCTAACTTGGGAGGACTGCCGCTAAGAGCGAACAATATGGCAGACCAAACATTCGGAGCGCGAGGTTGCTCGGGGTGAACAGGAAGTAACTTCTTCCCCGCAATCGTCCGCGGAACGAAAAGCCTCAATCTCAAACAAATGGCATTGCATCAGGTGCTACCCGTTGGGAATAGGATTAAAAATCGTAGCCAAAGTTGTTAAGCAATGCACCAATCGACGAGGCCAAGTGGCTGCAACGCCATTGTCCGATGACCAGCGAGTGCTATTGTAAGTTTTGCAACAGATTGAAAACATTTTCCATTGATGTATAAAATCTATATCCAATACCAGAAAAGGATGATAAAAAAACTTTCTTAGCAAAACTTCCAAAATTGGGACCATCTAACATTACCATTAGAAAGAAAATGTACGAGTTCGTAATTCACAACTCGATCACACGAAAAATTGAACAATGCATATTTTAATCAATCTGTTAAAGAATGAATCTGAGGCCACGAACACGAGTGGGACAGGAAGAAAATCTGGTAACACAGAAGAGAATTACGTCAAATGAAAGACAAACGCAAATTCAACGTGCACAATTTTAGGGAGGGGAGGGGGGCTAAATACTGGGAGGACCAAAAAGAAGTGTGATTGATATATGTGAAGACGAAAAGAGAAGTGGCAAAACCCATGATTATGATGATTTTAACGAACAAGAAAATACCGATAGACAAGACAGTAAGTTTTATCGTTCTCATTAATAGGGAATTTTCTTATCAATTTGACAATTTCAAATTTTAGTTAAAAATTCAAAACATTTTCAGAAGGGCTTTTCAAAATTAGGGGGTCATATTGTTTTCAGGAACAAAATATGAGTGCATATATACAGTAAATAAGGTATACATCTAATAATCCGATCACAAGAATCTGCAATGTAGTGAAGACTTTTGATAGTGATGTATTAGACCTTAGTATAAACAATCTCATCAATTATTTCAAATCATTGATCTTCATATTTTCATGATGCTCAGTATCTATGACTTACGTTTCATCATTTATTATAATTGTGATACCCTACAAAGGGACAGAACACATTAATATAGCTTTATAAAGTTTATTAGTTTATCTTGTTATCTTTTTTCACAAAATGTAATTTTCTATACTTTTGTAAAATTGACATATCAATGTCTGTAAAGTTTAATAAATAAATAGAGAGACTCTCAAGATATATTTGACAATAATTTAAAGTCTGACAACTGCTCATGAAGCTTAATGTACCGACTGAAGAAAATAATATCTTTCACACTCCTTACCCTACTTCATTTTTAAGAATAAGCAAAGCTTATTTGTGCTCTAACATACAACACTCACTATGCTGGATACTCGGATTGCCATGAAATTTTACCAGTTTATTAAGCACCTTTCAAAACTCATAAATATAAATTTTTAACTGCTCTGAAGCATTACAAGTACAATTTTTATGACGAGTATTGAGACATTCCATGACCGCCGAAGCATGGAAATTGTCACATGCTGTAAGTCCAGCAGCTGTTATAAGTACACTGTGCCGCTGCTATTAGCCTGACAGCAGGGTGTCCATTGTCTCAGGGGGCACACAGGGTAACAAAAACAGGTTTTAATATGGCAGGTTGAGAATGATGGGAAGATGGAATACATGCCAAATAGTTGTTGCAAAGATGGTCCCTGACAATACTATCTGAATATTGAGTATTTATCTTCTTTTTCAATTTTCTTAAAAATAGCAAGGGTTTACAATATTACAACCAACTTCAGCATAAATATTAAGAATGTACATCACTGTGCACTTCAAATTCAAAAGAAACAACAGATATGGCCTTTGCTATTAATTGTGAGAGAATGTATGTACTAGAAATCTGGTTGATAGACATTGCGTAATATTCCTGGCGCTGCCGATGCAAGTTTGCCTGCTGCACGAGGACGGGAGGTTATGGAAGGTCTTGATGCGAAATGCCTCTAAAACATTATTTCTAGTACCCCACAGCAATTTTTAGCGTGGGTTTTGCATGGAGTTCTACTAGTCAGTGAAATTTCATATGAATCTGTGTATCCAGGATGGTGAGTGTTGGGTGTAAGAAATAAGATGGAATTAATTCTGACTATCACAAGTCTCAACCGGTGCATGTTCAAAATGGAAAACACAGCAAGCGAACTCTATTGCGTTGAAAGAAGTATGACAAACTTTCAATAAGTACCATCAATATCAAATAATAAATACATTTAATTAAAAAGCACACTCACTTTGTCTTCCTGTAATGTAGGTGCAGCCTCTTCCTGGATGCCATCAACAATATGCAAGGTTCTTGCCTCACCAGGATCCTCTGGATCTTGGTATGTAACATAAATAATTTGTTGAATGTCATCCTCTTTTTTGACACCCTCCCCTCCAGTACCATCATCCTCCGTGCCTTCCCCTCTTGCTGCCTCATTTGACAAATGGCTGCGAATGATATTCCATACTGTTCCATCAACTGGTACAGTGTCTTGAGTAACAGGATTTTCTTCTTCCTTTAAATCTCGATGCTTCCCCTGTGAAGAATTCAGAGAAAAAATAAAGAAATTAGCATCCATCTTTTCCTTCACTTATATGAATAAATAGTAATTAACACACATTTCCTGAATGGACAAACAAGCTGAAGAAATGAATAATAATTAAAAAAGAATTAGGCAAGCAAACAATAGAACATATTGAGAGTAACCATTTGTGGCATATCTATCAAGAAGTTTTACTTTAACATTAAAAGGGTTACGGTTCATAAACTTGTTACTTTGGGCATCTATTTTTCAAATCAGTTACAATAGAACATTTCACAAAACAGATAAAATACTTTTATTCAGTATAGTTAAGTAAACTTTGTTGATTCCATTGTTTATGGACAATTATGGATTTATACTCTACCAAAATAAATCAATGGCTAAGAATCTCATTACAACGCCCCTAAAATTTCCAAGTGTTGCATTAGATCCATTTGTTTACACTTCCTATCAACGATTTTATTAAAAAAAGGAAAGAATTGTACCACATGAGCAATACTCCACAATAATGAGACATTTCAATAAAATTTTTTGTTTATGTAGTGGTAATGGATATAATAAGGTAGGGCAATGGGGAGGAAAATATTTTAATAATATCACAAATGAAAACTGCATTCTCACCTTCTTATGCTTTGTGAGATTAGAACAGTCAGCAAATGCTTTCCCGCATACATTACACACATAAGGCTTTTCACCTGCAAAGAAGAAAAGTATGTATAATTTTTTAACAGTAAAACTTTCCTCAGATTAAAATATACATTAACAGAAGAAGCCTAATAAACCATACATCAATTTGGGAAGAAATTTGTGATGAAAACAATGCTGTGTGTGTCCTTGCTTGTCATCAAACAACTCCAGGAGTTTGCCTCACGGGAAATTAGTAACTCTTCAAAGTAGACATTATTTTCAACTACAATTGGATATGCACTACATGAATGGTTGATTTTATATACATATTGCTGTCTCTACAATATTCCTCTACAAGCATCTACAAAAAGTGCTTACATTTAGAGCATGCAGAGGCAAGTCAAATTTATTAGACAGCCAGTAGCCAATGTGGTTTGAGCATGCTAAAATTCTATTTTTAGCACTATTGCTGAAAATGAAACAATGATCAAATGTTTTGACAAAACAGATTGCCTGCAACAAAAAACTAGTGGTGCAACAATTTCCTTGGTGTGGACCGACTTTTTGGTCTTGCCAGCTGCCATCTACTGCAGCCCAAAGTACACTTTTTGACATTTTTTCAATTTTGCAGTTTCCTAAGAGTAGAACTTATATATATATATATATATATATATATATATATATATATATATATATATATATATATATATATATATATATATATATATATATATCACAAAATTGATTTATAGCAACAAGCAGCAAAATAAATTTTGTGTTATTTTAAACCATGCAATTGTCACTACCCACACAAAAAGTTAGAAGAAAAAAATTGGAGCCGTTTCTGAGAAAATGGCAATTGAGTGTTTCTGAAAGTGTGGAATTTCAAGCTCATTTTCACAGAAAACTGTTTGAGTTTTCGAGTACCTCTATATGACATTATTTAAAACACATTTACTCATAAATATAATGTGAAGAAATTACTGTTAATGTAAATATTAACAACGTGAGAGGCTAGTCAAAAAAATGACTTTTGTAATTTATGAAAAAACAAGAGTAGTACAGCTTTTTTATTATTTCATAGACTACATTTAGCACCATCACTACCAAAAACTTAAAGAAAAACTTTGGAGTAGTTTTTGAAAAAATCTTGTTTTCATTATTTTATTTATAATATCCGTTGCGCCTAAACTATGCATACAATTTTTTTCCAAATTAAAGACACCAGTCCATCTGGCTAGAGTGAAAGTGTTGAGATTTTGAAAAAAAACGGGGGAGTGTTACTTTGCATAAAGCCCTCCCGACATTTTCAATGTTTTCTCAAAAACTGCACCAATTTTTTTTTCTTTAAATTTCTTGTAAGGATAGAGTAAAATACACTTATAAATGTATCAAAGGTCTCATTTCCACAGTGAACTCTAAATATTCGAATATTTCAAAAGTATGAATTTTTTTGGTGCCTTCCTATAAGGTTAAAGATAAATTTTCCCTTCGAATAAAATTTGTTCTTCATAGCGAGTTCTTTCATTACGGTCATTTACATTTTTTGAAAATTTTAAGTTGGCGCGCAATATATGAAATTAAAAAAAAAAATCTCAAAAAGCAGCTCCAATTTCTTTTTCTTTTAACGTTTGGTAGTGATACTGCTAAAGGTACTCTATGAGATGACATAAAAATCATTTTGCTCTATTCTTTTTGTTTTTCAAAAATTATACAAATATATTTTGTCTTGTCTCTCACTCTCTTAATATTAAAACGAACGGCAATTTGTTTATATTTATGAGTTCATGAGCTTTATTTGATGTCAGGTAATGTTTGTTGAAAAATCAACTGTTTTCTGTGAAAACCAGTTCAAAATTCCGCATTTTCAAAACCGGTCGAAGCGTTTTGAAAAAACTGCTCCATATTTTGTTTTTAAAGTTTTCGAACGGATAGTGCTAATTGCACTGTTTAATATCGTAAAGCTCATTTAGGTTTTTTTTTTTTTTGAAAATTACAAAAAGCAAAATTGTAAACACTATTGTATTTTGGGGTTTAAGTACTTCAAATGAAGTTTTTCAAAAACTCAAAATGTTGTTGGAAAAATTGCTTCAATTTTGAATTTACAGTAGTGCTTAAGCATTTTCTTCAAAACGGCTCCAAATTTTTGAAAGCAAATTGCAATTAAAACGAGATTTTACTGTTCTTTCATATTCTTAAAATAATATTTTTGTTCTATTAAAAAAATAAAAATTAAGAAAATTTCAAAAACAAAATCCTTTGCACAGCAATAGATGGCAGCTGGCAAGACTTTGTAGCAAGTCCGAGAAGCTAGCCGAGATCAAATGAAGTAAGAAACTAATACATGAAAGTCTGTGCGTGTCATTTTTAATTTACTTTAGACAATAATTTAAGAAAACTTGCACAGATGGTAATAATTAAGAATGTAAATATATTTTAAATTTTAATAAAATAATGTACTTTTTACTTTACTTTAATTACTTCTTTACTTCCTTGCATTAATTTACTAGTTACAGGACGGAAATACCAATATCACAGGTGTCATAAATTGGACAACTCTTCATAAAACGGAAACCTCTCTAAAACAGAATTTTTTTTGTCCCTATCGATTCCGGCTTAGACAGATTTTACTGCAGTTGAGTAGAGCCAGGCGGGGTCATTTTGTTAACAATTCAAAAATTAAATGAAATCTGTAGTTTACTGACACAAATAAGTTTTCTATAACTTAGGAGCAAAAGTTTGTAGTTTTCAAAAGATGCTAACTTTGCTTCTTTTGAAACGTTTTTCAACATGCAACCATATATAGTTAAAATGTTTGGAAGAGATTCTGGAGCTCAAGAAAACTTGCACAGATGGTACTTCTCCCCCATTCCCCCATACTCCACATACAGTTCTTACTGTTCTTTGACTAAATAAATCAAACTAATGTTGGTAGCAGGTAGTGGAGCATGCCAACAAAAAATTATTAAGTTTTCGCTTTACTCATAATATGCAATTTTGATTATGCATTTTTCTTCATACACATTTTTTCCCTTACCTGAAAAACATAAAAGAAGTGTTCTGTACTTTCATTTGACTACATCGATTATCACCGACCTTTAAGTATGTGTTGGTATACGTGAATTAAAATTAAAAGAAAGTCAATAAAGCTGTAGTAGTGTATGACACATTAGGTAAAAGATTTGTAAGCTGGCTCCAGTTGGTCTATTGGGCTCATGTCACGTTCTATTCCTTACAAAATAAAATGTCACTTTTACTATTTGTATTACAAATAACAATTTTATTTAATTTTTGAACTTTATCCAATCATTTCAAATTCTACATATTCAAATATTCTGGCCTAATCTCTGTTAACAGCAGATAGTTGGAGTTCAACGGTGAAATTTCAGCCGATGATATAACAAACGTAATAAAAACTTGAGCCTCTAAAAAAATTAGAATCTAAATATAATTGTCGTTAGTTTTCCAGCAAATGATGTGTAATAAATTTGTAATTAACTATTGGTTAAGAACACACAAAAGTAAAATGAATCTTTTGAATTTGATTGAATGAATCTTCCTGAATTTACAGTAACTACTGCATTTTTATCAGTAATTTGAACTAATTTAAAAGATCTACATTCTTCTTTGATAGGTCTCTTAAGCAAAATCTCTGAAGGTTTCAAATAAGCATTTTTCCCTAAGTAATATAAGCAATTGTCAATAACTCCTACCTGTATGCAAACGCAGGTGCTTCTTGAGGGCCCATTGTTCTGTGAAGCTGCGGGCACAGTAATGACATTGAAAAGGTCGCTCCCCCTTGTGACGGCGGGTGTGACACTTCCAAGTGTCCTTGTGCAAGAAGGACTTGGCACAGAACTCGCATTTCCATGGACGCTCACCAGTATGTCTCTTTACATGCAATTTGAACTGGAAAGTGGAAATACTTTACAATGGAGTACTAAAGGCAAGCAGTAAGTTTGATTAGAAAGAAGGAAATGTTACAATAACCATGGTATCTTGAGAAGAAAATTGAAATCATTTGGAATTGTGGGAACACTTTTGCACTGATTGTCTAGGTAGAATCCAATTCATTAAATATTATAACTTAAGTTGTGGCAAAACTGATGTACTGCCAGTAACATTGCAGAGTTCACATTCCTTACTTTTAATTGTAAAGAGAATTTACAAGACCTACCTGAGATGAAGTTGTGAATTTCCGACCACAGTAATCGCAACAATATGGTTTTTCTCCTGTGTGTATACGAAGATGTTCTTGCAGATTTCCATTTTGAGAAAAACTTTTGTTGCAAACATGACATTGATATGGCTTATGGCCTGAAAGAAGCACATTAGAATATTTGGAGTTAAAATATGCAGAACTGAAAACAATATTACACAGAAAAGCCTAAAATAAAAAATTCAGGGGGTTCTAGCACAGTTCTGGTTATGAGTGGAGATTCTGAATATTTATTTGTTCACCTTGAACTTGAGCTCTCATAGAGCTAAAAATACAAACACACGGCTGACAAATTCTTCTAATTATCTCTCTTACTATGTGAAAAAATTAGTGCACTTGCACAAGAACATGGCAAATAACAACATGCACCAGCAAGCAGAACGGCACCCTATTTACAACCTCACACTTTTAAGATGAATTGACGCTCTGTTAACCATGTCCAATATCATGAGGCTCTGTCCTTCATCCTTCTTGATTAACATTGAATATCCTTGGGTCTGATTATCACATAATTCTAATTTCTTTTATTACAAAGTACTTTTTCCTCTATCGCTTTTAAGTTACAAATGATGTTTCACTTTGTGTGTCGAGGTTCATAAAGCAGCTCCAACCTAAGTGATTTGTATAAAACATCCTCAAGCCTGACAAATGCATTATATGCAAACCTATTTTTAACAAAATCAAATGCACCAATCTCATTTGAACTAGAAAACAATGGTCTCATTCCCACCACTCATTCTTCACTTTTGTTCACACATCTTACAGTGTGAGAGTTGATTTGTTACAAAGAAAAGACCCACAAATTATTTTTTGCGCTTAAAGCAAAACTCTAATTTCTGCACACAACCAGATCTGTAGTAGAATACTCAAAATGTCTAATCACAAAAGCGTCCAACCCTCATTTCATATAGATGGAATGACAACACTTGAAAACCCACCTGTGTGCCATCGGTAATGGAGTGTGAGACTAGTCTTATGAGCAAATTGCTGGCCACAAAGTTCACAGAAATATTTCTTCTCGCCTGTATGAGTTGGCTGATGGTTGAGTAAATTGGCTTTGGTCTTGAATGTTGCACCACATACTTTACAAGCAAATGGCCTAAAAATTAAACAAAAACAATTCTTAATTTACTACACCTTACATTTTGCATTCAGAATTTTATACTAGAAATGGAAATGCATTTCTTTCTTTTGACATAGGCATGCCTGGTTGAAATGATAGCTCTGACACTTGCACTTTATTTAGTGCTGTGTCACAGTTCTTGTGCATCACCTAGTCATGCAATGTCAGCTGCGACGATGCCTGCGCACACGAGTTGCTTAATGTGTGTCGTAAATAAACATTGTATCTTATGCGAAACGGCACACGAGCAGTCTTGGTGAGGTGTTGTGCCCACAGCTCAAGCAACAAACATAAGTCATGATAACACTCATTTTCTAGGATTCACCTCATGACAGTGGCAAGGCAATGAGCAGTGGCAAATGCGCTCAAGTGCCATCTCACATTAGATACAATGTTACACTACAACGTGTGTTACATGACCTGTGAGCACAGGCATCATCAGAGCTGATATCATCGTTAGGTGACGATCGTGACCCAGGCCAAAGTGACGTAAGTCTTTGCCTACGAGTTTCAATATTTATTTAAAATGCACCGATTTTTTATCATGCAATATTAGATGCCGCATCTGATGACACTAGCGCTCCCTCTTTGTTCATTCTGTAGTTTTGTCCAAAATTCCAAAATTGACATTTTAAACCAGTGAAAAGCCTTGCATAGCAATGAAATGAAATAACCTGAATACTGAATTCAACACAAAAATTCCATGTGTTCCTCTATGATAACATAAATGTTCTCCCTCTTGGTCACATATTCATTTTGAACATTATACGTTCTTAAAGCACCTTTCAATATGAACATGAAAACGTAAAATGTGTATCTGAAATAATTTAGTATGGGCAGTATAAGAATTTATCCGTGACTTACTGAAAACAAAGTATATATGTAAAACGTATCAATGAAGTTTTACTGTACTTCTTACAATCAATTATATTGATGCATTTTGATAAGTCAGACTTAATTATATTGATGCATTTTGATAAGTCAGACTTAAATATAGATGCATTTTGATAAGTCAGACTTAATTATATTGATACATTTTGATAAGTCAGTCTTCAGCACTACTCTATTCACAATGGCTTGTGTGCTTTCCCAGCCTTGAGTCCAGAAATGCAACATAATACACATTGTGACATGAGGCTTTCAATCTTGAAAAATATTAATTTAAAAAATTGGAAACGATAAGCTATGATAAAAATTAAATTAATTAAATAAATGTTCAAATTATAATAAAAATTATGTGATGCTTTGAGCTTCATTGGCCCCAATGAGATTTACAGCTCCTGGATCACCCCACTACCCCACTCTTCTTGAACCTACAAACAGGGGACATGCTGACGAGATTCCACTGTATAAAGTCAATTATAATGAGGAGTTGCACATGCATCCGTCAATGAGAGACAGAAACGGTGTATCTTTACCTGTTATCAGAATGTACAAGTTGATGTCGCTGCAAGAGCTGTTTGTGTTTGAAACCTTTCCCACATTTGTTACACACAAATCTTCTGCCATTGTTGTGTTCTGCCTCTTTATGATAGATAACTGAACTTGGATGATTGAAGGTCTTTCCACAAACTTCACAGGGATAGCCTTTTTCTGTTCTTTGTTCCTATTGAAAAACTTATTTAGAGAAAGGACTTAAATTGTCATTAACACACATGCACAAAAAAAATGTATTCTTACCTCATGAACAGTCATGTGTGCTTTTAAACTGTTATGATAGGCAAACATTTTACTACAAATTTCACAGATGAATGGTTTTTGGCCTTCATGAATGGCTTTAAGATGAACCTAAAACAAAAAAAAAGTTTCTCAAATTTGCAATAAAAACAAACAAAAAAATTAAACATTAATTATTTAAAAGTGGCTCTTCCTAAAATACTCTACATATAAAAAAGGTTTCATATTTTAGAAATCTAAGATTTTTACGTAAAACGAAATTATTTACACAAAGCCAAACTCAATAATATTTATTCTGAACTGAAGTATATAATTATGTGAATGACAATAAGAGGTGTTTTTTGGCAGTTCTATTTCAAACATAAGCTAGTGGTGCTACAGAATGGCACAGACTTTCTGTATTTTCCTATTTTTTCTTGGTCTTGAGTAGCTATTCGAACTTGCCATCTATAGCCGCCCAAAGTGCATTTTATTAAAATTTTCAGTTTCCTAATAGTAGAATGGAAATATTATTATAAGAATATTGAAGAACAATAAAACCTCATCCTAAATGACAATTTTCATTGAAAGATTTGGAGGCTTTCCCTAAACTATGTATAATACCCTGTATACACGTATGAATATGGGGAAAGTAAAAAAATATATCAATACATCTGAAATAAAAGTAGCAGCAGTAAATGTTTGTTATTTGTATGTGTGTGGAAGACTGAAAACTGATGAAATGAGCATTGGAGACTTTCTCACCTATAATATAACTATTTTAAGATTTAATTTGTTTTCTTTATTGTATTATTTTAAGTATATGACAGTCATTTATTTGTTTCTCAAAAAATGTATACGTTTTAATTTACCCACCTCATAACTTTGTTTTGTTTGAAAGGTTTTGTCACATTGACTGCAAGGGAATCTGTTTTTGGCAGGTAATTCCATAACATCTTTTCCATCTTCAAGACCTTCAATTATACCTGCAATTTTACAAACATTAATTAAATATATGCTATTACCACCAAAAATAACCCGATTCAGATAAAAAATCATATTGCATACCTTCTCCAGAATGACCAGTAGTCTTCTGATGAAGTTCAAAGGTTTCACGACTGGTAAATCGTTTATTACAATCACTGCACTCATACTTGACACCCTTATGGTAACTCCTGTCAACAAATATTTTGCAAATAGTATCTTGTTGCCAAAAAATAAAAATGTGAACTCACTTTTGGTACTTTGTGTCATAAAATGAAATCCGTCTGGGCAATTATTAATCTACATATTAAAAGAAAATGTCATATCTGACACCTCCCTCCCCATAAGAAAAGAAAAAAGAATGATTAGTTTCCTGAAGCATTGCGAAATCAAAATGTCTGTGCATATTAGATACAGCGAATCAAAAAGAAGCAATTAGATTGGTAAAAGGCGCAATTAGTGCAGGTTGCAGTTTGCAGCCAATCCAATTTGAGACGAAATGAAACTTCTGTGACCATCATGAGACATTCCCAGAAAAACTGCCAGTATGCAAAAGAAGCCTGCCAGTTCACTAAATCCCTCCAAAAAATTCAAACCAATTACGCACTCACTTGACAAATTGTATCACGACATTAGAAGTAGTGACCTGGTATTAACATACCTGTCACTGTCAAGTGACATAACTCATTTTACTTTGAGAATATCATTATGTACATTGTTATCCATGAACAATTGAAGGATTCATGATCAGAGCCATTGGCAGAAAATTGAAAACTGACTGAACATTGACGAGATAACAGGTTTTCAAAATTACTAGACTTGAAGGAACAAATAGAGCCTGAATATTTATTTTTTGTTTCCAGAGAAGCGTTAAACAAATATGACCCTTCAACATACACCCAAACTTTCTTGATTTCAAGCTGAATTTCAAAAAATAATTGTAAAAACTGTTACAGGAAAACCATTCCTATCCAACAACAAAATGGTGCACACAAAATCATTTTACAGTTGATAAAATATTAATTTAAAGATTATATAGATACTCACTTGTGAATGATGTACCGGCCTTTGTGTTGAAATCCACGACCACACACCTCACATTGAAAACGATGTTTTCTCCGCTTTCCACGTGGTCGACCCCGACTTTTACTCTTGTTGACTATTACAAGTTCACCCAAGTCTTGACCTTCTTGATTTTCAAGATGACCTATTACCTCTGAGAACAATAGTTATTTTCTATAAAACTTAAGATAATCAAGCTATTTTCCACAACTGCTCATTTTGCACAAATATTTATACCTTAACATATAACAATTACTGATGAATATTAAGTAGAATCAAATTTCTTTTTCATAATTTTGGTTTCACACAGCCATAACAGCAAAGTAGTTTAAAGGATTCCACAATACACTAAGTAAACCGATCTGATCTCACTACATTTTCAAAGAGCATTCAAAATAAAAACAAACAAGAAGTCCTTAATTTCTTCCAGCTTTCTATTGTTCTTCCTTGGGCTCAAAATACTAAAATAAACAGTAGTATAAAAATGAAGATTTTACACTGTTGTGAATTTGGAATGGTAAGATTACTAAGCAAAGAAATGTTTCCGTATTATTTGTCAATGAAATATTCTGCAATGTCATGTATATACACTTTTCTAGTATTTACCTTCTCCAACATCCTGTTCATCAGCAACTTTTTCTTCCACTTCATCATCTTCACCATCATCTGGTTCATCATCGTCAATAACACCTTCTTCACGGAACATTCTTTCCAATTCCTTTCCTCTCACTGCTTCAAGATACCTGAGACAAGTAAGTAAAATGCTTTCAAATGTACCAAATGCAGGTATAACCTGCTCTATAGGGACAACCCAAAATGACAAGCAATCTAAAAATTATTAGTCAGAAAAAATAATAATTAAATGTAACTGAACTGCTAAAATTCAAATATTTTGCAAACAAAAATTAAACAATTTTCTTGTGGGCTACTATGTAAAATGTCAAAGAAGGGTTAATAAAAGTTTATTAAATTAAAAGTTTTAAAAATTATTATCATAAAAAATATTTAAGTTTTGTTATACAAGTTTTTAAACTTATTATAATTTAAGTTTAATGTGGATTTCTTTTTATCACAATGATCTCTAAGGAAAATCATGAAACACTGTACATACCTCTGTTTTCAAAAGCTTAATTTCATTAACATTTTTACCAAGTTAAATTTTGTATTATGCACATATTTAAACATTACAGTGATTCAAACAATCTTATTTTTATAACAATATTATTTGTTCTTGTAGTTGCAATATTACTTCACATATAATTTATTGAATTACAAGGAATATTTATTTTCCAGAAGGGGACTGGCATTTATTAGGCCAGAAAACCAAAGGCATACTATATTTTCATAGTGATTTTTTATTTCTTTTTGTCAATGTCAAATTGTTTAAGTAATAATTTCTATAACCCAGACAAAAATTTACTCTTTAGGACCACAGTAGTCAAGCTTATTAATTAGCACTATAGGTAGTAAACAGCATCAAGTCTGATCCAAAGAGTATAACAATGAATTGGCCATTCTTGTCTTATAGACAAAGTCCTTATGTGGTGGTTGAGGACTACTAATGTACTCACAAAACCCCTCTATTGTTTGGTATTAGAATGACACTTTTGTTTTTAATTTTATTTTTTATTGGGTCCTCTAAGTAGCTTTGTAGCAAGTCCACTGTCATGACTTGTAGCCTTAATTCAAACCAAAACAATTTCTCTGCTTTTGTGTACGATAAAATAAGACTCACAAAAAGAACAATTTTTTCAGCAAGCCATCATTTCAGTTGAATGTTTAATTATTGACACAATGACATAGTTTTCCATGGCAAACAATTAAAACAATTTCATTCAGTGATGTGGGAATTGCAATATTAACAAGTATGATTGCACTGCAGTAATGAAACGAACTCGGTCAAAAGGTGAAAACTTATGACACTTCCCATTTATACGTAAATACCCACTCTTAAAACAAAACTATGATTTACTGCTACCAATTATCAGTTATTAACCACCTTAACTGTCGTCTACATTGAAAAACTAGTATTTACAATTTAAAAAAAATTAAGTTCACAATTCAACAAGTTAATTTCAAGGGTGAATATTCATCTATTACAATGTTCCAGGCTTACTAAAAAAATATTTCTATTACTGTAATAAAAAACTGCATCCTTTTTTGAGAAATATCCACAATACCTTATGGGAGCCTTTCGTTTCCGTCTACGCCTTTTATCTGCATCTTCATCCAGTTCATCATCTGGTGGAAGCTCTTCATCCTTTGAGGGCTCTGGTTCTTCTGCAGGTAGTGGGGGCTGTTCTGGTTCTGGTTGGGGCACCTTCTTTGGCCTACCTCTTTTCCTCCTCGGCTTGTCAAGACCTTCCATCTTCAGGGTCATTTCATGATCCGTGGAGTACAAAGACCCATCAGCCATTACTAAAGGAAAAGAAATATCATTACTGCATTCAATTAAAACAAATAATACAAGTAAAAAAATGTGACATACTTTGAATGACAATTCTGTTTTCTCCTTCAGTATCCGATCCATTCGGATCATGGGCTGATGTAGTGGTTGTCATAAGAAGTTCTGAAGATCCTTCATTTTCTGATCGCAGCCTTTCTTTTTCTGCTCTCCTCATATATTCTAACTGCAAACAATACATTAATCATTTGACAATTTTTTACATCCAAACACAAGTTGCTATAAACTTATTTGCAATAGTGGCTTTTGACATATCTCACCTGATTTTTCCATAAGGCCCTAATTCGCTTTTGCCCATCAACCAACAAATCAAAAAACTGAACTGTCGACTGTAACTGAATATTACAGCCTGGACAAATGGTTCTGGGCAGCTTGCCATCATCATATACCTTCCACGACAAAACAAAATTTAAGGTTAGAAATCTTTTCTCCACAATGTTTACACACTTACTGTTTTCGTAAATGAGAATGAACAATTGGGTAAAAAACCTAAGCCATCAAGACTTTACAAATCTTTCAAAACAAGAACAGGACTGTTATAAAAAATGAAATACATTGAAGAGTAGTAATTATACGACATTAAATTCAAATTCTACTGAGTCGAGCAGTAAACTGAAGTCCTACGCAATTCGTGCAACGATGATCAGTTCACTCTCCATTTTGATGCTAAAATAGGTAGTCAAGTGACCATCTCATTTCCGTCGGTCTTATCTTCTTTCTTACCTTGAACGGAAGGTAACGATTTACAAGTCCGCTTAAATCAGTATCGGATTCGTCGTTTTTAAATAACAGAACACCATTCGAATTTTCTTCACCACATAATCTACAAAATGTTGAGTCATATAAATGTACTTCCATCATGGCGGCTTCTTAAGAAGCACAACGAAACTCTTCCCTTCGACATGAAATTGAACTCCCTGTCCTCCAATGGAAACCATCGACACGAATACAAGTTCCGTTTCCTACCATTGGTGCTCACGAACAAACAGCGCCTATGTATATTTGCGGGAGCTTTAAATGATTTTTTGGGAATTTATTTGTTCTGCATTAGTGAAATTTTATTTGAATGTACACCCTGAAAGATATAATCACCTTCTGAAAGGTATAATTATGACGCATATTTTAAACTTTCTCGTGTTGGAAAATTAGTACGTAATAGTGGACTGTTCTGTTACGAAATTTACGTACGAAACACTGGTTTCAAAAACACAGTTCAGATCCGTTTTTCACCCACCTATTATCAAATGGTTGTTTGGGTATTTGTACTAATTCTCAAAATGGTCAAAATTAAATGAGTACTCTTTCAGTCAAAGTGTATCCTAATCAAAACATTAATTGTTCACCCAATAATTTTTCTTTCATTAGATTCATTGTAATAATTTTGTGGGCTTCCAACAATTTAAATAATTACTTTCATTCTTCTGCAGAAAAATTTTGAGGCATTATTGAAAATAGAGGTGTTGGGGTACTAGTTGACATACGCAGACTGCAGCAAAATAAGCCATTACAAATTTGGTCAATTAACCTTTTCAAAGTTTTCATTAGTTTTAGAACATGGATTTACACATAACTCAATAATCCTTACTTACAAAAGGCTTGTTCTTTAGATTAATTAATCCATTTTTGAAAATTGTGATAATATAACACCAATATTTTTTAATTAGGTTTTCCTTTATCTTTAGTTTAAACTCCATTCTTCCTTATAATCATGCTTGATGTCACTATTCTCAAATTATCACAAAATCCAATTAAAAAATAAAATTACAGAAGAAATATCTCATACACACACATATATCACAGTCCAAACAAATATCTTAGATTCATCAATACACAATAAATGATAAAAGAAATAACATTACACATTATGGTTCTGGAAAAGCAACAAAAACTCAAAAATTAATATTCAAATGAAATATTATTTTTTGAATAAAATTTTTATTTTACAAATAGTTCAACATCTCTCTAATCTAAATTTTGCAAACTTAATTAGCACAGGCAACAACTGGTCTGTGCTAGAGGGGTGTTTTTTTATTTTTTAATAATTATGTACAATGAAATAAAATTAATGTACATAAGGCTTCACTACATTCACAATTTGTTTGAGCTCTTTTGCTAGTTGTGAGGAGTAGGGTCTGGAGGTTATTTTGTCAATATAAAATCAAATCTGTATTTCAGTTGCAAATACATTTCCTAATTTTTCAATGAAAATATCTCTAGTTTTCAAAAGTTGCAAACCACATTTGATGGAATTCAACTATGTATAGTAAGAATAGTGGTGGGAACTCTGGAGCTCAGGTAAGCATGCACAAATTACACTGGTCCCACATTGTTTACATACAGTTTTTATTGATAAATCAAATTTGTACTCTCTTTAATTAAATATTTTTTTTAATATTATGAAATGTATTAGAAAAAGTTGACAAGAGAAATTAAAAACATGACTTGGGTATACTTTTGAAGACACTGTGTGATTAAAAATTTCAATACTTATTTTATATCGATGAAAATACTATTTTACAAAAATAATTATAAAGTTATATTAATTAAAATATATTCATTTATATATATTAAATATAATTTATTATTTGAATTGTATTTATTAAGTTAATGTCAAAAGAATTAAATGCAAACATGAAACTGAAAACTTTTTAAATACTCTAGAAGTTTTATTAATTTAAGACTTCTAAAATTTAGAAACTAAATTGACAATAAAAAATGACATTAACCCATTACTCTGAATAGATTTTTGAAGCAAGAAATAATGACCTCAGAGAGTTGGACTACCATAGCAATACACCTATTAACAAAACAGGTTTTTGCCATTAAATTCAATGGCATACAAAAATGTTCAGTCCATTACAAAATTCCTGAACAATCACTTTCTCTCAGGCAACATTAAATGACATGACCTTCATGATTTTCTGAGTTTAGTTTTTCAAGAAATTCTCTCCGAAGAGAGATACTGTAAATATAAAATGGACAAAAGGAAAAAGTACTTATAAATAAATATTCTCAATTTAAATTTATTGTAACATGTAAAAGATAAAATTAATTTAAGTTCAATTCAAAGCAGAATCAAAATTACATTCTAAAAGTTTGGTTGCGTTTTTGCAATACTCCGACAACTTCACATGCCATTTGAACATACAAGATGCTCAACAAAAGTTCCACGTATGTAACTGAAAATTTAGTAGGTTCAATGAAAAAATGTGCATTTGGAGAATTTCTAAACAATTATTCAAGATTTCAAATTCAGTACTATGGGAGTAATAACTCAACAGAAATTGAAACAATTGAGATCACTACATTGGCAAGTATTTAAAAAATAAATTCAATTACAACTTCCAAATGTGTTTATAAAGCTGGCTTAGTTGTAAAAGCTATAACTGAACTTTTATTGGCAGAAAGAAATTAGGTTGAAACCCATACAATAACATTACATTAAAAATCTCATTACATTTCTTTAGGGGTAACATCATCTGATTATTTAATCACTTTTAGGCCACTTTGTGCATCAGAAATAATAAACTTATGTTCTAGTTATAAAACAAGTAACTAATTCACATTAATCAATGTTATTGTTTGCAATGATAGTTAAAGCTCCTGGTTTAAATTTTAAAAAATATTTTTCAAGATTTTTGTCAAATTCTATGCTCATTAGCAGTAGCGTAACGTAGTAGTGCGGGCCCGTCCTCAAAACTTTTGCCCGGGCCCCCTTTATGAAAGTGTTTAGCAAAACACACAAGTACTGCCAGTACCTTAAATAATAAAAATATCTCCTAAAAATATGCCCTCTTTTACCTGGACCCAAACGTTATGCCACTGCTCACTTTGAGAGCTTTAAGAAACTCATTTGGTAATTCCACTAATATTGACAAAAAATTAAATTGTTTGAAAGGGTATTATTCATCAGGGATTTGACTATCCTCTACTTGTTGCTGTGCTGGTACATACACTTTGAATGAGAAATCACATCTAGCAAAAGAACCAGGATTGATAATCTGACACTCCATAAACTGAGTAGTAAAGGGAGCAAATTTATCTCCAGTCACTACTAGATCTGGTAAAGGAAATAAACGTAAAGCAGTATCATATGACCAATACATAGGGCAAACATTTAATGGAAGAGGAGCTAGATGAGCTTGACAAACAATTGTTTTTCCAAAATGATCATGAATATTTCCTGCAGTGGGGAAATTAATTGTATTTCTACACATTTTTGTCACTATATCTTCTCGAATTACAACTATTTCTTTAGTACAGTACTGAATACGACAAGGATTTGTAGTAAAGACAGCTGAAGGAATTACTTTGCGGAACTCTTCAGTGACCCATTCAGGAAGAGGAGGTCGAGGAAGAATATTTACAGCACCACAATCCACAGGACCAGGTACAAATATGAACTTACTCTTATTAATTAATTCTGGGAAAGCAACTAATTCATCTGCCAAAGCCTTAAATTTAGATTTCAAAGTCTGACTTTGGAAGTTGCGATATTGAGATGACAAAAAATTTCCCATCAATACAAATGCAACTGGAGGTACTTCTGAGTAACCACGAAAAAGAGCCCATAATTTATCCATGACTTTCCTGTCATCTAACCATACATCTGAAATAAACACTATCATATCATCAGGATTATCTTTCTCATACTTAAGGAGCTTTGAAGATGTCTTTAGACTCACAGGTGATGGACCACCAAATACATTTACATTGTTAAAATGAGTATAACTACTTTTAGAAGTTTCTGCAGGTGGTAAACCTATGCTATTGACATGAAAAACAGAATCTTCATAAAATCCTTCAACAAGAACAAAACAATTCTCTGTGTAGAGTCCTGCTTGGTATTTGGCTTCACTTATATCCAATTTCAGAATACCAGTTGGATCTTCCAAAAAAAACTGATTTTCTTGGAATTTTGCAAGTAATCCCAGACACACACAAGAGTCAATTCTCTTTGATGAACTAAGAAAATATTCCACTGTGTGCAATGATCCTTTCTTGGTACCCCTGTTTCCACTCAAGCCCATAGCTGCTGGAGCAAATACTTCATGACGACTGGTCCGATGGAGTAGAATTGTGTATCTTTCTCTATATAAAAAACTTTTTCGATAAGCACTGTCAAAAAGTTTTATTTCCTTTCCACTAGTTACAGGCATAAACTTTTTCCTTTCAATACTAAAATAAAATCTTGGAATTTCAAATGCATTTATTACACTTACAACAGATTCAACACAATCTACTAGAGACTTTGCACAATCGTTGAGTACACTCTCTATATCTTCTTTCCTGACACAAGCAACTTCTAGAGACTTATTTTGAAGCACTTCAATTATTTTGTTTAACCAATCATCAATTTCTGATTCATTGTCCTTAAAAGGATCCAATTGCTCTGTTAAAAATTTACATGCATCTTCTTTTAAAGTAAATCCATGAAATTTGAAGACTGACACAACTGTTTTTCTTAAATTCGACATATTTGATTGCCAAACAAATTCTTCTTACAATCTTGAACTCACACTCTCCTCGAGCCACATCGTACTGAAATTTCGCGGGAAAGAAAGACAAATACTGTACTTTAAATGCGGAACAAGAGAAAGTGTATGAGACATTATAGCCAACTTTACCCAATAGTTTCTTAACCTCACAAATAAGTTTCCTTTTAACAAATAAAATTAAAATTGCTCAAAGTTAAAAACACTTCCAGTCGAATCCCTTAATTTCATCATTACATGAATTGCCTTCGGAAGCTGCGACACGGAAGAGAGGCGAAGATGTAGACAAGAAAAAATGAGATCGAAGATATTTTTGTTGCGAAATTTGAATGCGCGCGGTATTTGGTGTGTGATTTTCTGACCATGCATTTGAGCTACATTCGCCTCAGTGAAGAGGCAGGTATAAATTATTTTCAAAACACAAATTTGTGTACAAAAAAGAGTGAGGATAACCAAACAACGAATGCAATATCAGCTATACCGCTAATGCCAATTATGCCAAGCGCGTGCTCCCAAGAAGTGGAGGTCCTCAATACCTCTCCCATACAAAGGGACTTCAGTAGCGGATAATCTGCAGATCTTCCCGGGTCGATTTAATTTCATTCGAACTTTTGAAATTAAAAAAAAAATCTTTAACTTTTGGAGTAATTTACATGAAGCCTCTGGGACATTTTCAAAATTTTCTAAAAAAAATCTACATTTTTTTGTACTTCCTTGCAAGAATGGACTAAAATACACTTATAATGGTGGCATATGTCCAATTTTCACTGTTAACTATGAATTTTCGAAAATCGCTATATATTTTCTCGTAAACGTATTTACGAGATGTGGAGTAATGTTGTTGAATAAAGAAAGTTATGTAATGCTGCGAAAAATCGATTTCCAGATGTCAACGGAAATACACATTTTAAGGGTTCCCTAATACCAAAACCGTTTTTGTTTTTCCCTTCAAAATGTCCGTCTGCCTGTCCATTCGTCCGTCTGTGAACAAAACTAGCACCTAAATTATTCATAGTATTTCCCCCCACACACACACAAAAAAAAGGATCTTCCCTGGTCAATCAGTCTCCACTCGATGCTATGGCATTTTAAATAACTTTCATTAATTTTCGTGGGTGATTCACACTTTTGGAAAGGGGCGCATTTCCAAATTTTCTTAAAAAAGTTTCAAAATGATTCTATTAATTTCCTTGTATGAAAAGAGCGACATACACATAAAACGATGGGTTAGATCAGATTTCCAACTGTTAAATCTAATTATATATATATAATAATCTAACAAATAGAAAATTGAAGATAGTGAATTTTCCTTCACAATGAAATTTGTTCTTCATTATTAGTTTTTTCATTAACGTCATGTATCGTTTTCTTTCAAAAGGTAGTAGTTTTAGTGCAATATAGAGTGCTCTGTTCACACGTGACCGGCGAAAAAAAAGTCATATTTGACGTCTAACCTCAAAAAGAAACATTAATTATAACATTTCA
This sequence comes from Gryllus longicercus, assembly GCA_038098605.1. NCBI lineage: Eukaryota > Metazoa > Arthropoda > Insecta > Orthoptera > Gryllidae > Gryllus > Gryllus longicercus. The sequence goes on from JAZDUA010000662.1 coordinate 642,280, forward strand.
TTGGTGTAAATTAAGAGCAAAGGGTGTACATTTCAAACGTTCCGCATCCTCGATAATTTTCTATTTCCTCCAAATCCCGCCAGCATCAGTACAGGAAAAAAAGAAAAAAAAAACAACAGAAAAACAACAACAACAACAACAACAAAGTGAGAAACAAGAAGTGCTTCGAAGTCGCTCGAAGTGCTTCGCGACGGGCATCATAGCACAGAGCCTCCCGGGCCAGGCTGACGCAAGCAGACATTGTTGTTCTTCCCAAAAACTACCTGTTTTTCTAGTTGGAAGACGTTAGCGGGCGTTGTTATAACTCATCAGCCAGACTAGCTGCATCGGAATCGCGTAGCAACGTAAGACATCTTCGCATGTTGCAAAGCTGTTAAATGATTTATAGACGATCGGCGCATTTTTTCGAAACTCCGTGGCAATAATCATATTCCCCATGATCCAGCTGTTTTTGGCGCGTCCGAGCGGACCAAAGGGCGCGTAGTCCGCATCCTCGCACCAACGAAGTGTCAGAAAAGTAAATACAGACACGGACAGCTAACATTGTATTTTCTTCAAATAATGAATGTTGGAAATCACGTTCTAACGCCAATGTGTGCTAACAGCGCTAATGTTTGTCGTTTCAGATATTTCTCTTGCACGAACCAATTGAGGCGTTATTTCACAAGTCGTTCAACAAAGTTACTAGTCCTCTCCCACCACGAATGTAAACCCGAGCCATTAACACGTGCTAGCAATATTAAAAAGTAAGAAAAATTAAGATTTTCTCGAAAACAGCTTCAAATTTTGGTAAATTTGTAACAAATGTATTTTTTATATCTCTCTCACCTCGTTAAATGTTTAGTGGAATATCAATCTTAGAGAAAATCGGCTGAAAGGTATAGCGGTAGAGTTCACCACAGATAGGCAGACGTTTTGCCGTCAACAATTTTCCTCTATCAATGACACACTGTTATTCTGGCTTGTCAGTGTGTTGTCCTTGGCTTTCTGTTGACCGAACATTTATTCAATATTTTAGTTATAAGGGCTGAGAGTTATCTGTCGAAACTTCGTCGATGTTCGGCGTAAGACTACAAATTTTCTCTTCTTACGAAAGGAGCACAGGATATAAATTATCCAAATACTTGGGTGAAGAAATTTGGAGCGGATTTTGAGAAAATGTTTTTGTTCTCAGTTACATCAATGTCAAACATAAAAAAAAGAAAACCTACTTGTTCTTTCAAAAGATTAAACATGGCCTTTTTTAAGAGGCAGATTTCCATGAAGCAATTTCCATACCCTCTCAGACAAATTATAAACTACTTAGTAATGTAGCTGCACCTATATAAAGCATGGATATAATTCAGAGTTGTTAAGGGCAAATCGCTCTAAGCCACAACTTCAACTTACACCAAAACAATATACCTTGCATTGCTTCACTTTTCAAAGCACAAGAACGTTCACATTTCGTAATAAATATAACTGTTCTTCCCGGAGAACAAAAGTAATCATATACCACCCTTCTACTATGCAAAACTAGAAGATAACAATATCGGCTAATTATTGATTTTTTTGGGTGATATAGTTCTTAAAAAGAGTATATTTTACTGCGTCATAAAAGTGATCACAAATGTGCCACAAAATGGCATAGACATTCTTGTACTGTTGCTTCACCCTTCGTTTGAGATGAAGCACCCTTTCCGATTGTCCCCCTCTCTTTCCGGGCAACTGTCTATCTTGGCACTCGAGCGAAAACAAGTACTGCTACTTCTCTGGGGAAAATGTTCAGCGAAGGGCATTTCTTGCTCTCGGAACATCACGCCCAGGACCACCTTGGGCACTTCTCTTGACTCCAGAAATGTGTTTATTTTGTGATAAAGCAAAGTATGCTTTTGAAGATGTGAGACCCGGATTTCATTGTTAGCTCTTAACTTTTAACTACGCATGTGTTTTCACTTAGGGTTGAACCACAAAGCGACAATTTTAAGAAAACACGTAAAGAATATTTTTTCAAAAAGGCTATAATTGTTTTCTCATGAAAATTTTAACTCATCGACGATATTCTGTAGTCTATTTCAATTAAACTGCTAGGGAACAAATGTCTCAACGTGAAATAAGTACCCGATTATTTAAGAAATGAAATTACAATATAAAAACGAAAAAACTAAAACATCGTGTTAACTGAGAAGCGATGCTTCCATTTTTATTATCATCTCCTTCTAATACATTTCCGGGCACTCAACCACTAAAATGCGAATGTATTCCTTGGCATATAATGTGCATTTGTCAATACAGAATTTTCGGATGTCAATTATCAAGAAGGGAATGCCTTTGATTATTATTTTCCCATCGAAGAACACAGTAAACACAGTATTTGTGTCCGAGATGGTGGCAGCCATCAATTGCATGTGTGCTCGGTTGTTGAGCGCGAGTTGTAGCTGGTGGCTGCCGCAGCAGAGCGCGCGCTGCCTCCGCCCCGCGGCGGCCCCTGCCTCGTCCCCACACGCGCCGCTCGGAGCGCTGCCATCAGCGTCCTCGACTCCTGCGGAGGACGCGCGCACGGTGGCAAGGATTGCGGGGCTGCACTCGCCGGAAGAGGCGACGGCGCTTCGGCGTCTGCTCCGCGCGCTCACCTGCCGCCGAAGAGAGCTGCGTGCGCAGTTCACTGCTCTGCAGCCTCTCAGCTGCACAGCGCCCCAGCTCCGCAGGAAGCGACCCATTTCGTGCTTTGAAGGCGCCCCGTCGCTACGAAACCAACTGCTTTACGTACGGGAACAATACGGCAGTGTTGCACTGATCCATGAGTTACGCGATCAGTGATTACTGGCATAGAAGAATAAATAATAATTTTTGTATGTTACTGTGGTTCATACTTTAAAGTCTAAAGCAGGAGAATTGAAAGTATTGATAATATCCAACTAGGACCTATCGTAATTCTCTCACCGCTGAGGAACTTGGGTCCCATGAAATATAGTCTAGTCCTTTCATGCCATATCGGATCAGATCTGATCAACTGAAATGAAAATTTAATTTAATGCCTTATAGTTTACATTTATTGGCACTCAAATATTTCAATTTCTCGTTGCATATTATTTTATTTTGTTGTACATCATTCCTAATCAAAAGGATTTCGATAGTAATATCATTAGATGTGAAATCATCCTCTTCCTGCAATAGATTGCGTTATTTGTAGGATTGCACGTAACTTTAGACTGGTCGTACATTACATACGGTGCCGCACATTTATAGGGCTTTTGAGATAAACTACATTTTTGATAAGGGAAGGTCTATTGAGGTGTGGTTTAAAACAAATATGCAGGACGCGTTGTGATTTGATGAGACCTCGGTTAAAGGAAAAGTGTTGAAATTTAGCAAGCTGCGATAGAATTGGGAAATGAATATGAAGAGGAAATACAATGGCATATAGGTCATCTCGGGCTAGAGAGTTTGGTCATTGGAGGTAGTGCAATTAGCATTCCTTTTATTCCAACACGTTAATCAGTAATCAGTATCACTACTAGTTACAGTATCACTACTAGTTATTTTATATTTTAACTTTTACAGTATTGTGATTATGGGAATTTTTTATTCAGAAACAAAACACCGGAAAAGAAAAAAACATGGATAAAAATAACGATGTTAATAAAACTTCGGTGGTAATACATCGATTTTTTGGAAACATTGCCATCGATGTTGCGTCGCAAATCACAAAAATTGTTTCAAGTCGCTAAAAAATAGCAATGTTTTGTGAGTAAGCGATTTGACGTGACGATTTTTCTCAATTCTGATCCAAATAATAATGTAACTAATATAATAAGCTGTTAGTAATAAATACGATTTTTTACCATATTTTAATGAAATAATCGTTAAATTTCATATTTGCTTCACGTGTTAAGAAGAATAATTTCCCTTCGTGAACTGTGTTGTCCATAAACGTGTATTGACGTAAACGAGCAGAGTTTGAAATTTGAGGAGTGAGCGACAAAAACAAATAGATTTTGAATCAGAATAATATGCACGTTAAGTATTAAGTAGATATGTACGGTGTGGTATTATCCGCGCACGTTTTCTTAAGCCACGTTTCACTAATTGCGAGAGGAGTGGGGAGTTAGATTATTTTGACAAAAATAATTTTGTCATATCTGTAGCTCGTTTTTCAATGCAAAATAGTGTTATTACACAGGAGCGAACATTTCTGGTTATCAGATTTGGTTTACAGCGCTCTTTTCTATAATTTATTCTTCATTCAACCAATTTTGGCAAAGGAGTGGGTATAGATATTCCGCGGCTCGAGAAAACGTTCACGTGTTCTTGAGTATTCCAAGTATACTTCATACCAAGTGCATGTCTAATGGTTAAGTCACAAACGTGTCACAGAAAAAAGAATGTCAATACTTACATTCGTTTGTTGCATGGAAATTCTGCCAATGAAGGCAGAGACACTATTTTTTCTAAGGGAAAACACAACTTCCTATAACTTTAATAATTGTATTTAAAATAAATATTCTTGTAAGTAGTTTTGTTATAACTGTTGTTATAACTGACGTCATATTTTCCTTAGATATGTTATTCCAGGAGTCAGTAAAAACTGGCTGAATTAAGTTTTACATAATCCGGTAAAAAATTTATGTAATATTTCTTTTTCGTAATTCCTTGATATTAATTATCCATTCGATTAATATATGGTAATTCGTGAAAAAGTTTATATATATATATATATATATATATATATATATATATATATATATATATATATATAATCACTATTTCACACATTTTGCCATAAATCAATTTTTCGAGATATAGGACCCACAAACCAGGTTTGCCGGTCCGGATGGCCGATATTGTTAAGGCAGTAGTGCCGTAGCGATCTCGGACCGAAGGATCGCGGTTCGAGTCCCGCCTCGGACGTGGTTGTATTTGTGTTCGACCATTCACCCCCTATCAACACCATATCATGTTATCTTCACAGTTACCTTACCGTTAAAAGCAATAGTGGTCGTTAATAACCGAGATATTGATGTAGCTTTAAATAAAAAAAATTAAAAAACAAACAAACGTGAATTCTGACTACACAAAGTGTTAGCGGAAGTATTTCACTACGTATACGTATGAAAAAGAATTACCACTTTTCCGGTATCAGGTAGAGAAATCACCTATTTTTACTGCATCATTATGTGGCTTTCTCTATACTGCGTAAGTAGCACGTGAGAAAGTAAAACTGTTAACTGGTACGGCTGTCTTCCTAAATCTAGTCATTTCAGAAATACTCTAAATATTTCGCTTCTCAAATTTTCGATTTACTGACTATCCGCGGATCTATTTAGTGTTGACCTAGCAGAAAAAATACTTCTATATATCACAGTCGAAAAACCCCCTTTTTTGTGTTTTAAGTGCTATGCAATGCATGTTTTTTCATTGTCATATTTTCTTTTCTAGTCATGCACTTCGCTGTAATCTCAAATGATTTGTAACCAATTAAGCAGCCAGCATGTAGGAAACCAAGCATGTAGGAAACAAAGCAAACAAGTAAACAAAAAGGTAACTAAACAACAACGATCATTCATGTTTTGTTCTATCATCGTTAAAATTATCAAATGTCTGTCACCGTCGAGTGGAATTTCAAAAAAGGTAGGAAAATTACGATGCCGAGCAACAACAACTTACACCATGCCGTTTATATTTGTTATGGGACATGTCCGTGTTTTTATAATAAGTTAAAATGAAAAAGTAGCATTAACAGGTAACCTTTTAGACGTTTGATCTACTCCAGAACATTGCCATTATTTTATATCATATTAAAATAGTTGAACAAGTTTGATTCAACTTACAGGTATGCTTTACATTCCTAACTGGGAACTAACGTAGCTATTTCATAGTGCTTCTCACGAAGAAATTAACTTAGGTCATGATTATGCAAGAGCATGTGCGAGTTCTCGTAATTCAACCACACGTTCTTTTACTCATAATATTATTCCATTTTTGAATCATTACCTAAAATATTGTACATAGCTGTGAATTATTGGAAGGCCATATTATTCAATCTAAAAGTATTTCTCAAAAAGTTTATTTTTTATTTTTATATCTTTCTGATCTTTATGTTCATTTAAAAACTTTAAAATTTTGGTACATGAAGAACACAAATGATTATGATAACTATACATTTCAGTCTCTACCAAGCAAGGGTTCAATAACATGAACTTCAATCATTCTTATTAGAGTGTTAATGAAAACTGCTAGAATAGTACTACTATTGAGAATCCAAAAATACGTTTTCAGAAGCTATTTAGGCATTAGGATTTCGAAGATAATAAATGGCAAAAAATATGAAACTAGTACTACAGAAGAGCACAGCTGGTTTCTAGTTACTTTTCTAATCTCCTAACTCAGGGATAGAGTTAGAATTTAAGAATTTAAGAATTTAATGGAAGACAACTTCACATACAACTTCACATGGTCTTCCTTGACATAGCAAAGGCATATGATAGTGTGCCAGTAATAACGTTACAGAAAGTTATGAATAAAAGAAATGCAAAAAAATCTTAATAAATGCGGTGAAGAAATTGTATATAGATCAAAAGGGAAAAGTTAAAGTTGGAAAACAGATGACCCAAATATTTCCTATACCAAAAGGACTACTGCAAGGATGCTGTTTGTCACCAACCCTCTTTAAATGTATGTTAATGCAGTGTTACAGGTGGAAAGGAAATGTGCTGGGATGGGAATACTACTTGATGATAATACAACACTCTATTTCCTACAGTTTGCTGATGAACAGGTGTTGATGGCGCAAGAACAAGAAGGTATTGAATATATGACTAAGAAGATAAAAGAAGATTATGAGAAGTGGGGACTAAGCCTCAACCTAGAAAAAAACAGTATACTGGACTCTAGGCAGTACACATGACGTATTGACCATGAAAACTGGAGAAATAATAAGAAAACAGAGGACATAAAGTACTTGGGAACAACAATAGGCAAACAGGGTTTTTACAGCAAGGAATGTGAAACCCGACTCATTAAATGAAGAAAAAATTTAAGAGCCCTGAATTCAGTTATTTGGAATCCAAATGTAAGCAAGAAAACAAAACTTAGAATATATAAATGTATGATTGAAAGTGTTACATTGTATGGATCAGAAATATGGCAGCTTCCAGAACAACAGAAAAGAAAATTGAGAGCTTTGGAAATGGATTTCCTCAGAAGAGCTGCAGCAATATCTAGAAGGGAAAGAATTAGGAATGAACACGTTAAGGAAATAATTAATCTGCAACATGGTATTATATAGGAAATTGAAAAGAAACAACTCACTTGGTTTGGATATGTACAGCGAATGGACGAGCGAAGATCCTTAGAATGGCAACCAAGTGATAGGAGAAAACGAGGCAGACCAACACCAGGATGGAACGAGCAGATCAGAAAGATAATGGAGAAGTGGAAATTACCTCGTGATTCCTGGGAGAAGGAGATTAGGCGTCGGAAGACCGAAGTAGCGGTCAAGAAAACAGCAAGACGAAGAAGAGTAGTTTTCGCGCAATATTGCGTGCAATATTTGAAAATTTTAAAACATTACAGAAACAAGATTTTCTCAAAAACGACTACAAATATTCTCGTTAAACTTTTGGTTGGGACTTCTAACTCTATAAGATGTCATAAAACGCCATATTCCTGTATTCCTTTGCTTTTTCAAAACTTACAAAAATGTATTTTTTTAATTCTCTCTCACGTCGTTAATATTTACATTACCGGCAATTTGTTCACATTATTGTATTTGTGAGTACATGTGCTTTAAATACTGTTACATAAAGTTTCTCGAAAACAGTTTTCTGTGAAAAGTAGCTCAAATTTCCGCATTTTCAGAAACACCCAAAGGCCATTTTCTCCAAAACGTCTCCAAATTTTTTCTTCAAACTTTTCGAACGGATAGTGTTAATTGCACTCTTTAATATGACGGTAAGTTCATTTCGGAGTATTTTTTATTTTTTCTAAAATACACAAATTTAATTTACTTGAAAGATCACTCACGCCGTTAGTACGCACATCCCCAGCAATTTTCTTAAAAAGGGCTCCAAAGTTTTCAAAGAAACTTGTAACTTATGACGGGGTTAAACTGTTCTTTCATATTATAAAACTAATATTTCCTTTCCGCTATTAGGAAACCGAAAAATTAATAAAATTTCAAAAGAAATTATTTCGGGCGGCGATAGATGGCAATTGGCAAGAGTATGTGGCAAGTTCGAATAGCTCTCCGAAACCAAAGGAAATAGAAAACTAATACCGAAAAGTCTGTGCCATTCTGTAGCACCATTAGTATTAAATATCTCTCACGGTTTATAATGTACATTTCCAGTGTATATAGATTATTGCATTTGTGAGTGAATGTGCTTTAAATGTCTTCAAATGAAGTTTTTCGAAAACTCATAAACATTGTGTGAAAGAGCTTCAAATTTCGCATTTACAGTAATGCTTAAATACCATGTTCCCTGCTCCAACGTTTTTAACGTAAATATCTCTGCAGGACGAGGTTCTGTAGTTCTAAAATATTTTTAAAATGATATTTCAATTCTACTATCAGGAAATCGAAAAATTGAGATTTTAAAAAAATGTCCTTTGGGCGGCGATAGATGTCGAGGATTGGGCAAGACCAAAAAGCGAGACAAGACCAAAGAAATTAGAAAATTAACTAGTACGAAAAAGTCTGTGCCATTCTCTAACACTAGTTAGTACATGTGTAGTGCGACTTGCCTTTATTTTATAAACAATTTCGCATAAACATTAAATTACGCTCAATTATGCAACTACACAATACACGCAACTACTTCACAAAAATTACAACAATGCATCTTTTGAAAAAATTCTTCTTGACCTCGTAAAAAGATCTTATTTTAAAAGAGATATTTCATTAGAAGAAAATTATCTCTCTTGAATACGGTAGCTGTTGGAAAACACCAAAAAACTTTTACAATTTTCAAAAATAAAACAGAAATTAATGAAAATAGGACCTACAACATTTTTAAAAGCTTGATTTTCTCAATTGGATAAAATATTAAAACAAAAGATTTGGAGCTGTTTAAAAAATGAAAATGTTTTTGAGGTTTAATGTAAAATACTTTCATAAACATTAAAATACCTCTTTCTAACCTGAGGAGCCTCGACATCAGCAAGATTGATTGTGGTAGATAAATTTTGGTGAAAATCCGACTTGCTGTTTAGCGGGTTGCGTACACAGACGGGCGGTCAGACAGACGAACAGCCGGATAGACGGACAGACGGACCGACGGACAGAGTAGGTTGACGGTCGGATGGAAGGACAGACGGATGGACGGACTGGTGGATGGACAGGCGGACTGGCAGACGGACGGAACGACAGACGAACAAACGGACGGATAGAAGAACGGAGAGACTTGAGCCTTAACGATTTTTCGGTATCAATTGCCCTTAAACCGTCGATTATGACTACACCACATAAGGGAAGGAATTTACTACATACGGAAATCCTCTTTTCGGTACCGGAGATCTACAATAATAATTTTTGCTTTCGCTGCAGCTTTTCATAATTTTCTCTACACGATGTAAGTAGTATGCGAGAAAGTAGAAATAATAAATACTGCACAAAATATATTAAAATTAATACATAGGAAGTCACATACTCAGTAATCTTCTAATGCCTTTTTAAATATACATTCCTTGTAATGATAAACTCTGCCAATAGTGGAATATGTGATGGTGGCGAAAATAGGTCACTAGGCGGTGGTGCCAGTCCCAAATTTAAAGTTTTAGAGAAATTTCATGGATAATTTATAAATCAATTGACAATGGCTGAAAAGGAATTGATACAAAATGTTAAGAACGTGTGAAGCTTAAACGCTAGTATTTGATAGCATATTGAAAATCAAATATTTGGAAATGTATGAAAACAATAATTTTATTTAGAAAAATAAAGAGGTTGCCTTTCCATTCCACAAACTTATCGTCATTTTGACTGTCGTCGAATCGTGAACTCGATAGATTAGCTCTAGTGATTGGGTTTCATTAAGGGGATAAAGTCGATCCGGATAACCGAGATCGCTGAGGCAGTAGTGTCGTGGCGATCTTGAATCGAAGGATCGCTGGGTCGAATCCCGCCTCGGCCATGGATATATTTGTGATCGTCCCTTCCTCCTTCGCTATCATCCTATCACTTCATTAAAGAGCACCCTGCACGAGTAGGAGGCCCTTGCCCTTAATGGGATGTGCAGTCGGTTGATACAAAAGGGTGGATAAAGCTCCCGACAGATATTGAAAAATAACTTTCTTGCGATGTTTTTAAATGCAAATATCGATGCGTGACTGATGGTCTTCTACGAGGGTCTTCTTCTTCTTCTTCTTCTGCTGTTGAGGGTGGTACGTGATCATTGCAAAATGTGCAATGCAACAACAACAACAACAACAACAATAATAATAATAATAATAATAATAATAATAATAATAATAATAATAATAATAATAATAATAAAGTATAATAACAATATACACGTGATAGGAATTCAAGACCCACAAGTCACCACAAGAACAAGCAGGAAAACAGGATGTCTAAAAATAAATGTTATAAATGTGTAGGGCATTTGGAGGGATCAAACACAATTACTTTTTGCCAATGATTGAGTAGAAGGAAATTTCATATAATAGTGAACCATATGATATTTCTTCCTGATTTTTAGGCAATTTCTTATGCACAGATGTTCGGCTGGTCATGTTCTGCCATAGACAGTAGTTTAGATATACCTGCCGAACATCTTTTTACATTCTGGTTGTTAATATCACCTTTTTTGTTTCAGAGTCAAGGGGCATTGTGTTGCTTCTCAAGAAGATATGTGGGAACAGCCAATTTCTATCAGTACATTAGAAAATGCTTTGCCTCGAGACCATGAGCAATTTCAACATTGTACCACACTATTCATGAAACCAAAATTTGATGAACGTTTTAGTTAGACATGAATGCTTGTTTAAAAGAGAATAATTATTCATCATATGAGACATCAAAAACGAATTCATAGTGCCTCGCATATTTGAATATGATATTTATCTCTTTATCTTAAATTTCAAGATTTTTGAATAAATGGATCTTGAAAATTGAACTATTTTATTTTCTCGTTTATCTAGAGATAGCTTTAAGCAAAACCATTAATCGTTAATTTTAATGCATTGTGTATGGAGATTTTATCTCCGATTATCTGTGCGAATCTTACGAAAAAGAGCAGTTTAATATAATAAATTCATTTATAATTACTGTACATGTATCTTGACAAACTACACATATTATCAAAGAAGGCAGTGAATTAAAACATGAACAAAACACTTAAAGTTATGTTAATGCCACGGAATAATTTATACGGTGACCACGATTCAAAAATTCTTACAAATGTAAGAAAAGTGTATGATACACATGTGCACCAAGGGGGACGAGGGACTCATGGCGTTTTAGCCCTTTCAGAAGCCGATGAAACTTCTTTGTTACACAAAAATTGTTTTTTACTAATTTTCTACAGCAACGACAGTGAGTCAGTAACTCAGTGAAATAAGTTTTAAATACAATAATTCAAATAAGTTTTAAATTCAGAATAAATTAAATTTTCTTTATACGAAGACAAAATAAGCTACACTCAAGAAAATCTTGGTTATGTAATTGCATGTGGGTGTAAGTTATTTGAATTTACTGAAAGTAAAAATCATCTACTTGATGTAGCAAACGGGTCGCAGTCAACAATGCAGCTGATAAAAACTACTAATAAAATTGACTTGCTACAACATTTTCCGAAGTGGGTGATTCCAATCAAAATTTAAAGTTCATGTGGCTAATGTTTCAGATTATTTTGTTGAAATTGATACCAATACTGATGCCAAAAAGTATTTTTTCAAAACGACCGTCGGTCCGTCTGACCGTCCGTCTGGAGAGTGAGTACACTACTAGCGCCTAACCCATAAGTAGGATTTTTTTCAAAATGAAGAAACCCGCGTGAATCTGGCTCGAGTCGAAACTTTGATATTTTAAGAAACATTCTTCAAAATTTGGAGATCCTTTATATAAAGCCCTCCGAACTTTGTCAAAATTTTCTCAAAAACGGCTCCAAATTTTTTCTTTAAATTTCTTGGAAGAATACAGTAAAATACACTTATAAAAATGGCATAAGTCCGATTTTCACGGTTAACTTTAAATTTTCGAAAATTTCAGATGTATGAATTTTTTTAGGTGTCTTCCTACAACTACAAAATTAAAGATAGAGATTTTCCCTTCAAATAAAATTGGCTCTCCATAATTTGCTTTTTCATTAAGGTCATATATATTTTTTTGAAAATTTTGGTAGTCTTCGGGCAATATTGCGTTCAATATGTGAATTTTTTAAAAAATTCCAAAAACAAAATTTTTGCAGTAACGGCTTCAATTTTTTTCTTTAAACTCTTGGTAAGAGTTGTGCAAAATGCACTCTATAATAGACAAAATAGCCTTATTGCTCTATTTGCTCTTTTTTTAAAAAATACAAAAATAATTTTTTGACATGTCATTAATATTTATATTATTGGCAGTTTGTTCACTTTATTGTATTTGCGAGTATATGTGCATTAAGTAATGTCATAAAAATTTTTTGTCGAAAACTACGGTTTTTTGTGAAAACTAGCTAAAAACTCCGTATTTTAAGAAACGCCCAAACGCCATTTTCTCAAAAACGGCTCCACTTTTTTCTTCAAATCCTTCGAAAGGATAATGCTAGTTGCATGTTTTAATATGAGGTAAAGTTCATTTCGGGGTATTTTTGTTTTTCAAAAATGACAAAATTGTACTTTTCGAAAGATCTCTCACACCGTTAATATGATCATTTTCAGAGATTTGTAAACACTGTTGTATTTGTGAGTTAGAGTGCTTTAAATGACTTCATATGAAGGTTTTCGGAAACTCAGAAATTTTCTGTGAAAAAGTGCTTCAAATTTCGAATTTACTGTAGCGCTTAAGCGTCATTTTCTTAACAACGGTTCCAATTTTTTAAAGAAAATTGGCATTTACGCGAGGTTTTACAATTATTTAATATTCTGAAAATAATACTTCCGTTGTACTATTAGGAAACTGAAAAATTAAGAAATTTTAAAAAAATGTACTTGGGCAGCGAAAGATGAGAGCAGGCAAGAGTATGTGGCAAGTTCGAATAGTAGTTTCCCAACAGTAGAACTGAATTTTAGAAAAACAATAGAGCTGTATTTTACAAATATTAAAGATCCGGGTACCTCAAAACGTGGAATTCCGTTCAAATATCAAAATCGATTTTCCGCAGCATTAGATAACTTTCCCTATAATACTTATATTACTACATATATATGTCCGCATACGGGAAAGTATAATCGAGAAACCAGAACTACTTATAAAATCTTGTTTACGTACAATATTAGTTAATATGTAGGGGTAATGTTCGGTTGTAATATTTTTGCCATCAACACTATTCTTTAAATAGGTTTTACAGGAGAACACGACCTAATCTTTTAAAAAGTGAAAACTTAAGGTAAAGTTGTTTCCATAATGAAAATGTACACTAGTAATCTTTGCCAACAGAATTTAATTTACATTCTCAGAATTTAAATATTCTCAGCCTGTAACAATTGAAGTTATAATTTAATTGTCAATTTTCGCAAAAGACGATCAAAAAATATTTGGAGATTTATCATCCTGCAAACCTGTGAAACTGTTTCTCAGAAGTCAGAATTTCTATCTTAAAATACCTCGTTTCACAACAATGGATAATGATGAGGCCGGTTGATAGAATGTAATGGAAGTCATAAGAAAGAGTTCTGCAATACTTATAATATCATCTAATTGCAAGTGAGAAGTCAATTAAAAGTTTGGTGAGTTATACCAGCCCTCAACTTGTTGAAATATTATGTTCTTACTACCAGTGATCTTACATCTAATAGGCAGACTATTCTGTCATTCAATGGAAGTCAGATAATCAATGTTCTGTCTTGAAGTGAAGTGCTTTTCATACAAATATCATGTAATAGTTCTTTACCATAAAAGTATAGTTACAACATTTATTTGTAAAGCGAACTATAGTGTGAATGTATACTTAAAATACATTTATACACGCGCTCAACAGAAATGTTGCAGCAACATTTATAAAGTCACAAAACATATTCGACCAATTGTCAAGTTACATAAGTTTTTTTTCCATATTCATAAAACATTCTGATTTTTATAGATCGACTATCCCGTCCTAGATAGACCGTTGAAACCTAAAAATTCTTGATAATTTTAGTTGAAGAGATTCATCAATGGTGATTAATCAAATTGTTCTAAAACTTTGAGCAAAGCTAAGGTTAAGTAAAAATGTTATGCTAATTAGTTGAAATCTGAGGCAAAACAGGACGACTGAGATCGCTAAGGCATGCGTGCACTGGCGATCTCAGGTCGATGGACCGCGGACTCGAGTCCCGCGTAGACCCCGCATAGACACGATTGTTCATTTGAGCGATATGTCATGATAGGCTCTCCCACCCGCATAAGTCACCTTTCAAACCATATTCTTGCAGTTCTGCTCTGCTTGGATGGCACGAGAGCTTGCGACAGAGGCGAGTCGCACGTTGCACTTAGGGAGAGTCATTCGACGATCCCGTATGTTGCCACATGGAGGAAGGATGATGGTTAACGGGAAATATGGTAATAGATCACGATATATTTCCCGTTAACCCTTTTCATTCCTTCTTTGTAGCTCGTTACAAACTTGCAGGACTCGTAAAAAGGTTAACAATGATTTCTTTTTGCAAGTGAATATGTGTTGGGAAATTTGACAAAACGAAGCGACCTTTGCCCCCGATTATTAGAGAACTCGTACAGTGGTGTCCAGCAAGGCACGATGTGACTGTTCCTTAAGGACACTATGATGGCGCCCCCTCAAAAACATCAATTACGGAAAAGAACTTCAGAATGTATTAAACTTTTACTCAGTCTATTCGTTAAATATCATTAGATTACCATTAGCGCAAGTTATGAGGTCCTATTCACGCACATGCTTAAAGGAAAGATCATGGTTTTTAGAATGGGTCGCAGCCCGGACTAACACGTTGGAACTGACACTTTCTAAGGCGATGAAAACAAGAGGAAGAGATGGGGTTCAAGAAGCAGTGGGGAAAGCGTTATGCTTTTAGAGATTTTGTTCGGCAAAGTCCGCGTCTATTAATCACTTCATGAATATCAACCCTTTAATCCAATTTAATAAATTTATGTTTTGTTTACGGCAAATATTTAAAAAATCTGTTATTTTATTGATCACTTATTGTACTTTCCCTTATCAACATACAAGTTGCCTTAGACAAGAATTAAATCCCAGTTGCGTTGCAATCTATTGTACACTAAATACTATAGTTTGCTGACGTCCAAGAACTATTGTATCTATTAAGGGATAAAATGTATGCCATTGTTTGGACACACAGGCCGCCCCTCCTAATTCACGACCTATCTGCTGCCACAGGTTACTAAAAGAGTATTCGTTTATCCGCCGAACACCAATGTATGTCAAGTTGCCTATCAATCAGGGGCAAACTGTCATATGTTGTGTCAAATTTTCCCCCATATGTTCATTTGCAAAACGTGACCAACTTCGACATTCAAGAACTCTTAGAAGTTTGGTGCATTTCTCAGACACCTGTCTGTGGCTCAGTTTCAATAGTCGGGGCTACTAGCGAAAATCTTGTTTTGAGATGTTTATTTGCCCGCGCAGCGGCGCGTCCACCACGAAGTACGAGTGCGACGAAGGTGTGCGATGTTTATTTGTCCGCTGATGTCAGCCTGAGCTTTGTTTGCACACATAGTGCCAATCTTAACTAATAAAATGCGAAAAATAGAATTGGATAGGAATTAGAAAGTATTCGACTCATTGATATTACGAATTGGACGCTCCAGTAAGCGTCGTCTATTAAACGACAAGGCTCCGGCCAAAGCGATTAACAGAAAACGTCTTTGAGCCTGTCCAACGCACACTTTCCAACGCATTTCATGCAAAATCAATTCAATTAAAATGTGTCATTCTCAATCGAACTACGAAACACTCTACTTCTACTCGCGATGCGATGTCGGAGTAGAGTCGTTCCAACAGAAGTTATGTCACCAAGCATCTCCTTCCAAACCGTAAAAAAGAAAACAAGATTTGCACCAGCCTGTATTCACAGGCAGGAATACAATATAAGTTAAGTTGGCCACCCTGCATTATGACGCAGCTTTGATAGACAAGTGAACAGCGAATTTCGTACAACCAGACCTGCTTGACCAGGAGAGGTGGCGCAGGGCATCCACTGATGTCACTGTTGTGCCTCTGACCGGGAGATCCTTGGTTCGAGTCCCGACACTGGCAGGATGTTCGACACTCGTTACATACGTAGGTGGAGCTCAGTCGCTGTCTGGAGGAGAATTCTTGTGCCCGGCTGCTCCGATCGGTAGTTTGAGCGGGTCCTCCGACCAATATTAGGGCAATGCCGGAACAATACCGCGACAAACGAGCTACGAACTGCGCGCGATCTTTCCTTCCTCTTCCTTGTCTTATCCTCACCCCTTACATACACACACTTGCACTTACATGCATTACACTTCCACACATGCCGGTAGACCGGTCGGGAGCTTAGAGCTGAAGCAGTGCCCTGCTGGCAGGAGATACCTTATTGGGGGAAACTCCGTTAGCCGACTGTAGGACGGCGCCGGCTCTCACCCTCCAGTGGTGGAAGATCTGCGCCACCTCCCGCGGAAGCAAAAACACGCACTCCACTCGCGGGACTAATGACCTTGGAATAACCCATCCACAACCAGCCTAGCCCTGGACTGCATTGGGTGATTGGTAGATATTTCTGAATTAATTTGCACTCTAAAACTTCTAGTTGTGAGAAAACTTTTAATAATTTATGTAAGGGTGCAAGCGGGATGAGCGAGGTGATCAAGCGGTGGGTGGCGTGCAAGACGGGCGTGGAGCCCGACCTGGAGCCGCGCGCGCTGCGCCGCCTGCTGGCCGACGGCACGCTGCTGGCGCGCCTGCTGCACTCGTACTTCGTGGTGGACGCGGCGCTGCGCGAGCAGGTGCGCGCCACCGACGACCCCGAGCTGCGCCGCAAGAACTGGGCCGTGCTGCGCCGCTGGCTGCTGCTCGTCGGCCTCGAGCTCGCCGACGACGTCATCAAGTGCGTCATCAAGTCTCTCACTAACCGTTTGCTATTTAAAAGTGCCCAAGATGCAACGTAAATGTTTTTTTGTGTACCAGCATTATAAACGATCTTTTTTGTGGCAAGAAATCGTTCATAGTTGGGCATTTCAAGACACAAATGATGATGTATTAGATCTTACGACTCGAGTTTTTAATAATACAACACAAAGTTCTTGATGTATCTGTTCATTACTAATGAACCAAGAAGCTTTTAATGTCCACTGCAGAAAATTATTTTGATTGACTTGTATTTTTTGAAATTGGTAGGAGCTGTACTCCCCATATTTGACAGGAATATGTAAGAGAGGGCCAAATGATCTCTCTAAAGATGGATAATGATGTTCCTGTGTTAATTTTAGAATTTTTATTTATCAGGGCAGGTACTTTTAGCATTTTAATGAATGTATTTCTTTTTATTTTTGAGACATCATATTTCCATGTTAATTTTTATCAAATTAGTAATCATAAATATTTGGCCGGGGTTGTAAATGGAAGCCATTATATTACTTTATTGCTTAAAATGAAAGGGTACATCTTTTATTATCTATAGTGAAAATACTTTTGCATTGCATTTATTAAAATTAATAGTTATTTTCCATTTTTTGAAGCCATTTAGAAAGCATGTTTAAGTCAGCTTGTAATTGCTCTCGACCTATTGGTAGGCCTTCTTGAGAAGTAAAATCGGCAGTATCATCCGCAAAGAATGTCAGAATTATTATGAATTGGGACATCAGAAATAAATATATTGAATAAAGTTGGTAAACATCTGGACCCCTGAGGGATTCCAGTCTGCATTGGGTGATTGGTAGATATTTCTGAATTAATTTGAACTCTAAAACTTCTAGGTGTGAGAAAACTTTTAATAATTTTTGTAAATACGATTGCATCATCACACTCAGCTAATCGCAGTGAGAAAATCGTGGGGAGGTAGAGGTAAACGGAACAACTGTCCACAGGGTTCTCTCACAGATGCCAAATGCTCGAGACATCACAAGAAAGATGTTTCGCAAAATTAAGTTTGAATATATTAATCATAAATTTATAATGCTGTAATACAAAATAAAAATTGCGTTCGCAACTCATATATAATGTTACTTTATTGCATTCGTGCAATTTGAAAACTGCCTTTTGAAGTCGTTCGTTTTCAAAACTTGTATTCATGCAATAAAGTTTAACGATTAACAACTAGTTAAGTTGCATGAGCTACTATTATTCATAAGTTAAAAGTAAATTATTACAGTAAACGCGATTCCACATGCACATTCGCAGTGACCCTTTTCATTGATCATGCTATTTGATTCATACTGCTATTATAAAGATATCCCTCTGTGGACCTCCCCATAACTTCTATACGATTCACGTCAACTAATTTCAGTTTTCACTGAACGATGGGATCATGAGGCAAGTAACATGCCGAAGATAAATTGTATATAATATTTCTAGTTTTTGAGAAATTTAATCTTTGATTTTTAAATAGAACTTTATATTTTTCTCACCAGCAATGGATAGACAATGAAAATATATACAATGATGTATCATATGTTAATATTTTGATAGTAATTTTAGTATAAAATTAGACTTTCTGACATGTGATTTTAAATGAAACGGACATTTCCTGTAGCAGCCTTTGCAACAGTCACCGCTGGGGGGTAGCCTTTGCTGCGTTGAGACTGTCACGTGGGGAGGGGTGACTGAGATGGGTGGCCGTGAGGGACAGAGGCGTAACTACAGACATCCATGGTCTTGAAACGAAGAAAATATGAACAAACATAATAGTGTATAAAAGAGGCATCCTGAACCAGATTTTTAGACCCTCAATTTTTTATATTTAAACATTTTTCTATTTTTTATTAAAATATTTATATTTATTAATCTTTTAATCCATTTTTATCCAAAATATTCTCATTTTTTTCAATTTTAATCGTCGAGGTCTATTTTAGAACCTAAGACCATATATTTCAAATACATACTTTGTAAAATTCCATTCATCATTTTAACAATATATAACCAAATATCATTTTAACATATATTCAACGAATTGAACGTTAGATCACGTTTTGTCAATTTTGAAATATTAATGATTTTAGAACTCTATACCACATATTAGTAAATTTTACCTTTTCATACACCATTTCACGCATTCAATCATGTAAGAAGCTTAATTCAATAATATCCTCTGTTATAAATCCTTTATATACAAATTTCAAATTCTTAGTTCTTAAAAGATTTTTATATCTTTTTTGTTGAAACAATTAGCATATTGATTAGGTAAAATTACACTAAACATTCGGCTTTGCTTATCAGTTTTTAGATTCAATGCCACTTTATTATTTCCATATTTTATATTTACGTTTCTTATGCCAGCAAAATGATATTCACGATCTTCCACTAGTTCAGTTATGTCTTGAATTTTGGAATTAGATTTCTTCTAAAACGAAGATGATATTCAATTAGATATGGTTAATATAAAATCTTCAGCTACATATTTTCCTGATATAATATTATCAAATCAAATATAATTTTTCCCTTATCGAGACGCGAACGGTTCTCAGAGTTAACCTGCAGTTACCCATACCACTTTGCTCTAGAAGTTCCGTGCAGATCGAACTCAATCTGACGCTTAAATATGTAATACTCGTAGTCTTAACCCGCAATTTTTCCAATACGCAATTTTTGCTATTTTAGAAAATACTGAGAGTTCGCCGAAAATGGGAATAGTACCACATATTTTACCGTCCGTTTTTACTTACGAGGGGAAAAACAAATTAGTGCGGGTTTTGGGGAAATATTTTTATAGAAATTGCATAAATGTCAGACACAAATGATACAAAATCTACTCGTTCTTTTTCAAAAAACCGTACATGACCTTTTTTATAGAGCTGCTTTTTTAGAATATATTTTGTTGATGGCAAAAATTGCTATCTTCAATTTTGTAGCTTTAACCGTAAACTTTTTGCAATTTTCGAAAATAGAGAACTGTTTCCCGGTACAGTCTCGGCGCCATGGAGGCCACCTTCCCCAGAGGCACCAGTTGCGAGTTCTGCTACGAGAAATATTGTTCCTATAATCACATGTCACAAAATCTTATTTTATACTGAAATAACTATCAAAGTACATACATGTATACACATAATATTATACATTTATTCCTCTTTTTATGGTACGCCTATTGTGGATGAGAAAAATATACAGTTACTTTCAAAATAGAGGTGCTACAGAATGACACAGACCTTCCCGTATTAGTTTTATATTTCCATTGGTCTCGGCTAGCTATTCTAACTTAACACATACTATTGCTTGCTGCTATCTACCGCCGCCAAAAGAACATTTTTTTGAAATTGTCTTAATTTTTAGGATTCCTAATCGTATAACGAAAATATTATTTTAAGAATATTAAAAAAAAGAGTTAAACCTTATGATAATTGGCAATTTTATTTCAACAATTTGGATCGGTTTTGAAGGAAATGTCGCTTAAGCGCTGCAGTAAGTTTGAAATTTTAAGCACTTTTGCACACATTTTTGAGTTATCGAAAAACTTCACTTTAAGAAATTTGAAGCACTTTAATTCACAAATACAATTATGTTTACAAATTGCTTGAAATGTGCATATTAACGGCGTGAGAGATCTTTCAAAAAAATTACATTTCTGCGATTTTTGAAAAAAAACGAGAAAATACCTCGAAATGAACTTTACTACATATTAAAGAGTGCAATTAGCATTGTCCGTTTGAAAAGTTTGAAGAAAAAATTTGGAGTCTTTTATAGAATACCTTGTATTTGTAACTTTTAAAATTGTACAATTTGCACGCAATATTTCTCAAAAACAACTACAATTTTCAAAAAAATGTGTATGACCTTAATGAAAGAACAAATTATGGACAACAAACTTCATTTGAAGG
Organism: Gryllus longicercus; assembly: GCA_038098605.1. Taxonomy (NCBI): domain Eukaryota; kingdom Metazoa; phylum Arthropoda; class Insecta; order Orthoptera; family Gryllidae; genus Gryllus; species Gryllus longicercus. The sequence continues at coordinate 663,365 of JAZDUA010000662.1, forward strand.
AAAAACCGCTATCTCTAATTTTGTAGTTGTAGAAACATCCCGAAAAAAAGTCAAACTTTCGAAATTTTCGAAAATTAAGTCAATCGTGAAAATAGGACATACATCATCTTTATATATATATATATATATATATATATATATGTGTGTGTGTGTGTGTGTGTGTGTGTGTGTGTGTATTTTATTCTATTCTTACAAGAAATTTAAATAAAAAGTTTGGAGCCGCTTTTGAGAGAATTTTGAAACTGTCCACGGGTCTTCATGTGAAATACCCCCAAAAACTGATGAATGTTTTTCAAAATCGTAGAGCTACGATTCAGATCAAATGGACAGGGGTTTATTAAATTCGGAAAAGTCAACGAATGGTTTAAGCACTAGTGTTGTTCACATACGTGAGAGAGCAGGCCGGACGTACGGATAGACAGACGGACAGACGGACGGACATATGTTTAAAAAGAACAATTTTTCGATATTAGGGAACCCAAAAAAGTGTATTTCCGTTGAAATTTTTAAATCGACTTTTTTGCAGCACTACATAACTTTTCCTATATTTAGTATATACGTAGTAAAGATCTGATATGATAGAATTTCTCGGAAACTAAAAGATATTCGAAACAATATCTCTTTGGCATATTACTTGTTTTTTACACGTGGTCCCTTGTTTTCACTAGAGAAAAAACATAACTTGTTCACATAAATCTAGCATTCCGTATTATCTATTCATATTTTGCATTTCCATATTCTGAGTCAGGATAAAGGAGAGCAAAATCTTGACAATTATTTGAAAATATCAGCTTTCCTGGAGCTGATGTATGTCTCATTGTTCGACCGCGTTCTTCAATATTGTCTTGCAACTTTTGACAGGAAATTACAGCTTCCAATCATCGTATCATGTCTTTCAGCAACCAACTTACTGAAGCTGACATTCCTTAGGCTACCAGAAATTCTATTTTGAGAAAAATATACCTGCATATATGCACACGTTTTCTGAAAATTGCAACAACTAGAAGGAGACATATTATTAAAATAAAATTTATTCAGCAGATTAGGAATATCACATATACAAATTATTAGAATTACAGAACTCTACCTGAATTTTGATCTTGAGTATTTAGTACGGCGTGAAGCCGTCAAGCGCTGTAATCAGAACCTCGAGACGTCGTTGCATGGGAGAGCCTGGAAGAGAGCCTAGATATACTTCTGGGGACCACACTGCCACGCGTTTTCTATTCGTGACCACAAAGCATCGACAGTGGCTGCAGGAGGATCAGAACGAAGAAGTTGCCGACCGATCGTACCCCAGACATTTTTGTTGGGCGAAATGTCAGGCGAAAATACAGGCCAGGGAAGCAGCGTCCTTCTTCACAGAAAGCTTGCACATTCCTCGCCACACGGGGTTGGACATTGTCCTGTTCAAATATGGCGTGCTTTTAGGAGGGTCTAGATTGAGATACATTGCGCCTACCACGCATTTGTACTTTACCAGGGAGAATTCACTCCGGAGAGAGACCCTTAGGCGATGGCGTCAATTCGCACAACGCCTGCAACTCTCCACCAGAAATCGCGCCCACCTATGCAGGCACAATTCCCCCCTGCGATCCCCCCCTCAGGAGGGCAGTACCTAGGGATTTAAAATTCCCCTGATGTAGGTTGCTGTTCAGATTCTTGTACGAGGCGAGATCGTGCGTTTTAGCCAATGGCGCCCAAAATCATCACACTTGGTGTTTGTCTGCTATGGCCCGCTACGGCACCGACCTACATGTCGACTCGCAGGGGTTTCCTCCTCCATATATTTCCCCCCAGCGAGGCACCCTCCCTCGCGAGGAAAGCTCGAAGCACCCGTCTGGTCCCCTGGCTTGCATGGTAGTGTAGCGTGTTTCTGAGGCGCATGTCGTCGTATTCTGTTGGCAGTGAGATCGCCGAGGCTCGAGGCTCGACAGCCGGGCTGCTGCTGTACCAGCTGTTTCTGCGACTGGAATGCCTCGGCAAGGAGCAGGCGATGTCCCAGGCGGGCCCCGTTCCCAGGGCGCGAAAAAACTCGCGCTTCGAGGTGGGTGGAAGACGTGAACTAGTGGTTTGCAAATTCTCGTAACATTGGCCTTTAACTTCTTTCCTTGCACAAGCACACTCACTTGCGCTTATGTACTACACTAGATAGATAGATTTATTAAAATTTGCTTTGAGCTAATGCTCAGTGACAAACATGATTACAATTAGAATTATAACAATTATAAAACTATTACAAACATTTACAATTAGAATTTCAATTAGAACTACAGGTTGATATCATAGTTCTAATTAATATCTAGTTATCTCTAAATTGACTTCTACTTTATATAACACTTCAATAAACTACACTGCACTTCCCTTTACCACCCTACTTTACTACAGTCCCCTCCCCTCCACTACAGTACACTTCACGTTACTTCACTCTATGAGGGCCATGGCCATAATAATAATAATAATAATAATAATAATAATAATAATAATAATAATAATAATAATAATAGTAATAATAATATAGTAATAATAAAAATAAAGATAATGTCTCGTATTATTAGTGATGATCTAGATGGAATTAAGCATATTTGTAAATTTGACTACTGTAATGGGACGGTCGCACATCGCGGATGACGACACGAGCCATGTATTTATTTTAGTTAATTAAGAACCGCGCCGCTGTTAAGAGCAGCCGGAAATTCTACTTCCTGCTGAACCGGGTTGAGCCGCTTAGCGAGCCTAGGGAAAGGCGGAAAAGGCGCCTCTTTTGTTCAGCACAGACCCGCGCTGGGCGCACCCCTTATGACGTGTGGGGAAGTACGTACCCCTTCACCGAGCAACGGAATTACCCAGGCCTATTTCCGAGAATTTCGGTGACGTAGGTTACTTCGGGGGAGGTTGCTGAGGGCGACTTTGCCGCTGGCGCCGTAATACGCGCAAGGGTTACAGGTGGCGCGACATCCAATAGAAATAGACAATGCGGGGGAGGAATCACGTGGTACGCGAGCCTTCCTGTGGGACCGCAGAGGTACAGCTCGCTCACTTGTATCAGAGGCAGCGGGGAGGAGACCGGTATCAGAGGTAGCGAGGAGACGCGTATCAGAGGCAGTAGCGAGGCCACTTAATTGGTGCCTGACCGCCCCGAATGCCACGCCGCCTCACCACATCGCAACCCGACTCGTGGGACGACAGCCGGCCGATGGGACGGGACACTACTAATGAGCGCCTGACCGAGTGGGACATGTGAGTGCGAGCCGGGAACGCGAAAAACTACACCGTGAAGCGACCCGTCATCGCCCGGGCGCGTTCCCGCCGCCGCCCGCGCCGAGCACGCTGAGGAGCCGACGCCCGCCGCTGGCCTAATCCGGGGCCGCCGCCGTGACTGCAAGGAGCCGCCACAAAGGGACCTGGTGCAAGCAACGCCGTAGCCGCCTGCCGCCAGACCCGCTGAGCGCAGGGATGCCCGAACACTGCACCTGTGAGCTGGATCACGACCGCCCGGGAGGGCAAAGACACCGGAGCTGAAATGAACTCTGGCCATACCGGCCGTTAATAAGTTAAGATTAGATTTAAGTTAGTTATAAGTTTATTCATGTCACTGGGCTTCACCCACACCCAATACTAAATAATTAAAATGGTTTATGAAAATGCTGGAGTCTTTCTCTCATGTAGTTAGGCAAGCATGCATGCCTCCCTCTAGGGAGTCTGCCGACGAAGCAGCCGGGCAAAGCTGAATCGCCGAAGGAAGCAGGTAATCGGGTGAGTCGGTGGTTACACTACATTAGAAGGAAAAGCCTCAAGTGCTTTTGTAGTGTAACGTATTCGACAGCGTGCCTCGTGGCATCTATTTGGGGACGCTTGGTAAGGGATTATTAAGAGGAAACTCCTCGCCACAGGAAGGAGAGAAGGGTTTTCCGTAAAGCAAGCACGCGGAAACGGGAGACACAAGGCTTTGGGGTCTTCCGGTCTTTAGAAACCCTTAATTGTTAGCATTATAACAGCGGTGGAGGGGGCGTGACGTAGTAGGTCACGTGGGCCTCGACTATATAACGAGTGTACAGAGCCAGTGGGTGGGTTCTGGAGACAGTGGGAGAACCTCGTGCATGTGCACAAAACTTGGCGCCATGACGGTGCATATGCGGGCCAGGCTCGCGAGGCAAGTCACGAGTTGAAGAGCCTGTGGAGGACTTTGTGTCCTTGGGTGACTGCGGTGACGTGGGAGCGATGCTGTGTGCGTGCTCCGAGGTGAGGAGTGGTTGAGTACCACGATTCACGCCGATTCTCAATCGGGTAAGATCGCTCCTGTGATCAAGGCAAACCTTCAGTTGGTACGCCAGTACGGACTTTGTGTCCCAGTGTGACATCCGGTCACGGAAGCTAGGCTTTGTGCGCGCTTCAGAAGTAGGAGTGGCGAATGCCACAATCGAAACCGATCATCAATCGGGTTTGGATCGCTCCCGCGATCAGGGGATAGTAGGTCTATCAGAGCTAGGGTGTAAGAAGGAAATTAATTGTAAATATTTGTTGTTTTCTTTGTTAATAAATATATTTGTTATATGAAAGCTCTGTGTCTGTGTTCGCTGTGAGTATCCATGACGTCACAGTAGGCAGTCTGTTCCAATCCACTACAGTGCTATTCACAAAAGAGAACTTGCCTATATCAGTTCTTTGTTTTCTACGTCGTATTTTCCAAGGATGGTCTCCTCTGCTCCCTCAATGGTCGGGCACCAAGTCTTGAGCTTAAAGCTTGTCAGAACAGGGTGGTTCCTCGCTGGGCGAGATAAATAAAGGGAGAAGAACTCTGATACCCAACGGTCAAGTCGGCACCGGATATCCCAATTCAGCGGGGAAGGCACAGCGCTACCTCCACGAGACTAATGACCATAGTAGTGGACACTACCTCGTCAACGCAGGTGCTGCCGACGGTGGACGTGGTGCCGCCGGCCGAGCAGACCTTCGACCACGTGGCGACGCGTCCGACGCGGCCCGCGCAGTGGGGGGCGGTGGGCGAGTGGTACACGCAGCGCTACGCCGCCGCCCTGGCGCACGTCAACGCCGGCCGCCAGGACTTCCGGCGCGCGGTGGAGGCGCGCCTGCGCCGTGGCTCGCCCGCCAGCCCGCCACGCGGCGCCGACGCGGCGCCCGCCCGCCTGCCGCCGTGCCTGCCCCCGGAGACAGTCGCGGACGGGCAGCGCCAGGTGGGGATGCGGATGAAGCAGTCCATATTCTTCTCCCCTACTCCCTTCTTCCTTCTTCCGACCCAGCGCCCGCCCGCTTGCAGCCGGGGTTGCCCCAAGAGTCTGTCTCGGACGGGCAGCGCCAGGTACTCCCTTTTTCTTTCTTCTCCATCCTCATCTTTGCTCTTTCTCCTCTTCTTCGTTTTTTCTTCTCCTTCATCCTTTCTTTTGTTTTCCCTCCTGCCAATCCTTCCTACTTCTTCCTTCTCCTCTGTGCTAATATGCAAGACAGTTGGCTTGTGCGTATCAAGTTATCATGCGGTAAAGTTTTCATTCGTTATATTGTCATTTGTTTTGTTCGGACCCTCAGAAAAGCAGAATAAATATAATTTTATTTCATAAGAATCAAGACAGTATGGTCTGCGCCCACTGCAGCGCCAGACCGTTGCACCAATAGACCGCGCGACCGGAAGCCGCCCTCGGCTTTCCCAGAACCACACGTGCGAGCCTCGGGCGGAACCTCTCTGAACATTCTACCGCCAAATTCGAATGGCTAATTGTGATTGGCCACTGCCATGCCTGAGCGTACGAGCGCTTGCGATCTAACGAAGCTCCCGTCGTTAAGCGCCAATTCAGTTCCGCAGCAAGCAGCCACCCGTGTGGTCCGTGTTGGCGGGCTCCGTGTGTAATCAACATACGTAAGTTTTATTGTCCAACCTCGGGCTGTTCCCAGTTGGCAACTTTCAAGTGTACGGTCTATGTAGTGTAGGTTATCTGCATCAGACCACTTGAACATTCCGTTGTCGTGCAATTTCGGGCTGCTCCCGATTAGCACGCGTAAAGTAGCATCTATTCGTGCGAAGTAGGGCTCCACCCAATTCGTGCGCTGCAAGCAATTCCATCTGTGCTGTCTATGCAAAGCAAGTTGGTTGCACTAGACCACTCGCAGCAGGAAATTTACTAGTACTATGCTCCAGCTATTATGTACTGTGATATTGTAACTGTGCCATGTAATCAAGTGCTTAAGTGCAGTGATTTTTAAATGCAGTTGTGCAAGAACTACATAAATCCTCCCTGAGCTATCAAAGGGTTTCGGCACTGCTGTGCTCCGCTATCTTATCAATACACTCCACTCAAAACAATCGGAATTAGGCGCAGTAGCCCGAACATGTTTAATTAATAATCTTCGATGATTTTTCAAACTCAAAATGTTCCTTTCTTTTCAAAATCTCGTAGTGTGCGTGTTTCGCTCCCTTATATTTCACGCTAAGGTTTTCATAGCATTCAATTTGAAGGTTTTCGTGCTTTAAAAGTTGGACAACGCTGGCATTGCATCATTAAAAGCTAAAAATAAAGGTGCCAACAATATTCGTTGTTTAATCCGTTGTGCCAATATACAAATTTCCATTTGAGAGAACAATAATACCATCATCTCTAAATTTCTAAACAATAACGACTAAATATTCAGTGATTGCTTGTCAACACATATAGACAAAACAGTATCATATGCACATAGTGCAGTTATTCACCTACCCCACTCATACACTCCCAGGCGCTCCGTAATCTCCTTGAGATGCGCGGGACACCGCAGCCGAGCCTGTTTCGTGACACGAGCAAACTGCAATATTGCAAGACGTGCAAACGCCAACGTCTCTCCACGGGTTGTCAAGCCAAAATTCGCCGAAATCGCCAACGACAATTCAACCGATCAGACGACTGAGGCGATCAAATCTCACAGAAAATTCTAGAACATTTCGAATCCGCTCATTTTATTGGAAAGTAAGTATGCACCTCTATATAAAACGTCATTGCGCTTACCTATGTCCAAATGGCCGCAGACGGATAAATTCAAAGTTTCAGTAATAAATAATCAAAGTCCCTGTAATAAATGGACGCAGGCGGATAAATTTAAAGTTCCATTCAAAGATTACTCATGGTGAGTGGTTGACACCTCACGGAACGTAAAAATTGTTAATTTTGGATTTCATGCATTGTTGAAGTCTTGTCTCGCCAACCGTGAGAACTGCATAACGGTGCATGCTGTCTTTTAAAGTTTATATATAATCATGCCGGAGTCGCCATCTACATAAGAAAACTATTGTTGATCTCAAAACTAGTGTAAAAAGTTATAAACTACGAAGTGATTTCTTCTATCGGAGCCTTCTACAAACTGTGCTGGGTGTGCCATCGTGATCTCAGTGTCCGTTCGTGACCTAGTTTGCACCTCGCCTGTATGAAAACGCTGTAAGTACGCCAGCTCTCTACCAGCGCCGAGCTATCGCTAGCAAGTTAATTTTTTGTTAAGTGTTATGCGTGTTTACATTGCAGTAGCTGTGTGTTTGTGCGTGTGTGTTGTATATCATACGAAAGATTGTGTATTGTTCGAAGGTGTCCGCAACCAATGCTCCATTTCAATCTGCCTTACTGAACTATCTCACGAATCCAACTAGCAATTCTAACTTTTCATACAGGTCATTCCTATATTATCCACCGCACTACGCTGGGCAATTTCTTCTTCAGGCACCCGGCAAGTCGCCGCCGGCAAACGAAAGAGCGTCCAAAAGGGTGACCGGCCACGCGCCGGAAGCGGAAAAGCATGTGGCGTCGCCGGCTTCGGGCGACCACTTACCCCCGCCCCCTCCTGGAAACGGGGAAGCATCGACGTCGCGGTAATAATGCTCTAATGTGACACAGAACTCTTGTATTGTCCTAGAACCTGTAATAGATTTTTGAATTGAATTGAATTAATGCCTTATTTTACGTGGCGAGACTCGGGCCATCAGGCCCGCTCTTCCGTCTGACCACGCAAATTACGCTACGCTCCTTTCACCAGCTAGCAGGGGAAGGAGGTATTTCTTGGGCGAGAAACAGGCGATTTTGAATTTAGCTCAGAGGCGTCATTTAGGCTTGAGGATCTTTTACATGCAAGTAAATCTACTAACATGGGACAGCCGGCTTTACTTCCCCTCCGAAGGAAGGCGTACGAAGGATTTTTTCGCCCTTAAAAATCCACGGCTTCGATCGGGTTTGCATGATCGCCGCCGCGATTTTTCCATGATTTCCGTACATTTCCCTTAAATTTATTTTGAAAGCTATTTGCCACTTAATAATGCTATCTTTTATGTTTGGCATGAAGTCGGCACGGGTTATCTTTATTCAATTGCAATAATATTTATTATTGGAGTTTTCGAGGTCAAATAGATAAAACTAAGTGTAAGCATATCTTATTTTGCGAAAAGCACTCCCTATGTCTTGGGACACCCTAATGTACAGTATGTGTACGGAGATAGGAGAAGTCAAGGAAGACAAGGAGGACGCAAAGTTGCGTGGAGTCAGTTCCCCGCTTGTCAGTTGTATCATTGCAGTGCCTCTGAACACGAGGCCCTAGGGTTCGAGTCCTTACGGTGGGAGGAGTTTCGACACTAGCTACACAGCTAGGTCGAATTCAGTCTCAATTCTAGGTCAGGAGAATTCTGGCGGTCGGTTGCTCTGATCGGTCTGTCGTGGTTTCTCCGATCAGCACCAGACGAATGCTGGAAAAGTACTCTAACAAACGGGCCGTAGACAGCGCACGATCTTTCTTTCCTCTTCCTCGTCCTATCTTCACTCCTTACAGAGACATTTACACGAACTACACATTTCGGTAGATTCGTCGGGATCTTTGACGTTGTCCCGGTTGGGGTGATGCACCACTGATCCTGGTCGGGCAAAATCCTGCAAACCTACATGCTCCAGAATTACACTGTTACATGCACTAGAATGTACACAGCAGTTGACAAGCCCGAAAACACTAATTAAGACTACACTAACTAATCGATTGCCCGTTCGCTGGGGTACTGCTGCGGCAGTCCGTATGGTATTGATCGGAGGAACCACGGAAAACTGCCAATCACTTCAGACAGCTCGCTGGCAGAATTGTCTTTCACAATTTGATGTAGCAAGTCACGAAGCCACCAACGTCGTTACACGATCCCTAACAAAACCCGTTCAGCGATTCTGACGAATTAAGGAGGTCCGTTGGTTTAAAAGAGCGTGCGGATGTCCTTTAATGGCCGAATGACCAACCATTATTAATATCTTCCATGGTCATTGTATGCGCACCGCGCGTCCGTGTCGTGCGAGCGCGTGCAGACGCGGAACTCTCTCGGCCTCCGGTAGCTCAAACGGCGTAGCCAGAGGGCTACTAAAATAAAAGGGCTGGAGGACCACCTCGGACGAGGAAATGGGAGGATTGGCTGAAATGAATAGCAAAGCGGATAGCTTAAATATTAATTTAATTATATAGTGCCTCTTGGATTAATAATTTAAAAATTTACAATTTAATAAAACATGAAAAAACTAAGGACACATAACTCTAAAACTACAACAAAACAAAATGCGTGCCAGGCCCGAGCGGTGAATACCAATAAGAATTAAAACTAAAACTTAAAGAGTAATTTACAGAAAAAGGATGCAATGAACATGACATAAATCCAATGAGTGATTATTATGTTGGTAAATGTTCTGAGCTTGAGCAGCTTGGCTCGGCACTTCGGAAGCAGAAACAGGTACCTTGCTAAGAAGCCGTTGAATTGTCGCCGGGGCGTGGCACTGAGGTAGCTGAGATCTCACACGGCGCCTCTGAATGAGCTCTGCAGACTCTCCGGACACGACGACCAGGCAGTGCGCGCTGTCGTGGTCCAATTTATAGGTGTGGGCAAAGAAATGCCGAGATGGGTGGCCCTGGTGTCGACCATCGGCTATGCGGGCAGCCTGCGGCCCTCACGTCTGCTCAGCTCCATAATCCGCTACATAAGACCAGTCCACACGTGCCTCGCCTTCACATGTTTAAACCATCTCTCATGAATCTCTTTGAATCTCTGCCCGGGCACGGTTGTGCCTACGAATAAATAGAACCCCGCCCCTCCCTGGAGCGGGGGTGGCTACCACGAGGCGTGGCAGGGGGTGGGGGTTTTGGGCCGCCGTGGGAAAATGCTGCCGAACCCTCTTGAGACCACCGGCGGGGCCGCGCGGTGCACTTACGGCCGAGCCGCTGGCTGGGGGTGGTCGCAATTCGCGGAAGGCGCAAATGGGTGTCATAAACCGCACATGCCGACAAGGACGCGGCTTCGTGCCTAAGAGGGTGGCAAAGCCGGCGGTGCGGTGTCAAAGAGACGGATTTGCGCCTTCGCTGTCCCGGCGGCCGAGCAGAGAGGGGAGGGGCAACGCATGCGGTTGCAAACCACGTGCGTGCGTAAACAGTCATCAAACTATTGACGGCCTCTTAATTGCGATATTTACTTTTTTCTATGTCTGAATAACGTCAAAACATTCGTCAAGTTCTGATGGATCACTGCCCTGCCATCATTGCCTTTAATGACTCATTAACTCATATTGTGAAATTGGGGGAAATTGTTATTTAACTATTTTGCTGTTGATGTGGCGCGTTTATGATAACATGGGAGATAATTTTGACTTTGTATATATGATAATTCAGTGCTCGTTGCTAATACGCCGGTACCTTGTTCCTTGTGTAATGTAGAGACTGAATTTGACAAATTAGATGCTCTTCATCATTTAGTTTTGTAAATAATTAACGAACTTTGGACTACGCGCCTGTGCTCGTGTAACACGGGCTCCGGCAAGGGGGCGAATGGCTTCATCTCGTCTCACCATTTCTCTGGAAAACTTAGATATTACTTCTATCAGAAGCGAGTACAAGGCAAACAGCGCGCGAGGTCACATCAAAGTCCGTCACGTGACTTACAATTTATGCTGAGAGATTACGAACTTTCCATTTACAGCGGGTGCAGCATTTGGGCAGTACAGACTTACAACGTCGTTCTGAATATTCTCGAGGTATATCCTGCGCAAATGCAAAAAGCAAACAAAAACGAACAAACAACAACAGGAATTTCGTGTTTGGTCAGATGAAGCATTTTTTACAAGAACTGGCACGATTAATGTACACGATTTACCTGTGAGGGTCGAGGAAATTTACAGGTTGCACGCCGTGTAGCCCACCAAGGGCAGTTCTCTGTAAATGTGTCGGATGGCATTGTGGATGAATTTATCCTCGGCACTCACTGCTTACACGAGCGTTTAAGAGGCATTTTGTATCTTAATTTTATAACTCAGGTACTCCCAACGCTTTTGGCGCTGGGGGTTACTGAAAAGACCGCGTTCATGCTACTGAAGTCGTGATGAGCTCCTTCTGCGCATTGAAAGCACGGGGGCAGAAATGAAGGCACAACCCGGCAAAGTTGTGCGCGTCTCAGAGGTCGTGCGGCGCTGATGCCAACCTTGCGTTCACGCCATTTTGAACACCTGTAGAGCCCCTGTTACACGAGGTGAAAATACGAAATTTTGGCTGCATACGCAGATATGATAAACTATCCTAAATAACACTTAAATAATAGTTTTGGACTCTTCTTTCATATTTATTAGATATGTAGGCAATAGAAGCAACATGAAACAATATTTAACGTAATATTTGGGCTACCCTTCTTGCAAAAAATGATCAATGACAATGAACTTTGTTTGAAAATTTTGAATACGGTTTACACTATTTCGTTTTCACTTATTAATTACTTAGTGTACTCTGTCACCGGGTACTGTATTAGCAACAAGTACTTAATCACCCAATATAAAGTATTTAGATTACACGAGTCCAGAATGAGCAATTACTAGAAAAAAATATGAACTGAACGATGTTCAATTCGTAAGCAGATACAGAATGACGCAGGCGTTGTTCTTTGAGATTTTAGAATATAATCGCCTCTGGAAAACTCCACAAACATAAATTAGCCGCTAACACTCATGCAGTAGGTGATTAAAATCTTAAAACCTTAAAAACTATATACTACTCAACATTTCCACATTACAGTCTCGGATTGCAATTGAATTTTGACATCTACAGGGTGACGTTATGTAAAAAAATAAGTAAATGTGCTTCTTTGCTATTGAGTCACTACGGAAACATGCGATATTCTTAGGAGTGTCGAGTCCTCAGCAGTAAGGCAAGGCTCTTTTAGAATAGCAAACTTTCTTGGAGATAAAGCAACAATACGGCACATACGTGCCAATTTTGTTTCCGGGAAGACATGAATGATTCAGAAAAATGTATTTCATCATAAATGTGGAAAGAATATTAACTTCCTTGAAATATAGATCATACCTCATTAGTATTCAGTAGTCAACGCGGAATTGTGAAACCTGTTATTGTACTCAAACTCTATACGAAGAAGAAGAATCAACGCATGTTGCTTCATGAATCGTCGAAATCAATAGAGCGAAATTTCTACCACAACAGTAACAATGACACGTAAGAGGCGTCAAATATTTGACGTTAGTCGAAATGACAATTTCGGATTTGGTAAAGGTTAGCAAAGTCGGAGGTTAGTCTTACCATTCGCCTGGAGTTGATCGGAGAAACCACGGAAAACTACCGATGAGAACCGCCGGCCGCTATAATTATCCTCCAGACTGATTGAATTCGACCTAGCAATCCAGTCTCTACCGCCATCCTGCCATCGTTGAAACCTAGAACCTTAAGGTCCTAGGACCTCCTGTTCAGAGGCCATCATCGTCGCGACTGCTACCTCCGTCAAGATGCAACCCCCACTTGTTCGAAATTCAAAATCAACTAGCCTATAATTTTGTACTAATTTTGTACCACAGTGGAACATTTTGTGCTCAACTACAAACAATAAAAAAAACTACATCCAAAAGAGTGGGTGCGAGCGTGACCCCCGCTTCTCTTGCCGCGCTGCGCCGCGCCGCGCCAGGCCGGCGCGCGGGGAGCGGCTGGAGGAGCTGCTGGCTGGGCGTCGGCGCGGCGAGCGGCTGCTGCAGGGGAGCGCGGGGGCGGGGGCGGGCGACGCGCCCGCGGCGCCGGGGGCGGGGGCGGGGACCGAGGACGCCGCCCGGCTCGGCGCGCGCCAGCTCCGCCAGCGCGCCCGCCACGCCCGCCGCCACGCCGACTACCAGCGCCGCATGGAGCGCCTGCTGCCCACCGAGCTGCTCACGCTCGCCAAGAAGGTGGCGCTTCGCAAAGGCCTCAGATACTAAAGTCCCCAGTGAGAGAGAACAGCGCATTTCGTTGCCCCCAACGATTCCGCTGTTTTACATCCAGTTGAACTGTGCGGTATTTGTGTTGAGAACCACTAAGCTACCAAAAACCAATTATAAAAGGCGTGAAATTCTACATAATGCTTTCGATTGTTGTCATTTCTCGTTGACTCCTGAATGCTGTCTGGCGGGACTTCGGGGGAAAGGATATTAAATGGCGGGGCCGTTTATTTTGCGCTACTCTCTGTATCTAGGGACACTAGGCTGTTCGGAGAGCTTGTCGTGCTAAGGCAGGGAGCGTAATTATGGCTATAACCGCAAGATGCAAAACCACCATTATTGGGCTAGGCACGAGTATTACAGATTTCTGATTACGAGTACGAGTATTACAGATTCCGATATACCCACTCAGTTCTATAATTTGTAATTGCCCTGAAAGGTTAAGTACTGCTAAATGACACTTGACAACTAATCTTGAATCTTGTGCTCATCGCCTGAAGTAAATAAACACAATCACATATTTCGTAGAATTATCCAATTATTTAACTGAAGAGCTTCGGTAATAATAAGATAGCACGTACTACTCGCTATTTGGAAGTTTTCATATATTGTTTTTGGCGAAAGTGTGGCTTAGCTTATTACATATGGCTTGTTCATATTTCTTGAGGGCTTGGAGCAGTAACAAGATGAGCCATACTTCCACCAAAATTGAGATATTAAGATTTACGAATAGCAGTAGCAGTACTGTGGCTGGTGTGGTTTATCTTTTCGGCGCCAAGTCTTTTTAATTCATAAATGCTCCGGAATGTCAAATACGAATCTCTGATATTTTGGTAGCAATTTCATTTCATGGGCATGGCGTTGGCAGAAGTGAGACACTGAGAAGAAAGGTAATTCCAGAACTACCTTTGGACTAATAGAATTGAGGTGTTCAACGTGTTCATGTATTGGTATTATACAATTCATGGTCATGGTAAAATCTAAGATGTTTACGAACTTGAGGCAAAACTATTCAATCTCGACAGTGACAAACACACCCACTTTGCACACTACACGCAGCATTCAGGGTGTTGGATACTCGGTTCGTCATGAAATTTCACTCGTTGGTTCAGCAGAAAGGTTTACACGGTTGGGGCAAATTCACGTGAATCCGCGTATCCAGTGTTGTTGGGAGTAAGAAGGGTGCCTGATTGCAGGCGCGGGCCGACTTTTTCGACGAAGAAATCGCGCAGAAGCTGGCGCAGCAGTCGCAGTTCGAGAAGCAGATGGTGACGAAGCTGCTGCAGGTGCGGCGCGAGCGGGTGGTGGTGGAGGACAACTTCTGGATGGCGCGGGACGTGATGAAGGAACTGCTGGAGACGGTGAAGGCCGCGTCGGCGCCCGAGGAGGCGTCCCCGCTCGCCAACAACGCGGAGAAGCTCATCTTCAAGGAGCGCACGCTCAGCTTCTACAAGTGGATGCTGGCCGAGCAGCGCAAGGAGGCGGCCGAAGAGAACTTGAGGATTTGCGAAGAGGTCGTGAGCGTGCTGGTGGACCTCGCCCTGCATTCGGCGGACTATCGCGAGATCACCGAGGGCGAAGTTCCACAAAGGTATTCAATTCTTTTTGCTTATTCATTAAAAAAAAGTTTTTTCTTATATTTTCTATTTTCACTGGGATCTTTTATTGTTTGCTTTGTTGCCCCTGGTTTAATTAACCAAACACCGCTTGAGTTAAGCTCATACCTAGCATGGCTATTGACTTTCTGTGGCTTACATGGCCGCATATAAAGGTATTTTCTGCGCAAATATAAAGAAAACCAGTAATTTCGTTCTAATTTTCGTTCGACTGGTCGGACGAAGCGATTTTCTCAAGAACTGGCAGAATTAATGTGTAAAATTTGCTTGTGAGGGCCGAGAAAAACCCGCATGTTACACGTAGTGTAACTCATCAAGAGCTATTTTCTGAAAATGTCTTAAACGTCCTCATGTCTAACCCGAGCGTTTAAGAGTAGTTCAGTACTTGATTTTTATAATTCAAATACTTCCAACGCTTTTGGAGCTAGGGGTTAATAAAAGACCACGTTTATGCTACCCAAGTCGAGGATAGTGATGACCTTCGGTGCATTGAAAGCGTGGAGGCAGAACTTCAGGTACCACCCGGCAAAGTTATGGGCGTCACAGCGGCCGTGCGGCGCAGAGGCTTATCTTGTGTTCCCGTAAGAGAAGGCAATTTTGAACACTTGTAGAGCCCCTGTTATACGAGGTCAAAATTCAATAATTTGGCTGCGTAGCAAGTATGATAAACTTTCCTGAATAACACTTAAATAATATTTTTTTCTCTCATTTCCTATTCATTAGATAAGTAGACAGTAGTAGCAACAGGGAAAAATATTTAACGATATATTGGGGCTACTTTTTTTGCAAAATATTATCAATGACAAAATTTTTCCAAAATTTTGAATAGGGTTTACACTATTTCCTTTTGCAGTCATGGATAACATAATATACTCAATCACCGAGTCCGGGACTGAATCACCACTTATGTCCTCGATGGCTCGTTGGTAAGCTTGCTCACTTTCCACGGCGCAAAATCGGGTTCGATTCACGGTCGGAGCAAAAATTTCTTGTGCGCTTTCCTTGCAATGTCTCGGTGTCTGTTACCGAGTGTCGATGAGAAAGCCCACTTCTCAGGGTGAGAAGACCCGAATACAGCGTAGGGATGGCTATGGGCTAACTACACCCCTTTAACCCATGTCAGGGACGCTGCTGGGAGGTCTTCGCTTGTAAAGAGCTGTTGTGCCAAAGTACGTACTTGCATATTCATATTCTGTGATGTAATGTAATGTAATAATGTAATATAAAGTAATAAAGTAATGTATTGCAAATAAGGCAGCAGTTAAAATAGTTAACATGTTTTACTTAATGAAAGGGAATTTTTGTGTTTACAGGGTGATGGATGAATGGAACACGATGATTTTCGCGAATTACCCTCTTTTGGACATGACGGACCAGGAAGAGCTCGTCGAGAGGCTGGAAAAACTCGAAAAGTTGAAGAACCTTTCTGTTTTCGGAGAGGACGAGGACTCCATGTGGGCGTCCAGCAACCTGTGCAAGCAGCTGGCAAAGGAGGCTGCGCTCGACCGCGTGGCTGTGCGCGAGTACATCGACTTGAAGGGGCGCTGGGATCCGAGACGCTGTGAGAAAGACCTTGATTTGCCCTCTGAGTCCGGAGTCAGAGTGCTGGGGCATGTGGTTCACAGGTAATTTTCCGAAATTCTTTTGAGAAATGTGTTTTTTATGACTGCGTAATTCCCGTTTCTTTGGATAATCAACCACTTTCTGTTTCTCTGTGTATGTACACACGAGTGTATCAGTAAATAATTTGTTAAATTGAAGCAGATTTAGATGTTTCTCGGATAGGCTTCGCGTGAAAACAGTCAACAAAAATTATTCGTCAGAATTGTTTATTTTTCATTATTCCTGGATAAATACCAACAGCCTTTAATAGGATAAAACAGGCACTCTTCCTAAACATCCAATGACTAGTCATTACGAAGAACAAAATTTATCTGAAATACGTGTATACGCTTATAATTCCCAGGTAGAACTTCAGTAGTTCCACTTCAGATTCTCCAGTGTGTCAGGGAGTCGAATTTTGGAGTTGTAAATAATATTAAATATAAAATATACGAAGTATTTCATTTATAATTACAGTTTTGTAAAATGGACATTATTGGTTGTGTATATTAAAAACCAACCAGTATTACTCGCGCAACTTTTCTTGAACCATGGATTGAAGAAATGTGGGTAGAGTGGGGGTATTAGTTACAAAATCAGCCACTAGATTTTATGAAGCAATGCCAATCTTCGGAGAATCAGTCATTCCTTCGGAACGTTCTCAATGATTTGCGGTCAATATTTCTCAGGAGTAACTCCTGTGATATATCTTTACGTGCTTCGGTCATTTCTTTAGATTTTTGGAGAAAATAACGGATAGAAGTTCTCGTCTTCAAAAGAAAATTGTTTCTATTTCGCGCCAGTGAAGATGTGTTTGGAATGTTGCCATCTGTGCACGCTGCCAGCTTTTGCCTTCATCTGATTATTGTGCCAGAGCGAGAGAAGTAAGGTCATCGTTGAAGAAAAGTTGCGCGAGTAATACTCATTCCTTTACGTCGAAGTTAGCCTTGAGCATATTACTCCGACGGGGCGGTCGAGTTTTACGAGGCGCAGTTCTCCGGATTGGAGCCCGCCGGTAATCGGCAACCGACGGAGCGCTAGGCGGTTTCAGCCAGTCACCGGCAACCAGGAGCTCACAACTTGGCCTTGGGAGTGTACGTCTCGAGAGAAACAGGGGCGAGCTAGCGCGGGCCGGTAAAATCGCGGAGAAAGCAGGCCTCTACCAACGACCTTCGGAGTGGACGCGCTCTGTAGCACGAATAGGGAGTTTTAGCGCCACGCGTAAGGTTGCCGCGTTATGCACTAACAGTCACGTGACGGACCTTGAAGTCATAACGTCTTACCTTAGGCGTAAGGTACGACCTTATACCTTCATAAATAGTGCACGCCTGTGGGAGTCTCTACGGTCACCTTACAAGCGGCAAAATGGACGCCTAAAAACAGGAAAAGTTGATTTTTTCCAACTCTGGTTAACCGATTCTTGTATGTGAGGCAGTTACTATTGTTCCTTACCAACTTCACAGCGCTGGCAAGACTTAACGGGATATGTTGGAGAGGTGATAGGAAATACATTCTCGAAAGAGGAGATCAAATCATATCTTCGCGATAGGTTATGTCTTACGCTCATAACGAACGCTGTTTTAAGGTATTTCCTATACTTTCCAGAAAAGCAGATTCAATATTTCAGACTGCATACTCATCACGGAGGGCCACGAAATCTAAAACTCCATGCACAATGTATATTTGTTGTTCTGTTTACTCATGAGACATTTAAAACAAGTAACGAACTAGCCTACACTCTTTGATATATTATGCAATTTCTCTGTTCAACGCTTGAAATGCTTCCTTTCTTATAATGCATAGCGAAATGTTGCAATTTCTAAAAACTCTTGTGAACGTTGTTCATTACGACCGTATAAAGGCGTTAGTCACGTGATCAATAGAGTTTAAGGATATCTCCTTACGTCTGACGCTAAAACTCCCTAATAACGAAAGAAGGAGCGTTAGAAGAGCGGGGCGCTGGTGCGCAGGCTGCTGCTGCTGCGCTACCCGTTCAAGGCGCTGCCCGAGGCGGCCAAGCTGCCGCCGCGCACGGTGGCGGCGGCGCTGCTGGGCGTGCGCGACCCGCGCTCGCGCCGCGTGCTGCGCCGCCTGCTGGAGGCGCAGCGCGTGCTGCTGGTGGAGCCCGAGGCGGCCGTCGCCGACTGCGTGGAGCGCTTCCAGCAGGTGCGCGCGTCACTCCGCCGGTGCGAGGCAGACTTCCAGCGAAAGCCCTGAATTATAATCTGAGAGGAAACAGAAACATTGGAAGACCAAGAATGAGATGGAAAGAGGCTGGAACAGGCAATATGTCTAATCCGTAAAGGAATATAATGATGATGTTGATTATGATGGGTATAAATCGTAGCATATAGCAGTCGTGACCTTCAATGGAAGCTAGGGGAAACGTTTCATTAATTTTGGTTCAGTATATTAAGTGATTATCGCGCTGTAACTCAAGGCCCTTGTGTCTTTAGATTATACTGTAGAATCGTATAGATATAGATATGGATAAAGTTATAGATATATAGATAGAAATTACATGATTACATAACATTTAGGCTTATGAAAGATTAAACTTGTAACTCATTGTTTCCGAGCATCTGGTATAATTTTGTTTACCCACATGCGAGGACGATGCAACGCGCGTTGCCAGGAGAACGTGCCCGAGGACACCGAGGACGAAATCACGGAGGCGCCGGCCAAGTCCGTCGAGGAGGAGAAGGAGCCCACCCCGCCGAAGCCGGACCGCTCCAGCAAGAAGCCCAGCAAGAAATGCGAGTAGTCAAAACGACATTTGGCTTATTCCTTATTCGTGGTAATGATGGTAATATTGGGCATTGTGGTGAGGTATCGTTGGCATTTACAATGAAATAATTATGTGACTCGACATTGCCAACAGAATTACTGTTGGCAATGACGACTCATATAATTATTTCAATGCTGGAAATGTCAAGTTTTATACCAGATAGCTGCTCTGCGATGGAAGGGAGTCAGAATGGGGAAGGAAGCATCGCGTGCGCGCCGTGGGCATTCGAAAAATCGCCCTCCTTTTAAGATATTGACACTCTCCCTTAAGTTGATGTGGGTGGTGGTTTCATTTTCGACAGGTAGTTAGTGCAAAATGCGATCGTACAGTTACGATGCTTGAAACGGAATGTCTAATAGTAGAAAACACGGGATATAATGAATGTGTTAAGTCTAAAATACAATTTCGAATTAAATTTCATATATAGTATATGGGAGAAAAACTCAAAAGACAAAATGTAATATATGAAAATGAAACAAAATTCAGCAGATGGTGTACAGTCCAGGCACAAATTGTGATCGTACCACGTAATTAACCAAAATTAAGTAGCTAACAAAGTATTCATGTAACTCGGCAATGCACTGATAGGGGCACAGCATGGTCAATCCTCAGATAAAAGTTGCCTGCACGTTGTGGGGCACAACCGCTCAGAAACTAGACACACTTTCACAAAAGGCAATAAAAATTACATTTTGAGTACTCTCCCTCATCATCTATATACTATTTCAATCACCTTTATTAAATGTATTTGGTCACAAACCCTGGGGACAAATACATTTAATATATGTGATTGTGATATGTGAATATCTTGTACTATTCCCTGAGCGAATTTGAGCCTAAAAGGACCAAAGAAGTATCATGATACATTATTGCAATACTGATATTAATGCTTCAGCTAATCTTTAAATATGAAATAAGAGAAAAAAATATCTTTGTTCTAATTCTCCTCACTAGGAGGCAAAATCTCCGATGCTGCAAGAAGTTTTGACCCTAGCTAGGTCAAATGCAGTCGCTGTCTGGCGGAGAATTCTAACGGCCGGCTGCTCTGATCGGTAGTTTTCTCACCCAACAACACCAGGTGAATGCCGGAGCAGAACAAACGGACCGCGGACCGCATGGGATCCTTCCTTCCTCTTCCTTGTCCTATCCTCACCCCTTACTTACACCCACTTACATGCACTACACTACCACACATGTCGCGATACGGGTAGGGAGCTTAGAGATTGTCCTGGCTGGAGCGGTTACGGATGGGGAACACCCCCAGGTGACGTGTAGGTCGGCAACTGATCTCACCATCCAGTGAGAGCGAACACCGCCACATCACGTGATGAAAAAGCACTACACTTATGGGACTAACGCCCAGAACACTGCATTCGGGGGAAGCAACCGTTGGAGTCTCGCAATGATCTGCGCCGACGGCGGTAAAGGAGGCAAGCATGCTCGACCGCCTTTCGGATCTCGGTTATCTGCAGAACAGTAGATGGTCGCCGAGCGCTCGACAGCCGCACTTACACACACTCGCATGCACTACACTACCACTACCCTGGGAGACTGTCGGGAGCTTAGACCATGACCCGGCTGGGTAGGTTCCCCGCTGGCGGGAGATACCTGATTGAGGAAAATGCCCGCAAACCGACGAAGGTCGGCGACCAGATCTCGCCATGCAAGGGGGAAGAACACCGCTACCTCTCGCGATAAAAACATGCACCACACTTACGGGACTACTGAACTACTAGTCGTTAACGCGCCCGGAAGTGGTCAATCGGAGTCAAAAAGGACAAAAGCGGTGAAAAGGCGATAAAATCATGCACCACACTTACGGGACTACCGAGCTTATTCGTTAATGCCGTGCGGCGTGCGCAGCGTCGAAGCCGCTGGCCGCGCAGTCGCAGCGCCAGAGCGTGATGCTGGAGAAGGAGGTGCAGGCGCCGCCGCTGCCGGAGGAGGAGGGCGCGGGGGCGGCGGCCGAGCGCGTGCTGGCGGCGTCGCCGTCGGCGCGCGGCCGCCTGGGGCGCGTGCTGGTGGAGCAGCTGGCCGCCGGCCGCCACATCACGCCCGAGATGCTCGTGCAGGCAAGGCTGCCCTTTCGATTTGGTGTGCGGGCACGGCAACTGCCCAGCCCTGGTAGTGAAGAGAAAGTTTTATTACGGTAGGGGGTGATGCTTCTCCCTGCTGGATGGCGAGAGCCGACGTCGGCTTGCCGCCGAACTTTAAGCTCCTGACATGTGTGGTAAAGCATGTAAGTGTGTGTGTGTGTGTGTGTGTGTGTGTGTGTGTGAGTAGTGTTTTTTAAGGTACTGCTCCGGAATTGGCTTGGGGGTTGATTGGAGGAACCATGGAAAACTACCGGTAAGCGCAGCCGGCCGCTAGAATTATCGTTCATACAGTGGGTGAATTCGAAGTAGCTACTCGTAAAGTCGAAAATCAAGTGTCGAGACTCGAACCCTAGAACATCCCGGTCAGAATTTCTGTACAGGCAGCGGCAATGCTGGTCCTGAGCTTATCTCACCGGTTGTGTTATAAGCTTCATGAACGAAAAGTTAAACTAATGGGATATTAGATACCAGTAGTTCCGTAAATGAGATCTATGTAGTACATCAAAAGCGATTCGGTGCCGAATGAATTGTGCATGTTTTATGATTTTCAAGATTGATCGGTAGTAACATGGGAAGATAGCATTGTTTATTAAATGTATTTACTAATTGTAAAGGATGGAAATGTATTTTACGGTAAAGTATATTCAATTTAAACAAGAAAACAAGAAAGCAATTTAAACAAGAAATTAAAAAATACAAACAATAATTCAGTATAAGTATACTGAATTATTGTTTGTATTTTTTAATTTTCTACGTTCTTTAAATCCGAAATCAAAAATTATAGTAATTGAAGAAAAGAATTATAGTAATAGAATAAAGAAATCACATGAGTAACATTTCACTAAGCCAAGAACCTCCCATTCTCTGTCTGTTGCCCACCCTTCGTTCTCAACAATTATCTGGAATTGTAGGAAGATTTTGGAGGGGATGTACGGGATTGCAAGAAGTAAAGTGTATACTGTATACAGGAAAGTAGTACGAATGTGCATGAAATTAATTTCTATTAAATGTTGAGTAATTAAGCCAAGGTCAGTCAATGAATAATGAAAGCACGTATTTAAAAATAATGAATCTGTAGAGTGAATATCATAACTATATAAAATATATTTTATTACTAAAATTGTTACCATTTACTCTAATACACATTTGCTATATAATAAAAATAATTATTAGTATTATTCCGTTACTTCAGGACATAGCTAAGTGAAATTTCTTGAGTTTTGGTTACAATTGGGTGCTATGAAGATTAATATGTTAGTGCATATTTTGCATATTTAGTCAATATAGATACTTATCTCTAAAACTTTTAATGTTTTCGAAGAAACTTTATTTGTGAGTGTTAATTGATTAGAAAGAGCTTATCACAGTGTGCGTTTTCTTCTTTTCTTTAGGCAAAATACTTGTGCAAATGTAGGTTATTTTTTGATATCATACTCTTTAAACCAGAGAGACACAATGTAATAAAAGATCCAACGTACTTTACTAAGGTGCATATTTACTTAAATTATTTAACCCGCAAAGTAAGCCAGGTTTTATTAGGTGTGCCCAAAAATATATATTTTCATTCCAGCATGCTTCTCTTGAATTTTATCAAGAAACGTTTATACAGGATATTAAATATTGTTAATTTTAATTGAATATTAAAGTGCATTTTTCAGAATTTGTAGATTATAAATGTACATTTTTAAAAGAACATTTTAAGATTTTTAGAGCATGAAAATTATCTCCCTAATTATTATTATTATTACTATTATTATTATTATTATTATTATTATTATTATTAGTATTATATGTTTATTTACAAACATTCATACTTCGGCCGTTACAATAAAATGGACTGATTTTAATGAACCACCTGTCATATTTTGTGGCCATTTTATTTATGTCCATTTTGGAAAACAACTGCCCAAAATGTATGTAGAACCACAGAGAAACAATATCAAATAACGCAACATTTACGGCTCACCAGGCGAACACAGTACGCCGCTTCTGTGACAACTCCTGCTGGCGCGGCGCCTTCACGGGAAGGCGCTGTCACTGTCTCTTCTTTTCCCCTCTTGCCCCCTCCAGGCCACCATCGCGCTTGGCAGCGCTCCCCCTCCAACGACGCAGTTGGGTCAGGCCTTGTCTATACTCGGATTAAAACCAAATATTCCCCACCGTTAATACCGAAAATTCACCAAAGTGGTAACGAAGGTCGGCACGGGCTGACAGCGCCTTCCCCTCCTGCCCGCTCGTGACCTTGAAGGCGTTTGCCGGCAGGCGATCGTGCGGCACCTGGAGGCGCGGCTGGACGGCAAGTGGCGCGGCTGGGTGCTGCTGGACATGCCGCGCACGCACGCGCAGGCGCTGCACCTGGAGCAGCACCTGACGGGGCAGCCCGTGCCGCCGGCGCCCGACGAGGAGTGGGCGCGCCACCCGCTGCGCACGCTCACGCCGTTCGTCTTCGAGGTGCACGCTCTCTCGCAGTCTTTTAAACATCCCTCCTTCAGTTCAGCTAAAACTCGTGGCGCTATAGAATGGCACAGACTTTCCCGTATTACTTTTCAATTTCCTTTGGTCTCGGCTCGCTATTCGGACTTGCGACATGCTCTTGCCAACTACCACCTATCACCGTCCAAAGTACATTTCTTTTTACATTTTCGTAATTTTTTGGTTTACTAATAGTAGAAAACGGAAATACTATTTTAAGAATATTATAGGATAGTAAAACCTCGTCCTAAGTGGCAATTTTCTTTGAAAAATTTGCAGCTGTTTTTGAGAAAATGGCGGTTAAGGGATACAGTAAATTGGAAATTTGGAGCACTTTTTCACATAAATTTTTTGAATGTTAGAAGAACTTAATTTGGAGTTATTTGAAGAACTTAAATTCACAAATACAATAGTATTTACAAATTGCTGGAATGTGCATACTACCGGCGTGAGAGATCTTTAAAAAAATTACATTTTAGTAGTTTTCTAAAAGAACATTTGTGTAATTATATTATTTACATTACATTTCTGTAATTTTTGAAAAAAACGAAATTAACTTTTCCTCATATATTAAAGAGTGCAATTAGCACTATCCTTGCGAAAAGTTTGAAGAAAACATTTGGAGCCGTTTTTGACAAAATGGCGTTTGAGCGTTTCTGAAATTGCGAAATTTTGAGCTAGAACAGACAGACAGAGTTTTGCCGTCAATTGGTTTTTAGGTATCAAGGACCCGCAAAACATGATTCTGGCTACACCACGTGTTAGAGGATATTTTTCTTAATTTATCAACTGGATTTATCAACTTTTTCGTTAGCAGGGACTGATAATGAATTTTTTTTGCCGCCGTTATTTCGCTCAGCATTACATAACTTTCCCTAGTATATATACTTATACTACATATATTACTCAGTGCATACGTACGTATAAGGGAAAGTAAAATTTGGAGCCATTTTTGAAAATGTCATTGAGACTTCGTGTAAAGTAGTCCCCAAAATCAAAATATCCGTTTCATACTCAGAGTGTCCCGGCTTCCTTTAAATCAGGTGTCGATTTAATAGACATTTATCACACTAATAGACATTTATCCTGAGATGTTTACGATGATATAGCTGAAGAAAACAAAAATGTTACCATCAGAAATTCGTGATCTAATTGTGGAGGAGATACCAATGCTCTCCCTTCCTTCTTTTACTATAACAAAGGAAGGAAAAACAAAGAAATAATCTTAACCCAATCCAGGAAGTTCAGGCTTTTATTTTACGTAAATTAGGTAGGCAAAAGTTACCTATTTTTACTAAAATAGGTACTCAAAAAATGGCTCAAATGATTTCGTGAATAGAGAGGAATGTAATGCGGCGTATGTCTGATTTCCATTAATACCTCAGAATTGTTGGAAATTAAGAAAGTTCAGTTTTTTACCCATTCCTATAACTAAATTATTAAAGATAAAAATTTAAAAATAAAACATGTTCTTCAAAATTTAACCTTTAAGTATCATCACTTCAGGTTTTTAAAAATGTAAGTAGTTTTCACGTAATTTTGAGTCAAATCGTAAGAATTTTCCTAAAATACCAAAACGAAATTCTCACATAGGCGTATCCAATTTGTTTTTCAGTCGTGGATCGAGTATCTGGGTATAGAATTGGTCACCTTTCTTTCGCATGTATCGTGTTGGGGAAGTTCTCCCGCTCTGTTGGTCCCAAAACAGTTTCTTACGTATATTTCTATCATTATCGTACTTGTTGCAAATGTATCAAGATGTTTAATTGTTTGGTTTTTACCCCTGCGTGTCTGCTGTTCGGTATGATGTTGAAATACCGTTTATGCTTTGTTATTTCAATTTCATGATTTGACCGACTATCTTCTATTTTTAAATCGATGGACTTCTTGCTGCTTACATACGAGTACATTGTAGGAGTTGAAACATTACACATTAAAATGTTTTTTTATAAAATTATCCTCATTTATATTAATTGAAAACACTTGTTTCAACAGTCGTCTATATTTTAAATATGATAAATAAAAATGTCTGGTATCAAGAATTTATTTGACTAATGATCGTTTCGATCGCGTAGCGATCATCCTCAGAGCTAAAATTAGAATTACCGAAATAAATTATATTACTACATGAATTATAAACAATTAGGGATAAGTTAATACAAATATTATACACAAGATATAGACATTGCATGCCAGATGCGAAAGCAAACTGGGTCGTATATACCTTACAGCTTCCGGGCCCAAAACAAAGTTCTACGGATTTTTGAGAGTGTGTCTTGTTTGAGAACAGAGCCGGTCGGCAGCGGGTGGGGGCTGGAAGAGAGGTGGGGTGCGGGTGAAGGGTCGTAAGACGTTGGGGTGCTCGTGGAGGCTTGAGAAGAGGTCGGGCGAGCGAAGGTCAGTGGAGAAGGGGGTGTTACGGGTGTACACTTTGTGCTAATTTTAGCAGATGTGAAGAGAGTTCAGGGATTTGTTGGTTAAGACAAGTCATGTTCTGTTTTTGAGGATGTTGTGTATATGTAGGGATTCTAATTTTATTCTGTTTCAGTACCCGTTTTCATCTAGATTTCGGAAATTTATGTATTTATCAAATGTGTGTTTGTTTAAATTTAGGTGATCCGCAAAGTGTGAGACTGGTAGTGTCTGAGGATGATCGCTACGCAATCGAAACGATCATTAGACAAATAAATTGTTGATGCCAGGCATCTTTTATTTATCATACTTAAATATTAGAAGGTACCTACCTCACCAGCGATCTAATTAACTATATTTTAAAACAATGGAATGTTTCAGGATGAATTGGAAGCACAAAGGGAAGTTGAAGATTTCCTGCGTCAGTCCCAAATATTTCCAAATCCGACTCCTCCGGAAGTTCCGCGCGTGTTCCTGCCTTATCTCACTATGGTTGTGACAGCAAGGCACGAGCACTGTAAAACTATCAGGAGCAATGAATCAGCCACAGAAGTGTGTCCTGATCATGCGTCTTTCGTCGAGAAGCTGTATGCAAACGTGGGTTTAAGCTACAGCTTCTACTACCGCCGCCTTGACTTAGCAGCTTTAAAATTTCTTGCTCGGTATGTATTATTATGGAATTTAAACAGTTAAGATGTTGAACATTTTAAAACATTTAGGTTTTTTACCGTCAATTTTACACTTATACTTCAACTGGGCAGACCACTTAAACATTTCTCTATGAGAGATTTAGATTTCAACAAGAACTGTACCTTTCCCTCTTTTAGAATTTATTGAAACAAATATTTTCTTCTCATAAATGTCTGGTTCGAACGATGTTTGTACGAAAGTGAGGGAATTACAATTCGGAAATGTAGAGAATTATTTCAATGATGTTGAGATTGACAAATTAGTATTATTGCATAATTATTCAAAAATAAACATCTCATTTCATTTAATAATTCTTCAGTCTTTGGTAAATGTACAATTGAATATTTCCGGATAAAATATGAAATAGAGTCGCTGGAGGGTGCAGTTGGAAGAATATTTCGCGTCAAAAATGCATTTGCCCGATAGGTTGATGGCGAGAGACATTCCTGCCTGCCGACAGCGGTATCTAACGAAGTTGTTAAAAACTCCGTTTTCTAGATCGAACTTTTAAGATTAAATTTGACGTAGTATTCCTAGTTTCAATAGATATTTTTATCCATTTTACATTTCTATTAAATCCACTAAATTACCACATTCTCTACTTCTCGTGTCAATGTTAGCCTTAAAGCAGCCAAAATTCGCGTTTTTTTAGATTATATATTGAAACAAAGAATTTTAAAATGAGTTGAAATATCATATTGAATTGTAATGTACAGAGTCTTTACGCTATAAACATATTAGTAATTAAAAGCATCATTATGAACACATTATTGAACCTACGGAGATGTTTCGATCAAATCACCAGCCATCATTGCACGTACGCCGAACTTTTGTAGGTTTATGTACAGACTTTTCTCTTCAAACATTTGGATATAGAAAAAAATGCTATTATGAGATTTAATTGAACATATTATTGATTGAAGTATTTTGTTATATTTATTTATAAAAATGCTATTTAAAATTCCATTTGTAATAATTTTGTTACAATTGCCTTAATTTTGTTTTCATTGCAGAGCTTTGCTTTATTCCTTGGGAGACGATTACGACGTGGAAGAGAAATGGAAAGAGTTGCTCGACGAACTCCAGAAAGAAATGGGATCGTTGAAAGAATTCTCTCCATCTGATCTGAAGAAGCGAGTGATGCGAGAAAATTTTGTTTTTGAACATTTGCGGAGAACCAGCGTAGAACCTGAAGTAATAGTTAAGGGTTTAATGACGGATATGACTAGTGCGCAATTTGGACCAATTGCTGGTCAGTACGGTTGGATCTACGCAGATATGGAATTGAAGGTACGTATATGTTCTTTGAAATTCTATGCGTTTAGTATTAGGGTAACGTTGGCATACAGTCCGCAACCCTTCGACTAGTTGATTCTCCTCTCGATTTGAGTCCTATCCATGATCTAGAAATCGCAGATATGCGTCCGGAGGATGTGAGCGACGCACAGAAGTCTGGTGTTTTAGTTTTTATGCTGACTCGCATCAATACCTAAATTATTTGACCTAAGAATCTTAAACCACTCACTTGTTAAGGAGTAAAGACTAGTTATGATGGAGTAGGATTGAAAAGGCAGTGGAATGCTAATAGTAACTCAAGGCAGGGTGCATCAGCTGATAATCGAGACAAATCTGCCATAAAAATGTCTGATGATGACGAAACCTTAATGGATAAAGAAGATAAATAAATTAGAAATTTTAAGTTCAAAACACATATGTTAGAATTAACTATTTTTCAGGAGAGGAAATGTCATTTTTTAGGGAAAAACTTATTCTAAGAAAACCATACGTCGTTTTTACAATTCGCTATTCATTATAAATAATCAGCTGATGACCAGGCAATTTGCTACCTAATTCAGAGGCCTAAATCTGAACATTAAGCACAAAACAGAAAGGTAAAATCGTATCATTCGCTTTTTCTTATATAGAGTACCGAATTGTGATTTATAGAAGCGAGCATTTTATTTTAACATGTCCGTCTGGGAGATTCAACAAGTCCTTTCGTTTTCTCTTTACCGCCGCTGCCAATAGATAGATCAAATATTAAAATATACGATGATAATGATGTGATGTGCGGCCAGTTTTCAACCACGATCTATGGATGGTTAAATCACACATTTAATTGTCTGATGATAATAATATTATTAATGATAATGATAATATTAATATTATTATCATTAAAATAATATGAATATCAATATTATTATTAGTAATAATAATAATTATTATTACTATTATTATTATTATGATAATAAAGTCGGCCCTCTGGCGCAAACGGTTGCAGCAGTCTTCGTCTGTGTCGAGGAGGCTGCAGGTTTGAGTCCTGTGTAGACAAACCCTCTTCATCATCTTATCATCTCATAATTCACACTTCACGGTGTAACAACTTTGTCGTAATGATAGATGTCTGTAAAAAGCCGATCCTGGAAGAATTACACACGTTAATCGTGTCGCGTAGTCAGTAATAGCCTATAATAATAATAATAATAATAATAATAATAATAATAATAATAATAATAATAATAATAATAATGTGCGGATAGTTTTACGTCTGCGATTGATGGAGGGTTAATATGTTTGATGCTGACGTGCTTCTAATTTCACGGCCAGGACCGATGAAGGGTTAAAGCAGCCGTTGAAGTGTAGAATGGCAGAGAGGGCGCGCGTGCGGCGTAGGACGTGGGGTGCGTGCTGGCCAAGTCGTGGGAGGCGGCGGAGGGCGAGTACCTGCGCGGGCTGGCAGAGGTGCTGACGCTGCTGCGCGGCCACAGCACGGCGGCCGCGCCCTTCATGCAGGGCACGCGCGCCGCCGTGCGCCGCCTGCTGGAGGCCCCCGAGCCCAAGCAGACGCCCGCCGACATCTTCCAGCTGCAGCTGGGCGAGCTCACGCCCGAGATGCGCGAGGACCCCGAGGTCAAGGCCGAGTGGCACCTGCGCGCCGTCGAGCTGCGCCAGCAGCTGTGCGACATCTGCGAACGCCACCGGTCAGCACAGATGTTTTTCTCAATTCGCGTTTAAATCTTAGGCGGACATCGAGTGGTGGTGACTGACTCCTGTGAGTGGCATCTGCGCGCCATCAGCGAACACCACCAGTCAGCACAGATGTTTTTTTTATAATTCGAGTTTAAGTCTTAGACAAACATCGAGTGGTGATGACTGACTCCTATGAGTGGCACCTGCGCACCGTCGAGCTGCGCCAGCAGCTGTGCGACATCCGCGAACGGCACCGGTCAGCACAGATGTTTTTTTTCAATTCGCGTTTACGTGTTAGACTGACATTGAGTGGTGGTGACTGACAACTGTGAGTGGCACCTGCGCGCCGTCGAGCTGCGCCAGCAACTGTACATCTGCGAACGCCACCGGTCAGCACGCCTTACAGATTTAAAAAAAAATATATTCTAGCTTGGCGTGGCTTGTTTTGACATTTTCTTGTTAACTTTATAGTGTAACACAATAACGAAATAACTTAATAATTTATATACGAGGTAGGGGTACCCCATCAAATATTCTTCAAACAAATTTCCTTTTTTTTGTTTTTAAAATCGTCAAAGAGTATCCTTATTTTATGTTAAATTCAAAGTTAAATAAAGCTAATGTTCATCTTCACTATAGATGCCATTCGGTTAATGAAAATAAATCGTTCGCCAGAGTTCGTTTCTAGATATTTACGAGCAGAACTGATTATAATCAATAGCCATACAAATAAAAATGTTTCCTACAAATGATTCTTTCTTTCGTAGGCACGACGCAGAGGCGGCCCGGCGTACTATAGCTACTGACATCTGGATCGCGGTGGAACTGGCGTTTGTGGCCAACCTAATGATCATGATGGCGCAACTCGAGCTCAACTTCTTTGCGAGCGCCCTCCAAGTGATACAGGACTACTACCTCACGATGCTGGAAAAGCCTTTGCACACCGATAAGCTGCCGCGATACACGCTCTCCAGGTAGACTCCTGATTTCTCCGCCTCCCCGCAAATGATATAGAAATCCGTTGAAGATGGTATCATTTCAAGAAATGAAACTTCGATTGAAACGAAACTTCGATTGAAACGAAACTTCGATTGAAACGAAACTTCGATTGAAACGAAACTTCGATTGAAACGAAACTTCGATTGAAACGAAACTTCGATTGAAACGAAACTTCGATTGAAACGAAACTTCGATTGAAACGAAACTTCGATTGAAACGAAACTTCGATTGAAACGAAACTTCGATTGAAACGAAACTTCGATTGAAACGAAACTTCGATTGAAACGAAACTTCGATTGAAACGAAACTTCGATTGAAACGAAACTTCGAAATGAAAATCGTTTTATTCTCCCTTATGAAGAGTGCCAAACAGACCTGTTTCACTTTCTCAGTCATAACAGTTTGAACGAAGTACGTGAATTACGAGCCTTTGGAAATTCTTAAATGAAGTAATCCTTAAATGATTTAAATCAATTTGACTTACATTTCTTGAATTCATCGTAACTGCCCTTAACGTTGACATCCATTAGGATATACCGACGTCCCCTTCCCTCAGTGCCCTTTGATTATCTGAAGCAACATGCAACCCCCCCCTCCCCCACTCCTTCACACCGCTGAGTTGCATAGCGGCTGTACACGAATACAACCGCCTGTGGCCCAAAGTCCCGCGGTGACACTAGTAACAGATTAGTGTTGGGAGGAATGGTGACAGACAAGCGGAGCGCAAGTCGTGACACATAGACCGCTCATGATTGCTTGATTTAAATCGCTGTTTTAATTCAACGTTACTTTTTTGTCCACTTTTCATCAAAATATCTTCACTCTCTGCCACTTTTACAATCAGGTAGCATTTTAATTAATAAAATGCACAAAAAATTATTAAAAACGGGCAAAGTTGTAATTTATAGCACCCGTTCTTCATTTGAAAAACCTACGCAGCATCTAA
The DNA here is from genome assembly GCA_038098605.1 of Gryllus longicercus. Taxonomy (NCBI): domain Eukaryota; kingdom Metazoa; phylum Arthropoda; class Insecta; order Orthoptera; family Gryllidae; genus Gryllus; species Gryllus longicercus. The sequence goes on from JAZDUA010000662.1 coordinate 695,179, forward strand.
TTCATGATCATACAAAACAAGTTTTCAATATTTTAGGTTAATTTGTTTATTAAATGGTGTGTCAGTGCTACTTAAATTGAATTCAACCTCTGTAAGGAGGAGAATTTTAGCGGTTGAAAGTTTTCCGTGATTTCTTCGGTCAGTGTCAAGTGAGTTCCGAAGCAGTACGTTAACAAACCGGCCACAGAATAGGGAGTTTTAGCGCCACGCGTAAGGTAGCGGCGTTATGCACTAACAGTCACGTGACAGACCTTGAAGTCATAACGTCTTACCTTAGGCCTAAGGTACTACCTTATACCTTCATAAATAGTGCACGCCTGTGGGAGTCTCTACGGGCACCTTACAAGCGGCAAAATGGACGCCTAAAAACAGGAAAAGTTGTTTTTTCCAACTCTAATAAGCCAATTCTCGTATGTAAGGCAGTTACAATTATTCCTTACGAACTCCACAACGCTGGCAAAAATTAACGGGATATGTTGGAGAGGTGACAGGAAAGAAATTCGCGAAAAAGAAGTTCAAATCATATCTTCGGGATAGGTTATGTCTTATGCTCATAACGAACGCTGTTTTAAGGTACTTCCTATATTTTCAAGAAAAGCAGATTCAAAATTTAAAACTCCATGCACAATGTGTATTTGCTGGTCTGTTGACTCGTAACGTGTTTTAAATGTCTCACCACTAGCCTACACTCTTTGATATATTATGCAATTTCTCTGTTCAACGCTTGAAATTCTTCCTTTGTTATAATGCATAACGCAATGCCGCAATTGCTAAAACTCTTATGAACGTTGTTCATTACGACCTTATGAAGGCGTTAGTCACGTGATCAATAGAGTTTAAGGATATCTCCTTACGCATGGCGCTAAAACTTCCTAATGTGCGCGATCTTTCGTCCTTTCTCCTTGCTCTGTCCTCTGCCCCTACAAACACACTCTTGCACTCATAACTCCTTAACTTCCACACGTACAACTGGAGACCAGTCAGAAGCTTATGAATTTGTCCTGGCGGAGGCAACGCCCCCTGGAGCACTGGATGTGGAAAACCCCGGAAGCCGACGTGTAGGGTAGCGCCAGATCTCATGGTTCAGGGAGGGAGCAAATCCGTCACTTTCAGGAAAATTATATACAGACATTTATAATATTTACGGGACCAATGACCTGCGTAGTTGCCGCGCCCGGGATCAGTGATGACGCAAACACTCGTGACACCCTCTTGAGGAAAACAGACAAATTGCCACCCTGGTGCCTGTCCAAGGCTTTTGCCTGGCAGCAGGATGGAGCTGATTGATTGATTGATTGGTTAGTTAATCCTGGCACGTCAACTGCTAATGTAATTAGTTCCGTAAGAGTTCAGTATATTGTTTTTTATCGCGAGAGGTGGCTGTGATCTTTCCCCGCTGCATGGCGAGATCCGGTGCCGACCTACGTTAGCATGCGAGGGTTTTCTCTCCACCAGTTAACTTACACGAATCTGGCACTACTCTAGCCGGGACAGACTCTAGACTCCTGACTTCTCTCTCGTGTGATTGTGTTGTGCATATGAGTAAGTGTAAGTAAGGAGTGAGCATAGGACAAGGAAGAGGGAAAGATCGTGCGCGGGCCGTAGCCCATTTATAGGTTACTGCTCCGGCATTCTCCTGGTGTTGTTCGGAGAAAGCACGGAAAGCTACCGATCGGAACAGCCGGCGGTAGAATTCTCCTTCAGACAGCGACCGGATTCGACCTAGTTGGTTAGTCGGGTCTAGGGTCTCTTGTCGATGCCCTGAGCCACCGCCGCCGGCGCAGGATGGAGCTGTCGGAGGTGCTGAAGCCGCCGCCGGAGCCGGGGGCGGGGGCGGGCGAGGCGCCGCCGCCTGGGGGCTCCAAGACGGCGTCCAAGGACTCGTCCCCGTCGGGGTCGCGCGCGTCGCAGCTGGCGCCGCCGTCCACTTCGCGACCGTCCACGCGCCGCTCCACCTCCGTCTCGGTGACCGGCGCCGCCGGTACGCACCTCTCGCGCTAGCCCTTGATTGCAAGACGCTGTGGGGAACAATTTTGCCAGTGAGATAATGGGACGATGAAATAGAACCTTTCATATAATTCTCACCGGGAGAGAGGGCTCAAGTGATGTAACTGCAGTCCCTCTGATCGGGAGGTCCTACGGTCGAGTCCCAACGGTGGCAATATGCAGCCTGAATAATTCTAGTGGCCGACTACTCTGATCGGGAGGTTTCCCTAGTTTCTCTGATCAACTCCAGGCGAATGCCGGATCTGTACCTTAACAAGCGGGACATGAACCGAGCGCGTTCTTTATTTCCTCTTTCTTGACATATCCACTCACACTTACACTAGCGTGCACTACACTACCACATATGCCGGGAGGTCCTTCGGGAACTTAGAGCTTGTCCCGACTGGGGCGGTGCCCCGCTGTTGGGAGATACTTGGTTGAGGAAAACGCCGCTAGCTGACGGTAGGTCGGCTCCGAATCTCGCATTCAGCGGGGGGAGGGGGGATCACCGCCGCCTCCCGAGGTAAAATGTACACTACACTTATGGGACTAATGACCCTAGTAATTGACGCGCCCGAAATCACTATCAATCAATCAAACATATAATTCTCGTGAAATAACATTTACGATAATGTTCCCAAATATTCTCTTTAATTATATGCTCTTTAATATGCTACGCCTCAACAATTTTTTATTAAACTTTGTTCTTGGAATGCATAAAAAAGGCTTGAAATAAAGGCGGCAATCTCATTTTCGATTCAGTCCCTGATTTTTGGAAAATTGCAAGAGTTCAATTTCTTTCTGTAAACAATTTTTGTTATCCCAAACGGCTGCAATTGTTTTACAATTTCTCTCCGTATATATCAAAAAACGATAAGATAATTCTAGACTCGCTTCTGGCGAACTCTCTGTATTTTCGAAAATTATAAAGCGTTAACATTGCAAAACTACAAATTTGAAAATTGAGATTTTTGTCATAAATAAATTATGTTCTAAAACATATTTTCAACAGCTCATGTACAATTTTTTTAATTGTGCATGTGTGTGCAGTTAATGTGCAATTCTTGTTTGTAATTAATGCAAATTAGAAAAAAAACATTTTTTTCAAAAAACGTTTTTCTTTTTTTTTCGCGGATAAAACAAAGTACGCTTAAAAGAATTGCGCAGGTCTCATTTTCGTGAAACTCTCTGACATTTAGAAAATTTGCACAAGTTTGTATTAATACGAAAAAGTATGTGCTATTGTAATACCACTGGATATTTTTTTAATGACAGTGGGTATCGAATCCAATGTGGAGTTTCTCTTCAAATGGAGCTCTTTCCAGTACCAAACAACGAATGTTTTCCGTCGCCCGTTTGCAGTATCTACTTAAATATTCTCGAAGGACACTTACTTTTGTTTACTTCCCCGTTATATTCACCACATACTTTTGTGATTTTAATCAAAAGGGGTCAATGACGTGCAATTCACTATGCATTTCTTAGTTTTGTTTAAACGCCGGGACTCGCTTCACTTGAAGCGTGCAAGTGGGCTTCCCTCCCGCAGGCGGCCCCCGTGCGTCGGGGCGGCCGTCGCGGGTGCGCGAGGGCACCGGCGGGGGCAGCCTGTCGGGCGCCACGCACTCGGGCCGGCCGTCCGTCACGCGCGGCATCATCGACACCACGGCCGTGGCGCTCGCCGCCGTCCTGCTGCAGGTGCCCCCCCCCCCCCACACCACTAGACTAGAACCGATAGCGTCCGAGCGCCTCTCCTCCGCGACTGGCGGACTCTCTCAATCACACGGACACGCCATGTGCCGTCCAATTGGGCCCTGGTCTTCACCTCTCCATCAGTGGTTTACGTGCGGGTGTGGTGCCACGCCCCAGTTTTTAAATTGCAAGACTCCCAGGAAAATTTAGAACACCACACCCCGTGGGACGAGGTCAGGAGATAAAATACGGCGCCAGAACGTCTCTCGACCTGTAGTAGAGTTCAAGTGCCGCCAAGAAGCTTACGAGTCACGAGAGCCAGGGACTGTTCTCCGGGGCAATGAACTTACGAGGCACAAAGAAGTTACGGAGTGAAGGTCAAGGTGCACTGGGGTGTAATTAATTTGGAGCGCGGGAGCGTCAGGTGATAACAGAGAGTTTAATCTGACTTTAAAATCTCCAGTGATTATGTTCAAACAAATTGCAGACTTACACCAATGAACACAAGGAAGCGTTAAAACTTATTTTGCAGTATATTTGCAGATTAAGGCAATTTTTAAGTTGATCTAGTACTGAATTCAGATGTTTTGTTTACTTTTGAAATCTAAAATAATAGATAAGATTATTTGAAAATTCAATTTTGACAAATTGAGTTTTCAATTTTGTTACGTGTTACGCAATATACCAATAGTATAATACAAAGCGGACAAAAAGCATATTTCTGTATTATTTGTACATACATATCATAAATGTAATCAATTTCTCTTATTAATATATTTACTTTCAGATATGAAGGTAATGAAACATACTTTGTCTTAAAAAAGTGTATGTTATGAAATATATAAATAACATGTTATATATAACCAATTTGTTGAATTACACATTTAGAGCTAATTTACTACACACAATATTTTCTGATAACATCTCAATTAAAATTTCTACGATAACATAAAAATTGCCTTAATCTGCAAATATACTGCAAAATAACAGTTTTATCGCTTCCTTGCGTTCATTCTACTATTACTTTTCAGCACTATCATTGGAGATTTTAGAGTCAGATTAAACTTTCTGTTATCACCTGACGCTCCCAGTTCATTATCAAAAGTGATCATCTTCGACGCCTTTAAATCCTGTAGAAGTTTGCGACATTGGGAGGTCGCCTTACCCGCCTCTCTCCGCCTAAGCCTGAAAGCAGGTTTCAAAGCAGGTTTCAAAGCAGGTTTCAAAGCAGGTTTCAAAGCAGGTTTCAAAGCAGGTTTCAAAGCAGGTTTCAAAGCAGGTTTCAAAGCAGGTTTCAAAGCAGGTTTCAAAGCAGGTTTCGAAGCAGGTTTCAAAGCAGGTTTCGAAGCAGGTTTCGAAGCAGGTTTCGAAGCAGGTTTCGAAGCAGGTTTCGAAGCAGGTTTCGAAGCAGGTTTCGAAGCAGGTTTCGAAGCAGGTTTCGAAGCAGGTTTCGAAGCAGGTTTCGAAGCAGGTTTCGAAGCAGGTTTCGAAGCAGGTTTCGAAGCAGGTTTCGAAGCAGGTTTCGAAGCAGGTTTCGAAGCAGGTTTCGAAGCAGGTTTCGAAGCAGGTTTCGAAGCAGGTTTCGAAGCAGGTTTCGAAGCAGGTTTCGAAGCAGGTTTCGAAGCAGGTTTCGAAGCAGGTTTCGAAGCAGGTTTCGAAGCAGGTTTCGAAGCAGGGTTCGAAGCAGGGTTCGAAGCAGGGTTCGAAGCAGGGTTCGAAGCAGGGTTCGAAGCAGGGTTCGAAGCAGGGTTCGAAGCAGGTTTCGAAGCAGGTTTCGAAGCAGGTTTCGAAGCAGGTTTCGAAGCAGGTTTCGAAGCAGGTTTCGAAGCAGGTTTCGAAGCAGGTTTCGAAGCAGGTTTCGAAGCAGGTTTCGAAGCAGGTTTCGAAGCAGGTTTCGAAGCAGGTTTCGAAGCAGGTTTCGAAGCAGGTTTCGAAGCAGGTTTCGAAGCAGGTTTCGAAGCAGGTTTCGAAGCAGGTTTCGAAGCAGGTTTCGAAGCAGGTTTCGAAGCAGGTTTCGAAGCAGGTTTCAAAGCAGGTTTCAAAGCAGGTTCCGTCGCTTTGAAAGAGTCGAGGACCAGGAAGGGGAATGGGCATCCCACAGCCGCCGGCTCCTGAGGAGGCGGGCGACAGCGCGGGCTCGTCAGCAATCGTGTCCCAGCAGAGCTCCACGGCCAGCCCCACGCCGCCCCACCAGTCCATCTCCACCCAGCCCCAGCAGCCGCCGGTGGCCAGCCCCGGATCCGGCAAGTTTACGCCGAACCCACACTTGCACCTACGGATAAATGTTACCAACGTGTGCAGCATGAAGGGGGGCGAAGATATTCATTTTCTGCAAATAGACATGTAGTGGGAAATCTCGTATATCTAAGTTACACGTGTGGCATTTGATCCTGTTTGGAAGACAATTTGTCGACCACTAGTTTGGCAGGCTCACGAAATCTCATAGATTGGCAGGCACACGTTCTGTCACAAACACAACACATTTCTCAAAAAACGTATCATTTCACTACATTATAACATATATCGTTATAATATCCACAGCCACATCATAACTAATAATTGATGTATTCCTTGCTAATACTATTTCATTCAATGGGAATCAATTACATTCAATTGGAATTTCCCATGTTCACTCAACATGTTCCTTCATAAAATTTTATATATTTAAGAAATCTCTCAGAAGTAGAAAACTGAACAAATGATTTACTAAAACGAAATAAGGACTTAAAAATCTTTGGAATGTATTTAGTACCATTCCACTATTGTGCTAATGTCCACGTCTTGTGACCTTGTAATTTGCAATTCTCTTCTTTCCTAATATCCCTTTTAACCGTGTTTTATTATCTCTGAGATGTATCCATTCCGTTTTCACTCGCAATCGAATCTATAACCACTTTGTTTCGGAAAATTTACTTCATACTGTACATTAATTTTTTAAGTTCACTGACATAAAACGTCCTGTCTTTCTTTTGCAGTACTTTATCAGTAAATAATCCCTCTTAAAATATTCAGCTTTTCACACTCAGCTATGAATACTTGATGTAAGGTGTAGTTTGCCTGAAATTGCTAATAAAACTAATATTTTCATGACCTTATTCATCTCATATTCATAATCCTTAGTGTTCATATGAGTTGTCTCATTTATTTTCTCTGCTGTCGTATCTACTATTCCAGTTTATGTATATTTAATTCGCTTAATCTATTTTGTACTGTAGAATTTGTTTAGTTGAAGGTTGCTGCAGCATCTCCATTAGATAACTTTTCTCTAACACTTCTACTACAGCGGACATATCCTCTTCAAAAATGGAAGCCCGATCGGATATTTTTTTATATTTTACGACCATTTTATTTACATCTGAAACACGTCATCAATTTGGTTTTAATGATTTATACTTAAAAAAATAGATAAATATAAACACTCTTCGAAATCGTCCCCATGTTTGTGTTCTAATGAGAAGCAGTTGCTTACTACTATTAAAAGCATTTGTTAAACAAACTGGGTAACGCTTGAAACCAAGTTACAACATTAGATACATACTTCATAATATACTATGTGGATAATGTATTGACTGGTACTATCTGGTCCTATTTCAATTACGAAGATTAGGAAATTCACATATCAATGTTAAAGAACCAAATTTACCGCAAACATCTATATTTTCCTGTACAGATCTTCGGTCGAAGAATATTTAAAGGCAGTAATGGTTCCACCGAATAAAGAAACAGTTGGCAATAGCGCTCATCATGAAAACAAATTTTCTTCCTCCTCTGTAGAGATACTTTTTTGACCTAATGTGGCCCGTGTCCTTATAAATCCCACTCCCTCCTAAGTCGAAAATTAGAGTAAGCTTTGCTTGCTCTAAGGGCCCCTTCCCACGTGCAGCGGGCGTCCGCTGCTGCGGCAAGCGGTGGCGGGCTCTCGCTACGCGAAGCGGAGGAGGGGGGTACACGCCACCGCTAGCAGAATATAGCTTTAAATGGTAGCCTTCCCACTGCGCCACGGCCGCAGCGCAGAGCTGCTGTTTACGAATATACCTGCTGCGGTCCCTTTGTCCGTCGTCGCCGGAGGGTCGGCGAAGAGCCCTGCCGATTGACGGACGCGCGCTTCCGTGGCGGCGTGGGAAGGCGCCCTAAGGGCAGCCTTCAAGCAGCCTTCCTTCAAACAGGAGAGCAATTCCGACGCAGCCACGGCCGCAGCCACGGCCGCACCGCCGCCTGCTATGGAAGGGGGTGGGGTCTGGAGGGGTAGGTTTCGCCGACCCTCCGGCGACGACGAACAAAGGGACCAGAGCAGGTAGAACGCTGCGGCCGTGGCGCAGTGGCAAGGCTCCCATTTAAAGCTGTGATCTGCTAGCGGTGGCGCGTGCCCCCTCCTCCGCTTCGCGTGGCTGGAGTTGGGCGTCGGCTGCCGCAGCAGCCACCACCCGCTGCACGTGGGAAGGCCTCCATTCGGAAGCGCACCGCCGTCGCGCCGTGGGAAGGGGCCCTTAGAGCTCCTTCCCACGCCGCCACGGCAGCGCGCGTCCGTCAATCGGCAGGGCTCTTCGCCGACCCTCCGGCGACGACGGACAAAGGGATCACAGCAGGTATAAACAGCAGCTCTGCGCTGCGGCAGTGGCGCAGTGGGAAGGCTACCATTTAAAGCTATATTCTGCTAGCGGTGGCGCGTACGCCCTCCTCCGCTTCGCGTAGCGAGAGCCCGCCACCGCTTGCCGCAGGAGCGGAGGCCCTCTGCACGTGGGAAGGGGCCCTTAGGCTTCGCCACCTGGGTAATATATAAACTCCACTTACGGGACAACTGCCCCGCGGCGCAGCGTCGACGGTGGAGAGCGGGGGCAACGGGGCGCGGGCGAGCGTGGAGACGCCGCCGCCGGCGACGGCCACCTCCATCGTGACGCCGGTGCACGCGTTCGTGACGGACGCGCTGGCGGCGGCCGCGGCCAAGATGGACGCGCTGGCGGGGGCGGCGGCCGACGTGCAGCGACGCGAGGGCTCGGCCAGCGGCAAGGCGCGGGCGGCCGCCTCGCCCGACAAGGCCGGCGAGCCCGACCAGCGCCCGTCGGGCAAGGGCAAGAAGCCCAACTCCACGGCCGCCGCCTCGCTGGACGGTGCGCCGCGCTCGACGCCCGCTCACAAACACAAAAACCAACATAAAAGCTAGGACTCGTTCACAATGCGTTCGCATAGGCCATAACACGTAAGGCGTTAACTTTAAAAGCTTGCAAGATTCAAGATTTTGTGTTTATGCTTAAGTAAGACATAAGAAGTGAACCAATCACAGTACGGTAACTCAAAATCGAGAATCGAAAGAGGAACGAAGTCTATAGACGAACTGACACCATATGGACCAGGGACACAGTCGATACCTCGAAATCGATTCTCACATCCAAGCAATAGTAATCTAGAATGTCTCACAGCTAATAGAAACTCTTATTTTGCTTACGTTTATGTTAGACATTGTGAATACTATCACTTATGTTAATGTTTACGTCAACGCGTTATGCTTATGTTTATGTTTGCATTGTGAATGGGCCTTTAGTCACTTATTTATCTACGTATGCGTTATTCGTTTATTTTCTTTTTTATTTACTTACAATTAGGGGCACTTTAGAGCCCCATGAGTCATAACCTACTAAGTTGGTGATAGTTATGATCAATGGGATATAGTTGATGGTGACTACACGTTGATGAGATGAATGATGGTGGAGGACTCGAGGCAGGGAAAACGGGAGAACCCCGTAAAAATCTGCGGAGAGCTCGCCAAACATTCCTCGCGGATACGCCGCGACTTGAACTCGGGCTGCAGCGATAGAATGCGAATACGCTAGCCAACGAACGCGATAAGCGCCAATGTATTTGAAATTCAAGACCCTTTTTTGTGAACGGGAAAGCAAAAGAAGTGCTAATTACTAATATCATTACATTTGCGAGTACTATTGTATTTACATGTAACAAATGACGTTGACGTCCCGTTGCTCTCTGCCGGCGGCTGAGTGCGTGTGCGCGTGTGTGTGCGAGAGCAGGGGCCACGTCGACGGCGCCGCCCACGGAGGAGCCCGAGCCGATGCCCGAGCCCGAGCGCGCGGTGCAGGAGTGGGCCGCCGCCGTCGCCACGCTCCACCAGCGCGCGCTCTTCCGCCTCCAGGTGCGCGCCACGCCCACTTCCATGCCTACGCTCACCTTCACGCTCACACCTACTTCCGCGCCCTCAACCGCGTCCGCCTCCTCAACCGCGTCCACGCCCTCAACCACTTCCGCGCCCTCTCCCACTTTCACGTCCTCTCCCACTTCCACCATCAATCCCACACCCACTCCTCTCACCCCATGCCCATGCTCACGGCCACGCATACGCCCACGCCTTCTGACACTCCCACTGCCGCTTAATCTGATTTTATTCCAGTTGATCGAATGCCGAGCACATCTGCAGTTTGGAGACTTTCTGACAGACATTTTTGCCCTCTTTCATGGCCTTCACGATGAGATCAATGGCAGGTTAGTATACGCGGACTCAAAGCGTATCACCTTATTTCAAAGAACAACTTGACCTCCTTTGAAGTTGCAATTACTGCTCAGAAACCTAAAGCGCTGTTTACAAAAGAACAGCTAACTGTCCGACAGACTAGTAGACAGCAACAGTCGTCGCGAAAACTCATGCGGACAGGAGAAGAATAGGATAGCAGAAGGTCCAGTTTCTTTTGCCAATGCTCTTCAAGTTTCGATGTAGGACAGAAGCGAATTAGTGATCTCTTTCAATCTTCATTCTTCAACAGCTGCAATGCTTTGGAGCGCTGAAAATCGTGACGTTTGTATTTTACTACGTTGACTGAGGTGAATATCTAACTTGGAAGTTGTTTGTTTAAAGGTTGTGTGTTATTAATGGTGAACAATCTCATCTCTATTGTCCGAAAAATTGAATTATCGTATAGCATCCGCAGAGTTTTTACCAACATAAACTAGTGGTACTACAACGTCACTTACTTTCTTGCACTTCTGCAATTTGCATTTTTCGAAAATTCGGAGAGTTCCACTAAAATGAGCCCCGAGCTAATGTTTTAATTATTTCTTCTCCTATCCATGGACAATTTAAAGAAAAAAATTGAGCGCTTTTTTTAAAAATTGCATTTTTTAAAAATTGCCAATACTTTACGCCAAATTACACGACAGCTACTATATTTTCGAAAAATTCAACATGATCTTATTTAAAGATTTAAGGATCAGATTTCATTAAGGAAAAAGTCTATCTTTAATATATTTTAGTTTAAAGTAGACGGCTAAAACTTGCACTTTGCAATTTTTTAAAAAAAATAGGATTTTAACGAACGTCAAACTTGTAACAATATCTGAAGCGTCCTTAATGCTCTCCGAAGACAAAGTTTGATCAAAAACTTTAGTGCCAGTTTCTGAAAATTTTGAAAATGTTTTTGAAGCTTCATGTAAAGTACCCTCGAAAATCAAAATATTCATTTGAAACTCCAAAAGCCTCGAGTGCGTTCAGATTGATCGGGGAATGTGAATGTTGAAGTAAATCGGCTGAATGGTTCAGACGCAAGCGTTGACCACAGACGGATAGGCGCATGGACGAATAGACAGACAGACAGTCATAGTCATTTTGCCGACAATCAAGTTTTAAGTAACAAGTAAAAGAGGACAAAACATGGATTCTGACTACACCACGTGTCTCTTCTTACGAAGTATATTCGTCAAGGGCGACAAAGTAAAACTATCTTCTGTAAGAATGAAACCTGCCAAGATGAAAATTTGAAGGAACGTCACACCATTTACCATAAAAATAATTTTCGAACGGGAAAGATATTAGTTTTTACAAAAGTTCGTAGGGATATTATTTTTTCACCTAACATAACATTACACATAGACAATGGCACAGGAGACAGTAAATTTGATTTTCGAAGGACTTCGCTCTGTTGGCGGTTGAGGTCTCGCGACCAGTTGCCGTTGTACATCTCAGCTTAGCGGGAAGGGCGAGAAGCTCAGAGACCCCCCGTTTCCATAGGTTTTCAAATTTCATAGGTATTGAAGGGTATTAAGGAAAAGAACACGCGTTAAAGACGTATTTATACACACTGGCAAATGACATAATAGGGCAACATTTTTAAAAAGTTCAATAATTGTTCATGGAAACTTTTTGACAAAGTAACCTCATTAAAATTAAAAAATTAAAAATTATGAATTTCGAAAACTGAGTGACATTTTAAATAAGCAGAAACTGTCGCCGACGTGTTCCATGAACATGTACGTGGCTTGGCAGGTACGACCGCGAGGTAGCGGCGGTGGACATGCTCATAGACATCTTGCAGCTCACCATAGAAGACGAAGAGCCAATCGGCGCGCAGTTGGTGCTGGAAGGGGACGGCCTCTTCATGCGCCCCGACCGGCTCATGGCGAAGCCCTTCGCGCCCTTGGACATCCCCCTCGCCAGCCTCGATGCTGTCCAGAGCAGGATTTCCATTGCTCAGGTAATTATTTACTTCCAGGTAGCATTAACGTGCTTCCCTCCCTTAAGACGAGATTTTCTTCATAGTTCATGAATAATCAGCGAAGTACGGACGCACAGAAAAACTCCCGTTTCTCATTCGTTCTCATTGAATTTCAAGTTTTTAACATTTTGCGAGGTAAACCACTGCTTTGAAGTTCTAATATACGAGGTTATGCCACTATATTAAATAGAATAAATCAGAGTTGTATTTTTAGAGAATATGTAACGCTTGTTATAGTTTTTGAAGGGATTTTAATGTATTCGGTGAATATTTTCAGATGCTAACTAGCGTGTTTCTTATATTAGCAATAAATAATTGAGGGCTTGAAATAAAAAATGAGCATATATATATATATATATATATATATATATATATATATATATATATATATATATGCTAAACCTATTGGTACATACAAATCCTGCCACTTATAATCACCCCGTAACACTATCAAGAAATGCGTCTGGACTGGACTATAAAAACTGTGAACAATAACTCAGATTAAATTTACAATTACAACACTTTTGACTGATCAAAGAAACGAACTATAAATCTATGGTAAGTGCACAATATAAGAAGCACAGACTCACGTAAATTTGCATATGTAGTATATTATGTGATTCTTTGGTTTTTAGATTGTGTTGTGACGACACACATGTATTTAAGTGTTATTTATTCAATTTCTATGTATATCGAATATAATATGTTGCTGATAGTAATTGATTTTTAATAATTAATAATACAGTAAGTGTTAGAAAGTATTATCGGATGTTAATGGAAATTGAATATATAGTAATTGTTAACAAATGTTATCGGATATTAATACAAATTGAATGTATAGTTATTGTTCATATTTCCTTGTGTTCTACTATTATTCGGAAACGACCTAATGATGAAGGCGAAACGACCATCAAAACGTTGCCAATGAACTTTGTGAAGTGTAATAAATTTGTATCATTCCTGTTTTAATAAATTTGACTCTCTATAAAGAGAAGTTGAAACGTTATCGAATTTTTAAGCAATCAAATAATCACAAACAGCCTTTAGGTCTTATGTTAAAAATATTTTACTCTAATTTGCATGCACTGAGGGAGGTATAAGAAATCCCCTTGCCTGCGACAGAACGTGATATGGCAAACCTCTGGGCACAAATTCAGTGGAATAGCCTCATGTATAACTGTGGTATACGAGATTTCCCACCACATGTCCATTGACAAAAAGCGACGAAGCGCGATGAAGACGCCCTAGAAGTTGGTGCCATTTGTGCGGCGGCGGCGGCGGCAGCTGACGGCGCTGAGCAAGCGGCTGCAGGGGCTGGCGCCGTCGGGGCTGATGGCGGAGCGCGCGCTGCTGGAGCAGCTGGTGGAGCTGACGAGCATCAGCGCGGGCGACGGCGACAACCGCCCGCTGCCGCCCACCTGGGAGGCCCTGGGGCCCCTCGGCCTGCAGGCGCTGCTCGAGCGCGTCTTCGGGAAGGTGCGCCCCCCCCCACAACCTCGCAGGCACCAAGTCTTTTCCACTCCATCGTTTGATTTTATATTTATCCTAATATCATTGATTTAGGAACTAAGGAACTTTGTCAAATCAGCCGTAAGTTGTAAGTTGCTTCAGTTACTTTCATTTGAATCAGCGCATCTCCTCGCAGACGTCTCCATAAGATGTTATAGCTTTTATTTACCGCTTATTATTATTATGTTTGAGATTGGTTGGCCAGGCTTAAAACGTCATTTAGAATGTAGTGTGCAGCATTATGAATCACACTGACGTATTACTACTTAAACTTTATATCAAGTATATCGGAATAAAATATTCCGAAACACGATATAAGCTGTAATATATTTTATGCATTCAGTTTTAGAAAAGAAAACCACCTTAAAGCCTGAACACAGCATGGAAAATAATAGTATTTTAAACGAAAAATAATTTTAGTTAAAATTATCATTTTAAATGATTTGAGATAATAATTTTAAGAAAAAATAAAAACTATTCAATAAACCCTTTGGGCTTCCAACTCTCTTTCCAGGCGGAGGTGGTCGACTGGCGCGATCTGATTATTCGCTGCCTGGAGCTGCCCTGGCCAACAGAAAGGCAGATTTTGGAACAGCGAGAGAAATATGCGGAACATGACCCGAATCGCTTAGAGCTTTTATCGTCTGATATTTTTCTGTCGGTGGAATTATGGTTTGAAGCACAGGAATGCGAAGAAGAAGAGGAGGAGGAAGAAGAGGTAGACCGCATTCCAAAGATCAAGAAATTGCTGCAAATGTTATTCAAAGGGTTCAATGAGTTGGTAAACTACACTGCTATGCTACTGCATTTTTGTAAGGTATGTGAATAGGAACCTAGCATTAAATTCGGAGTTAAGTTACGAAAATTTGTTTTTAGTTAGTAGTGCAGTGTAATAAGTTATTATCGTTTCATTTTTTTATTGTAGCACACTGATAAAACTTTTGTAGCATCACTGATGAAACTAGGTATCTTAATTGTATAAATATTAGTCAATGGAGAAATATGAAATCAATCAATAATTTTATCAGGTCATTTAGACACAAACAATGATTAAATGATAATGCATTTATGAAATTTTGATACTATAGTTTATATATCAAATTTTGTGAGATTCGCATACAAGGTTTCTCTTAACTATACAAAATGAAGACTATTTACGTTATTTTCATGCAAATGGTTTTCGTTGATAATCTTCGTTTTCGAGAAATGACTTATTTCAACTTCCAGCGCGCAGTTCAAATTCTCCGCGCTGCACTGACACACGCGATGTGACTGCGTAGTTTTTGAGTAGTTTATAATGGGTAAGATCAGTGGTGCAGCGAAGAACCATTTGCATGCTTCGAGGGGCGCGGGTTAGCACCATCTCTTGGTGTCGGGGAAGTTAAAATTCACGTCCATAAACCATTTAACATAATCTGTGTTGGGTATTAATTGCACTTTTGCATGGCCATCTCCGTTTTGATTGAGGTGTGAACAATACAACACTGGAGAGATACCACATCCCAAATGCTTATCATAAGGAAATATACAACATAAGAAGACAAGAGATACATCACTCTGTTCAGTATTGTTTTGCATTTTAAGTGCAATGATAGAGGCAGATATTGCGTGCACTGTACTTATACCTTTCATGTAAATTATATTATACTTAAAAATATTGTAGAGTATCATCGCATAATCTATCTGTATAACTAATTTCCAATGCGCGCAGAAATTGAAAGAAAACTATGCAGCCTCCCACCATGTGAAAAGCGTTTATAGTTTTGTTAGGCACACCGGATCTCTGTACAAAAAAAAATTCGATTGTGAGTGAAAAATGCAAATTATTTGCGATGTTCCACCTCTTCTCATACTGCGACCGGCTGGATTATCACACTCAGTTCCTACGACTGGGCTGGCGTCATGCGCCAGCAAGGCTCCAAGGAAGAGGTCGTCTGTCATTTAATATTTGCTATTTACGTTATGCGTTATGGAACAGCAATATTTTGATATTCTTGATATGTAAAGAATTGTTCTTGCATAGTGAAGTAGTTTTTTTTAAATATTTAATTCATTGTAAAGTTAAGCGGGATAATTTTATTTGTTTTTCTTAATCAATGTGAGTGCTTTCTGGAAAACTGCTTTTTTTGAATTTTGTTCAGCAGCATTTTGCTGCTGCAGACTATTTTAAAATGACATGCAATATTAATCTTTTCGTTTATAATTTAATAATTATTTTCTTGAGTTGTGTTATTTCTTAATTAATTTAAAAGTTCTATTCAACAATGTATTTTTTTAATGAGTAAAATGTATGTTATTTTTTAAAAGAATGAAAAGTTTGAAAATGCAAATGTTTGAATAATTCGGAAACATATGGCGATACATTCTGTAGTACTTTTTCATCAGATGTACCAGTCATACCGCTTCATTCAGGAACGAGTAGAAAACGAGTAATTTTGAAATTAATTTTGCATTGTCGATGTTTTTAATCACATTGCGTGCTAACGCCAGGCTAAATAACTCTTTAATATTGGCCAAGAGAATCTCCTATTAGAAACAGTGTTACCGCTTTAAAGGCTCAGACAGAATCACCTCAACTTCCAATTGATACAAATCCAGTTTTGAAACTCATTTACCGAAATTGAACGCCCAATAAAATAAAACTGTAAAATATATAATTACAGTTACTTTTAAAATGTGGAGTGTCTGTTTAAATGAGAGTATTTCGAACACAGCAAGTTATCAGAAAACGAAAGAACAGGCTAATTAAAGGTACACAATTAACCCATTTTGAGCATAATGGCAAAGCACAAAGTGTACTTGAACAGGAAATGAACAGGTCTGAACGATACTTTCGAGTGTCCTGGTTCTGCAATCAGATGATGGAATAACATTTTTTCTTTGGGATTGACAATAATTTCCATTGAACAGATACTCCAGAAATGTGTGTGGAAACATTGCAAAAATATATAAAAAATGATTTTATAAAATATAACGCTTAAAATAACTTTTTTCTTGAAATTTTAAAATAGTATTAGTGATGTAAATGTCTTAGAATAAGTAGATGGAAATGAATCAGTTGTGAGCAATATCACTTGTTCGTCTGGGGATGATTGCTAAATAAAAATGTATGACATAAAAATTTTCAATTACGTCATTACCATGAACAAAGTATCCTTGAATTCTTCGGTTTGTCATGATACATGTAAATAATACAGAATGACTGAGGATAAATGTTTCAATCTTCTAGGACATGTGAGGGGTTGAGTTGAATGTCACTTTTTCGCAACGAACTTGTGACGGGAGATTTCATATAAGAAAATTACACACGTAACATTAACACCTGTTTGGTAGGAAGCTCATGAAATACCAGTGCGTAAGTTACCATCAGTCATGCCAAAATTGCCTACCAATAAAGACCAAATGCCTCATGTGTAATTCGTTGTTAATTTGATGGCAAAAAGTGATCATCTTCGACGCCCCGTCCATGAGTAGAAGTTTGCGCCATTTATTCCGAACCCGCGAGTGGGTGGTTGAGCGCGCGTTGCGTGCGGTGGCGAGGACGCGGAGCCCGTGGCGGGGCTGGGCAAGGCGCTGGCGCTGGCCACGGGCTGCCGCGTGGTGAAGAACGAGCGGGACGAGCGCGCCATGAAGCAGGAGGCGCTGCGGCCGCTCGGCCGCCGCCTCGCCTCCTTCGAGAAGGAGGCGCGCGACGTGGCCACGTGCGTCGTCGAGAGGGTGAGGCCTCAACGCCTAACGAGCGAATTATCAAAAATAGCACCGAATGGGATTAGATCTAAGCTATCACTGCCGCTAACTCTGCAGGGACCTTGAAGACCTGGGGTTCGTGATCCAAGGAAATCCAAGGACGTCCTGGGGTTCGTGATCCAAGGAAATCCTAGCGTTCGTGATCCAAGGAAGTCCTGGGGTTCGTGACCCAAGAAAATCCTGGGGTTCGTGACCCAAGGAAGTCCTGGGGTTCGTGACCCAAGGAAGTCCGAGGAAGTCCTGGGGTTCGTGACCCAAGGATGTCCGAGGAAGTCCTGGGGTTCGTGACCCAAGGAAGTCCGAGGAAGTCCTGGGGTTCGTGATCCAAGGAAGTCCGAGGAAGTCCTGGGGTTCGTGATCCGGAACATTTTTCCGACTCTAGCTAAATAGCTAGATCGAATGCAGCCACTGTCTCGAGGAAAATTCTAGCGGCCGGCTGCTCTCGTCGGTAGTTTTCTGTAAATTCTTTGATAAATACAAAGCGAATGCCTGAGCAGTTCCCTAAGAAATGGGCTTCGGAACGCGCGCAATATTTTCTTTCTCTTCCTTGACCTGTCCTCTATCCTTACACACTCACACATACATGCATTAAACCTCCATACATGTCGGGAGCTTAGCCGGCCCCCGGCCGGGGTTGTGTCCTGCGGGCGTCGGGGGGAGATACCGGGAGAGGGAAAATACCCCGCTACTGAAGTGAAGATTGGCGCCTTATATGCCTTAGGACGAGGAAAGAGCGTGATGTCGAGCCTCACCCACTGTTTATCCTCACATAGAGCAAGTCCATGCTCTGATTCTGAATAAGCAACGAGTGATTGTTGATGAAGAGTCATATCGTAGGCACTTTAGTCATGTCTCTTCTTAGGAAAACGTCGAGACGGATTGTCGAAAGCCATTCTTTTCTTGCATGACAACGCGCGTTCAAAATAGCCATCCACACCGTTCAAGATCTTCAAAATTTGTATTTCGAGTAATTAGAGCATCTTCAATGCAGTTTTGATCTCGTCATATCTGATTAGTATACATTTTCCAGTTAAAATTACTTTGAGGCCGTAAATTTGCCTTCGCGATGCATACGTGGATTGCGACTCAATCAAAAATTAATTTTCTTGAAGCCATCGGAAAGCTTGTCCTATTGTGGACCAAATACATACCGGGAGAGGTAACTCAGGACATCTAATGATGTCACTGTTTGGAGGAGAATTCTAGCGGCCGGCTGCTCTGACCAGTAGTTTTCCGTGTTTCTTCTAATCAACACCAGGCGAATGCTGAAGCCCTGGCAAACGGGATTGATCTTCCGCGATCTTTCCTGCCTCTTCCTTGTCCTATCCTCTCCCCTTACACACACTTACATTAACATTCACTACACAAACACACATACCACGAAACCAGACGGGAGCATAGAGTTTGTCGCGGCTGGGGTGGTGCCCAGCTGGTGGAAGACAGAAAACCACACAGCAGACGGTAGGTTGGCGCCGGATCTCGGCATCTAGGGGGAAAGACCAGCGTCATCTCCCGAGGAGAAAATCGTGCACCACGCGGGACTTAGGAGTTGATCGCCCGGAATCACTAACAATGAATATGGATTGATTTATTAATAATTCTGCAATTAAGTTTGAGAACTTGGTGGTAGAATACACCAACTGAACATTACAGAACTTAACTTTACAAAATCTAAAAATTTTAGAAATCAACGTGAACATTTCATCGTGCAACCTATCATAGCAATCTACTTTACCACACTTCACTCCACCGCACTGCGAAAAACCGAGCTGTAATGTCTTCCTTACACACTCGTTTCCCTCAGTTTCACAACGCCACTGCACTGCACATAATAATAATAATGATGATGATAATAATAATAATAATAATAATAATAATAATAATAATAATAATAATAATAATAATAATAATAATAATAATAATAACATAGAAGACATAGTTACTTACTCTGAATAATATTAAATATATTTGTAACACACATATCAACATTCAGGAAACTCATTTATTTTTAAATTTGCTCAGGCTTTGAGGAAAGGGATCGAAGATTGCCACAGGCAAACCGTTCTAGTCTCTAATAGTTCGATTCGCGAATGAATATTTCCCAACATTCGTTTTCTGAGTTCTTGTCTGAATTTTGTGCACGTGATCTGCTCTGTCGAAATATGTAGGTTTCCCTAATAGACTTTGAATTTCTTTCCACGCTCGAAGGCCTATGTACGCTTTGTACATTGCAGAGAGACGTGACTTTAATCTCCTCCTTTCGAGTGACTCCCATACCCCTTTATTCTTGGTACCCCTGAAAGTAAATTTTGATGCTCTACGCTGGACCTTTTCTAGATTCCTTTGCTGCAAAATTCTGTATGGGTCCCAACGTATCGCGCCATATTATAATATGGGTCGAACTAATAACATATATGCTAGTTCTTTGTCACACTGTACTTTTTTTCAGTATCCCTATAACAAAATGTAAGGGCTTTCCAGGCTTTCCCTACAACGAAATTGACTTGATTTTCCCAGCTCAATTTACTGTCTAGCTGTATTCCTAAGTATTTGCAAGACGTGACTCGAGGTATAGTGAATCAATCAATGCGAAATGCGCCGCGCTTGCGCCCGCAGCTGGTGGGCGACGCGGTGCGCGCCGCGGAGTCGCCCTACCTGGCCTGGCTGCCCGACGAGCACCGCGCCGCCGTGTGGAAGGCGCTGCTGGGGGACGAGCCCTGCCAGCCGCCGGGGCCCACGTCCGCCCCCTCCCCCTCTTCCCCGCCCATCCCGACTCCCACGCCGCCGGGTACGCCCTCCTACCCGTCCAGGTGAGCCCAGCGCCATTTAATAGACTAGCGTAAACGATTTCAATTGATGGGGTGAGCAAATCAGAGAAGTCATTCAACTTCCACGGACACCTTCCGAAAGACTTGCGTTGATTCTTCTTGGGAGGGGGGCTAAAGAAAATAATTTATAATATTGACCAATTAAAAAATGAGGATACGATAAATTTATGGTTAAAATATTCTTAAGTTATTGAAAAATATTAAATATTATTTTAAGTGATCATAGAGTGAGCGATTTTAGGCAATTTATACAATTGCAAAAAATGTAATATGTTTTATTGGCTCTGTTTAAAATAAATAATATAGCTTTCATGACGTATGAATATATAATAAGATTTTCACTCCTGCATTAGCACAGAACCAAAAAGTGATATTTTTGCCGCGATATGTGGTTAGCACATTGTGTATTCCATCGCAACATTACTAGTTTCTCCGTTCGAATGTACCCTACTTATTACGATCTTCTGCCTTCCACATTGTTCCCCAGATGTTGCCAAAATGTCTGGTTAAAAATCGTAAAGTGAGAGACCACTGCAGCGCTAAAAGTCGAAACCTCCGCGGAATCTAGTTGTTTGAAATTTACCATCCGCATTCTCCATCCATAAATAATAAGAGTGTAAATTATGCTCGTGTAAAATTATAATTTTAAAATTATCTATTTCAGAGGATCCGATGCAGCAGATGTGGTGCAGGGGTTATTTGGAGGATTTTTTAAAAAGCCACCACAAAGTCCTCAACAACGTGGTTCAGCAAAAAAACCTGGCAAAGACCATGAAGCTCAATTGTATGTCCATGATTACATGGAAATGCCAATTCGTGTCGTTCTTGAAGAGAGTAGAGAAAATATCAAAGAAAAAGATGTGAAAACACCTGAGAATGAGAGTGCGCACGAGGTTTTCGAAGATCTAATGGACTCTCCAATCATTCCGAGTAATGACACCACCGCAGAAGAAACTGGAGTGAGTGTCTTTTGTAGAGTTAAGAATGAAGTTACACGTGTTTTTCAAACGCTAGAATAATAATTTACAAAAAAGTTCTCCTATTTACACTCACACCTTCATTACAACTAGGATTAGAACTTCACCGTTTCCTAGTATTTTTTCAAATCATATTTAACATTAATTTTCAACACTCTAACAAACTATTGTTGTGAATAAGTCAATGTTGAAAAGTAAGTGTTTCACTCTTAAAGCACGAATCTTACCTAACACATGATATTTTTTTTTCAAAAACTCAACAGTGTTCAACCTTGCACTAATAATAACAAGGGATATAACACGGGTGCCTTGAAAATTTTACTTTAATTTGAAAATGAATTTACATTACAAAAAGGTTACGATTTATTTGTTGCTTCACCTATTTTCTTCCCTTTTTTTACAAAAACACTTTCGAAATGAGATAATTTATGATACGAGACCAAAAAGTGATTTTTTTATTTTATGAGTAAGGTATGTTTCGACACGAGGCTGATAGGTTCCATCTCGACAAAACTTGACTTACCACGGACGGCCTACTCCCTTCCTTTCCCTACCGAAATTAAACTTATTCTGTCGGCGTATTGACAATATAACAAAACATTTACCGGCTATCTTACTTGGCAGTTCATTGATCAATTTTTCCAAATACATTATTCTAATTTTTAAGACAATCTATAACTACGCAGATCTCATATCAAAACACGTTTCTTCTTCGATTTACTGCTTGTGATCACTTCATGTGATTTCTTACCTCACTAATATTTAAAGTATTTTTCTGTTACTGGGTACATTTCTTAATTAAAAACCTATTATTTTTCGACTAATTAACTACAATTTTTTACAAAATGAATATACTTTTCATTGTTATGTAAATAAATTACTCATTTTACAAATACTACTTTTTATCACATACTACCCACTAATAAAATGTTTCGTTGCTGACGCTGTAAACTGTTTTAAAAATAGTTTTATGTGCTTAAAGTTGCTTTCATATCCAGCTTTGTTCAAATACGTTTTTTCAGTATCTGGCGTCGGACTTCCTAATGAATCGTAGTAGCTGATATATTATACTCCCGTTCATAAGTTCCCAACACTCAATGGCCTTGTATGTGACCTCCATACGGGATATTTACTGGCCTGATTGGAAATTCAAAATTATAATCGCCGTAACAATTACTTGTAGGTTTTGAAGATGCTAATAGTTAAATTTTAGTATAGTTACATTTTTCGCAATTTTGCTAATATGCACAAAAATACACATATCCATTTTTATGTATAGCGTAAATGCTAAACACAAAATTGCCAATCATTCCCAATTAGTCCTGAAAATTTTGTCGTAACCTTTTTTCAACTAAATTTGCTTCTTCGGCGGATTTCCTTAACACTTTCATATTTTTCTCCCCAAATTTTTAAAATATTAAAACTTCACACAATCAGTCTAATTTGTGTTCACTTTTACTCCTGCAATTGCTCTATTAATCATATTATATGAGAATCTAGCGTTACATGAGAATCTAAAATTAAAAGGTGACTATGTTTATATGAATACGTTGTTAGTTAGTTTAATAAGAATAATTTGTGCGTCACATTCATTTGAAAATCAGTATTTGCACACTTATGTAAGAACGTAAAAGTGATAAGTCGAACCTAACGTTCATTCATTCTTTAACATTACTCACAGTTTTATTTTGCTATTCACTTGAAATTCTTCAAGTTTAAGAAGTTCCGAGGCAATACTGTTCGTAGGTTCCCGCAAATTTATTTAAAAAAAAAACACGATAGTTCGAATCTAAATTGAAATCAATCTGCAGCGCAATTTACTGGGTAATTCAATTGTTCACCTAAAGACGTCAGCATCAGTGTTGCCAAAGTCGTGAAAGAAAATGATGGCGTATTGTGCGAAAAATACGTTTGGGTACTGGCGTTTGATCAACGACACCTACATCGATCCATTTAGGAAGCGTTGGTTTAATCCCTAAGCATTATCACTAAGATCTCAGCGGCAAAACACGAAAAACACGTTTCTGGATTTTTTTAAAATCTTCTGGCCGGATGCGAAAACAAATTATTAGTTCCCAACAGGAAACAAAGACGCGTCGAATAACCCCTCATACATTTCGAAGTGGTCTAGCCGCGAGTGACAGAACCACACAAATGCATATCCGCACACATTCTGAGTTTTACTCAAATACTGTATAGGAATGTAGTAACAATTATGTAAAGCTGCTGCGAAAAGAGCGTCCAGAGGAACAGGCGGGAGATTTAAAAGTAAGGGCTGTACAAACTGTTCCGCGTAACGCTACATCACTGGGCACCTGGACCATGGCAATCTTTTGGAGAAGACATTGCAGAGTTATTCCCCCAAATTTAGCTCTATTAATTCCCATTTGGTCTATTGAAGCAAAGAAATGATTCATCAAAATGTTAAAAACATCAAAAAGGTTTCAGACGGTCAGATGAAAGTAAAATTAAGCATTTCGAATCAAAAGTTTATTGATTTTGCAATCGTGTTTACTTAACAGAGCAACAAATGACAACTTATGTTCAGGACAGAGTGTTTAACAAAAATTCTTGTCTATTAAAGGAGCTGTTATCACGTAAGCGAGAATTGTTAACTTAAAGCGACAGTTAATTGTTTCACCTTTCACAACAAATATGTATTTTACTTACTGTACAGTAAATAACTGAATGATTTAACAAAACATAACACAAAATGAAAACAAGGAAATAATTGTCGATTCAAACAAAATCCTATCCTTTTGCAAAACCGATTATATAAGGAAGAATGTAAATAGGAAATAAACTTGAGATAATGATGTAGTGAAGAATAAAAACATAATTTAACTCTCGATTGCTTGATAGAACAAACCTGGAAAACATATTTTCATATGTGGCCACTATTCCCCGTCTCACATTGCTTCAGCTTTCGCTTGTGCGTTTGATGGGTTTGGAAGGGAAATGAGAGCGGAGTCAGGAGAAGTTTTCCGTTCTTACAGAGGTGCCGGGCATCCCAGGCGGGCAGAGAGCTCATGCGGGTGCGGTTTGAAAGGCCTGGCCTTCTGAGCACTTTCAAACGAAGCTAACGCAAGAGTTTAGGAGATATTTTTTCATCACTTACATTTATTACAGAACACAAGCCCATCGTTGTATGTTAGTGTCGATAATGACCTTTCATAATTAATATACATAAATATTATACACGGTAAAATATTTTATGAAAACATTTAACATTTCACTCATATTACGAAATTATAAAATCTGTAAAGTTCAGAGGGGGGGAAACATTTTGGCATCCCTAATTGTTCCCGAGGCAATCTTTGTATATTTGCAGGAAGAAGCGAAAGAAGAAGAAGAAGACTCAGATGAGCGTGTGAGCTTGGGGGATTACGATGAGAAATCACCCTGGTTGACGCAGCTGCCTTTCGATCTGGTTCTGGCTGTTCTGTCCAGTGCCCTGTCGGGGTTAATCCGAACCCCGCCGCCCATTCTCCTGGGCCGAAAAGCAGAATCGTACCCTCTATTTCGAGGTCTTATTGACCTTTTAACATGCATATATTCGGAGCTGGGCGAAGATCAACTCAATAAATGGACGGTCTCATCCATGAAACTAATGAGTCACCCACTGGTAAGCCTTGCATCAAAGCAATGTAAATTAAAATCATCGCGGGCGGGTGTTTCTAATATTGTTGCCTAACTGGACACAATTTGGTTTCTGGTTAATAAGATTATTAGTTTGCCACATTCGCAGCTTCCTCAGATGTTTCGTTTTTTTTTTAAGGAAAGTGCATCTGATCTTGTCTGCGTTAACAGATTTCATTTTTCGTCTCTTGTGTGCGACCTTACTCTCTCGGGTCATCAGTGCACACGCCTGAAAATATGTTAAGATATCGCCATTTATTTTCCCATCTTTACCTCGTCGGAGGTAACAGAGACTAAAACTACCCTTTCGTTGAATAGATTTATCCAGTATGGTAAGAGTTCACACCAGAGTGCATTCTAGAGTAATTATTTGTTGGAGTTAAGGCCACTCAAAACCTGTTACATTTTTTAATTAAAAAGTTTACAAATATTTTTAAATTGCTTATATCTCACACAAAAAATACTGCAAAAACTATCCATACTTTCGTAAAATTGCACATGGGCTTATTTTTAAATTACCTTTAAAAAATTTCATTAATGAAAAAGATCGCTGTGTACATTACTGTAGTTGTAGGACGACGCCGAAAATAATTTGAACTTTTGCAATATTCTAAAAATCAGACAATTTTTACGAAAATGCGATCTAAGTTATTCTCTTAAGTGGCCTTTACGCTGAGGAGAAAGTTTAAACAAAAAAATTTGGATCTATTTTTGAGAAAATGTTGAGTACTCCACATCATCAAAATATCCATTTAAAAATCACAAGTTCATTTACATCGTCCAGGGAATATCAATTTTTGAGAAAATCAGATGAATGGTTTAGGCGCTAGCATTCACCAGAGATAGACGAACGGACGGGCAGACGTTATGCTGACAAACAATTTTTCGTCATCAAGAACTCACACAATACAAATTCTGACTACACGTGTGAGAGGCATTAATTTACTATTTATAAAAATACGATTTATCCGCTTTTTCTTTACCAGGGCCCGAAAATAAGAGTTTTTCTGTCGAATATCCACTGTTTTTCGGCGCACTATTTCAATAATTTATCTTCCGAAGTAAGGACGTCAAAGTAAAACGAGATGAAACGGATGATGTAAAATATACATTGTTCTTGTGGGCTGAAAATTGACCACTCATCTGAGATTTCGTCTAGTGAATACCTTTATTTCTGATAGGAATTAATTGATCTGATGGTTACTATTTAAATGATAATACATTCATTAATGAATCGAAATTACAGCGACCAGAAGTGTACACTGCCAATCATTCTTTTGTTTCTGAATTTTCTTTCCTTTCTAATTCAACATTAACAAATTTTATCTTATTTTACTAAGTTTTTACTTTTGCCCTTCCTAAGATGGTCATCGTAAATTTTATTGAAATAAGTTTTGATAACTAATTTCATTTAACTAAATTACTATTGGCTTTCTTGGCCTTCAACATTGAATAGTTTTTAAAGTCTTCTTGAAAATTCTTAAGCGCTACACTTTCCTATTCGTAGACGAACTGCTCTCTTAGCGGTGCGACGAGGAGAATTCCATACCCAATCATCCACTTAAGTGTCTATAGCAATGTTTTTGTGTCGTCCTTTCACCATTCTTTCCTATCTTCCACACTTATAATTTTATCACAACATATTTTAAAACTTCCGCGTTTTACTCGCCTTAATTTGTTGATATACGTCCAAAGATCCCGTGATCCAGCAACTCAATACGTTCTTACTTTTTTACAGACTCATTTTTACAGGCAACATTTGTTTTAAGGTTTTAAAGTGCGACATACATCCGGCTCCGATCAAGCCACATTACCTTCCTCTCTCTGTGTCTACACATCTAATCTGTAACTCTTCATCCTCCTACAGCCTCCTTTGCTCCTGATTGTTATCCTCCTACGTTCAATTGTCTTTATAACAATGTTTAATTAAATCATATCTGTAGTAGAAATTAAAATAGAAACCAATGATATGACTTAAAAAATAGTTTGAATGTTTTTACCTATAAAATATATATTGCCGATCACAATAATAATTATTTCAACAACTCTTTATTTTCGGAAGTTACGCGGTTTTTATTCGAAGTATTTTGGAGATAGGGTTTTTCTCTTACCATTACATAGTGAATAAACATATAATACATTTCGAAACTAGGAGTTTTGTTTTGAAACAAAAGAACATTACAATATTTCAAATCAAAGTTTCCTTTTCAATGAAATAATTTTTAAAGAAATTGAATATTATAAAATCCGACGACACTTACGTTTTGAAAATCATCAATTTTTTTATGCCCAATCGTTAAGTAAGGTTAAGGGAAATCCTGCAAACTCCGTGGAAAGAGTGATTTTTGTTTCGAACGGAAAAGTCACACCATTCATCCGAAAAGTTTAGTTTGTACTGAATGCGACATTCAGGAAGGTAATGAAAGGTTCTCACGTCTCCAACCCGTGAAGCTCCTACATCCTTGCCAGGTCTAACAGTCTCGTAATATAAATAATATCTAATATTTTAAAAATATTTGTGATGCATATGTTGCACAGAGTAAGGCTTGATATGTAGTCTGCAGGCACATTCATTTTTTTTTGTTTTTTATTTTCTGTTCAATTGTACTGTGCATAGAGCCTGCCTCCATATGGGTGTGTCATTTTTTCAAATAGTTTTGATCAATAACACTTTTTGTTATTGCAGTGTGAAGAATGGTATTTGATAGAATTATATTTCGATTTTGATACTAGCATCCATCACAGTGAACGACAATTTTTCTGTTGATTCAGGGAAGGGAAGTTGGGAGAGCACAAAATTTGAAATTATACTCGGAAAATCATTTACCTTCAACCCTCCCTCAATGTCGTTCCATGCAAAGCAGAACCCATCCTTATTTTTGAGATTATAAATTGTTAAATTGTAACACTATGTGTTACTACAACGCACTGCTGCAACACCATGCTGCAACTTGAGTTAGCAGAGTTGCCACAACGTAAAATGGAGCGCTGAAGTTACGAGCTTTTCTATATATACTATTGAAAATGGGAAAAAATATTCTGGAGTTTCGAAGTTTGATTCCAAGATGGGGTATAATTTTCTACATTAATTAATAGTAAGATGTCAATTTTGGAGAAAAGTGGAGTACGTTTTTGCTAATTATCATGACGATATTCTGTACGCTCGAGTCCCCCAGGTCCCACATTTATTTTTATTTTGTTGTATTTACGCATCCATGATATTTCGTCGACATTATTTTAATTTTATTTTCAAACTATCTTGAAAGGTATTTTCATCCCTCTCAGTAAATTACTATCATTTATTTACTAATATTACCCCTAGTAATAAAGAACGCTAAATAAAAGCATAAATTTATAAATTTTGTTTGTTGCAGTTACAAGAACTTCTTAGCTTCACCACGTTACATTTCGTCGCCGGCTCTGTAGTGGAAACTGTGTGGTCAATATTGAATGAGTATGGCTTGGAAGTACTGACACCGACCCCCCTGAATGCCTAATTCCAATTTTCACTAACAATCTTGTACACATTTCTGTCCTCATTATAGAGCCCCATTTACTGAGGGTACATCAATTAGTTTGTAATAAAAATATATAATATTTACCATCAAAATGTTACGTTTGTATCATAAATTAATTATATTTTGATTATATAGAAATTATGCGGAATATTGGCAGTTTCTATTTTTTATGATTTACTAGTTCATCAGCATGTGTTTATGGACTTGAAACAAAACACGAAATGTTATTCTTTGTAAATCTGCGGGCGTTTTGCATTCTTTATATTACGCTCTCGCGGACCTTTAGAATAATGTCCTCCCACTCCGGTACCAATACAACAAATGAGTATAGGTGTGGTGTGTTATCGTTGGCATTCTTCATGAAATAATTATAGACGTTGTCATTGCCAACAATAGGATTTAATATAATAGCAGCTTTCGATGGCTTAGCCATCATCATCAGTTGTCTGCTGGATGAAAGCCACAAAACGGCTGATGATGGCTAAGCCATCGAAAGCTGCTATTATATTAAATCCTATTGTTGGCAATGACAACGTCTATAATTATTTCAACAAATGAGACTAATTTTTCATGAATTCTATTAATTAAACTTAGGAATTCCCTTCACACAATGAATTATTAGTGTAATATAATATATGATAATAGTAGTTTATGCAATTAGTTTATAATGTTAAGCTTCATTGCATTTTGAAAACGGGCGACTTGAGGAGCGAGATTTCAAATTTGTACGAATGTAATAAAGCAAATTATAAACGAGTTGCATACTATATTTTTTGTATAACAGCATTATACATTTATAAGAGAATCAAACTTAATTTTGCGAAACAACTTTCCTGTGACGACTCAGGTATTTGACATCGTGCGAGTAAACGGTGGTTGTCTGTTCCGTTTAGCTCTACCTCCCCCCGATTCTCTCGCTACGATTGGCTGAATATATGATGACGCAATCATTGGTGACAAAATCTAATAAGTCATCATTTGTGCCGTAAAATGCCCGATTACGAACGATTTCTTGCAACAGAAAAGGTTCTTTTATAATGCTGGAATACAAAAAAAAATTTAAAAAATCGATATAATTATTATTTTGTTGAATATGAAAATTTGCAATTTTGGAATGTTGCGGGTTGTATGAATATTGCGGGTATGACCAAAGTCTAAACACCGTAGGCAGTAAATGGGTTCTTTTGTTCTGAGTCTTTTTTCAGCTTTCACTTTTAAGTTACAAATTTCCGTTATTTGTAATACAATGTCTATGCTCTGCTGTCCCTTAAACCCGGCAGCTACCACTGGGAGACGAATGTTGTCTTTGTGCAGTCTGGTAACACCGATTAACGAAGGGCATTTTTTCTTGACATCCTCTTAGATTTCCTGTATTGATAAAGATTGATTAACATTTTAAAAACTATGGAATTTTTTTATTTGCGGGGTCTTCATAGGTGTGAAAATTTATTTTAGTATTTAATAAGTATTTAATTGCTTTTCTGAAGTCGGTTATTGTTTTGAACATTAGCTTTATTCGATTACTTATTATAGTGAAAGTGAATATTAGGAATATTTTTTTGGTTTCTATATTAAACTCTGATAAGTTTGTTATGTTATTCATATAAATTGGTGAAACCGTGACGTTTTCAACTTGGCTTGGAGTGATGGTTATATGATTAAACCTGGAATCAGAGTCTATTAGATTTTCTAAGGGAGCATATCTATTGCTGAATATACTGAACTGGCACTGACTGGCATAGACTGGCACTGAATATACACTTTTAGCACCGTTGATAGTTTTTTTAGGGGGATTTTCATTTTCATCCGAGTCATTAAATGTTCTCTTTCCGCTATATGTTGAACTATCCGCGGTATCTTGATTTTCACCTACTGTTTTTGTTACGCCTTGGGCTGCATCGCTGGCAGTTTGCTGAGCACTGACCTTAGTAGCGCCGCTTGTCGTTAGTTCCTGAAATTCCTGAATTGGAATTTCCTGGACTCCCGCGTGCGGCGGATGTTGATTGAGAATAGCATATTGCAGGCCAATGGTGCCTTGGTGTGTAGCACCACTTTGATGTTCACCATGGGATGGCGGCTTCGTGATGAATAAGGTGTCCATGGCGCAGTCTGGATTGTACAGAGCAGCCATGGCCCCGGCTACGCTTTGCCTTAGGCCTTGGGTACTAAATCACTTTCAATGGTTTATGAATGTAGTACTGTAATTGGTAGCACTAATAATAGTCAGTCCAATTGATGGAAGTACGTTATACACTTGGAATAACTTGAACAAACCTTAACGGCAGACACTTCACTGTTCGGAACAGAGCTAAGCGCGATGTGGACTCCGCGACGGCTCGAAGAGAACTGTTACTAGATGTATTCAGGCAACTTCCAAACCCTCCGGTCAGTATTCTTCATGTCTTCCGGGCTGATGGGCCGTGGCCCAATTGGCTTTGAGCTACCAAACGTTTCGCCCACGACTACGGTGGGCATCCTCAGTGACGATGTCTCGGGCGAAGTGTCCGGGACGGTGGCTGACTGGCGACTGACGCCGCGTTGGTCTCGGCCTACAATGCTGTATATCTCCGGTCAGTGACCCTCAGTTTCGGAGTCTCCCTCAGGCAAAAACATCTATTTAACTCCCTAGCTATATAAATAACTATTTTCTACTATCGGGCGTAACATGCAACTTTATGTCGCAGTAAAACGAATATGAAATGTTTCTTTTGTTTTGAAACTTACCAGAAATCCTTTTATTATAAAAGTATTTGAAAAACGTTATGTTTACTTTTTTCATTATTGCATAACAAATCTCCTATAACCTTTTTTATCATGCATTTACATGTTTAGAGAAGTAAAAAATCAATAAACGCAAAATCCTTGTTACTTAAATGAAAATACGACATGAATATTCCCTAATAAATAATTCTTCCCTCCCAAGGGTATAAAAGCGACTCGGAAAGGCAAATTCGTTTTATTTTTAGAGACTTCGAATGAAATTAAGAGAGTAGCTGTTAAGTAATTTAAGAGTTAATGAAGCTGTTTGAAGCGTTTTGAAGGTGTTCGTTAATTTTTAATTAAATTGAAAATCATATTTATTATA
Organism: Gryllus longicercus; assembly: GCA_038098605.1. Taxonomy (NCBI): domain Eukaryota; kingdom Metazoa; phylum Arthropoda; class Insecta; order Orthoptera; family Gryllidae; genus Gryllus; species Gryllus longicercus. The sequence goes on from JAZDUA010000662.1 coordinate 726,652, forward strand.
CACAAAGGATGGCAATCTTAGTGCATATAGCTTTAAAATTATAGCTTTATAAAATAGTTTATGATAATAATGACAAAGAACATTTTATTAAAAGCAAAAAAAAGTGATTTCATTCTAATGAAAGTTTTTTTAAAGTTTGCTACAAGTAGTCTAAATAATTAAAACGTTTGTGGAGGTTTAGAACAAAAAGTCACAAGTCCATCTGTCAAATTTTGCTTTTATCTATTGTTGAAGTTGAAGAGTGATTTCCGTCATTCTTACATCAAAAGCATCACATGTCATTTAAAATCATGTCAAATGCATGCCATTTAAAAGAGCAAATAAAATAAGCCATATGAAAAAGGGTATATTTTACTCAGTTTTCCTTATTTCCTTGAAAAATATCCAGCACACGAGACCTTTCAATCTGAATCTCCGCGATTCTGAACGCAGCAGAGAATTTATAGATTATCATTAGTATCGCAAGATATTGAGAAACACATAATTTCGTTTTCTTATGGATAAAACAAATAAAATTCATTTTCAGGCTAGACAAATCCAACGGAACATGTGAATGCACACTGCGCCTGATAATTGTCCCTTAAAATGCATTAAGTTAGTATTTTTTTCTTTATTTCGCGGTCCAATCAGTCGCCCTGTGATCCAAGCACTTCTTTATTCGTGGTTAAAATGCCACTGATTGATCCGCTTGATTCGACAGAACTGCAGGAAATACTCGGGGTTAATTATGATCGGCACCACTTACATTAGAAGTGACTTGCTGCAGGGGAAAAAATCGATTTTCATTAATTGATTTGAACAGAGCACATGATACATAAATTCATCCACTGACAGACAAATTGAACTATCTTACTACACACTTTCTTGGATTGTTATAATAATGAGTAAACTAATATACATTCTTCTACAACAAACAATATGAAAATGTTTGATTGGCCCACTCATAAGTAGCTTCATTACAGTACTAAAACTCTAATGGATTTCCTTTAACGCTAGTAGGATAATGACTTTATTAATCATCAATTTAATCAACGAAAGAAATGGCAAATAAATAAAAATGGATTTGTTATCGGTGTACGGTGTATGGAACTTGCACGTTTGAAATATTATCAAATTGAAATTCGTATCACTGAGCTTCGTTGTGCAAAAGCCAACCTCATTTAATTATGATGTTCATATCAAACTTGCGATACTAAAAACTACTTCATATTACACCATAAATATCCTTTGTAGTCTAATTCATTATATTTTCTTTGAGTTATATGGACCACATTACAGCAAAACAATATGGATCACATTACAGCAAAACAACTTCACTTTATAATTTTCAGGCACCAAAGGCTTGGATATAGCAAGTTTCCAACAAGTTTATTTTCTACAAAGTGTTGAATGATTTCTGATCACATAAATTAATTCTTTAGTTGGAATTAAACAATTTTAAGACTAATCGATAATAGTTTGAAGTTCAGAAAGTAAACGACAAAGTGTATTCAGGTAAAATTTCTGAGAAACAGATTAATAGAATCTGAATGTTACACAAATAGCAATTATACTTACCTTGATACACTTTTTTGAATGGTTTCTGTAGTAAATGCTTAATAGAATGCAAAATCTCAAAACCAAACGTGATTGCTATTGTAACAAACACGACATAACTGTTCGACATAACTGTTATCATTAAGAGTTTGAGCTCAAGCTTGGACAACTCAACGCTTGATTTTGGGGGTAAGGATAATTGCTGGAAGCGGAAGAGAGGAGTTCTCATAAATGTGAGAACAGATATAATGAATTCCTTTTATTACATTTGATGCTCCTAATGAATTGTTTGGGGTTTTAACAGTATACATATTTCCATTTAACAAGCAAGGAAACACATAAAGTTCATAAGATATGTATTTGCAACTGCAATATTAATTGATCATTAAAATGGCACAAAATGAACACTGTTATTTGAAGTAAATTGTACAAAGATAATTGTGATGTGCAGATGTGCGTATTAAATTATTGGAACAATAAAAGCGAGTTTAATTTCATAATCTCATTGTGGATTACTTTTGGAAAAACGTTTTTAAATTGACAAACTGACTTAACCTGGACTTTTAAGATCCAGTAGAATAGATTTTCACCTAGTTTATATCGAGTTAAATTCTCGTTTAGCTTTCTTTATTCAGCTATTATAAAACTTCTCATTTAGATGGAAAAATTCCCTTGTGAAATAGAGTAAAAACAATAGTGCTAGAGCTAGGAACATGCAGGTAACCCGTATTGACAAAAAATGGATTTATGTTTCTTGTCATGATGCCATGGGTAGGTCTTATTCTTCAAAGAGAACAGGGTGCCAAAAGTCACTTTTTTGGTCATCAATATTACTTCGTATTATTTTAGTGCACATTGATATGTGAACAATTGATATGGCTTTGCATTGAACTGTTGGAGAAGAGGAGATGGAGCGCATATTTTCTACTTGATATGTGTACAAATGGTTAATATTGCAAGTTATCATAAAATTGCATTTAACATAAATGCATTGGGGTAAATTACAAAAAGAAAAATGTCAGTTTATACAGAAATTGAGAGCACATTATTTTTACAGCTTAATATTGCATTGAAATATTTCTAACACACATACATACAATATTGTTTGTGCCATTATTTTGTGCAGAAAACGTTTCTGCACCAGGAGATTACTACACGTTACCTTGTTTTTTTCTGACACAGGTTCATAAAAATTTTAGGGACTGACCTATGACAATTTATTTCTTATTCAAAATTGGAACTTGACTGAAAACATGCACATTGATGAACTTAGAACAGAACATGCTTGTAAAGCAGATGTGAATTTATTGTTGATAAATTCTAGATGTTGGTGTTACAAAGTGACACGATTAGTGAAATCTTCTTTGGATGTTTATTTTATACATTAAATGCATACAAAAAGAGTTTGTGAAATAAGATAAGTCAGTATATTAGGAATGCATATAAGGAATTTGTAATTTCCTTTCTTAGAGAGATAGAACAAATCTTACACTGAAAATCTACACTATTCTACAAAAGAAAAGTCTTTTCTCCAAAATTTGTACATTTATGGAATAGTAAAACCTTTGGCTATCTCCTGACTAACTCATAAAGAGAATAATCAAACTTACAGAACACTTATGATGATTTTTAATATTTACAAACACATGCATAAATAAGAAAACGAGGTACGTCAGCTGTCCTTCAGCTTATCGTTTTTTCTTTCGTCTGAACATACTCCTAAGTTCCAATTTCTCATCATGGAATTCTGCGAGTAAATTTTAGACAAAACACGATTTCACGTACCCTATATTTTTTCTGTTCTTCCTTTCGACAGAAAATAAATAAAACCTTGCTTTTTAAAGATTATGGTACAGCTCCCGGCCGAAACGAGAGGCAAGTTTCCCAGAAAGGAAGCGTGGCGAACGGAGGGCGCCGCGAGGGGCGGCGGGCGCTGGCGCGGGCTGGCGCGGGCGGGCGCGGGCGGGCGCGCTAGGAACTGAGCGTGGCGTGGAGGAGCGGGGCGCTGCGCGGGGGCCCTCGCTAGGTCGCAACCTCGATGGGCTCGTGCTCGTTGCAGTTGTTGTTGGTGGCCGGCTCCTCCTTGATGTACGCCTCGGCCTTCACCTTGGCCTCGTAGGCGACGGGCGAGGGCGACGGCGGCTCCTTGGGGAGGGCGCCGTGCGGGGAGCCCAGGGGCGAGCGCAGCGCCGCGGGCGGCAGCGCGGCGGGCGGCGGCGGCGAGGCGTCGCCGTGCTCCTCGTCGCGGGCCCGCGCGCCGCCGCCGCCGCCGCTTGCGCGCCCGCCCGCCCCCCGCCCCCGCGCCCTTCGGGTACAGCTGCGTCAGGTGGTCGTCGGCCGCCAGCGCCGCGGCCGCCGCCGCCGCCGCCCCCGCGTACGTCACCTTCCCCATGAAAGAGCGGATCTCGTCGAAGTAGGCGTCCTCGCGTTCGTTCTCGTTGCTGCTGCCCGGGCTGTCCGCCACGGGCCCGCCCCCGCTGCCGTCGTCCGCCTCGTGCTTCTTGAGGTGGCGGTCCAGGTTGGTCTGCTGGCCGAAGCAGCGGTCGCACAGCGGGCACTTGAACGGCTTCTCCTTGTTGTGGATGTTGCGGACGTGGCGCTGCAGGTTGGACGAGATGCTGAACGACCTCTCGCAGTACTTGCACTTGTAGGGCTGCTCGCCGGTGTGCGTGCGGAGGTGGCGCGTCAGGTTGGCGGAGCGCGGGAACACCTTGCCGCAGAACTTGCACGAGTAGCGGTCCTTGAGCTTGCCTCCGTTGGCGGCGACGGCGGCGGCCGCCGCGGCGCCCGGCGGGCTCAGCATGTCCGGGTAGGGCGGCTTGGCGCCGAAGCCCTGCAGCTGCGGCCGCAGCAGGTCGAAGGGCGCGCGGGGCGGGAAGGGCCGGCCCAGCGGCAGGCCCGAGAAGAAGTTGAGCGGGGGCACGTGGCCGAAGGCGCCGCTGCCCGGGGGCAGGAGGCGCTCGTGCGGGGGCGCCGCGGGGAAGTTGGGGAACTGCGGAGGCCTGTCACAAAACACAACTCCGTTACGCAATCTTGCATTAACTTAGTCGATCAGTTCGATCAAGGAAATCACCTCATAAACATTCACACATTTAAATATATATAATGACAAGTGCAATTTGTTTTTTATACCGCAATATTTTTAAAATTCAACTTATCTGCATAAATAAATAGGATTGTAACTAATTGTAACCAGCATAACCATTTCATTTCGATGGTTTACGAGTTCATTATCGTGACTTCATGGACCTGAAGCGAGCTTCAACGACGCGGACCCGCTCCGCCTGGACCTAACCTCGCTCGAACTTCACAAAGTCGAACCTCATCATTAAGAACTTCTCCAACTGAAGGTTTTGATATTGTTTCAGCAAGGAACTAATGAAACAAAGTTTTGTATGTACCGCGGTCGTAACTCCTCGGTTTTGTCCCCCTCAGGTGGTGTAGTCGCCACAGGGCTAAACATTTACTTAACGCCCTAGATATATAACAGTTATTTATGCACCAACAACGTCATAAGGGTTCTACTTAGATTTATTTAGTAAAAAAACAGTAAAAACTGTATGTGACGTATGCTGGAGAATATCATCTGCGCACGTTTTTTTCATATCCTGAATCCCTTTCCATCATTGAACTATAAATAGTTGGCGCATAGTGAAGCTACATTTACGTTCAGAAGAATTATTTAAAGCCCGCTTTGTTGGAGGTCTGCAGATGCAAAGTAAGATAATTTTGAGCGTAGGAAGATGTACGACTTATTTCAAAACCTTTTTCAACTGCATATAAATTGAATTTTGACAAGAAGATAGAATCGATATAATTTGTTTCGTAAATGCACAAATCCCCGTAAGCAGAGCCCTTATTCTAATGATCGAGATGCGACAAAATGCCGGAGAGCCTTTGGCCCCAGGGCATTTCGTCACCCCAGATTAGAACCAGTTAATGCCCGCGGTACATACATGATTTTATTTTGTACCCAATCTTAATTATTCGAATTTACTTATTTACTAATTAACTAGATATTTACTTCATTCGGTTTGTCATTTCATATTCACATAATTCTCTCCGAGTGAGAGCATGTAGCAACATTCAACTGTTATATTTTCCTCGTCTTCACGATCTTATCGATTTAGGTAAGTCATGCAGTGAATAACGAGCTCCACATCGAAGGCAATAACGAGCAATACCGTATCAGTAAAAAAATAAACATGTCTTAGATATCAGTTTTCTTTGTAGTCCAATATGCATGAGGTGACGTGAAAGAAGCACGGAAGACGCGTGTAGCTTGTGGCTGAGAACGTGAAACAGCTGACGTACCTGTACATGGCCTCGACGAAGGGCGAGGGGTGCACCGGGCGCGGGTAGGCCATGGGCGGCTGCGGCTGCGGCGTGTGCGAGCGCTGGGGCTGCGGCTGCGGCTGCGGGGGCTGGCGCGGGGGCGGCGCCAGGGGGTGCGCGTGCGGGTGGAGGTGCTGCGGGGGCGCCAGTGGCCGGGGCTGGGCCTGGGCCTGGGGCGGCGCGGGGCTGAGGCGGTCGCGCGCGCCGGGCGAGTGCGGGTGCGGGTGCGGGGGCGGGGGCGGGCTGTCGGGGGCGGGGCCGTTGGCGGGCGGCGCGTCGCCGGGCGCGGGCGGCGGGGACAGGGGCGGGGGCGGGTGGTGCGGGGAGGCGGGCGGGGCGGGGGGGCGCGGGGGGCGGGGGCAGGGGCAGAGGATGGGCGCAAGGCCGCTTGCGCGCCACGCGAAGGTCCAGCGGCTGCTCGCCGTCGCCGCTGCTGTCCGAGTCCTCGTGCTCGTCGCCCGGCAGCAGCGGCTGCAGCGGGGGCGGGCCGGACGGCGACTCGCCGCGGGGGGACCTGCAAGAGCCAACGATTACTCACGTGACAAACACTTTCCCCTTTATAAATTCAACTATTTCGTGTAATTGTAGAAATTGTGGACAGAAGAGGTGAAAATGTTATATGCATTTTATTACAAAGAGGAAGGAAAAGAGTCTTATTTATAGCCAAAGACATTCGAGGAGTTCAGGAATTGAGTTTATATTGAGGTGAAGTTCTAGATGAATAATTCAGAATATATAAAATATTATGTGTGTTGTGATGTATATTTATGTGTGTACAGTAGTCTAGGAAAGACTCTCCGCATCGAGCCAAATCAGGGCCTTCTATTAAAAATTGTATCTACCTTGGTAGCAAAGAGAATCACTGAAAAAAAAGTGAAGGGAGCAACTTCTGTTTTGGTTGTGGTGAGTATGCAATTTACATTTTATTTTGTTACAAACTGCAGTTCGTGCTACCAACATAATGTTTGTTGCTAGGAGTCTCACTGGCAAGGTGCCCCAGGGGGAACCGATTCTGGCGCACTGTACGTGTTGCATTGGGTCGCAACGTAACGTAAATTTAGTATTGAGGTATCTTCAAAGGAAATAGTTATGGGATAAGTATAATATTACTGGAATGTTTTAAGTCAAAAACTGTATAATGGCTTTATGACAAGGATGCAATGTGACGTATGAAAACTGTTTGAGTAAGTGAATATAATGGATATAGTAATATAATGGAATAATGGTGGGATAGCGATGTGATGTTGTAGGGTGATGTAGATGCATGTCCTGGTGGGTGTGTCCTGACATGAGTGTTTACGTGTGAAGGCGTATGTGTACGTCTGAAGACGTACATTGCAGCCGGCCTCTTAGAATTCTCCTCCAGACAGCGGTTGCACCCGACCAGGCTATCTCGTCGAAAATCCTCCCACCACCATCGGAAATGCAACCCTAGGACATCTCGGTCAGAGGCACTGCAGTGACATCAGTTGATGCCCTGAGCCACCTTTGCCGGTTCGGCGCCATGCAGATGCACGCATAGAGATAGTTTGTGAAGCCGTCGAGATGGTGTGTGGAGGGGTGGTGAAGGGAAGTGAAAGGCGAAAGGGTGTGGCGAAGCGAGGACAACGAGGCATGAACGCGTGGCCCACCTGTTGGCGGAGAGGTCCCGGGGCCCGTCGTCGTCCTCGTCGTCGGAGGGCGCGGCGCGGAGGCGCGCGTGCGCGAGCGCGTGCGCGTGCGAGGGCGGCGGCGGCGGCGGCAGCGGCGCGTGCGTGGGGCGCGCGGGCGACGGCTGCAGCTGCGCCTCGTCGCCCGACGGCGGCGACACCTTGCTGAGGTGCGCGAGCGCCAGCGCGTGCGGCGGGCGGTGCGCGGGCGGCGTCGACGCCCCCTCGCGCCGCGCGCGCCCCTCCGCGTCGCTCTCGTCCAGCTCCAGGTCGGCGCCGGGGGAGCCGCCTGCAAGCACACGCCACGCACATCACCTTCAACTCATTGCAATACTTCCATTTTCTTTAAGTAGCCAATGAGATTAGCTCATTATTACACCTTACGAAATGAATTTTTTAATTAATTCGCGAACGTCCTTCTCAACGAGGTTCGTGGCCTCACAAATGTGCTTACCGCTGTTAAAAAGATGGATCGAATGCACATATTTCGGGAAATTATTCGAGAGTTACATCAACTACCCCTTGTTACACTCCTACTCTCTTTGTCTCACCACCTCTTCCCTAGCCTCCTAGTCTTCTCTTCTCCTTTCGCCTCCCACTCCTCCTTCGCCTCTCCTTCCCACTCTCGATTCATCTCCTTCCCTACCTCCTCTCCTCCTTCCCCTCTTGGCTCATCCCCTTTCCTTCTCCCCTTCCGTCTCTCGTCTCCTCTCTGCATACAAAATAAACAACTCCTGCTATAAGAGATTTAACTCAAAATATATTTAATATTAACCAGTTTTACACAGGAATATTTACTACAATGTAGTTTATGGTCTTTTCAATACACTTTTAATATCTATTGATTTAATAACCCTTTGAAGTTTCGAAGTATTCAATTTCAAATAGATTTTGTGAGAACATTCTTTGATGAATTATTTTTTACTTCAAATTAATACTGATGCGATTATCTTTCTATTTGAGTAATTAGAGTCGGACAAGTTAGTAGATTTTGAATCACGTCTTAGGTATGTTTGCTGAAAAATATAGGTTGCGCTTCCACTATTTGGACAATGGCAGGGTAAGTACGCATTATGTTCTAGTATGGCATTATTATTTGAGCTAATGTCTTCTTAGATGTATTTTCGTCTTCCTCTTCTTCCCTCTTTCTCTTCAACACATTTGCCCTCTTCTCTCTCACTTCATCAACCCTATCCTTTCCCATCCTCAGGTATTTGCCTCTTCCCCTCTCTCACCTCTACCCTTCACTAGCCCTTCCCTTCTCGCTTCCATCCCTCATCATCTGTACAGTATACCCCTTGCCCTCTCGTCACTCCTCCCCATCCACTACTACTATTCATCTACCTCTTCATCCTCATTTCTACCCCCGCTGCGCTCGTCACAGCACCTCCCTCTCTCTCTCTTCTCCCTCCCTCTCTCTCTCTTCTCCCTCCCCCCTCTCTCTCTTCTCCCTCCCCCTCTCTCTCTTCTCCCTCCCCCTCTCTCTCTCTCCCTCCCCCTCTCTCTCTCTCCCTCCCCCTCTCTCTCTTCTCCCTCCCCCTCTCTCTCTTCTCCCTCCCCTCTCTCTCTTCTCCCTCCCCCCTCTCTCTCTTCTCCCTCCCCCTCTCTCTCTTCTCCCTCCCCCTCTCTCTTCTCCCTCCCCCTCTCTCTCTTCTCCCTCCCCCTCTCTCTCTTCTCCCTCCCCCTCTCTCTCTCTCTCCCCCCCTCTCTCTCTTCTCCCTCCCCCTCTCTCTCTCTCCCTCCCCCCCTCTCTTCTTCTCCCTCCCCCCTCTCTCTTCTCCTCCCCCCTCTCTTCTCCCCTCCCCCCTCTCTCTTCTCCCTCCCCCCCTCTCTCTTCTCCCTCCCCCCTCTCTCTTCTCCCTCCCCCTCTCTCTTCTCCCTCCCCCCTCTCTCTTCTCCCTCCCCTCCTCTCTCTTCTCCCTCCCCCTCTCTCACTTCTCCCTCCCCCTCTCTCTCTTCTCCCTCCCCCTCTCTCTCTTCTCCCTCCCCCTCACTCTCTTCTCCCTCCCCCTCTCTCTTCTCCCTCCCCCCCCTCTCTTCTCCCTCCCCCCCCTCTCTTCTCCCTCCCCCCCTCTCTCTCTCCCCTCCCCCCCTCTCTCTTCTCCCTCCCCCCCTCTCTCTTCTCCCTCCCCCCCTCTCTCTTCTCCCTCCCCCCTCTCTCTTCTCCCTCCCCCCCTCTCTCTTCTCCCTCCCCCTCTCTCTTCTCCCTCCCCCTCTCTCTCTCTTCTCCCTCCCCCTCTCTCTCTCTTCTCCCTCCCCCTCTCTCTCTCTTCTCCCTCCCCCTCTCTCTCTCTTCTCCCTCCCCCTCTCTTCTCTCTTCTCCCTCCCCCTCTCTCTCTCTTCTCCCTCCCCCTCTCTCTCTCTTCTCCCTCCCCCTCTCTCACTCTTCTCCCTCCCCCTCTCTCTCTCTTCTCCCTCCCCCTCTCTCTCTTCTCCCTCCCCCTCTCTCTCTCTTCTCCCTCCCCCTCTCTCTCTCTTCTCCCTCCCCCTCTCTCTCTCTTCTCCCTCCCCCCTCTCTCTCTCTTCTCCCTCCCCCTCTCTCTCTCTTCTCCTCCCCCTCTCTCTCTTCTCCCTCCCCCTCTCTCTCTTCTCCCTCCCCTTCTCTCTCTCTTCTCCCTCCCCCTCTCTCTCTTCTCCCTCCCCCTCTCATCTCTTCTCCCTCCCCCTCTCTCTCTCTTCTCCCTCCCCCCTCTCTCTCTTCTCCCTCCCCCCTCTCTCTCTTCTCCCTCCCCCCTCTCTCTCTTCTCCCTCCCCCTCTCTCTCTCTCTCCCTCCCCCTCTCTCTCTCTTCTCCCTCCCCCCCTCTCTCTTCTCCCTCCCCCTCTCTCTCTCTTCTCCTCCCCCTCTCTCTCTTCTCCCTCCCCCTCTCTCTCTTCTCCCTCCCCCTCTCTCTCTTCTCCCTCCCCCTCTCTCTCTTCTCCTCCCCCTCTCTCTCTTCTCCCTCCCCCTCTCTCTTCTCCCTCCCCCTCTCTCTCCTCTCCCTCCCCCTCTCTCTCCTCTCCCTCCCCCTCTCTCTCCTCTCCCTCCCCCTCTCTCTCTCTTCTCCCTCCCCTCTCTCTCTCTTCTCCCTCCCCCCTCTCTCTCTCTTCTCCCTCCCCCTCTCTCTCTCTTCTCCCTCCCCCTCTCTCTCTTCTCCCTCCCCCTCTCTCTCTCTTCTCCCTCCCCCTCTCTCTTCTCCCTCCCCCTCTCTCTTCTCCCTCCCCCCTCTCTCTTCTCCCTCCCCCTCTCTCTTCTCCCTCCCCCCTCTCTCTTCTCCCTCCCCCCCTCTCTCTTCTCCCTCCCCCCCTCTCTTCTCCCTCCCCCCTCTCTCTTCTCCCTCCCCCCTCTCTCTTCTCCCTCCCCCTCTCTCTTCTCCCTCCCCCTCTCTCTTCTCCCTCCCCCTCTCTCTTCTCCCTCCCCCTCCCTCTTCTCCCTCCCCTCCCTCTTCTCCCTCCCCCTCCCTCTTCTCCCTCCCCCCTCCCTCTTCTCCTCCCCCCTCCCTCTTCTCCCTCCCCCTCTCTCTCTTCTCCCTCCCTCTCTCTCTCTTCTCCCTCCCTCTCTCTCTCTTCTCCCTCCCTCTCTCTCTCTTCTCCCTCCCTCTCTCTCTTCTCCCTCCCTCTCTCTCTTCTCCCTCCCTCTCTCTCTTTCTCCCTCCTCTCTCTCTCTTCTCCCTCCCTCTCTCTCTCTTCTCCCTCCCTCTCTCTCTCTTCTCCCTCCCTCTCTCTCTCTTCTCCCTCCCTCTCTCTCTTCTCCCTCCCTCTCTCTCTTCTCCCTCCCTCTCTCTTCTCCCTCCCTCTCTCTCTCTTCTCCCTCCCTCTCTCTCTCTTCTCCCTCCCTCTCTCTCTCTTCTCCCTCCCTCTCTCTCTCTTCTCCCTCCCTCTCTCTCTCTTCTCCCTCCCTCTCTCTCTCTCTTCTCCCTCCCTCTCTCTCTCTCTCTCTTCTCCCTCCCTCTCTCTCTCTCTTCTCCCTCCCTCTCTCTCTCTCTCTTCTCCCTCCCTCTCTCTCTCTCCTCCCTCCCTCTCTCTCTTCTCCCTCCCTCTCTCTCTTCTCCCTCCCTCTCTCTCTTCTCCCTCCCTCTCTCTCTTCTCCCTCCCTCTCTCTCTTCTCCCTCCCTCTCTCTCTCTTCTCCCTCCCTCTCTCTCTCTTCTCCCTCCCTCTCTCTCTCTCTCTCCTCCCCTCTCTCTCTCGTCCATCCCTCTCTCTCTTCTCCCTCCCTCTCTCTCTTCTCCCTCCCTCTCTCTCTTCTCCCTCCCTCTCTCTCTTCTCCCTCCCTCCTCTCTCGTCATCCCTCTCTCTCGTCCATCCCTCTCTCTCTCGTCCATCCCTCTCTCTCGTCCATCCCTCTCTCTCTCCCTCCCCTCTCTCTCTCCTCCCTCCCCTCTCTCTCTCCTCCCTCCTCTCTCTCTCCTCCCTCCCTCTCTCTCTTCTCCCTCCCTCTCTCTCTTCTCCCTCCCTCTCTCTCTTCTCCCTCCCTCTCTATCTTCTCCCTCCTCTCTCTCTTCCCCACGCGTTACTCTTATCTCGTTCGTCTCCATTCCTAACTTTCCTCTCTCTCTTCTTGTCCCTCTATCCTTTCTTTTGTTCCTCGCCTCCGTCCACGTGGCCATTCTCCTCACCTCCCCTTGCTCCTCAACCCCTTGCCATCCCCCTACTTTTTCTTTCACCGCCTTCTCCCCCTCATTTCCTCTCTTCTCCCCTCGCCTTCTCCCCACCCGTCTCCTCTCATTCCACTCTCGACTCGCCCCTCCCCTACCACCTCTCCTTCCTCCCTTGCCTCTTTCCCTCTCTTTTTCTCCTCTCCCCTCTCTCGTCTATTCTCCCGTCTCGTTAACCACCTCCTGTCTCCTCAACCATTCTCACCATCTCCCTTCGAATTGTCCCTATTCACTTCTACCCTCCCTCTCCCTCTCCTCTGCCCCCAAAACCCCTCCCCCCATTCCCCTCTTTTATTCTTCCCTCGCCGCTATTTCCCTATTTTCTCTAAACTCATTCTCTTTTCCTCCTCTTCATCCTTTCCATCTCTCGCCTTCTCCTCCTTTCCAATGCCTCTCTCCTCTCCCCATTCCACTTTCCCTATATGCACACGGTTGTTGATATTATTTTCTTGGTTTAACTCAAGAATAAAAATAACCATTTTCTGCCATTGTCCCAAAAATAACAATAAAGATAGCATGTTCTAAACAACAAAACAAAATATAATAAAATAATCACCATGTCAATACTTATGGCACGTAATTGGTTGATGTGGTCGGGAATGTTCACGTAAAATGTATTATTCTTAAATCCAGAAAACCTACGGCGCTTTAAAATATGCACTACATGTTATAACATACTAAGTTTGTACATTATAATGCATTCTTCCTTTTTCAATCGTTATTTTATAAATTCTGTCGTAAAAGAGGCAAAGAATGTGAATAGTGTGGAATCGCTGAATAATTTGGCAATACTGCTTCTGATTTGTGGAACAAATTTCTTCGTATTCGTATTCAATGAAATGCATTGAATTAAATTAACAGAACGATAGATTAAGAAAAAGGAGGATGATATTTGAAATTTATTTACTGTTTTTTTAATTCCCAATAGTTCATTCTGCTTCGTATCGTACACTGAACAATGTTAATCCAAAATTAGGCCCACTACTTCCCTCCTTCCGCCGAGTTCGGCTGCTGGTTACCAGAGATCGCGCAGCGCGTACTCACCAGGTGCGGGGCGGTCGGCTTCTGACGCGTTCTCGTGCTTGTGCTGCGGCGGCGCGGCGTGTGTGGGAAACACGAAGGGCAGCGCTGCCGCGTGGTTGGCGGCAGCCGCGGGAAACAGCGGTGGCGGGTACACCAGAGGGTGGTAGAAGGTGAGGCCCGTGGCCGCGTGGCGCGGGTACGGGTGGTACATGAAGTTGGCCAGGGCGGCAGCGGCGGCCGCGCTAGCCGAGGCCGACACCGACGGCGGGACCAGTGACGACGCGTTCTGTGGGCCCCCCAAAAGCGAAATGAACCACGTCAAAATATGCGGGGAATATTTCAACTTTAATGATGGGAAACGTTCATGCACATTCTCAAAATAGAACTTTTTTATTTTTATTTTCAATGCAGTAAAACATGTATTTTCAAATCAGTATTTTGAATATAACGCGACAGGCGGACTAGAGATACTAATATAATTTTAGAATGTATGATTGACACATAAAAAAGAGTTCATATTTAAAAATTGAATTAGTGTGCGGGTTCCCGTGTTGAAAAGGTGCCTTTTGCAATTAGAGTCAATTGGGAATCAATTGAAAAGATTGTTGAGCTAGAACGGAAATCGCATCATTGCATCCCGAGGTCAGATTTCCCTCACACCCGCCTCTCAGATAATCTGCATTCCCTTTTTGCTACCTGAGAAGGCAGCCCGAGCCCGATTGCATCCCGGTCGAGGTCTTCAGACGGAGGAGGCAACAAGGTAGTTCAGTTTCCATTCACGAGTATTAAGAACATTCCATACAGTTTAATCCCAAATTGAGATTTTTATACTCTCGCGTTAAAATAGTATAGTTAATAAGTATAGTTAATCAAAGTTAAAAAGAGCATTTATTCCCTTTCTCTTTTATGTACTGCAAATATGAAAGCGAAAAGGGAATCTTCGAAGCACTGCTAACTTGGCGAACTTGTACTCTGGAGGAAAACCGAACGGGATGCAATCGGGCTGCGGCTTTTTGGGATGTACAAAAGTCTCAGGAAATTGAGACTGCGGGATGCATTCAGCCCATGTCTTTTTAGGAACAGATGTAAAAGACTTAGGAAACATTAACTGTGGGATGCGATCGAGCTATATCTTTTTGGGATGTGTGTAAAATGCTCAGGAGGTGTTAACCGTGGGATGCAATGGAGCTCCGCCCATTTTGGAAGGCGGGGGCCTCACCTGTGCGAAGGGGGACACAGGAAAAGTCAACCGTGGGTGCAATCGAGCTCCGCACTTTGGGACGACGGGTAAAAAGTTGGATGCGGAGTGGGATACGTGCCAGGGGGACTGAGGAAAAGTTAACCGTGGGATGCAATCGCAGGCGGGGGGGGGGAGGGGGCTCACCTGTGCCAGGGGGGCGTTGGGCGCCGAGGGCGACTGCCGGCGCGGGGACTGGAAGGCGGCGGCGGCGGCGACCGCGGCGGCGGCGGCGGCGGGCGACGCCGTGGAGTCGCAGAAGCGCTTATGCTTGGTGAGCGTCGTCACCGTGCTGAACGTCTGGCCGCACTTGGCGCACTTGATCTGCATGCGGCAGTCGGCGTGCATGCGCTTGTGCCGGCACAGGTTGGAGAACTGCGTGTACCTCTGCGGAAAAAGGAAGCTCGGTTAACATCGCTCGGTTCGGTTCCCACTCGTGGGCAAGTTACGTGTTTCGGGAACACCGTAAGGCCTGCCGCAAAACGCAACTCTACTTCAAGCTACATTCTATTTTATTTCTTTCTCATGCCTTTCATTCGGTTTAATCACTAATTTCCATCTACTCGAGAATTTACAACTTCACAGTATACACAAACTGTCATTTTCTTTTCGTTCGCGTAAAGAACCCGCTTATGTAAGTCATATTTAATGCCTCTAATGCGAAAATTCTGTCATGAATTGAATAATTGTCAAAGAAACGTGACGATAGTATTGTTGTATTTAACAATTCCTAGCGAAGTGTAGTAATTTTCGAAATGAAGTAAAAGTAGAATAATTAAAATTTAGTATGTGAAAATGCTATAACTTTATATTTATGGCTGAAGCCTCGTTTGACGCCTCGTGAGCTTTACCTCTGAAAGATATGAAAGAGAAAATGTTATACTACTATGATATAAAAACGAGTCAATAAGATTACACAAGTTATTGTAAAATGAAAAATAATGTAATATAAATATTTCTTGCATTATTATGGAAATTCACTTCTCTTTAATACTTCGCATGACAGATCTTAAAGAGTGAAACAGACACAATAGAGACATGATGCATTCTGTAATGTACTTTTGTACGCGTATCTGTAAATCAATGTGCGCGTTTAAAATTGACTCATTGCGAACGAGAAGCGAAGTAATTTATTATTGGATTGTTTCATAATAGCATCATGAATCAAGAGATTCATGCTAAATTTTTGCCCTTTTCGAATGTCAAAACAAGCGTTAAATATTTACACGGCTCATTACTATTAGATTTCATTTTCTGGGAACAATTATTTTGTGTTGTGATGTTTCTTATATGGACGCTGTATTAATAGTGTCCGTTTCTATTTGAAGTTTGTACATTCAATCTGTTACTTATCAACGCTTTTTTGTAAATTTTCAATTTAATTTGAGAAGGAATGATTTCAGAGTTTAAGAGTTTGTGTGAGGTGTGCTTGCGTGTGTTATATGAGGTGATTGAAGTTAATTCCAAGAATTGTGGAAGTGTGGGCAAGGGTACGTTTGCACATGTAAGTTGTCAGGAGTGTAAATTCACATGTGTAAGTTTGTTCCGAGTGTGTATCTCGCAACAGCTTTGTTTTGAATTTATTGTAATTTGTATTGTTGCGTCAAGTTTACAATTCCCCTTTTTACGTTCTCATGAAAGATCATGTGTGTGTGTGTGAGAGAGA